>CP136059.1:533497718-534138026 GCA_032464435.1 Aegilops umbellulata
AGGTTGTTCCGCTCAGCTTTTGATAGTAGACATGAGAAAGCTTCCGCGCACAACAAAAAGAGATAAGGGGACAGCGGGTCCCCCTGTCTCAGCCCCCTCTCAGGTAACACTTCCTCGGTGAGATCACCATTAATCTTGATGCGATACTTTACTGTCCTCACACACTTCATAATCAGCCCCACAAACCTCCGGTGGAAACCCATTTTAACCATCATAGCTTCCAAGAAATGCCATTCAACCCGGTCATATGCCTTGCTCATATCCAATTTCACCGCAGCATAGGCCTCCTTCCCACTTCTTTTGTTGCGCATATAGTGGACAATCTCATAAGCGAGTAGTACATTGTCAGTCAGGAGCCTACCCGGCACAAAGGCACTCTGAGTCGGAGAGATGATCTCAGGCAAGATCACTTTCAACCTCTTTGAGAGAACCTTAGATATGATCTTATATACCACATTACAAAGGCTTATTGGTCTCAGATTCTTGATACAGTCCGGGTTCTTCACCTTGGGGATCAGCGTGATGGACGTGTTGTTCCAATCAGTTGGCATAGGCCCCCCATTTAAAAAAGCTAGCACTTCCTGTGTGATTTTGTCACCCACATCCACCCAGTAGTGCTTATAAAAAATGGCTGGCATACCATCCTCCCCGGGCGCTTTTAAATCCCAAATGTCCCTCAAGGCCGCCTTGACCTCATCAGCACTAAATTCTACCATTAGGCCCGAGTTCATCTCCCTCGTTACCCTGCTCTCCACAGAATTCAGAACCTCATCATGATTTGTTATGCCCTCTGACCTGAACAACTGCGCGAAATATTTAGTGATAACCTCCTTCTTTTCCTCCTCTTTCACCGCCCAGCTCCCATCTTCACGCCTCAGCTTCCCTATCCTATTAGTTCTCCTTCGCTCTTTAACACTCGCATGAAAAAACGAGGTGTTTCTGTCCCCCTTCCTCAACCAGGTCATGTGTGCACGCTGCTTATAGTAGGTGTTCAGTTGCTCCTCCAGCCTCTCCACTCTATACCGTGCCACTTCCTCCCCTGCCACCTTCTCCTTACTCACCGGCATACGCCTCCATCTCTCCACTTCTTTCCTTGCTTTCTTCAGCCTTTTCTCCAAGCCACCCAAAACGTTTCCACTCCAATCTTGAAGCTTCCCCGCCACCTGCTTCAGCGCCTCCCTCACACACCGACCACCCTCTGCCATTGTGTTACACCATGCCTCCTTCACTAGTTGATCACACTTCTGCTCCTCCAACCAACACGCCTCAAACTTAAACTTGTGACTCCCACCTCCTCTCCCTACCTCTCTTGTTGCTCCCTCCCCCTCAGTTTTCTCTGTTGTGATGACAATGGGCCTGTGGTCCGAGTGTCTAGGATCACCATTCACTACCTTGAACCCCTCAAACTGCTTCCTCCATCCCTCATTTGCAACTGCCCTATCCAATCTTTGCTGGATGTAGTTCTCCCATCTGTGGTTGTTATTCCGCCAGGTAAATTTGTCCCCCTCAAACCCCAGGTCCTCTAAACTACATACCTCCAAGGCCTCCCTGAATCTGCCCATGCATGCCTGGGTTTTTTCATTCCCGCCCTCCTTCTCGTTAGCAAACAGCACCTCGTTGAAGTCTCCCGCGCACAACCAAGGGAGTGAGACTTGGTTATGAAGAATCCTCATCAGCTTCCACGTGAGATGCTTCTTCTCCGCCCTAGGCTCCCCATACATGCCTGTGAACCTCCATTTGAAGCCGTCCTCCTCCTTAATCTCCAGGTCCATATGGAACCTAGAGAAATTTCGTAACTCCACATTCAATCCTCTTCTCCAGAAAACCGCCACCCCACCTCCTTTGCCCTCACTATCTCGTGCCACCATGCATGGCAGCCCGAGCAACCACTTAAATCTCTCCATTTTCTTCGCCTTGAGCTTTGTTTCAGACAAGAACAATATGTCTGGGTCCTCGGACCTCTGGACGTCCATAAGTCCACGAACTGCCGGGGCGTTTCCCAACCCCCAACAGTTCCACGTCACGATCTTCATTGGCTCTTGCAGGGCTGTGACTGCAGCCCTGCTTCTGTTGGTAGTTCACTGGCCGTTTCCACGTTGATCTCCAACCCCCTCTGCCTTTTTGCCTTTATCTCCTCCTCCAGTTCAGTCTCTATCTCCATTGTTGTTGGGTCCCGTTTTGTGCCCACCAAACTCTGCACTCTCCCTTCACACCTCTCTCCCTTGCCGCTTCTGTTCACCCTTTTGTATGTTCTTCCTTTTGCCTGTGTCCCTTCCCCTCCCTTCTTGTTGTTCCCCTTTTTGTTTTTGTACTTGTCTCTGCACTTCCAGCCCCCAGCTCGCTTGAGGCAGGGTCCCCTAGCCCACCCACACCTCCCTTCCCCTGCGCCACTCCTCCCATGTCGTCCTTCTTCCCCTCCCTTCCTCCTTCCTTGAACTCCTCCCCCTCTCCTGTACTTTCCTTTGTATGGTCAGCGCTCACCATCTCCCCATCCGGGAACTCAAGCTTCTTTTTGTTGTTGTTTGTCAAAGTCACTCTCGGGTCAGGGAGCTTTAACGGGCTAGTGACTTCCTTCTCCTCCCCCATCTTCTTCCTCATGTCCCCGGCCTGCCCAACCTCCTTCCTTCGCCATGACTCCGAATCACTTCTGGTCCAACTTTCCCTACCTCCAGAGCTATTGCTTCTAGCAGAGAAACCCCCCCTTTCGCCACTCCACCGTCCTCTGTCCTCCTCACCCCCTAGCCTCCTTGAACTGACCAGCATGTTTACCTTCAACTCTTTGTTGTACAGTTGCACCTCCCCCTTTTTCAATTTATAGGCACACTCTTTATCCGTATGGCCGATGATCCCACAAGTGTAGCAGAAATCGGGTAAGAACTCATAAGCAAACGGGCACCACTTGTTCTTCTTTCTCTTCTTTCTGACCACATCCATTCGCTCTCCCCCCTCGTCCTCATCCTTTTCCTCCTCACTCTCTTCCCCTTCCTCCTCCTCCTCCCCTTCCCCATTTCCAGGGCTCACTTGAATTTTGATTCCACGCATGAGTGGCTCATGGACATCGAGTTTGACCTTTATTCTCATGAACTCCCCCACTGCCATGTCCTCTGCATCTACCTCCGCTTCCATGAAATCCCCCATTGCTTGTCCAATCAGCTCTCCTGTCTCTTTATTCATCATTCCCAGGGGGATATTTGACACTCTAACCCATATCGAAAAGTACCGGAACTCATAATCATCCAAAGTTTTGCTTGCAACGAAGTCCTCCAGCACCAGCAGATCTTTGCCCACTAGCCATGGCCCCCCTTCGAGCGCTTTCCTCTTCCCCGACGCCTGGCCGAAAGTGAGCAGGAACAAGTTCTTCCTCAGCTCCTTGCACCCGGTACCCTCCCTTGGACACCAAATCCTTTCCAGAGTCTGAGCAATGCCATCCGCATACGCCGCTTTTTCGGACAACACTTTTCCAATAGCTTGGTTTGGATTTACCTTCGCCCTTGCGCTTGTCGTCCCTAGCACCACACACTTCTTCCTCTCAGCAATCCTCAGGTTCTTGAGCAGGGCTTCCACTCCTTCCGCCCCCGCCTCCTTCCCCTTCCCCTTCCTTGACGCCGACGCCACTCCGGGCTGGTGTATTACGACCCCGGGCCCCGGGGTCCCAGGGAAGGCTTTTGGTGGTAGGGGAAGCACTCGACTTTCCTCTCGCCGGCGGACTGCCGGCCCTGAACAGATCTGGGCGGCTCCCTCTCTCTACTCCACCCAAATCTCACCACTCGCGGCCAAAACAGAGCCCCAGTCACACCCAGCAAGCGGCTGTTGTGGCTGGCCGCACTAGCGCTGGGGGAGACAGGTGGGAACCGGGCCTAGGGCAGCCACTCGGCGGCGGCGGCGGTGGCGCAAACCTAGTCGCCCACGCGTCGCTGCGGGGCACCTACCGTCACACACGGGACGAGTGGACTTTTTTTTTTAGGAATCCCTTTCTCGGTTAACCTGCGGTTCCTCCCTCGCTCCCTCCCTGCAGCAACCCATGGAAGCGGGGCCGGCGGCCAAGCGGAGCAGGTCGGAGCACCACCACGGCGCCGGCGACGCGCCGTCCTTCAAGATGGAGGACCTGCCCGTGGTAATTTCCATTCCGTCTCCTCTTTTTCATCTTCTAGATATGCTGCCTATCCGTGTGTTCTCCAAGGACCACCAGATCTGGAACTTTGGGACATAAATGACTGGTGTTTTGCAGCGTGGGGCTTCCACTGTTTTAGGGCATCTTTCTTAACTTGTTTTCGGCGTCAATCAGACATATTAACTTGCCTGAAAGGATCATCAGGGACCAAGTGAAACTGCAGCAAAAATAAATAAATAAATTGCAGTTTCTTTCAGGTTTCTCTTTCAAATATATGCACTTTCAGGTCACTGTGTCTACCTGTTATAATGTCAGTTCTAATCAAAATTCAACCGTCCTGAAAATACATGTCCTTTCTTGTCACAGGATGTTCAAGCTGTTATAATGTCGCTTCTGCCACTGAAAATGGCTGTGAGGACAAGCATTGTTTCAAAAAATTGGAGAATGCTCTGGACATTCTGCTGTAATTTATCTTTTAAAGGCCCACGTTATCTGTGTGAGAATGATACCAAAATACAACAAGCAAAATGCATTGAGACAGTAAATTGTGTTATTCAGCAGCATAGTCAGATAGGGATCAATAAGTTCAGCATCAGATGTGGCCTGTTCGAGGAGGACTCTGTTCATCTCGGCAGGTGGATTCGGTTTGCCGCCTCATCGAAGGCAAAGATAATACATCTTGATCTGAGGTTCAAGGATGCGTTTGAAGAAGTAAACCACTTGCATCTTGAGGCCTTATTAGATGCTCAAGGTAGCTCATTTGTACGGTCCTTGTTTCTTGGAGGTGTTGTTATAAAGCCACACTCAGCAATATGTGGCTTTACAATACTCAGAAGGCTTGTTCTGCAATCAGTCACGATATCCGGAGACTTTACAGGCTTTTTGGCAAATTGTGCAGCACTTGAGGACCTAGAGATGATCGAGTGCTCCGGTTTAACTAATTTAATCATACCACAGCAACTTGATACACTCCAGCATTTGCTAATTGATGGAATGGAAGTGGAGATGGTCGAGTTTTATGCTGCAGATCTTTCTCATTTTGAGTACAGAGGGCAAGTGGTCCCCATAGTGCATCATGGTTGCTCAAAATTAGAGAAGGCAACAATAATGTTTAGTGGTAAGAAAGGACTGGCCAAGGCATTCACTGCAGTTCCAAGCATTTTGCCAGTGAAGATATTAAATGTGCAATCTGTTGCTCTATCAAAATATTCACAGGTTAGTTGGATTTTTTTTATCTTATCTCACGGTTCTTGAAAATTAGTGTTGCTGTCAACGTCATCTTATTTGCCCGGGTAATGTTTCAGTTGCAGAAACTGCCAACAAGACCTGACGGAATGTTTATGCATTTGAGGCACATGACTTGTAGAATAATTGTCCATTCAAGACCACAAGAAGCCAATTACGACATTGAAGTTCTTCAAATGGCCTATTGTTTGGATGCTGCACCCCAACTGGAGACGTTGCAATTGAATGTGAGTGTCGTTTTATTTATTAAGAAATATTAATATGCGGACCTTGAAGAAAGAACTGTACTTTGATTAGTTTGAAAAAATGATCGCAAGCTTCCAATGCAGATGTTCTATATGTCATCCAGTGGTGTGTGCAGTGCTGAGGTGGTGGGTATGCGCCGGCATGATCATCTCAAGACGGTCTTCATGAGTGGATTTCGCTGTTACAAGGCTCAGATTAAGCTGGCGTGTTGTATCTTGGAAAATGCTTGTGTTCTTGAGAAACTGACAATAGAACCAAGGATCACAGGCACAAGATATCTGGGTGATAATACTGACCTGCACAAAATTTTACCAGGGGTCTGTGAGTGGGCGCAACTTACCTCCGAGCGTTTCGATAAGGTGATCAGTGTCTCAGGCGCTCCCCTTCACAGTGAGTAAACCAATCCTTTTCCCATTTTTGTGTACTATCAAGTAATCCTTTTCCCATTTGTGTACTATCATATTTCAGTGTAGCTGGGCGAATTTTATTCGTTCATGTAATGCTTCTGTAGTGACTGTTTTGGTTACTATTCGTGGCTTTCCGCCTTTGCCTCTCTTTTATTAGAGAGAAAAAAGAAAAAAGAATCTATGTGTGTCCAATGCATCTGTTCCTTTTCCTCACTTTCTCATCACGCCTTGCTTCAACCCGTGAGAGGATTATCTGGTGTGCTACTGGAGCTACTGGAAGAACCCAAGTCGTGAAAATTCAAACAAACTTGCATCTGTATATGTTCATGTACATTTGCAAACTCTTGAAAGAAGTAAAGCTGTTATGGCGACTGACTGGTAACAAAATTTATACCATAAAACCAATGTATCGTTGGCTTTCCATCAGGGAGTTCAAACCCCATATTCGGTCAAACTCTGGAAGGTAAAACTTCTTTGGAGGATCAGGATTTTTACATGGCAGTGGCAGGTTCTCCGTCATAGAGACTCCACGTGAGAACAAATACTTCGTAGACATGGGCCTACAGATGAAACATGACGCTGTGGGGGGAAACTGAAACAACTGATTATCTTTTCTTTTGCTGTCCCATTGCTATTTTTGTCTTGTCTTTCGTTCCGGACTTTTTGGGTTGGAATTGACGCCCTTTGTCAGTCCAAGATATGATTACTTGGCTGAAATATGATGCGACTGGGAGCACCGATTATCTATCTTTGATTTGGGATTACTTCTATTTAGTGGCTCTCTGGAACATATGAAATGATGTTATTTTTAGAGCAAGGCTATCAAGCATCCAACCGACACTCTCTTTTGCGTATTGCTTTTCCTGCAGCAATGGATGCTTCTTCGGCCCAGCAAGACGAAGGATCTCTTCAGCACCATCACTAGCGAGTGCCGTCATCGCCTCCGGATTATTAGGAATAGATCTTTGT
This sequence comes from Aegilops umbellulata, assembly GCA_032464435.1. Taxonomy (NCBI): domain Eukaryota; kingdom Viridiplantae; phylum Streptophyta; class Magnoliopsida; order Poales; family Poaceae; genus Aegilops; species Aegilops umbellulata. The sequence continues at coordinate 533,504,697 of CP136059.1, forward strand.
GGGATGCTATCTTGCTCAAGTTTCTGTAATCCCCTGGCGTCTGTTTTACCTCTCACTGTATCCTGATCCTGGAGGGAGTTATGGTTCTCTGTTAGGGAGTCTTGCACTGTGTTATCTTAGCCGTGGTTATTCCTACATGTAACTTTCTTTTTTGAGAAACTATTAATATCGTATTTGTATCCCCAGTAAACTTTGTTACCTTTTGTTATCTGAACTTTGTTATTCCTGCTTGTCTAAGAAAGGACGAATATCCATTTGAAGTATATATATGCGGGTATCGAATCTTTGAGCTGTACAAAACATGTACTTAGTGGGCTTTGGCATTGCAATGAACTCAGTGGTTTGTTCGAGTGAATATGAACAGAAATCGTGGGGTTGCCCTGCAACAAATGTCGCTAATCACCCGGTTCACCCCGTCTACAACACCTGAAAGATGAGGAGGATGAGAGTGATAACAGCTTCGCCAGATCTGCGTCCCCTAATCAGAATGCGGCAATTGAGTCTGTCTGCGGGGTGTTTGAAATGCAGGATGTGACCCCAGACAAGGACTTCTGTGGATCCTAGTACTGCTAGCTACCTTTGTAGTGCAGATTGGCACAGAAGGTAGGCCAGCCACCACACCAGGCGTAATTTTCATTGAGATTGTGATAAAGTTCCATGGGAGTTTGTATATGTTTAGTACACACTTCTCCTGATAGTAGCTGATGGGTACATGTAAAGGGTTTAACCTCATTATATAATGGTGAATAGACAGTGAAAAATGAAGTTCTTTAAAAAAAATTCAGTTTTCTTAGTCCGGTTGTTAAAGTATAATTTACATCTTCTACAACTGCCTGAGTCCCGTATATGTGGTTATATCTGGAATGTAGTGAAATATATAGAAAGTGCCTAGCACTACTTGTGCCGACCCACAGTTCGCTCGCTTGAGGCGATGGAACCAAAATACTCGTTTGCTTGTGTGGTACTGTTGTGTTTCTTTCTGTCGTGTAAGCGTGTCACTAGTAGAAAACGGACCTATTGTCCCAGTTCGTAAGGGCCTTTTGTCCCGGTTCCTGAACCGGGACTAAAGGGTCGTTACTAATGCCCTGACCCTTTAGTCCCGGTTCTAACCAGAACCGGGCCGGTTCTAACCAGAACCGGGACAGATGGGCCTCCACGTGGATTGCGTGGTGAGCCCAGGCAGGAGGGCCTTTGGTCCCGGTTGGTGGCACCAACCGGGACTAATAGACTTCCACGCGTCAGCATTTCTGTGGTTGGGGTTTTTGTTTTTTTGAAAGGGGGGAGGGGGGTTTAATTTAGGTATTTCATATATTGTGTTAGATAGCTAATTAATAGAGAGAAGTGTCCTCTCTTATGTCCGTGCTTGGTCAACGCTACGTACTATATATACGTATAGAGAGGACTAGACTAGCTAGTAAGCAAACGAAGGAAACAGAAGATCGTCATGAACATATATGCATACAGAGAGAAGTGATATCGACAACCTCTCCTTCTCCGAGAGACTGGTTGAACAACAAGTTCTCGTATATCTATCCGACACTACCGGCTACATATATACAATAATTATCTCTTACAAATATAATCTCCTAAATTACGGACGCATGGTCCACATAGTATTCTTCATCTTCAGCGATCACGTGGTTAAGAAAGAATGCCGCCAATTCCTCTTGAATTGCTCGCATGCGATCTGGTGCTAGGAGTTCATCCCGCTGCCGAAACATCTAATTTACAAGAAATAGAGGTCAATCAAACAGATAAGCCCCGCTCACATCTAATTTACATCCCGCTAACTAAAATTGTGAATATTATTTCTTACGCACTTCATATTGTTCGTCAGAGTACCCGCCCCGCTCACAGGTCGTGTGGCGGATGGACTCGCAAACGTAGTATCCATAGAAATCATTCCCTTGTTCCTGCCACAACCACTTTACAAGAAATAGAGGTCAATCAAACAGATAAGCAAGAATGCCAAATGGTATTGATGAAACTAGCGCTTGAATCAATAGCTAGGAGACGCGCGAAACATGCTACTATAGTACTTACTTTCGGGTATCTAAATTGCAGCATCTTCGGCAGTCCCGGAGATTTTTTGGTGAATTTTGTCCAAACCCTGCCAGACAAAAGAAAACAATTACTTGATATCATGAAATGAACAAAATTGCTGATACGGTGGATAAATGATCGATTTAACTTACTTCTAGAGGATTTCAGTCATGTCCGCATACTCCTGGGGATCTTTTCGTTTAGAGTCCAAGACAGTTACTACTCCCTGCTCAAGCCTAATCTCTAGGAGAATATAGTGGTACCTGCGCACGCATGCATAACTCATCAATTACATTACTATAACTTGGACTGATATATAAGGGAAACCGAATATGCATAAGACAGTAACACTCACTTGAAGTTGTAAGGAAATAGTATTATATCTTTGTTTTCATTTATTTTGAATGATCGTAGCAAGTTGGCCTCGGTATCTGCGGGACCATGTTCAACCTCAGTTGCATCTATGAGATATGTGTTAATGAACCCAATATCACCGATTTGTCTTTTCTTCAATTCGGCGATCTTCAATCTGCATAATATAGTGAGGATAATTATAAATACATGCAATGAAAGAGCTGAGCTATATAGAGAGACTTAATGACAGAAGTAGTAGTACTTACAGACAGTAGCAGGTGACTGTTGCTTTATCGAGGGCCAATTGATTGAAAAATTGATAGAACTCCTCAAATGGAATAGGCAACAGATCAATTCCAACGAGGTCATGCTTCGGTTTAACTCTCACATACAAAGTACTCCTCCCCCCAGACTCTCTGCAGATTTTCAAGTACCAATCATATGAGTCTGGAGAGGCTTCCCGTACTCGTATCTGTGTATCTGCACGTCCATGAAATCATAATGTACATCGTCGGGCAGGTAATCTCCAAGATTCCTATAACCGGGCACCATCCTCGGATCGAGGATGTCGCTAGGCACCTTGAGCGGGGGGCACGATTGATTCCCTTGTTCGCCGAGCTGGGCAATTTGTTTCCCAGGTGCTCGTCGTTCTTTCATCCTTTGATCACTGACTGTACTTCCCAACCGCTCCGCTTCGGCCCATGTCTTTCCAATAATGCGCTCATAGTTGCCTTTCGGCAGAGACTTGGGTGGTTTTGCCAGGGCAGCCAGAGTGCGCTTCGCTTTCACCGGATCTACCTTCTCCTCCGGAGGTGGATGTCTCTGTGCTTTCAACCCTTCAAACCATTCCTTCACTTCGGTTCGCGCGATCTTCGCGTTCTCCTCCGGGCTCATCTTGTATGATAACTTCTCTGGAGTCTTCAGAGAAGGACCGAATCTGTATTTCGTCCCGCCTCTGGTTGTACTGCTAGACGCCGGCCGAGCAGACAGCGCGGTTGTCTTCTTTACTTGCTTACGAGGCGGAGGAGAAGGACTACGACGCGTCGGAGCAGCTGCCGGAGCGGCGGCGGGTCTCTTCCGCCCTTGCTGATGAGGCGGAGAAGGAGGAGGCTGACTGATCGGGCGCACCGGCGCAGGCGGAGAAGGAGGCGGAGTGCCGCCACGCGCCGGAGAAGGAGCCGGCCGAGTGCCCTGATCGTCACTCGCTGGAGAGGAGGAGGCGATGAAGGAGGCGGAGTGCCCTGACTCGCCGGAGGAGGAGGAGGAGGCGGAGGCGACCAATTCGGAAGGTTGATGAGCTCCTTCCGCCATAGGCATGGAGTCTTCAGAGAAGAACCCAGCCGAGTCTCCTCTTCTCCGGTAGGGTGGTCAAGTGGGAGGTCCTCAAATCCCTCCGTTATTTCATCCACCATCACCTTAGCATATCCTTCTGGAATCGGCCGGCAGTGAAAAGTTGCGCCGGGTTCAGTAGGAAAAACAGAGCCAACAGCCGCCTTGACCTTCATATTAATCCATTGCATCATAAGGTGGCAATTTTGAGACTCCGTGATAGCATCCACGGGCTAGCTGGCAGGAGCCGTCAAGACATGCTCCGGCTAAAGCAGCTCGGTGGAAGCCACACTGCTTCTCCGCTGAGATGGTGGGGTAGCTTCAGGGGAAGCTTCGGCAAGTCGTTTGGTGCAATTTGCTTCTCGTTCCTCTATCCCTTGTACCCCTGCTTTAAGCGCCTGGATTTCGGTCTGCTGCACTTTCTTCCTCCTCTCGTGGCATTTGTAACCGCCTGCGTCCGGAAACCCAGCCTTCCACGGAATGGAGCCTGGCGTGCCTCGTGTCCGTCCAGGGTGCTCAGGATTTCCGAGGGCCTTTGTGAGCTCGTCGTTCTCTCTGTCTGGAAGGAAAGTCCCTTTCTGCGCTGCATCGATATAGTACCGAAGGTTCTTGAAGGGCATGTCAAGTTGCTCGTCCGTCTAAACGCACATCCCTGTTACAGGGTCCAAGGATCCGCACGCCCCGAAGAACCAAGTCCGGCAACGGTCTGGCTAGTTCATTGTCTCTGGTTCGATCCCTTTATCAAGCAGATCAGTCTCAGTCTTTGCCCACTTAGGCCGGCCTTTGAGGTAGCCACCTGACCCCGTGCGATGGTGAAGCATCTTCTTCGCAGCATTTTTCTTGTTTGTCTCCGACATCTTCTTACTCTTATCCGATGTCTTGTGGGCCACAAATGCAGGCCATTGATCTCTGATCTTCTCATACTTGCCGATGAATTGTGGTGTCTCTTTTTTGTCGACAAACCTTTTTAGCTCATTCTTCCACCTCCTGAATAGCTCTGCCATCTTCTCAAGAGCAGCAGACTTAATTAATTGCTCTATAACCGGCTTCTCCGGATCCTCCTCTGGCGGCAGGGTGAAATTTTCCTTCAGCTCATTTCAAAAATCCTCTTTCTGCATATGGCCTAAAAAATCTCATTTTCCTGGAAAGGTGCTGTCGACACATCATTTTCCTTGGTGGAGAGTTGAGCTTTATCATCTGTGGTATCTTCCACTAGGGACGTAAAAATGGATTGTGAAGAGCCAAAAAGGCGCTATAAAAGTTAGTAATGTAAGCTTTCAGATGATCCAAACCCACAATGGCCCTCATCTTGTTCAAGCTGAACGATTTTATTTTTTTCGAGTTTTCCATTTGCAATCAAGTGGAAGAACTTCGTATTATTATCACCTCCCGGATAGATCTTACTTTTGCCTGTCGAGCCTAGTTAATTTATTCCTCACGCAAAAGGTTGGGCAAGAATTCGTCCGCCTCTGGCTTAGCCTCACAATCTGTTGTGGAGAGGGGCATGGATTCCACCTTAATGTCCAAAGTACAAACAATTGCGAGGATACATTCTTTTTCTAATACGCTTAGCCCAACCATAAAGGACTTTTCTAAGGTGCCGAATTTTCAATTGCCACTTCTCAATGTTAGTAACTCCTTTAGTCTCCTTTGACCATTCATGAGCTAGTATTAAGAAAACCTTCCCTCTCAAACCAAGATGTTTCAAAGGAAAAAAGGAGCCTTGTTTCCCGGATGACCTACCCACCAGAATCCAAAAGGAGAGACGTGTGGTCGGAGATACTTCTCTAGAGAGCACGAACCATCACCAAAGGAAATGTCTGCTCCCACGCCTCACTCATCAACACATGATCCATTAATTCGTAAATCGGTGAGGGTAAATTATTAACCCAAGTGAATTGGCGACACAATAAATCTATCACCCTTAGGTCCAATTTCTTAATAATAGCATTAAACATAAATGGCCATCTCGCATCAAAATTATACTAAATTTGAGGTTCTAGATATGGAGGTTGGTGACTTTGTGGTCAAGTTTCATGTTCAAATTATTGATAATAGAGAGGGTTCTCTCAGTCTATCCAGAAACAAACAGTGTGCAGCGGCAAACAAATTAATGGCGCAACAGGGGGGGTTCCTGTGGGTCAATCCCATCATTCTCCCTCGCCTCTGCCGACCGCTAGCTTGGTGCCAAGAAGTGGGGGATGCTGGGATTTTAGATAGGGACTTTTGGCAGCGTCTCCTGGTGTTGGCGGTCAAATAGTGGCACCGACACGTCGAAATAAGGTTTACTCCATGCCGTTCCTCGGTGGCGTTGTGAGTCTTGGGAGGATGCCTATCCTCTAAGCCAGTGTGTGTGCTTAGCGGAGGAGTGTGCAGGAGGTTTGGATCGAGATCTAGGTTCTCTGATCCGGTCGCTGTGGTTGATCGATAACAGGGGATTGTGGTGGGAACGGTGGTCAAATCTACTGCCTCTCTTTGATGGTGGTCGGAGTTCGTGGCATCTCTGAGGATAGGAGATCATGGGGTTTGCCCCGGGGACCCGCCCCTGGTTCCCGTCCATCATGACATCATCTTTATGCCAAGCTATGGCGATGGTGCTCCTGATGCCCATGGTCTTTGGTCCGCCGGCTTCGCCTTGCTCCGAGAGGTGTGGGTTCGTCTTGGCTGGAGGAGGGAAGATGAACAAGAGCTCAGGTACTTGTGCATGATTTCTGTTATTTGCAGGGTGTTCTGTCCGATTTGGTTGGACATCTGTTGGTTGTATCTGTGGTTGATGTATGGCGTACATCATTTGTACTCGTGTTTGTATGGTGTACTTCTAGTTTATGAATATGGGTACTTTCTCAAAAAAAGTTTCATTTTCAATCAAGAAGTGATGGCTTCTCATGGCTCTTTTGATGGCTTTTTTTTGAAGGACCAGCCTAGGCTGGTGTTTCATTGATATTAAGCAGGGAGCAGATGACAAAGTGTCAAGGCGGGGATCCGAATATCAAGGATATAAGGAAGAAGAAATCAGAGAAAACAAAGTGCCCATGGCACGAACAGCTAGCCTACTTTCCCGGCGGGTCCCCGAAGGGGCTCTGCAAGAACTTGATGCCGGCTTGTTGCCAAAGATTTAGCCCTCTCCTGATCGCGAGAAGCACGTCCTCCACCTTGGCCTCTTTTGCCCTAAAAATGAGTGGTTCCTCTCCTGCCAGATCTCCCACAGGGCAAGCATTGTAAGGGCCTTGATTGCCTTCCTGTGATTTGGCGGCGTAGCTTCTGTCATTACTTTGATCTTGCATAGAGAGTTGTGGTTGCCGATCCAAGTTGCCTGACCCAGGGCGTGACGGCACTGCCAGGTAGAAAGGGCATTCCAGGTTGCTGCCGCGAAGTGGCAATGCCAAAACAGATGCTCGGAGCTTTCTAGGTTACGCAGGCATAACTGACAGAAGTAGCTGTTTGGCCAACCTCGACGCTGCAACCTATCATTACACCAGAGGCGATCCTAGTGAAGCAGCCAGGCGAAGATCTTCAGTTTTGCAGGCGCCCAAGTGTTCCAAATCAGCTCGCGAAACTGAGTTTGCAAAGAGCCTTGGAACTGGGCGCAGTAGGCTGATCGTGCAGTGTATGCCCGGAGTCAGTAATCTTCCATCTGATCTGGTCCTGGCTGGCCTCCTGGAGAGCGAGGTGGTGTGGGTGCAGTCGTTTATGCAAACTGAGAACATCCGGTACAATTGAGCCGGCATCGCCATGCGCCAGGTCGGAAATCCAGCGGTCTTCGAAGAGTGCCTGTGCAACTGATCTGTTCTTCCGTCTTGAGTGTTTGTAGAGGTTGGGGTGGAGGAGCTTCAGCGGAGTCGAGTCAAGCCAAGCTTAGTGCCAGAAGCTAGCCGTCTGACCATTGCCAATGGTCACCTTTGTGGCCGCACTGAAGAGAGCGTGATCGGAGGCGTCACAAGGTGGCTCTGTCCCCGCCCAGGGCCGCTCCGGGCTTTTCCATGCGTGCCAAAGCCAGCGAAGGCGAAGGACGCGGCTGAATTTTGTCAGGTCAAGGATGCCAAGCCCTCCGTGCTCGATCGGGGAACAGACCCGTCCCCAATTTACTTTGCAGCTGTCGCCAGAAAGTTCCTGATCGCGACCCTAGAGGAAGCGACGTCTACACTTGTCGATTTCTTTCGGTAGTTTTGCGGGGACTCGAAGCGCCGTAAGAGCGAACGTTGCCATGGCGGTGAGGACGCATCTGACCAGTACCCTGCGCCCGGCGATGGAGAGCATTTTTCCTTTCCAGCTAGCTAGCCTAGCCCTAATACGATCTAGGATAAACTGAAGATGAACTAGTCGAAGGTGGCCAGTCGTGAGGGGGAGCCCTAAGTATTTGATCGGGAATTGCGTGATCGGGCCCCCAAAAGACTGAAGCACCGTGCTGAGGTCGATGTCGTTGCAGCAAATCGGAGTCACCGTGGATTTGGCATTGTTAATCCTCAGGCCCGTGGCGTCGCCGAAGCTCTCTAGCATGTCCATTAGATAATCAATATCCTCCTTGATGGGGTTTGCAAAAATGACGGCGGCGTCCGCGTATAAGCTAACCCTAAATTTGATCTCCCCTTGCCTGGCAGTAATGTCGAGTTCATCTTCAGCCGCTTTGAGCAGGCGATGGATGGGATCAATCGCAAGGATGAAGAGAAGCGGCGACAGGGGGTCGCCTTGCCGAAGGCCGCGCCGGTGCATGATTATTTGTCCAGGAACGCCGTTGAGGAGGAATGCAGACGATGAAGTGGCGAGCAGCAGAGTAATCCAATCATGCCATCTAGCACTAAACCCTAAAGTAACCATGAGCTCGAGCAGATATTCCCATGAGACGTTATCAAAAGCTCTGGAGATGTCTAACTTGAGGAGGATAGCTGACGTCTTTTTGCAGTGCAGTGCTCTAACGCAGTTTTGGACGTAGACGAAGCTGTCGTGCAGGCATCTAGTTTTCAGAAAAGCTGTCTGGGCCGGTGATATGATGCTTTGAACAACCGGAGCTAGCCTCATAGAGAGCACTTTGGAGACTAACTTGGCTATGGAGTGTATCAGGCTAATCGGACGATAGTCGCTGATGCCGCACGCGCCGTCTTTCTTGGGGATTAGGGCTATGATCGCTGAGTTGAGCAAGCCAAAATTGCTGCCGGCCAAGCCGTAGAATTGGTTGAAAGCTTGCATAATGTCTTCTTTGGTAATCTGCCAGCATGATCGAAAAAACAAGCCGTTGAATCCGTCCGGCCCGGGGGACTTCTCTGCTGGCGTGGCCTGGATCGCCGCTCACACCTCTTGCTCAGAAAAAGGGTTGTCCAGTCCACCACCTTGAATTGTTGGCATGTGAATTTGACCCCAGTTTGTCGTAGTTGATCGCTGCTTGGTAGACCCAAGGATGCTGTCAAAATGGCTGTGTATGGCCGCTTCCTTGTCGCTGTGCGCCGTGGCTACTGTTTCATTGATTTTCAGAGAATGGATGAAGTTCTTCCTCCTTCTCGAGCAGATTTTTGCCATGAAGAACTTGGTTGGGGCATCGCCAGAGCGCAACCAGGTGAGCCTAGAGGCCTGCCTCTTCCTGCAGCGCTCGATCGCTGCCAGCCCCAGCAACCTGAGCTTGAGGCCCTTCCGCAGGTCTCACGCCCGAGCTTAAATTTGATGGCTTTCTCGTGCCCGAGCTTAAATTTGACTTCCTTGCGAATCTTGCTCGGATTTATGGTTTGAAATCTCTTCCCATATTGGTAGGGGATGATTTTAGCATTATGCGCGGCGATAGGACGAGAAGAATAACCATGCATAAAAGTGAAACTAAAAAAATGAACAAAAGAAATTCACTCTGTTCGGCTCAGTGACAACTTGTCAGTTTCAAAGGGTTAATCTAGTACTCTCGTAGTAGTGATGAGACTGAATTGATGCCTAATTCAAAAGGCAGCATTCGAAGGCCATATCAAATGACATGAACACAGGTCAGAGAACCAGATCTTTTGAAAATGGATGCAAAGCAGGCGGGCAAGGATAAACACTCTTTTTTGAAGATAAAAGATTATCTTACATATTCGGTCAAGGTGATTGATCGGAGGCGATGCTCAAAGCCTTTTTGGTTTTCTGGAATACGCGATGCTCAAAGCCTAACTAACGTGCGTGAGCTTATTGCTTATATCGATCTTCTGGTAAGACGGCCCGTCAAAATCAGACACAAATGTTGGTTGACTGCATGCATATTCTTGTACTCTGAACAAGATTTAGGTGGCCAAGTGTTCACCATACGGTTCAAGCTTTTGAACCATACATGGCCAAAACCGTAGTATTGCATGGCGGATGTTTCTGCTGTTAGCTTGGACGTTTTGGAATTGCTCTAACAACTTGCTATCAAGGTAGTCATTCCAAACGTGATGCTGCCTCTCTGAGCAAGAGGGAAGAGACATGGCGATGGCTAGCGTGATGCTGGGAAAGATTAAGACGATCCATAACGTAGACACGCAACAACAGACTAATCTTCGCCAGCTGTGAGCTTACCTTATGTTTCATGTCTAAACTTTTTGCTCTCTGTTTGAGCCCTGGGATGTACTCCCTCCGTCCCTGAATATAAGTATTTTTAAAGATTTCAATATGAACTATATACGAAGCAAAATGAATGAATCCACACTCTAAAATATGGCTATATACATCCGTATATAGTCCATACTGAAATCTCTAAAAAGACTTATATTTAGGAACGGAAGGAGTAATATGTTGCTACCTTTGTTCTTATTATTTTCCTGGTATTTTTTTCTCCTAAATCTATTTGTCAGTCTACCGTTTCATTGCCATAGGGTTGCTTGAGCAGAACAAACATTAGTAGATGTGTTTTTAATTCGCTACTCTTCCCTGAATTCAATTTAACTATAGTCCTAGCAAAACTCTTCTTGTAGAAGAGGAATGCGATCTCAGCTGAACTGAAGTTGGCCACCCTCTGCCATTGGACTGAAAGCATGCAGGCCGCCATCCAAACGATGGAGACACACGAGCGTGTAATTTCAGAGGCAAATTTTCGAGACACCTTGGCATTTGTATTCAGGTGCTCGAAACGACACATTGCAGCACTGGGAAAATGGTACAGTACGTATGAACAGTCAGTGCGGCTCTGCACTGGGACCAAACATGGTATGTATGAACGTGCCTGGAACGCAGTCCCCTGCTCTGTAACGACATTCAACTACAAGAGCACTTGTTGCCAGGCAGAGACAGTGTTAGCTAGCAGCAGCGCAAGCAAACAGATTCTCCATCAGAGATAATGTCCCAGCTTACAATATGACATTGAGCTAGACATAAACGACAAGTACCAACTAAACATAACACACAAATGCTAGCAACATTCAAGCGCCTTGTACATTTGCAAGTTCCGATTCTAATCCTTGGCTCAGGCACCACCTCCTCGATCCTGATTTGCTCCAGAGTGGGTAGGGTAACAAAGCATTCCATTGCTCAAGTGAGTAGACCATTTTAAAGATCATCACAAGGATGTGACAACACTAGACATACAAGCAAGGGCACAATCTAACAAACTTGGAGCATCCACACAAGGATCAGTCAAAAGGATCAGCCACTGACAAATCATGAGTACGTACGTGGCGAGTGAATTTATTAACTTTTACTTCAATGCGTGCATCTTGAGAAGCTCTATTCTCCACTTGTAGCTGCCTATGTAGATAACACATCCAGTCGCGGACGTTGCAATTGGATTTGTAGCTGTAATGGGCCCCGATTTCCATTTTCCTTAGCACTTTCGCGTTCAAAAGAAAGAACTTGGCAAAGTCGATATATAGCCTATGACCACCGCAGTAATTCTTCAACACCACTTCTTTTAGATGGAGTTCAAGGCATTCAATTGGATCAAGCTGATCGTACTTCCCCGCAATATTCATATTCTTTCCTTCACTAAACTGGGGACAGGAAAAGGAAATTATATTAAGGCAGCTGATGACAAATTAGCACCTAAATACTCCTAGTTCACATTGTCATAAGTCTGAAGCACTGATGTTTGGGCAACAGATATAGCAACACTCACAATGACATAGAGCTTCTCCAAGCAGGGGAAGCACTTGAGGAAGTCAATAACAAAATCCAGATTCGGAGCACATTCGAGGACCAAAATCTTCAGTGCGCGCATTTTGGTTGTCATGGTGACAGCAATCATTCTCTGGAGAAAAGGAAACCAAGTGTGTGATATCAAAATAATATACTGTAGTAGGCTGCATATAAGGAAATCTGAATGTGCTACTGCCCTTGCTACTACCTGAAAGACTGTGGTTCCAAGGTGGAGCCTGAATATGCCTTGAGACAAGAAACCAAGCACCTCCAGCTTAGGTGCCCGGATGACCCGTATGGTCGCCGGCCCATCGTCTGGGTAAATCGGCAGCAGCCTCTCAAGGCAAGGGGCGTCGTAGATGACCAGCTCCCGAAAGATAACGATGCCTTCGATGCGAGGAGGGTAGAAGGCGATGCTCCTGAGCGTCGGCGAGCTGATGCAAAGGCGACGAAAGCCAATGTTGAACAGCGAGATGCTTTGGAGAACAGCGCAGCCGGAGATGACGCTTTGCAGAGTGTCCTCCGAGATGTGTACATCGAACAGCATGATCTGCTTGAGGTGAGGAAAACTAGGCCGCGGCGCGGCCAGCCCGGGGAATCGGCAGCCGCCGAGCCTGAGCACGCATAGCGTGGGCGCGAAGCGCAACAGCGGGTGCGGCGGCAGCGGGTAGTGGCTCCCCCACTCCAGGTTGGTGACCTCGAGGTCCTGCAGGCCGGCGAGCGACGCGGCGCGGAACCAGCCGTCGGCCTCGCCCGGGCCGCGGGGGGAGAGGGCGAGGGCGAGCCGGAGCGAGAGGCGGCGGGCCGGGCCGGGGTGGCCGGAGAGGATCTTTGAGACGAGCGCGGCGCGCGAGTCGTCGTCGCGTGCGAAGTCGGGGGCCGCCGCGAGGTTGAGCGGCGCGTCGGCGGAGCGCCAGAGGGGCCGCCAACGGCGGGAGAGGGCCTGCGTGCGCGCGCCGTCCTTGGTGGGGAGGAGAGAGACGACGGTGCCGAGCACCGCGTCGGGGAGGCGGCTGATGAGGTCGGGGTCGAGGCCCCCCGGCGGCGGCGGATCCTGCTGGTCGTCGGCCCGGACGGGCCTGCGCCTCTTCCTGACTTGCATTTCGGGGGTGGCCGCCGCCGCCGCCGCGTCGTCCTCCGTGACCGGCGGTTGGCGAGCCTCGCGGCAGTGGGAGGGAAGGGGATTTGAAGTTTGACTTGCCTTGTGCAGCAGTGAGACTGTGAGAGTGGTAGCGAAGGGGAGGGATTTGGGGACGTCTAGAGAGAGAACGGGCGAGCAGCCCAGGCCCAGTTTTTGGACTTCTTTCTTTTTCTTTATTTAATTGTAATCTCGTGCAGGCAGCACCAGATCCGAAGAATTTATGCTGAACTCTTAATAAGGAAATTGAGGGGGAAAAGATGCTGCAGAATTTTGAGAAAAAATGATGTACCATACCATATCCAGAAACCATCAGGGTCTTGGTCCTGGTAATGCACCTTTACCCCGTAGAGTGTTGTTACTCCCTCCGTTCCTTTATATAAGGTGTATTTGTTTTTTCAAAAGTCAAACGAGTGCAAGTTTGACCAAGTTTTGAGAAAAATATATCAATATCCATAATATGAAATTTATATCATTTGATCAATCATGAAAGGTAGTTTCATATTTTATCTATTAGGTATTGTAGATGTTTCTGTTTTGTTCTATAATCTTAGTCAAACTTTCAAATGGTTGACTTGCACGGAAACTAATACACCTTATATTCTGGATCGGAGGGAGTATTTTCGTAAATCAATTTGTGGTTGGATGGTTAGAGGGACTGTGGTATCCCAGTGGTTGGATAGTTAGAGGGACTGTGGTATCCCCAGCCCATCAGGGTTCAAATACTGGTGCTCGCATTTAATCTTGGATTTATTTCAGAATTTCCGGCGATGCACATCCAGTGGGAGGAGACGTTTCAGTCGATGACGAGGTGCTCATAGGGGTAGGGTGTGACACCGCTCCTTGTGAGGCAAATCTCGTCGTACTAGACACGACAATCCAATACGACCATCCTACTATATCTTTCTCCAGTCCAACATACTCCCTCCGTTTTTATTTAGTCTGCATATTAGGTTTGATCGAAGTCAAACTTTGCAAAGTTTGACCAAGTTTATAGAAAAATATATAAACATTTACTATAACAAATCTATATGATGTGAAAGTACATTCAATAATGAATCTAGTGGTATTGAGTTTTTATTGTATATGTTAATATTTTTGTTTATAAACTTAGTCAAAGTTTACAAAGCTTGACTTTGACCAAAACTAATATGCGGACTAAATAAAAACGGAGGGAGTACCTGTTATTGTAAGCCAATTACACAGAGAATTTTCCAGGTGGCTCCCAGGCCCATCTAGCTAGCTTCATCTTCCACCTCCAGCAGCAAGGTAATGACCGAAACACATTTCCAAAGGGCAAGGTACTGCACTAGCTCGTTGGCGTTCATGCCAGACCCAACATCATGAGACCACACACTGTCGGTTTGATACTCCCAGAAGAAGGCGGATCCGATGTTCCCCACATGAAACACTGCAGATCTGTAAATTGCAGGGGATTCCGGTGGCACTTTCATGTCAAATTCCTTCCAAGGCCTCGCCCCATCAACACGCTTCAACCAAAGCCGCCTTACCTGTAGCGCGATGTTCCACCATCTCAAGTTCGGTAGCCTAAGACCGCCAGACCACTTGTGCATGCAAACTACCTCCCAAGCGACAGCGCAGCTCCGTCCATTAGCCCAAGCCATTCCTACCCAGAAGAAGCTCATGCAAATCCGTGTGATACTAGCGAAAGTTCCGGGGGGCACATTCGTAGCCATCAGAGAATAATTGGCACCACACATAGAACAAACTTAACTAGAACTAGCCGACCTGAGTTGTCCATATAGGTTGCCTTCCAAGTGGGAACCTTTCAAGCAATCCCATCGGCAATTTCCTGAAATTATGCAGAAGAGGGTTTTCGAAGGCAAAGGGATAACCCTAGGTAGCGGCAGGGAAAGGCTCCGCTGGGGCACCACAGGCCCTCCTGCAACATGTCAAGGTGCACACTCTTGCACTTAATAGGTAGCACAACACACTTGAGCAAATTGATGCGCAACCCTGACACTTTCTCGAAGTCTTTGAGAATAGCAGAACACATGTTGCTCAGAGCGCGGTTTAGCTCCAAAAGATAGGTTTTTCTTTATTTTATACCACAGTAGGGCTAAAATAAATACGAATAAAATTCTAAAATTTGCAGAAAAATTCACATAAATACCTGGGCCCATATGCACCCCTGTGAACTTTTTGTTCTATCCTAAATGCAATTTTTTAGAAAATATTGTTTTTCAAAAATAGCTATTTTGACTATTAAAATATTTCTCAATTAAATTTAAAATTTCCAAATAGTATTATAATATTTTTTCCAACTCTTTTATTTTAAAGAAGTCATGTTATCTTGTCTCAATATTTTTCTTGAGTGGAAAAAAATATTTAAATATTGCAAAAATAGAATCCAAAAATGCAAAGAAAATATGATATGCATATGAATGAATAGTAAGACATCAAAATTGAAAATTGGGATGTTACATACTTATGGGTTATTCCGTCAATTGGGTCAAACAATGTGCCAATAGTTGCACCTGGAGTTGGGAAAGCAAGCCAAATGACTACTCTTGATGTTCCCGCTCCGAACACTAAAACCGTGTGAACTCCTGGTTATGTTGATGAACTTTGTGCTTTCCTATGCATGCAATTGTGCTTTTCTGAACTTGCTATGCTTGAGAATATTGTGTGCTTGAGAACATTGTGTTTGTGTGCTTGAGACATTGTGTTTGTGTATTTGAGACCATAGTTTGTATGTATGTCGTTCAATGATGTTGGCTATAATGTGGCAATAGTTGAGTCATTTGGGAAGTGATGTTTGCGCTATATATATATGCGGGATATATTTGTATATGTGATTTGTTGCAGGGCTAATTAAAAAAATTAAAACAGCCCCTAACAGAGGCTTTGCAAACTGCAATACTCGGCTAAACATTTTTATCGAGTGTAGCACTCGGCAAAGGTGCCACATGGCGCCACCTGGTATCTTAGTGGACTATTTGCTGAGTTGGTCGGGCCGGATCTCGACAAACATCACAACCTGGGATTTTACTGGACATATCTTCGCCGAGGACGGAACTCGACAAATGTAAGAACTTGAAAATTTTGCTTAGATACGGAGTGTGTACTCCGCGAACTGTGCCAGCCTTTGTCGTGTGCTACAGAAAGAATGTTGGCGAAGCTGCCGCGCCACGTGTCGGTCACCCATAAGACACGTTTTGCCGGGTACGATGGCAGCAATCTCGGCATACTTTAGATCTCGGCAAACATCGATGTCCACGTGTCATCTGCTCTTGCGTCCGTTTTTGTTGAGTATGTCCGCCATAGATACTCAGCGAAGACGACTTCTCGGCACACTTTAGGTGCCATGTGTCGCGCTTCGGGGCTTCTGAATTCACCGAGTAACTATGGAAGGCTCTCGGCAAAGTCGCCTGTCACGTGGCTGCCGCCGTCTCCGTTCGACTGGTCAAGTGCCCCGTCTAGGGCTTGCAAAAGGTTTGTGAGAGTCCCCGATGGAGGGCTCTTGGCGAAGTGGCATTTACCTGAATGGTTCTGGCCGATTACCTTGAGCCGAGAACTACACTCGGCAAAGACGTTGCCGAGTGAGAATTGGCTTTCGCCGAGTTTTCCTGGAACTTGGGAAACTCGGAAATTCAAGTAGGTGGCCCTCTGTCCATGTCTCATGCATGTATTCCACCTATATTTGTTCTGATTGCACTCTTGGAAGGGCACTGATCCCAAGGAAAATGTTAACGGTGGAATAGTCCAGAGTATTTGTCGCCCTAGCCTGGACGTCACTCTCCTCCGAGAAACCTGATAAGATGATGCCGATCGGCCGGACTAGTGGACGCAAACGAAGGATATGGTACGCATATGCTAGTCCACTTGTCACTTGTCACTCTCCCTTGAACGTTCATGCTGTACGCACGCCATTACTATTGTTGTCCTGGTCCTAAGATGTCACTTACAGTGGTTCAGACTTTTATGTCTATCTACATCTACAACTAGGAAGGGGGCATGTTGTCACGTGCGCCCCTATTGCCAGTGGAGTCCTCGATCAGAACTCAGAGCAACAGCAATGGCTGAGCTGAAGCTATGCTTGTGCTCAAGTAGCGATCTCCTCGTCTTGTGCTTCTTGCTCCTCTGTGTACATGTCCATCATGCGACCGCCATCTCGTTCACCTACAACTCCTTCAGCTCCGGTGATTTCAGAGAGGAGGATGACGCGATGGTCACCGACGGCAGGATTGAGCTCGTCGGCGACGAGGCAGGCGGTCGAGCAAGGGGCCGCGTTCTGTACAAGCAGGCGGTGCAGCTCTGGGACGGCGTCACGGCCTCACGGGCGAGACTGCCAGCTTCACCACGAGCTTCAACTTCAGCATCCAGTCCCTGCCTCGCCGGAGCAGCACCCCCGGGCACGGCATGACGTTCTTCGTCGCGCCCTACATGCCCGAACTGCCACAGGAGTCCTACGATGGCTGCCTTGGGCTCTTCGACGAGAAACATGCCCCGGCAAACGGGACGGCGACTATCTCCGCCAACGCCTCCGGCAGCGCCAGCTTCGTCGCCGTGGAGTTCGACACCCACCGTGACGCGTGGGACCCGAGCAGCCGGCACATCGGCGTAGACGTGAACAACGTCGACTCACGCGGCAACTTCAGGATCTTGCCAGAAGGCAGCCTCGTGGACGCCGGCGTGATGTCTTCCACGGTGAGCTACGACAACGGCACGGCGAGGCTGGACGTCGTCCTCCGCGTCAGTGGCGCCGAGTATGCCCTCGGCGCTACCGTCGACTTGCGAAGCTTGCTGACGGAGCAGGTCGCGTTAGGCTTCTCGGCGGCCACCGGTGATGCCTTCGGCAGCAATCACACGTTACTCTCGTGGTCCTTCCACTCCACGCTCCCGACAAGGAACTACACGGCCCTCCCATCTACCTCGTCATCGTCAACCAAGAAGGCCACCCTACAACTCAGAGTCGGGGTTGCCGCCGCGGCCGTGCTGGTGCTCCTGCTCGCGGTCGCCGTGGCGGTGCTGCTCCGGCGTGCGAGCAGGAGAGACAGGCAACCAGACGACAAAGACATGCTTGCCGGCGACATGACTCCGGAGTCCGGACTCCCTCGACGCCGACGGCGATGAGTTCGGTTCCAGCACGGGACGCCGGCCGATCCCGTACGCCAGCCTGGCGGCGGCGACGAGGAACTTCGCGGAGGAAGGGAAGCTGGGGCAAGGCGGATCCGGGTCGGTGTACCGGGGCCACATGAAAGAACTCGGCGGCCGCGATGCCGCCGTCAAGGTGTTCCTGCGAGGGGCGTCCTTGGAGGGGAGGAAGGAGTACAGGTCGGAGGTCACCATCATCAGCAGACTGCGTCACCGGAATCTTGTGCAGCTAATCGGCTGGTGCCATGGCCGCAGGCGGCTGCTGCTGGTCTACGAGCTCGTCCACACCGGCAGCCTCGATGGGTACCTCTACAGCAACACCAAAAACGACGTTCTGACTTGGCAAGTTAGGTACGCATGCTTCGAGCTACACATGCATCAATGTCATTCCAGTCGTATTCTTTACTTACTTTTCTACCTTGACTAGATGAGCCTAACTTTTGGCTAACACTTATTATGGACTTAGAAAAATCGTCGTATTATTTGAACTGTCTTTTTCTAGCTTTGATCGAGTCCATTGAACCGTCTTATAATTAGGTTTTTCTTAGCAACGGAGTATTACTTCTATTTTATTATCGGTTTTGATATTTCTTAGGCTTTTCCAACAATAACCTGTGTTGCTTTTTTCACTACCAGAATTTGGCACTTTACCGAGTGCCCGTCAATGAGAGAAATGCACTCGGCAAAAGGTTTGCTGAGTGTTAGACTCGGCAAAGGGAACTTGGCTGGACTTCTGATGGCAAACAAGTTTGCCGAGTCCTATTTGTCGGGCACTCCCAAACTCTTTTGCCGAGTGTAAAAGAAAGGCACTCGACAATGAAATAGTCTAGACGGGATAGAGTCGAATGGTGCCATTGTCATGGTCACAGCGGTAGTTTGCCAAGTGTTGCACTCGGCAAAAGTTGAGGGGTTTGCTGAGTGTTACACTTCGCAAATCACTTTAGCGTAATTAAAGAATACACGGGCGACCTAAGCCTAGCCCAACCATCCTACACGGGGTCGCCAGGATGCCTGGCGGCAGGTTGGGAAGATCATCACGGTAAGGATCCCCTCGTGCATCTTCGGTTGTGCGACACAGACAGAGGGCGGCGGTCGCGGGGTCGCCATCGAGCTCAATGGAAACGGTTTCAAGCCCAGCCTAGCTCCATCTCCATTAGGACAAGGCCGTCGCGATTTAGTGCCCCTGGACACGCCGGAGATGGCGGCTGCTACCGAGCGTCGCTGCCCCATGAGGAGAGAGGTTATGGCCGTGCATGCATGTCTATTCGCTGTCTTTGGGCATTGCTGGCCCCTAAGGAGGGCTGGCTCTAAGATGAGAGTGAGTAGCAAGGTCAAGCGAGTGACACGACCGCGGATGAAATTCTAGGAGGTGGCCCTAGATGTTTGGCAGTGGTAGCGACATCATGCCCGCATGGTCTTCGGCTACGTCGTCTCAAGAATAGAGCAGGGATTGGGAGAAGGGGGGGGGGGGGGGGGGGAGAGAGAGAGAGAGAGAGAGAGAGGAATTGATATAGAAGGGAGAGAGAGAAGAGAGGAGGGATAGGGAGAGAGGAATAGACAGCCATTGGATCTGTGGTGATTCCTATGGGAATGAAACGATGGGGAGGTATCATCCATGGAAGGGTGTCTTTACCGAGTGTCTCTGAAAATGCACATGGTTTGTTTTTTCTTTCTCCTCTTTTCTTTTCTTTCTTTCCTTTTTTTTTCTTTCTTCTCTTCCGTTTTTGTGTAAGGCCTAAACATAGACTCACTAAACACAAATAGGAATTGTTAAAACATTTTCTTGAACTGTTTCACGGACTTGCAGTTAAAAATTGAATTATATTAACTAAATCTCTAGAAAATGCACTTAATGACTTAAATATAGCAAATGGGTTAAAAAATGCTAAATTTTCACATGTGCCATGTAATGGTGTATTTTGAATGTAGAAAAAAAATGCATGGGCAATGGATGAAGCAGGGATCGCTTCACCTTTAAACCTGATCTATTCCCTTTTGAAACCACAATTCTTTCTAGGAGTTGCAACTTTTTTGAACCCTTCTCAAATTTTTATCGTAGTTTCTAGGGGTCATATAATGGCACCATGCCAAATTTCATGTTTTTAGAATTTGTTAGTATTTTCGGAATTGAAAAACCAATAACCTCCATCTTTGCGGTCAAGTCTTGGCACCCTAATGTTTGAATTTTCTTTACTTTTTTGGGTATGGATTAAACATAGACTCAAGAATAGAAATAGGATCTTTTAACCCTATTTTACCAACTTTTCATGCAATTGTAGTTCAAATTTTAATTATATTCACTAATACTTAGAAAATGCACTTGACGATTTTGACATGGAAGATGTCATGGTGTATATTGTGTAGAATTTTTTTTCAAGGCCAATAGATGAAGCATCAGTCACCTAGCCTTCAAATGTGATCCATTCCCTCTTGAAACTATGATTCTTCCTTGGAAATGGTTCGATTTCTAAGGATTTTACGTCACAAGTTTTACGAAAGTTTCTCGAATTTTTACCACCACCTTTAGGGATCATATAATGACATAATGTCAAGTTTGATGTTTCTTAGACTTCGTTTGCACTTTTAATAAAAAACAAAAAACCAATAGCCTACATGTTTGGGACAAGTCTTGACACCTTCATGTTTGGAATTCCTTTTATTATTTTTTGAGTATAGCCTAAACATAGACTCAAGAATACAAATAGGATTTTTCATAGACGGTCCACACTCGTACACGACTAAAAGCTATGAAAGCAAGTCAAAAAGTGCTAGATGGTGATAAAATAGAGGCACATCCTTCTTTTGTAGAGTTAATTCTTGGATTGGACATTCTAGCGGCATTCAGAAGTCAGAACTTAGTCGGAGTGCTTGGATGAAATCTGATTTTGCTTGATTGTGCCCTTACTTTTGTTATCAGGTACCAGATCATTCTTGGACTGGCGTCTGCCGTGCTGTACCTCCATCAAGAATGGGATCAATGCGTCGTCCATGGTGACATTAAGCCGAGCAACATCATGCTAGACGAGTCCTTCAACACCAAGCTAGGCGACTTCGGCCTGTCACGGCTCATCGACCACGGCATGAGCTTGCAGACAATGACCGCCATGGCGGGTACCCCGGGCTACCTCGACCCAGAGTGCGCCATCACCGGCAAGGCGTCCACCGAGTCCGACATGTACAGCTTCGGCGTCACGCTGCTGGAGATCGTGTGCGGGCGGCGACCAATGGCGCCGCCCGGCGCCGGTGCGAGGGATGGCCAGGTGTTCCGGCTGCTGGAGTGGGTTTGGGACCTCTACGGCAGTGGCGCCGCCCTCCACGCGGCTGACGAGCGTCTCGGCGGCGTGTTCGACTGGTGGGAGATGGAGAGGGTGGTGGCCGTTGGGCTGTGGTCCGCGCACCCGAACCCAAAGATGAGGCCGGCGATGAGGCAGGCCGCCGAGGCGCTGCAGTCAAGGAAGTTCAGGATGCCGGTGCTGCCGCCCAAGATGCCGGTGGCCGTGTACCTGCAGCCTTTCGGAGATTCCGCCATGGAGTACGGCGACAGCACCACCACGGTCGGGTCCGGGGTTACCACGCAGCAGTACTCGTCGACCAGCTGTACAACAGCGACGCAATCTTCAAATACTAGCATGCCAGCGGCTGTGAGTGAGGAGTTGAACCCCAATATAGAGTAGTGGTCTTCAGAACTCAGATCGTGGTGGCCGGAAAAGAAGAGTTCCCCTCCAGAATATTTGTACTGTAGAGTTATACAGGGATCAATGCAGTCACGTTGCTTGTAATAACTGCACTAATAGATTTTATGAACTACTCCTCCGTCTCATGATGTAAGACGTTTCCGTCTCAAAATGCAAGACGTTTTTTGACAGTACACTAACGTCTTACATTATGGAACGGAGTAATACATTGTACCCCGTGCACTGGTTGGTGTTGGAATCGGTTGTAATGTATAATTTATTGAAATGCAGTTGTATGGCATATGAATATTTGAATTAATATTGAGATGTGAACTGTTTTTTCTTTGGAATAACCAAAGGGGAAGAGAATAATTATAGACATCTGTTTGACTGTGAGATTGGTTCTCTCCCATTTAGTTGTCTAGGGATACAGATTCGTCACCGATATCAAACAAACAAAAGAGTAAAAGTGCATTGGGGACATACACTAGTAGAAAAAGGCACATTTGTCCCGGTTCCAGAAGTTCGTAAACGAATCCGAACTGAAGGTTTTGGGCTTTAGTCCCGGTTCCAGAACCGGGACAAATGGGCCTCTAGAACCAGGACAAATGAGCCTTTTTCTACTAGTGCATGTGAGCCTCAGTCATCTTGTCCAGGCAGCTAAAAGGCCGAGGCACCTATGTTGGGTGCTTGGGCCTACCAGAAACCTAGCTCCTTTTGGTCCAAACCATACTCGCATATTTTTGTTGAATTCTTCTTTGCTTCTAAAAACAGATTTTATTTGTGAAACTTTTATTGCCTCCCCCCCCCCCCCCCTGACAACTTTTCCAGCAGTCCTTTCGGTAATTCTCTGCAATATAAGAAGTTGAAGTTAAAATGAAATAGTGGTGATCATATAAGAATGAAAGTAGAGTATTTATCTTTTGAAATTGTGATGAAAAGTACATGTATCACAGTCCCATCCATCTGTCTGGTTTTACAAAAGATGGAGACATGTTATACAACATACCAACAACCAACATACTTGCTCTGTACTATGTTTAGGAGTAAGTGTTACAACTATGGAAAGTTTTTTGTGAGTTACGTACAGGCACGGGTGGTTGGCTCACAGTAAATAACTGAGGGGGGGGGGGGTATATAGCTCCTTATTATAAATCTATTTTATTTAAAAAAATTCTATGGTTTCACTAATTAGAGAAAAATTGAAAATCTCTGAAGGTATTTATTTAATAATGTGATTTCTCCTATGGTGGCCCAAGTTATATATATATTCCCAACAACATATAGTAGCACACATGAGTCCAAAGAGATTGGGTAAGGTATCTAACTCAAATTATATATGAGCTCCTTCCTAAAAAGAGAATAAAA
Source organism: Aegilops umbellulata (assembly GCA_032464435.1). Classification (NCBI taxonomy): domain Eukaryota; kingdom Viridiplantae; phylum Streptophyta; class Magnoliopsida; order Poales; family Poaceae; genus Aegilops; species Aegilops umbellulata. Next base: position 533,527,782 of record CP136059.1, read on the forward strand.
TAATTATGATATCTCATTAATACACCCATTTATATGGCGCAGATATAGATATTCATAACACATTGATTCAAAACTATCTCAGAAAGACAACATGGGCGGTGGACATTAATGTTGTAAAGATATTACTAATCTTGAACAGAACTTTCAATAAATGTTCTTAGACGGTACAAGCTGGCAATAAACGTTCCCAGACGGCTATAAAAGTTGCATCATGTATACCACCGAACACATGAACAAGAACACAAAAAAACAAACAAATGGATGTGAAAACTATGAGTTGTTTTTTTATTGTACTTTTGCTCGTAGGAAATTACACTGAAGCTGGTACTCTTTCACTCCCGCTCCCCCTCTCATCTCTCCTACTATCGGCGCTTGAGAAATCTATCATCTTTCTTACTGATGCTTTCCTTTTTTTTTTGTTCCTTTTCATAGAGAATTGCCAAAACCATCGTATTCGAGACATGCTATGCAAGGATTTGTCATGCTTGGGGGATTGTGAAAGTTCTTATTTTCCAAAGAAAATTAGGGAAGCTTATTGCGTAGGCAAGTTCCTCGCTCGCAAATGTGTATGCGTCATATGTGACTAGAATTACAGTATGGTTATGGATGCATATAGCATCAAGTGACCGGAATAAGATTTATATATGAGCAAGAAAGTTTATAATATATATTTATACAACATCAAATTGATCCACGGTGTTGTTTATGCAACATCAATTTAATCCCGAATTCTTGCCACCAAGGAGGCAATGCCCATGGAAGGCATCCATGGCTTGTTTGAACGATTTTTTTTACCCCTTTTGCACGTTGCGACACGTGTGATCATTGTGAACCAACATGTGGTTGAATAGTTAGAAGGACAGTGGTATCCCAGTACATCTGGGTTCAAATCCTGATGTTCGCATTTATTCTGAATTTATTTCAGCATTTACGACGATACGCGTCCAGTGGGAAGAGACATTTTTCAATTTTCCTCAACTACGATCCGCCTACGGTGACTTCATAAAATCTCAAGATCAAAATGTCGGTCCAGTTTCTCAGAGGTGCTCAGAAGGATAGGGTATGTATGTGTGCGTTTGTAGGGATGAGTGTATACACATATATATGAGCGCGTGTGTCTGTACTGTGTCAAAAAAAAGACACGTGCGACCATTGATTGGCCCTTTTCACTGAAATAATTTCAGAAAGTGCAAAACTTGTCGAAAACAAAACAACATGGTGCCATGAATTGGTCACTAGATCATGGATAATGTTTTGGGTCATTTCTCAACCCGCTCACAGACGCACCCTTGCTTCCGAACAACCTAAGCTCCGTCGCCCGGGGTGGACGCCTCTGCCTAGGCCGGCCGGGCACGATACCATCGCAGTGCGCCCTGTCTCTGCCTGTGCTTGCGCGGAGTACGTCGATGGCGGCAGCTTGGCCGACGCACCGCGGCCTGTGTTCCCGCGGGCCATCGCCGCCTGCCGACGTGGACGGGCGGGTCGGCGGCGGGCACGACCCGAGCGTGGCTTTCTCCACGTGGTTCAGTTCTGCTGCTTTGGTACCCCATGCATCAACGCTTCAGTTCAGTTTACCGCCTTTTCTGATATTTGGCTCTGCAGCTTCATCAGCCTCATGCTACCAAATTGCGTTTAGGTGGTTGCGATTTGTGAACCCACAACTATAACCGATTTTACCCCAATTAGCAACTGTGCATGGCTTTGCTTGCAATTGCAGCCGAGGAAAACAGTAGATATGAACTCAGTCTGCCAGTATTCAGCACTGAACAGCACTCCTGTTAGAGTTGTCTCGAATATTATGTATAAGGTAGGTTACAGTTGGACTAGAAGTTGTATTGTGTTTAGATAGGCTATGGAGTCGTGTCCTAATAGGACACTTGTATCCTAGGCCTCTCATATATAGCGAGGGTAGACACACGATGTAACCTATGCCAACATAATAGCACCGGAACGCAGGGGAAGCAGGCGGCATGTGCCGGTGTTCAGGGCGACCGGGTGCGGTATTGTAGCGGTGTCATGGGGAGGAGCGCCCATAGTCAGGCCCCAGGGATGTAGCCATATCGGTGAACCTCGTTAACAAATCTCGGTGTCGTGTTCGTATGATTGCTTTGTCCTCGGATGATCGACGGTATGCCTCGGGTTTATTCTAACAAATGGTATCATGAGCTAGGTTGTTCGAAGGTTGCGTTTTGTTGATTTAGAGGAAGAAGTCTGAGTTGTCACGAGCGGTGACCGGGAAAGATCGATGGTGCAACGAGAGCTCTGCTTGTGTTAGCAATCAGAAGCAGTATTCATCGATATGCAGCGGCAGATCGGTTCGGCAGCGGGCAGGCAGCGGGCCATGTTTTAAACCAATTCGGTCTCGGCGAGATCGATCGTGGCTGCAGCGGCGGCCCAAGGGTAGGCGCGCGTGAGGCCGTAAAACTGCCGGAGTGTGGGTGAGCTGCTGGAAGCTGGCAGGCGCGCTGATTAATCTGTACTGGTAACATGAGATTTTTTTGGACGAAAAGAAGGACCGAGTCCTTGTGCGACGCTGACGGAGGCAGCAGATTAATTGGGGTAGAGGAATATCCATTGATATGCATCCATCGGAAGGCTTTGGAATATTGTGCAACGGAGCTACAGGTCACGTGAAGACCAAGATAACTCTTGATTGGTTTTTGCAATTAGTACATGGAGTGTACCACGTCAGGTCTTGGTTCGTGTATTTGAGCATCATGTGAAGGGAGCTTGCTTTAATTTTTTCAAAGTGTCAGCTATATAAAGAGCCGTGGTGCCAACGGGTACTTGGTTTGAGGTGGAGAAATTCAACGAAACTGAAACCTTGTGTTATGGCAGATACAGTTGAAAGATTGTGGGCACAACAGAGATGCTTGAAGGCGTTGTGGGAAGTCATGTGAGCTAAGATGGATTTATCATGTGATGGATTAGAATTCTTGGGAGACGATTTGGGAGCCTCGAGCGTGTCATGCCGTCGGATAAGTTCGGCTCGGTTGGACTAGACTGTCTGACGGATTGACGCAAGTCGGTTGGTACAGAAGACGGTGGTGGGATCGGCGACGACGACATAGGAGCATGATGCTGATGGTGACCGACTTCTGGACGTGGAAACACGTGGCGCAAGATTGAGGGCTTGTGTGGCATCGACAAGACTATGGCGAGGGGTTGATTCAAGGTGATGTACACATGGAGCTTGAAGTCGACGGGGCGTGAGGGTGGACTGATCATCTACCACAGAGTCATGTTGAAGGTGGAGCTGGATTGAGGGGCTATGGTGTAAGGATCCAAGGAATTGAAGCCTATTCAGTAAGGGGGGAAAAGCGAGCGACACGTAGTTCAGACTGGAGCCCAGTGGTTTGATGGAAGCGTGAAACTCGTCATCGGTCGGTGATGATCGGTGGTACTCTATAGTGGGGGGTTGAGTGGTGTGGGTTCGTGACCCTTGAGACTCGACCGGGACAAAGAGGCTCGACGCGTTAATAACGGCGAGGCGTGCGGTATGCACGGACATGGAGACGGGCCAGGGCTCTAGTGGTCATACATGTGGTGAGACAACTGCGAATTTGACTCGGGATGACTACAAACAACGGTGAAATTCCTTCATGTTTCAGACGGGCGGTTAAGAAAGGAGCGGTGATGTTGAGTTCAGATAACTTTTATGTGTGACACCCATATGTGAGTTGTTCACTTTCACGCAGGTCAGTGATCAGGGTGTGATGACGTTGGACTGATACTCTGAAAGTTAGGAGCATAAACTAGAGTAACGAGGAACTTAATTTTGCTCGAGTGTTGACTGTGGTCAAGAAAAGAAGGGACTATAAGTTGTAGGTGGAGTCATATGGAGTCTTTGGAGCAGTAGCGGTGCTCATGGGATAAGCTCAAGTCCAATGTATAGGAAGTTTGACGCATTGACGAATTCAAGGTGGTGGAGAATATTCGCCAAGATGAAATTTGTTAGAGTTGTATCGAATATTGTGTACAAGTTAGGTTACAGTTGGACTAGAATTTGTATTGTGTTTAGATAGGCTATGGAGTCGTGTCCTAATAGGACACTTGTATCCTGGGCCTCTCATATATAGCGAGGGTAGACACATGATGTAACCTATGCCAACATAATAGCACCGGAACGCAGGGGAAGCCGGCGGCATGTGCCGGTGTCCAGGGCAACCGGGTGCGGTATTGTAGCGGTGTCATGGGAAGGAGCGCCCATAGTCAGGCTCCGAGAATGTAGCCATATCAGTGAATCTCGTTAACAAATCTCGGTGTCGTGCTCGTGTGATTGCTTTGTCCTCGGATGATCGACGGTATGCCTCGGGTTTATTCTAACAACTACGTCTCATGAAGCAGCCATACAGCGTACATGCCTATTAAAAATTCAGAACTATGCTTCTCAAAGAAGACAGACAAGAATCTGAATCTGGATTTAAGACATTAAACAGGTCATCAAGGTTGATATCTAACAAAGTCAGCAGGCATATGGCCTGCTCAATAAGACACTACACAAATACACAAATGTCCTGAGAGAAGCAGCAGAAAGAAACAATACACAAATGTCTTCCCTTCTCATCCATCTGTCACACTGTTTGTCTTTCTCCTCACCAGTGGTCGGTTGGCGGGCGCTCTTCTACAACCGACTCGGCCTTTGGCTGTTCAATCATTTTTTCATAAAAAAGATTGTAGGCCTGACAGTCGAGTGCCACTTTTAGTGACACTTCTGTGATGCTCTCATCACTCGCACGAAGCGCCACAGCTCTCATGCTGCTGGCATCTGATTTGGCTTGCTCTCACATAAGCGAAAATGTGTCCTTCGTGGAATACAGGGTTGGTCCATTGTGTACAATGACAGCAACCAGACGATATTTGTACTTATCATCCTCCAGATGTCTGAAACAACAGCTTCCAGTGTAATCCCACAGTTATTTAAATTGCATCATTTGAGATTTGGTTTGGTTATATTGTATTCAATCTCAAGTGCCACAAAAATATGTTGTGTAGTCTATCAAGTGAGAATATAAACTAATTGTTCAGCAGAAACTAGGATACACAAAGCTGTATAACCATCTTCAGGTTCCTAGGCTATACTGTAGCCAAACTAAATTCCAAGTAATATGTGCAGGGTTCAGTTTAATCTGCAGGGCTGATGAGTTTCAGACAAGAAAACAGAGCATTCTGTAGGTTTCAGTGTCAGTTTATCTAATCATCGACATGGATACAAGTAACAAATTTATGCCTTATCTAGATAATCCACCATCATCGATGGATCTGCTGAGGATTCTACTGTATGACCAGTTATTAGAAAAGTACTGTAGGATTCTTCTAAACATAGAATTCACCCAGATCTGAAATTAGGATAGAGGAATGAACCAGATAATACCGTAACTAAATCGACATATAAAAGTGATACAAAAGGTGTTTTCGGCGGTCATCCGTGTGACTGTGAACATCATTGTGCATTTTTTTTTTCATGCTCTATTTTTTCCACCAATGCATCGAGATGTAAGTTTTGCCGATTCCTCCCAAAACAATGCTCGGCGCCACTGAAAAAAATGTAGTTTTTCTTATCAAGACGATACAATTCGCAAAGGTAAGGTAGCAAAAAATGTTGCTTTTCTGATCAAGACGAAACAATTCATCATTTATTCTTACCATGTCCATTCGCTTCAGTGATTTGGCACACAATTCACGTCACTTTCAACTTATTGTGAACAACTATACCAATTTTTTTTGGTAATTGGTTGGATCGTATTCATCATTTCTTTAAGGGCCAAAATTCTTGTGGGGGTTTGTGCCTTGCATTGGGCAATGTTGAATTGCCGGAATGAGTGCATTTTTTCAACAAATCATCTATTCCACATTTTTTGCAACTTATCTTCGGAGCTACAGTGTCAATATGTACGTGGTCATCACTGTATCATGTGGACACACGAGGGCTTATGGCCTTTGGGTATAGCCGCATGGAAATGGTTAAAGGGGGAGGGGGGTCGTTCAACCAGTTTGGTTGGCGTGCCAATACCAGATTATGTGAATAAGCTATGTAAACCCTTTGGTACTTGGTGATTTGGACCTGTTATGTTTAGTAAATGGTTGTGTGCATACATGATGAAGAGGACGGGTTATCCCTTTTTTAATTTTTATTATTAAATTGATGTATGACAACACGACCAACAACAACAAATAAAGTACAAAACATGGACATGGTAGATTGATTAAAAATACTTCCATTGATCTCTCCAACAAATACATCGGGTTGCAAGGCTCTTGTTTCAACCCATGACCTTCCCGAACTACTCACACATAGAGATCAGATCACGCGAGGAACTCTTGATAATATGTCTTACAATGAATGTCGTGTGTGATACACGATTAGTATGGTTAGATGGCTGAGAACTATGATGGTGGTGAAGGTTGTGGCTACAAAGATGGGAAATGGCGGTGGCTAGGGCTGGTGGAGATGGCTTCTATGAAGATGACGATGACATGATGGTTTTGCGATTTTCTGTTGCTCATTTGGCATCGGCCCCTTTATAAAGGTTGTTCAAGTGGATCTAACGTCTCTACTGGCAGTCCATATGACCGCCCATACGAGCGGGCGCGCTCGTAAGGAACTCCGTCTTTTGCTTTGGCTTATCTGATGCGCCTTCCACTCGATCTACTCTATCTCCACTTTACTCTTTTCATGTATTTGCTTGATTTCGTCCATAAATATCCAATTTCCTATGGAAACAAAATAAATATTAGATATTTGGAATCGTTTGCACTCATTAGTCATTAGTAGCAATATTGGAGCGAATATCTCGGTTTTAATGAAATATATCGGTTTAAACTCACGTTAGAGGAGTTTAAAAATTACAATCATCAAACGGCACCCAAAAATACTGCCATGGTAACTCATCAAACGGCACCCAAAAATACTGCCATGGCAAGATTTTTTATTTTTGGTTGTCATAAGATAGTTGTGGCGGTTGCAAATGAAAGCCCTCCGCAGGTAGGTATATGACGACCGTGGCGATGTATGGGGTGTTGTTCTAGGTGCTGAGGTAGTTGTGCTTTCATCCTCTCCTCGGCAACCTATTTGTCATGTTCATTCGAGCTCGGGGGTGAGTGGCTCTGCCAGCCGACGGCGCGGCGTCCTTCGATCTAGGACGAGAGTGCAGGGAGCCTTCTCTGGGGCCAGAGACAGATGGCAGACCAACGACGGTCGGCCTCATTGCAGTTGATGGAGCGTGGTCTTCCTCCGGCGGCGGGCTACTCCCTTATCTTAGTCTTGTCATTTGTAGGATCTTGCTTGCCGAGGGCCCCGATGCTCGAGCCTGCGCTTGGGCATTCAGAGCTTGTTAGTGGCTCCTTTGGCATCTTGTATCTTGTCGTTTCTTGTTCTTGTTTTTTTCCTTTCTGAACCTATGTTTTGTATGATCGTTGATATGGTGGTTGCCTTATAATATAAAGCGGGGGAAATCCTTTTTCGTCGATAAAAGTGAGGATCATGGAGAACAAGCCTTGAAATAACTTTGTCAAAGAATGAAGCTACTAATTAGAATTGCCCCGTTCGGAGGTATGGATATTAAAGGAGGTAGCGAAGAAGAGTGAAGACAATGGAGAACAAGCCTTCAAATGCCTTTGTCAAATAATGAAGTTACTAATTAATGGCGCATTTGTTTGGATGATGGATGGTCTCAAAATTTACGTTTAAAGGAATTTTTTCTTCTGTACTCAGATGGATGATCTCCTCTGACGCTCAAATAAACTTTTCTGTTTTGGATAGCCTGATTACAATCAATAGTTGGTGAATTCAGGGCTCTCCAATTTTGCACCTGAAACTATACCTTACACAAACAACTAAACCCTACCAAGTTTCTCGGCGAATCAGCTACTTATACATTAAGCCCAGCTGTACGCGCTGCTGCCCAAGTACACCAAACACCGACAAGGAATCTCTCATCCAGCAGAGTACTTGGATTTCAGATACATTACAGCAATGTTCAGGAACGAACGTGGCTTTTGGGTGGGGATCATTGGTGTTCCACGTCTACGGTCACCTGTTCTTCAAAGTACGCTGTTATGGTTTTCAGCTTTCCATTGAGGAAATTCTTCTCCACCTGCCAGAATGAAAGGGATCCACTGTGAGTGTGTGACATTGGTCCAAAAGGTATCGCCAGACCACAATGACCGTCATGGAACTCCGTAGCTAGGTCAACTAGACAAAGATCATGACTAACGAACGTACCTCAACCGCCCATGGAGGATCGACCGACAAGCACATGTCCGCCAGTTGCTCTAGGTCGCTGTTGCGAGGAAGAAACATGACTACTCTCGAAGCGATAGCCGTGGCAAGTTTGAAGAGATGGTACCTGAAGAGTTCAACAAGGACGTGTGAACATTTGGGAGCACAGCAAAGAAACAAACTATATTCTGAACCGAGGAGCTCACCCATCACAAGGCTTAAGCATGGTTTTCATATCGTAAACATCGACTTTGGCATAGTCTGGTCCACCCCAAGGGGGTGACATGAAAACAGTTTCTCCCTGCAAGCAACCACTTTTCACAAAAGCATACAAACCAACTTGTAGAACAACAATAGTGACATAGCAAGATCGTCCTAGTCATTTCCTCGTCTCCACTTTGGCATGCACACAAAGATGGTACTCCCTACTGCCAATATGCTCTAAGGACATTTCTTTTCAGTTTGCGTAAAAAAGGAGCCAAGTGCCTTTGTTATTTTTAGCTTAGCGATGATGCTAAGCTTAGATTAGCACCTTCTGTCACATCACTGCTGCTAGCTAATTACTCTCACATTAATGTCTGCTAAGTAGATGCTCTAAGAAACTTTTATTATATTATTAAAAGGAAGTTATCATTATGACAGTCATCTATGATTATGTTTTGCACCTGAACTTGAATGCTTCTTAATGGTCTGTCCTCTAATAAACCCCAGACTGGTGCTATGCCTTATAATCTAAAAATGGTTTTATAACGAAACTTCCTCTTGTGGGACTTCTAATGGCAAGATACTGGTACCCTACCTAATGGTTACATGTAAACGAAAATGGTCGAACAAATGCATTATCAGACAACTATGAAGATATGCAGCTACAGGAAATGACAGGTGCACAAAAACCTAAAGGTGTCATATTTTCAAGGCATAAGGCATACCTTCAGATGAGGTGCTATATTAATAAAATCTCCTACGATGAAGTCTATGCGATCATTTACTCCGTAAATAGTTGCATTATGCTGTGCATAACCAATCTTCTGTGGGTCAATGTCAACAGCAACAACATGCTTACACCTGAAAAATAAAAGATTGTGTCAGAGAGGTGGAAGTTTACACATCATATGAAAAGGATGGCTTCTAAAGGGAGATTGTGTTAGAGAGGTGGAAGTTTACACATCATATGAAAATAGCTATACAAAAAGGGAGAGTTCATCCTAACACATTGTTTATTATCATTTACTTAAGATATAAGAACACGATAACAGTGGCATACTTTGTAGCGAACTGGATGGTATTACCACCAACTCCTGCAAAACAGTCAATCAATATGCCCGCACCAACACGAGATGCATGATGCTTTGCGATGAGCTCTGGCGTCACTGAAAACCACCCCTCTTCATCCATCTTTATACCACTATCAAAAAGGGAGAAAAGCGAGTACCGCTGATTCCAATACCTGGCAATGTCACTGGACATGTTTGCCAAGTCCGGACATGAATGAACTGTAGAATGAAATAAATGGTTACTTATCTTATATATATAAACAGAAAGAGTACAAGAAGGGTAGGTATAGCAACAAGCTGCATATTGAACGCCACCCTCGCCAAGGAAAACTAATCTGTCAGTCAACAATATCATCTCTGGAAAAAAAACTCCTAGAAGCTCTAGCCGAGTAATATTATCTTACACGATTGAGATCTCCTTACTCTCTTTTTATTTTTGGTGGTAGTACCTTCTTGGTTCATTTCTAACACTTCAGTCATTGTACTATCATTCTGCATATTTTTGTCATATTGTGCTTCATCAATGGTAGCTATCACACTAGATATAGATAATATGTTAATAAAAACATCCATATGTCAAGGAAGCAACGAAACAATATTTTAGTGTAATAAGGCACACCTTATATATATCAACTCTTTGTCAGGAATGTCTGATAAACTGAGTGCTTCATTGTAAATAAGTTCATGTCTCTGCTCGTCCAGATGTGTGTCATCACCAGCCTGATCTGCCATGCGACTAGCCAATTCCATATCTTCAACAAAAGAATGATCTATTGATATCAAGAAACAACAAATGGTATATCAGAAGAAATTTGTGGATGTTTGCAGCAAAATAAGAATAAAAATATGTATCGATTTGTTTGTGTTATTGTCTATGTGTTGTATGTGGGGGCAACAAATCTTTACCTTCATCTATTGTTTTGGCTGCTTTATTGTGGTTTTCAGTTGTTTGAGATCCCTGCAAACTTGGAAGTTTCAAATAGCTTGCATGAAATGCTTTAACACAATTCGGATAATGAAGACCATGAAATGAAAAACAACATCAACTAGATGTAATCGCAAACAGGTTGTCTACATCAACATCAACTAGACGTAGAAATGGTAAAGTTCTTTAACAATAAAAATACTTCTCTTATGCCGGTTATCTACAGATGTATCGGTACACTCAGTTTATGGTCATCTCTATAATATGTGAAGAATCAAGACCTATTTACGGAGGTGTGTACACGCTTGGAGAACACGGCGAGGGATACTTTTACCATACATGGATGGCATCATGATTTTAGGATTGGCCCTCCCACGGTTTAGGCGTCATACAGTCTTTTCATGACTACTTATATCTTGTCTTTTTTTTTACTTTTTGAGACTGGACTTTGTTTGACTGTGTGCATCCTAGTTATGCATAGACTGGGTGTAATAGTTAAATATTTTAAGTAATAAAGCACCCTTTATCGGTGAGGGATACTTTTACCATACATGGATGGCATCATGATTTTAGGATTGGCCCTCCCACGGTTTAGGCGTCATACAGTCTTTTCATGACTACTTATATCTTGTCTTTTTTTTTTACTTTTTGAGACTGGACTTTGTTTGACTGTGTGCATCCTAGTTATGCATAGACTGGGTGTAATAGTTAAATATTTTAAGTAATAAAGCGCCCTTTATCGGTGAGGGATACTTTTACCATACATGGATGGCATCATGATCTTAGGATTGGTCCAGTTGGCGGATAACGCGCGGGGCATCGACCACCTCTCCGTTGTGCCACGCATCCCACGTGATCCCAACACAATTTTGCAACATGACCCTCGTTGCAATTGCAACAAGAGTTGCAATGGTGACGATGCACTAGCGAAGATAATTTTTGCAACAAGGATTATGTTGCGAAGGAGCTTTTTCGACAATGTTCCTGTTGTAAAGGGCTTTGCAAGTTATCCGCAGGCTTCGCAACAGCGTCCATGATGCAAAGGGGCTTTTTGCAACAATGTCCCTATTGCAAAGATTGCAACCAAGGTTGTCTTGCAAAGGGACTTTGCGCAACATGATCGTTGTTGCAAAATAATGCGACTACAGGAGGAGATCACATGGCTGCGAAACTCGTCATCCAACGGCTCGAGAGGCGGGATCTTTTAAAAAAAAGCTGCCGGCCGACGCGTAGCAGCCCTCATCTTTTAAGTAATAAACAGCGCCCTTTATAAAAAATATCACTTCACAAAACACTTTTTTTTTATGAATTGGGCAACAAAAGAAGAGAGCGTTTTCAATTTCTTGGAAATGTCAGCAGACTTCCCTCGAAAAAAAAGAGAGGAAATGTCAGCAGACGAACGGGTTAAGCACAACCCACGTCATGATGGCAAGATGGAAGTGGAATCCTCTTACCGTGCAACCAGTAGTCTCTGTAGCATCGCAATCCTCAGTCTTCACATAAAAATCATCCCTGCATTGAGCTAACTGCTCAGCCAACAACAACACTAGCCTGAACGAGTCGGAGAGCGACGAGGGAAAGGGGATTGATTACCACAGGTGCACTTCGGTGAGCCTGAAGAGCTTCCCCAGCTTTCTCACCGAGCAGGAGTCCGCCGCCACCGCCGGCATCGCCGTGGGCACCGGTTCGCGGATCGGCGCCGCGTCCAACGACCCGGGGCCGGGGTCGAGTCCGACGGCGGGTACATCGCTGGTTGGGGAGCGAGGCGGAGAGTGAGAACTAGAGATGTGGTAGCAGTGGGGAATAGTGCATGGAGGAGGAAGAAGGGAACACCCACCGCAGCTCGCCGTCAACGTCCCGTCCAGGCTCCTGCAGTTTCTTCGTCACCGTGGCCGCCATAAATGACCGGTCGCCTCCTCGATTGGACTAGGCGAGCGGCTTGGGGAGTAGGACAGTGCAAGCGGCCGGAGCATTCGCCGTGGTGTAACGAACCCAATCGAGAAGGGGGTCGGGAGGACAGCAGGAGGTGAGATTTGCAGAAGAAGATGGGAACAAAGAGAACAAGGATGGGAATCAAGTGCTCGCTCTCCTCACATGCCCTACTCCGTTTTTTGTTAACTAACACACAAGTAGCTATAATTATATACCTCGGTTGTTGTGCATAAGTAGAAGATACCAAGTTGATACCGTGGCTAGCATATATTTTGGATTGTAGTTTGTCGTTTTTGTTCCTAACTGCGCAATCATGTACATCGATCGATGTTCTCTCCCATTGTCATTTTGTATTCTAGAACAACTCCATATATAGTATAGTTCAACTTGTGTCTTGGAAAGACACAACCAATAAGTGCCGAATTTTGTTAAAAATAAGTGCCTGGATTATGAGGCAGTAGACTATATAGACCTGTCTTGTTCACTGTCATAGTGCATATTCTAATCAGGATAGAAAATACTTAGTAAAATTTACCAAAATACAAAGCTTTGATGTCTTAGTGATGACTATGAAGTCTCACATTTCATCCATTGACCAAGATGTATCCAAGTCTAAGCTACCTGCGATCTTACAAAATGTTGCATGTTGCAAGGTACTACCTCCGTCCTGGGTTATTGGTCCCTATTGTATTCCATGTCAAATTTTAATCATAAATTTAAATAACCAAATATTCATGCATGTCATAAAAAATCATATTATTAAAAACTATGTTCAAATACGAATCCAACCATATGATTTTTGTTGTCATGCATTAATATTTTGTTAGTTATATTTTCGATTAAAATTTGATACAAATTACAAAGGGGACCAATAAGGCAGGACGGAGGTAGTAAGATGCACACATAGTCAACAATAGGTGTAGTGCCGCATGTCATGATTTTGAATTTAATGTATGAATAATTTGAGTGTCTTTTGTAGCCTACAATGTGGTGTCAACTAACGAGCATTGATTCTCTACAGATGATTGCATAAATGAATGGGAAATTAAGAACTACCCCCCAAAACTTTTATAATGCACTCATAAGTCATAAATATAGTACTGCCTCCGATCCATATTAATTATTGCTGATTTAGTAACTTTAGTACAAATTTATATTAAAATAGTGTCAATTAATATGGAGCGGAGGGAGTACTTGTTTGTAATTAAGGTGTAATTTCAACTATAACCTAATGTGGACATACAAGAGCTGAATGTTTTTGGGGAAATTGGTAAATTAATGAAGTTGCTAGTTACGTTAAGCCGTACGGCCAGCAACATGGTAGATGATGACTTTGTAGCAACCAATACAATTTTCTTTGCCTTATTTACAAAGATACCCAACCGAATTAGTTACCACTCTAATAGAATAGTAAGTGTATTTTTCAAGCATCTCTGTTAGATAAACTATAGAAAGAAATTGTATATCATTTTTTGGGGTTCATTGGACGAACGTAGTCTTGCTCAATCCCCACACAAAATGTAAGCTCAACTTATCACCGAGCTATCGATGCTGCTAACATGATCTGGTGCCCTGATGTAAAATGGAGGGGCCGGGGGAGGGGTAGAATATTTTTCTGAGAACAAATGCACTTATCATACAAGGGTGTGCAAGGGCTCCGTGGGTGCAACAACGGCGTGCAGGAGTTGTTTGGACGACAGCCATGGTGGTGGTCGATCATGTTAGGAGAAGATGGATGAGGATGGGAAATGATGTAATGGTCAGAACAGGGAAACTTCCAAGATCGATTATGTCAAGCAAGTGGCTGCCTTAACTTTCGGGCATTTTACAAACCAATTTTTTTAAAAAAATTAACCTAGCACGAGTAGTCCAATATGCGCCAACATGGCAACCAAATCTTGGTTTTTTCAGTGCCAAATCATTTCTTTTGGCCTTAATTTGTTCACTTAAATGAGTTTAGTGACTAAATTCATGAATCCTAAGTGTTTGCTTAAAGTGTGAAAACAATTTGAGTTAACGGACTAATGGCGCGTTTCCACTTCCTCTAACTATATAAAGGACAAACCAACATCCATCATGGTTCAAGCGGTGCTGGAGGCAACATGTCAGTGACCTAGCCGTCCATATTAGATCTATTCCATTGTAATTATCTGAATAATCAATAAAGATAGGTGTTCAACACGTAGGACTTGTACCCATCTAAGGGGCCTGAAGCTAGATAAAATCATTGTGTAACCATCATCGCCTTTGAGGTAGCTATACTTTGGATTGTAGTTTGTCGTTTTTGTTCCTAACTGCGCAATCATGTACGTCGCTCGATGTTCTCTCCCATTGTCATTTTGTATTCTAGAACAACTTCATATAGTAGTATAGTTCAACTTGTGTCTTGGAAAGACGCAACCAATAAGTGCCGGATTTTGTTAAAAATAAGTGCCTGGATTATGAGGCAGTAGCCTAGACCTGTCTTGTTCACTCTCATAGTGACATATGTTAATCAGGATAGAAAATACTTTGTAAAATGTACCAAAATACAAAGCTTTGATGTCTTAGTGATGGACATGAAGTCTCTCCTTTCATCCATTGGCCGAGATGTATCCAAGTCTAAGCTACCTGCGATCTTACAAAATGTTGCATGCTGCAAGGTACTACGTACCTCCGTCCTGGGTTATTGGTCCCTATTATATTCCGTGTCAAATTTTAACCATAAATTTAAATAACCAAATATTCATGCATGTCATAAAAAATCATATTATTAAAAACTATGTTCAAATACGAAACCAACCAATAAACCAGGACGGAGGTAGTAAGATGCACACATAGTCAACAATAGGTGTAGTGCCGCATGTCATGATTTTGAATTTAATGTATGAATAATTTGAGTGTCTTTTGTAGCCTACAATGTGGTGTCAACTAACGAGCATCGATTGTCTACAGGTGATTGCATAAATGAAAGGGAAATTAAGAACTACCCCCCCCCCCCAAACTTTTATAATGCACTCATAAGTCATAAATATAGTACTGCCTCTGATCCATATTAATTATCGCTGATTTAGTTACTTTAGTACAAATTCATACTAAAGCAGTGTCAATTAATATGGAGCGGAGGGAGTACTTGTTTGTAATTAAGTTGTAATTTCAACTATAACCTAATGTGGATATACAAGAGCTAAAAGTTTTTTGGAAAATTGGTAAATTAATGAAGTTGCTAGTTATCTTAAGCCGTACGGCTAGCAACATGGTAGATGATGACTTTGTAGCAACTAATACAATTTTCTTTGCCTTATTTGCAAAGATACCCAACCGAATTAGTTACCACTCTAATCAAATAGTAAGTGTATTTTTCATGCATCTCTGTTAGATCAAATGTAGAAAGAAATTGTATAACATTTTTTGGGGTTCATTGGACGAACACAGTCTTGCTCAATCCCCACACAAAATGGAAGCTCAACTTATCACCGAGCGATCGATGCTGCTAACATGATCTGGTGCCCTGATGTAAAATGGAGGGGACGGGGGAGGGGTAGTTTTTTTTTGAGAAAAAAATGCACTTAGCATACAAAGGGTGTGCAAGGGCTCCGTGGGTGCAACAACGGCGTGCATGAGTTGTTTGGACGACCGCCATGGTGGTGGTCGATCATGTTTTGAGAAGACGAATGAGGATGGGAAATGATGTAATGGTCGGAACGGGGAAACTTCCAAGGTCGATCATGTCATGCAAAAGGTTTGCCTTAACTCTCGGGCATTTTACAAAACAAAAAAACTGTAAAAATTAACCTAGCACGAGCAGTCCAGTATGCGCCAACATTGCAACCAGATCTGCGTTTTTTCAGTGCCAAATCATTTCTTTTGGCCTTAATTTGTTCACTTAAACAAGTTTAGTGACTAAATTCATGAATCCTAAGTGTTTGCCTAAAGTGTGCAAACACTTTGAGTTAATGGACTAATGGCGCATTTCTACTTCCTCTAACTATATAAAGGACAAACCAACATCCATCAAGGTTCAAGCGGTGCTGGAGGCAACATGTCAGTGACCTAGCCCTCCATATTAGAACTATTCCATTGTAATTCTCTGAATAATCACTAAAGATAGGTATGCAACACGTAGGACTTGTACCCATCTAAGGGGCCTGAACCTAAATAAAATCATCGTGTGACCATTATCGCCTTTGAGGTACTATCGTACCTTTGAGCATCACCCCTCTTTCTACTGTTGTGCATTAATCTTCAATTCCTAGTGGAAAGTACATTCTGATTCTTCATGTACTATACTTGGATAGTGAAATTCAGAGAAGTTTGATCTAGTTTGGAATGAGTAGTAAATAGAACAACCATGACAAGCAAATCAATCAATCAATGCATTACGTAACAACACATTTCTCTTATATATCATAGCAATATAGCTATACAATCAAATTATATCGACTAGAAGTGGCGAATAGGAGATTTAAATTTTCTTCAAAAAATGCAAATCTCTCAACACAAGACACTGAAATAATGTAAATAGAGGCAGTTCAACACCAAAGATAAACTATTGAAGGGAATTGACTTAAGAGGAAAAAAAAAATAAGATAAGCTACTGCAAGGTAGCCATCAGGACTAAGACTAGAAGGATGACTAAGTAACAGTATATGAAGAACATGCGAACAAAGAGACATATCACATTTAATAAAGCAAGATGGAAAAAGGACAAACATGATTGTAATGTAGATGGAAATGGTCAACATACTGATTAGCAGGTCACCAAAGAACAACACAATGAAGAATAACTCAACGGAATGTAAATACTATAAGTAAATAGAACCAGTGTTGCTTGATGGCGACAATATGTGACGTAAATAGAAACCACAATGACTCACAGTTGCTTAGGCAGAAGCCTAACCATCTAGAGATTGTGTAGCCCTCAAGGGTAATAGGCACAATCTAATCTCAACTTAGTTCTATGTGATGCTCAACCACTAACTATGTTTTGGCACTGGGGGTTTTCTCTCGATGAATTCTCTCAAGAGAGAGGGGTTCCTCAGACTGTCAAATCAAATGAAGCAGCCAACTGGTGAAGGTTGGGGTGGGGATGATATTTATAGCCGAAGTAATCTTGAGGGTGAAATGACAAGGCCTGCGGACACTCAGCTGTCAACCGACACGTGCCCAAGTGATTGAATTTCAAAAACGAGCGGCAACTTTACTTAAGGAACAAGTAAAGCTGACTAAACTTCTTGAGACTTTCTCTTGGAGTCCAAAAGAACCTCGTCTCTAGTTCATGAGTAAAAACTCAATGCACAGAGAGATTTCTGTCGACTCCACTCAGAGATAGGCTTATGATTAAGGATGAACATAAAAGTCTCGACTACCTCAGGCCGCCTTAAAAGTATAGTTGCTCTATGACTGAAATGAAAGAAATTAAAATACGAAAAAGAATAACACACCAAACCAATTTTTTCTCGAATCATGCATATGTTAGGATAATTCTATGGAGAGATATTTCAAAATCTTAGAAGAAAATGGATCGCATTGCAGATAATGATTTGAGAAATAGTTCAATGCATGCATAAGCTGATCTCTGGTAATAATTCTGTTGGGGAACGTAGCAGAAATTCAAAAATTTCCTACGTGTCACCAAAATCTATCTATGGAGAAACCAGCAACGAGGGGAAGGAGAGTGCATCTACATACCCTTGTAGATCGCTAAGCGGAAGCGTTCAAGTGAACGGGGTTGATGGAGTCGTACTCGTCGTGATCCAAATAACCGATGATCCTAGTGCCGAACGGACAGCACCTCCGCGTTCAACACACGTACAGCCCGGTGACGTCTCCCATGCCTTGATCCAGCAAGGGGAGAGGGAGAGGTTGAGGAAGACTCTATCCAGCAGCAGCACAACGGCGTGGTGATGATGGAGGAGCGTGGCAATCCTGCAGGGCTTCGCCAAGCACCGTGGGAGAGGAGGAGGTGTCACGGGAGGGAGGGAGGCGCCAGGGCTTCAGGTGTGGCTGCCCTCCCTCCCCTCCACTCTATATAGGGGCAAGGGAGAGGGGGGAGGCGCAGCCTTGCCCCTTCCTCCAAGGAAGGGGTGCGGCCAAGGGGGGGGGGTGAAGGAAATATGCCCTAGAGGCAATAATAAAGTTATTATTTATTTCCTTAATTCATGATAAATGTTTATTATTCATGCTAGAATTGTATTAACAGGAAACATAATACATGTGTGAATACATAGACAAACAGAGTGTCACTAGTATGCCTCTACTTGACTAGCTCATTAATCAAAGATGGTTATGTTTCCTAACCATGAACAAGGAGTTGTTATTTGATTAATGAGGTCACATCATTAGTTGAATGATCTGATTGACATGACCCATTCCATTAGCTTAGCACCCGATCGTTTAGTATGTTGCTATTGCTTTTATCCATGACTTATACATGTTCCTATGACTATGAGATTGTGCAACTCCCGTTTGCCGGAGGAACACTTTGGCTACTACCAAACGTCACAACGTAACTGGGTGATTATAAAGGAGTACTACAGGTGTCACCAAAGGTAGATGTTGGGTTGGCGTATTTCGAGTTTAGGATTTGTCACTCCGATTGTCGGAGAGGTATCTCTGGGCCCTCTCGGTAATGCACATCACTTAAGCCTTGCAAGCATTGCAACTAATAAGTTAGTTGCGAGATGATGTATTATGGAACGAGTAAAGAGACTTGCCGGTAACGAGATTGAACTAGGTATTGGATACCGACGATCGAATTTCGGGCAAGTAACATACCGATGACAAAGGGAACAACGTATGTTGTTATGCGGTCTGACCGATAAAGATCTTCGTAGAATATGTAGGAGCCAATATGGGCATCCAGGTCCCGCTATTGGTTATTGACCGGAGACGTGTCTCAGTCATGTCTACATTGTTCTCGAACCGTAGGGTCCGCACGCTTAAGGTTACGATGACAGTTATTATGAGTTTATGCATTTTGATGTACCGAAGGAGTTCGGAGTCCCGGATGTGATCACGGACTTGACGAGGAGTCTCGGAATGGTCGAGACATAAAGATTGATATATTGGACGGGTATGTTCGGACATCGGAATGGTTCCGAGAGGTTTCGGATATTACCGGAGTGCCGGAGGGGTTACCGGAACCCCCGGGGAAAGTATGGGCCTTATTGGGCCACGAGGGGAGAGAGAGAGCCGCGCCAGGAGGTGGCGCGCCCCCCCCCCATGAGGAGTCCGAATTGGACAAGGAAGGGGGGGCGCGGCCCCCCTTTCCCTCTCCCTCTCCCTCTCCTTCTTTTCCCCCTTCCCCCTCCTAGTTGGACTAGGAAAGGGGAGTCCTACTCCCACTAGGAGGAGGACTCCCCCTCCCTTGGCGCGCCCCTAGGGCCGGCCGGCCCTCCCCCCTTGCTCCTTTATATACGGGGGCAGGGGGCACCCCAAGACACACAAGTTGATCCTTGAGATCGTTCCCTAGCCGTGTGCGGTGCCCCCCTCCACCATATTCCACCTCGGTCATATTGTAGCGGTGCTTAGGCGAAGCCCTGCGACAGTAGAACATCAAGATCGTCACCACGCCGTCGTGCTGACGGAACTCTTCCCCGAAGCTTTGCTGGATCGGAGCCCGGGGAACGTCATCGAGCTGAACGTGTGCCAAGAATTCGGAGGTGCCGGAGTAACGGTGCTTGGATCGGTCGGATCGTGAAGACGTACGACTACATCAACCGCGTTGATATAACGCTTCCGCTTTCGGTCTACGAGGGTACGTAGACAACACTCTCCCCTCTCGTTGCTATGCATCACCATGATCTTGCGTGTGCGTAGGAATTTTTTTGAAATTACTACGTTCCCCAACAGTGGTATCCGAGCCTAGGTTTTTATGGTTTGATGTTATTTGTACGAGTAGAACACAAGTGAGTTGTGGACGATACAAGTCATACTATCTACCAGCATGTCATACTTTGGTTCAGCGGTATTGTTGGATGAGACGACCCGGACCAACCTTACGCGTACGCTTACGCGAGACCGGTTCCCTCGACGTGCTTTGCACACAGATGGCTTGCGGGATACTGTCTCACCAACTTTAGTTGAACCAAGTGTGGCTACGCCCGGTCCTTGAGAAGGTTAAAACGGAGTCTATTTGACAAACTATCGTTGTGGTTTTGATGCGTAGGTAAGATGAGTTCTTGCTTAAGCCCGTAGCAGCCACGTAAAACTTGCAACAAACAAAGTAGAGGACGTCTAACTTGTTTTTGCAGGGCATGTTGTGATGTGATATGGTCAAGACATGATGCTATATTTTATTGTATGAGATGATCATGTTTTGTAACCGAGTTATCGGCAACCGGCAGGAGCCGTATGGTTGTCGCTTTATTGTATGCAATGCAATCGCCCTGTAATGCTTTACTTTATCACTAAGCGGTAGCGATAGTCGTAGAAGCATAAGATTGGCGAGACGACAACGATGCTACGATGGAGATCAAGGTGTCGCGCCGGTGATGATGAAGATCATGATGGTGCTGCAGAGATGGAGATCACGAAGCACAAGATGATGATGACCATATCATATCACTTATATTGATTTGCATGTGATGTTTATCTTTTATACATCTTATCTTGCTTTGATTGACGGTAGCATTTTAAGATGATCTCTCACTAAATTATCAAGAAGTGTTCTCCCCGAGTATGCACCGTTGCCAAAGTTCGTCGTGCCCAGACACCACGTGATGATCGGGTGTGATAAGCTCTACGTCCATCTACAACGGGTGCAAGCCAGTTTTGCACACGCGGAATACTCGGGTTATACTTGACGAGCCTAGCATATGCAGATATGGCCTCGGAACACGGAGACCGAAAGGTCGAGCGTGAATCATATAGTAGATATGATCAACATAATGATGTTCACCATTAAAGACTAAGCCATTTCACGTGATGATCGGTTATGGTTTAGTTGATTTGGATTACGTGATCACTTAGAAGATTAGAGGGATGTCTATCTAAGTGGGAGTTCTTAAGTAATATGATTAATTGAACTTTAATTTATCATGAACTTAGTCCTGGTAGTATTAGCATATCTATGTTGTAGATCAATAGCTCGCATTGTTGCTTCCCTGTGTTTATTTTGATAAGTTCCTAGAGAAAATTGTGTTGAAAAATGTTAGTAGCAATGATGCGGATTGGATCCGTGATTTAAGGTTTATCCTCATTGCTGCACAGAAGAATTATGTCCTTGATGCACCGCTAGGTGACGGACCTATTGCAGGAGCACATGCAGACGTTATGAACGTTTTGCTAACGTTTTGCTAACTTCACCCGTGGTAGCAAAAGTAAACTACGGTTGCAGCAAAAATCAAACACCGTCGCCGTCTTTCGCGAGGTCGCGACTCCGCCTTACATGGATGTAGCAAAAAGCTTCACCAGTAGAAGCAAAATTCTACTATGGTTGCAGCAAAAATCAAACACCGTCGCCGTCTTTCACGAGGTCGCAACTCCGCCTTACATGAATGTAGCAAAAACTTCAGCGGTAGTAGCAAAATTCTACTACGGTTGCAACAAAAATCGTCGTTGTCATCGTCGCGAGGTCGCAGCTCCGCCTGGTGGATGTAGCAAAAACCTTCGCCGGTAGTAACAAAAACCAACTACGTTTGCAGCTTCCCCTTATTGTGCAGTTTCATTGAAGCTTTTCTGTCTATGGTTGAAGCTTTTTTCAACAGCTGTTGAAGCTGTTCTAGGTGACGGTTGCAACACTAGTCTACGCGGGCTGCATCCAGCCATGGCGGCAGGCAGCCATGGCGGCCGGCGAGGGAGCGCCTGGCCGCCGGCGATGGAGGTTGTGGTCGCCCAGTCGCAGCCCGGGGGAGGGGGAAAGGGGGGGAGGGGATGCGCCCGCGTGAAAGCTTGAGGTAGGGGATGGATCTGGCCATGGCGGCAGGCAGCCGGCGACGGGAGCCTGGCCGCCGGCGATGGAGGTCGTGGTGGCCCAGTCGCAGCTTGGGAAGAGAGGGAGGGGGAGGGGACATGCTTCCAGGCGGCGGCGCTCATGAGAGGAAGAAGAAGCACAGAAGAAAAAAATGTTTCGTCCGTGAAAAAGAGCGAGCGAGCGAGGGGCACCGGCCGAGCGTTCGGCCGGTGCGCCGATCCCAAACGTTTCCTTTTTAGACAGGCTTATCTACATCTTGTTTAAAAAAACCTTTCCCCTAGCGCCGTCTAGCGTTTTTCTCCTTGGGGCGATTCCCTCGCCGTAAATCCACCGGCACCGGCGCTCGTCGCCGTCCAACGTACGCCCGCCTATAGCGTGTGCCCGTGTCTCTCCTGCCTACTCCGCCCCAGCATCCCTTGGGCCCACCCACAGATACACGGCAGCTGGTCAGGATTCCTCGCCGTCTTTGCTCTGCTCTTCTCCGTCGCCATCCGCCGTGAAAGAGTGATTCCGGGATCCCCTTACGCCGATCGAGCTTGTGGGACGAGCCAATGGTCTCCGCTCCCGGCCCCCGTCCGTAGGGAAGCCCCGGTTCGCCGTTGGGGGAGGGCTTGCGGCACGAGCCAATGGTGTCCACCCCTGTCTGCAGGGAATCCCCAGACCCGGTTCGACGGTGGCGGGGGAGGCTTGGCTCCGTCCGGAGCAATTTCCGGGGCGCGGGGCCCGGAACGAAATCGCCACCGCCCCTCCCAGGTTTGGGTGGATTTTATGCTCAGCTCTCTTTTGTACTAGCTTTTGATGGTCATATACTCATACAGTGGGATCCTCAGTAGATTGACTTAAACTGAATACAGTAGTACAGTAATATACTGTATAACTGAATCTGAAACCTGCAGAATGCTAAGGTTCCTTGTCTGAAACATGTGAGCACTGCAGATTAAACGGAACCCTAGGCATGTGTCGTGCATTACTTGGGATTTAGACTGCTCACAGAATTGCTTTTATTAGGAACCTAAATGAATATGTAGACGGCAGTTGCTTACGAACATCCACTAATCTTTCCCAGTCCAACCCATGTCCTCCTGCTGGACGCGGTTGCCGTCTCGGGCTGTTACAGAGCCGGCAGTATAAATCCTCAGTAGATTGACTGGGAGTGCGTGTTTGTTGAACCGCTGTATATTAGTTTCTATGTTATTCTAAGTTGATAGACTACACCACATGTTTCTCACACTCGAGCTTTAATTAGCACAGTTTACTACTCCAGCTATATAGTATAGCGGTAAAGTAGTGACCTAAAAACGTACTTATTATATTTGTTTACAGAGGGAGCACACTCCAGCTATATATGACAAACAAAATCTTAACTAACACAATTTAAATAGTTCTGCATTTACACAGCAGCCAAATTGAAAGACGACATGTGCATGGTGCAACCTTACATTGGAAGGAAATCCAGTCGAATCATTGGAATACAAATTAAATTATGAAGGAAATCCAATCGAATCATTGCAATACAAATTAAATTTGGAAGGAAATCCAATCGAATCATTGCAATACAAATTAAATTTGCTGGTCATGGTACTGTAAAAGGAGACCAGGTTGCAGAAAAACAACAGCGAAGTCGGCATGAGAACCTGCGCTTGTAGACCGTGTCAAACGATGGATTGAGCTCATCAAATCCATCACCTGGGCGGCTGGTCATGTGGGTCTAAGGATGATTGCCCGTGCCTGGTATTTCCGAGGAACCCAGCGTGAGACAGCAAAACCCACAGGTGTGTGATGAGCTCCCCGTTTCCAGCCAGTCGTGTCTTATGCTTGGCTGCTCTGGTTGATGCTGCCAAGTTGAGGAGGAAACCTGTCCAGAAAACTGCTAGATCCCTCCATAGGCCTGCTCTGTCCGCTTTGTAAATCACTATCAACTGCTGCCCAAGCCTTGCACCCATGTGGGTTATCGAATTATGGATGTCATCAACACCCTTAATACTAGTACCTTCCCCACTGCCACTGGGCACTTGATCGTTGGTTATGGAACTCTGAATGTCATCTTCTCCAGTGTTTTGTTCCTCTCCAGGAGGATCTTCTGCATCAGTATCCATCTTGAGTGCTTCCTCTCCGACTGGCGAACTTTCAGGGGCCTTATGTCCCTCATGCACTTCATCGCCCTCTCCATTGGCCAACTCCACTGGCTTCTTGGCAATCTCCGTAAGTTTGTTGTAGACATCTTGCATTGACTGGAAGCAAGAGCAATTAGTGCCACGAAAGATTTCTCTACGTACCGCATTCAAGACCTTTGTAACAACAATGCCGTTGTCCGGCACCAACGCTTTTGTAAGCAGGTATGCACAGTAGTTTGATAAGCTGACAGCTGTTAAGTAATGTGGCCACACGTCATCTGGAGTCGTTGATTTTCTAGCCAAGAGCTTATTTTGAAGCAACAAAACCTTCAAGTTTTTCACTTCAGCAGAGAAATGTATCTCGCAGAAGCATCTCGCAATGTGCCAGACCAGTATCCTGTGTGTATCAGCCTCCAGCTCAATTGCCCATTCTAGCTCTTTCATAAGGGATTCCTTTGGTCCTGATCCTAGCTGCTTCATAAGGGATTCCTCTGGTCCCTTTTCTTGCTGCTTCATAAGGGATTCCTTTGGTCCCGATTCTTGCTGCTTCACAAGGGATTCCTCTGGTCCCTTTTCTGGCTGCTTCACAAGGGATTCCTCTGGTCCCTTTTCTGGCTGCTTCATAAGGGATCCCTTTGTTCCGAAGGCATTTTTGAAGTAGGATTCCAGCCTCTCTGGATGCTGCTGCAGGTCCTTGAATGACTTAAATATCGCCGTCTTTACTTCTGAATCCAACTTGATTCTTCTGGGAAATTTCCTCAAACAGCGCGAACGAGAAATCAGAAGGTTATACTGGAAAATCTTTTGATTCCACTTGCCCCTGATGAACCAGAAAACACTTCTCATTGCTGCCTCCACTATTGCATTTCGCAAGCACCGATGCTTGACGTACATACAGATCATCAGAACCTTGTTCCATTGCGAGAATACATATAGATAGACCTCCAACAGCTCCTTGGCGATGATAAGCCCAATTATGATGCGCGTGACACTCACCCCGTGGGTGATGGTATTTTTGTCGGCTTGATCCATCCTCTCTGGTATATAACGGACAGGATATGCAAGGTAGCCGGTAGCCGCAACAAGAAACAAAGACATGACCATATTGAAGGCTGGAAATCCGCCGGCAAACATGGCAGCATGCTTGCTATAAAACAGGTCTTGGAGGAAGGACAATTCCACAAACGTGACGCGAAATGCCCTCTCATAGTTGTCGGTGTCCTGCAGGATGTAGGCGAAGACGAGCAGCTTCATCTTCTCTTGGCTAGCCTTGTGTATCGGGAGATTATAGAACCGACTGCGCAGAAGCTTGTACAGGGCGAATGAGAGGCAGACATCCTTCAACCGGTTGCGAGTGTCTGTGGTGCTGCCCAGCAACCAACTGCTGCCAGCATCGACATTCCATATCTTGTCTATGGTGACAAGCTTCTTGTTGTGTGGATCCAACCGAATCCTGTATTGTGCTGATGGAGTTCTCCTCTCCTGTTGGGCGTCACGAAGCACCAGGTCTTCCCCACTGACCAAATACTTGTACCACTGCATCCTCCTGATCTCACCATCGGAACCGGCTGCTGCATCACCAGAGGGACCGAGGGTGTGCTCGTATCGCATATAATCGCTAACCAGCCTGTTGTTCTCTTGGTTGATGGTCGCAGCCCTATCAGACGAGGCAAAGTATGAAATGATGCGAGTTGCATTGAGGGTCCAGATCAACCAGAGAGGGAACCTGAGAAGGAAGAAGGTCTGAATCTGGATGAGATTGGCTGACCATAAAGAGGACATGAGGTCAAACAATGGGATCTGCTTGGATCTCTGGTACAGGCGTCCAGTCTTGACGCTGTACTGCAGGGTTACCAGCAGCACTGCCCAGGCCTGGAAGTAGTCGTTCACCTTGTTCGCCGAGTGCTGCATCATCCCCATGGTGTAGTGCACCATGGAGTAATTCAGCATGTCGATTACCTGAATGCTGGTCGCCATGGTCATGTCTGCGTACGACGGCCCGCAGCAGTCCAGCAGGAATCTCACCACCAGCAGCAGCGTTGTCATCACCACCCACAGCTCCACGCTTGCCACACCAGTGACGCTGTCCATCTTAAACAGCATCTTCATGGCTGCCAGGATTAAGGCTGAAATTATGCCTGCGGACGACATATCTCGCTCTCTCTGTGTGTTGTCTGGACGAACACCAGCTCTGAAGGAGAAGTATACTGATTAAGAAGCAGAAGCATAGTTAATTTACTATGATTGGAAAAAAAAGTAAAGTTAACCGATGATTCGCTACCCCCTACCCTCTCCCCCCTCCCTCTCCCCTCAGAACAAAAAAAATGGTTTGCCGGCACCCTACACCGACAACATAGATGGGTGTGCTTAAAGCCCTGCCTAGCATATAAAATGCCTAGGCTCGTTAAGGGCATCTCTAATGGTTGTTTTCTACTTAAGGGCATCTCCTCATGTTGTAAGATAGGTGTTGGTAAATTTGTTAGTAAGGCTGGTCATAATGGGAGTAACTTAGATAGTAACATAGCGCACTTCAAGAAAATTTTGCTTATGTGGCAAATAATTAATGAGAGGTGGTAACATAATATGTTACTGTAACATAGCGCTTTCGAAGACAAGATGAGTCTACAAGTTAATAAATGAAGCCATCTATGATACTACTATTATGTTACTTTGCATAATGAACGTAGTAACTTAGACTAGTGTCATACGCATGACACTAGTCTAAGTTACTCCCCACTATGACCAGCCTAAGACATACTATGACACATGAAATAAATGAGGAGAGATAGCAAAGTTGTACGTGAATTACTCCCTCCAGATCTATTAGGCCACTACTTATTTTGGGTCAAAATTTGACCATGAATTTAAATAATAAAATTTAAACTATATGTCACAAAAATTATACTATGAAACCTCTTTCGAATACTCCAATAATAATTTTTGTAGCGTATACTTCATATTATGTTAATTGCTAGTACGCGTGGCCATGCATTGCAGTGGAAGAAAAATTGGCATGTCGACACGTCCACCAATGCGGCATATGATAGCATCAGCAGGGAGGCCACCAGCGCTGCATGATGACATCGGATGATGCCGCCTGACAGCACAAGGGAGATGGTCGTCCTCGCAGCATTGTCCATATCTGACCGTCCGTGCAGCGTCAGTGTAGTCGGATTTTGCATCAAAAATAAGAATAGCGGTGGTTGGTAGTGCGTGCGTGTATGTTGTAGCAATGATGCTCAATCAAAGTCGCATCACTATTGGGCTACGCCGAGAGCCAAATCATGGGATCTCGGCAAAGGCAAGTGTACGCCGAGAGCCGTACTCGGTAAAATCTGGAGCACGACAAAGACAAATAGTTACCAAGAGACAAGTAAAATGGACTCGGCGAAAGCAAGAAACTCGGCAAAGGTGTATTATGCCGAGACCCAAACAGTAAGATCACGGCAATCAGTTGCCATGTGGCAAGTCCGTCAGTGGTTGACGGCTCGGTGACCATTGGTAAACTTTGCCGACAGCCGGTGCTTTGGGCCGGACTCGGCAAAGCGTTGTTTCATTGCATAATTCAAGCATTACGAGATGCAATATTTGAACATTACGTGCTTTACTGTTTCACTAAAGCAATAGATTTCAGATTAATAATCACATTCATTTATTTTCTTCAGTTGATCTTGCCAATGAACACAGCTTATACACAACTCGCGTTTGGACTCTTAAGCAGAGGGCTCATCCTCTGATTCTCGAGGTATAATTACTATAAGGATGTGATGGGTCATTTGCAGTGACATGTCCCACCTATTGTCGAACCTTGAACCTCTCGCAAGCCGTGGAACACACAGGAGAGT
Organism: Aegilops umbellulata; assembly: GCA_032464435.1. Taxonomy (NCBI): domain Eukaryota; kingdom Viridiplantae; phylum Streptophyta; class Magnoliopsida; order Poales; family Poaceae; genus Aegilops; species Aegilops umbellulata. Next base: position 533,555,988 of record CP136059.1, read on the forward strand.
CGAGGCAGTTCACCGTCCTCGGCCTCATTCTTCGAGCAATGCTCCAAAGGTGATGAGGAACGGCACATTTGAACGCATTTCGCAGAAGACTGACCGGAGGCCGCTTGTAAACCGCACCATCTCTAAGGTAGTACCTAGCTAGCGAGAGGGAACATATCCGGTTTATGAAGGAAGTGTGGGGCTTGTTGCTCTGTTAGCCTTGAAAATCCTATATATTGTCTTTGCAAGATGCGTAAGCCTTGCGCAGTCGAATGTTGTTGGGATTAACCACGACGTGGTGTCCCTGTCCGGAACGGACTAGTAGCAGTCACCGAGTAGGATTAGAATTGTTAGCCGAGTAGGTTAGCTTCGTAGTCCTACTACTATATATACATGTGTATAGCCCCTGTAATCTGTACCTTGAGTTGAAGCAATAAAGCATACATAAGGCTCGATACGAGCCTTTGGCAATATGCCGGCGTCTCGCGTGCGTGCGTTTGTGTTTCCGGCCGTGCTGGCCGTTGTGTGCGTGCGTGGCTATTAGTAGATCGTTTACGATCAGCCGTGATACGTAGGTGTATTTTGCTTCGGCCACTTGGGGCAAGAACCAAGACTGTCGGCAAGTTCTTCGTCGTCGGTCGTTTACGTGTCGCCGGAAAGTACTCGGCGTGCACAGTTTGGGCCAACAATTGATATCTAGAGCAAGGTTGATCTTCTAGTAACAGAGGATCATAGCGGACGACGAGAAGAACAAGCAGCTGGCGGAGTACTCCGGTGCGGCTAAAGTAATTGCTGCTCCGGCGAGTTCGTCGTATCCACGGTTTGATCGCGAGAACTTCGGGGTCTGGAAGGCCCTCATGGAGTGTGGTCTCCATGCCAACGAGCTATGGGACGCGGTGGATCCCGGAGGTGACGCGTTCCAGAAGGAGGGAGCCGAGCACCGGAAGGATCGGTAGGCGGCGTCGGCGATTTATTCGGTGATGCCGATGGATGTCCTCCAACACCTGATCACCAAAGAAACGGCGAAGGAGGTGTGGGATACTTTGAAGCTCATGTTCGAGGGACACACCCGCGTCAAGCAAGCTAATCTCCAAACTCTCCTAAGGAACTATGAGACTTTGGTCATGGGCGACGATGAGTCCGTGGACATGTTCGCTTCACGGGTGGCTACTCTCGTCAATCGGATCCGTGCACTTGGAGAAAACCTCACGGAGGCCTCAGTTGTCCGGTGGTTCTTGCGCGCAGCCCCTCCCTGGTACGTGCAAATTGTCACGGCGATCGAGCAGTGCGTCGATCTCGCGACTCTCTCCATCGACGATCTTGTCGGACGGTACAAGGCTCACGATGAGCGGATGTGGTACAGTCTTGGGGACGGGAGGAACGACGAGCTTGTGATGCTCACAAGGGCGCAGTGGGTCGCTTTGTCAAAAGAAAAGCAAGGCGGATCCACGAGCAGCAGCAAGAAGAAGGAGAAGCAGAGTTCGGTGAGAAAGAACTTCGCCGACTCGAAAGACGACTCAGACGATGAGGCTGCACTACCATCGAGGAGAAAGTTTGACATCAGAAAAGTGAGGTGTTATAACTGTGGTCTCCTCGGCCACTTCAAGGCTGACTGCGAGGAAGCACCGAAGCAGAAGGCGCTGATAGCCCAGCAAGGAGATGATGGTGACATGATGTTGATGAGTGAACTCGTGGACGAAGAGGATCTAGTTCTTCGAGTGCCGGCTAAAGAAACTGTCGCGCTCGTGGAAGAAAAAGTTTGCCATCATGATCGTGGTTCGAAAACCTGTGTCGAAGCTACAGATGCGGGGAGTGATTCCGAAGCTTCTGTCGATGCTATGGACGTAAGTGCTAACTTTGCTGGAGCGGATGCTGAAGGAAATATGCCCTAGAGGCAATAATAAAGTTATTATTTATTTCCTTATATAAATGTTTATTATTCATGCTAGAATTGTATTAACCGGAAACATAATACATGTGTGAATACAAAGACAAACAGAGTGTCACTAGTATGCCTCTACTTGACTAGCTCATTAATCAAAGATGGTTATGTTTCCTAACCATGGACAAAGAGTAGTTATTTGATTAATGGGACCACATCATTAGATGAATGATCTGATTGACATGACCAATTCCGTTAGCTTAGCACCTGATCGTTTAGTATGTTGCTATTGCTTTCTTCATGACTTATACATGTTCCTATGACTATGAGATTATGCAACTCCCGTTTACCGGAGGAACACTTTGTGTGCTACCAAACGTCACAACGTAACTGGGTGATTATAAAGGTGCTCTACAGGTGTCTCCAAAGGTACTTGTTGGGTTGGCGTATTTCGAGATTAGGATTTGTCACTCCGAATGTCGGAGAGGTATCTCTGGGCCCTCTCGGTAATGCACATCACTTAAGCCTTGCAAGCATTACAACTAATGAGTTAGTAGCGAGATGATGTATTACGGAACGAGTAAAGAGACTTGCCGGTAACGAGATTGAACTAGGTATTGGATACCGACGATCGAATCTCGGGCAAGTAACATACCAATGACAAAGGGAACAACGTATGTTGTTATGCGGTCTGACCGATAAAGATCTTCGTAGAATATGTAGGAACCAATATGGGCATCCAGGTCCCGCTATTGGTTATTGACCGGAGACGTGTCCCGATCATGTCTACATTGTTCTCGAACCGTAGGGTCCGCACGCTTAAAGTTACGATGACAGTTTCTTTATGAGTTTATGTATTTTGATGTACCGAAGGTTGTTCGGAGTTCCGGATGTGATCAAGGACATGACGAGGAGTCTCGAAATGGTCGAGACATAAAGATCGATATATTGGAAGCCTATATTTGGACATCGGAATCGTTTCGGGTGAAATCGGCATTTTACCGAAGTACTGGGGGGTTACCAGAACCCCCCGGGGGGTTATTGGGCCTTGATGGGCCATAAGGGAGAAGAGGAGGGCAGGCCGCATGCCCCCTCCCCCCTAGTCCGAATAGGACAAGGAAGGGGGGGCGGCGCCCCCCTTTCCTCTTCCCCTTCCCCCTTTCCTTCTCCAACAAGGCAAGAGGAGGGGAGTCCTACTCCCGGTGGGAGTAGGACTCCTCCAGGCGCACCCCTAGGGGGCCGGCCACACCTCCCCTCCCTCCTTTATATACGGGGGCAGGGGGGCACCCTAGAACACACAAGTTGATCTTCGTGATCGTTCCTTAGCCGTGTGCGGTGCCCCCCTCCATGATATTACACCTCGGTCATATTGTAGCGGTGCTTAGGCGAAGCCCTGCGATAGTTGAACATCAAGATCGTCGCCACGCCGTCGTGCTGATGAAACTCCTCCCCGAAGCTTTGCTGGATCGGAGCCCGGGGTGCGTCATCGAGCTATACGTGTGTCAAGAACTCGGAGGTGCCGGAGTAACGGTACTTGGATCGGTTGGACCGGGAAGACGTACGACTACTTCCTCTACGTTGCGTCAACGCTTCCGCTTCGGTCTACGAGGGTACGTAGACAACACTCTCCCCTCTCGTTGCTATGCATCACCATGATCTTGCGTGTGCGTAGGAATTTTTTTGAAATTACTACGTTCCCCAACAGTGGTGTCAGAGCCTAGGTTTTATGGTTTGATGTTATATGCACGAGTAGAACACAAGTGAGTTGTGGGCGATATAAGTCATACTGCTTACCAGCATGTCATACTTTGGTTCGGCGGTATTGTTGGATGAAGCGGCCCGGACCGACATTACGCGTACGCTTACGCGAGACTGGTTCTACCGCCGTGCTTTGCACACAGGTGGCTGGCGGGTGTCAGTTTCTCCAACTTTAGTTGAACCGAGTGTGGCTACGCCCGGTCCTTGCGAAGGTTAAAACAGCACCAACTTGACAAACTATCGTTGTGGTTTTGATGCATAGGTGAGATTGGTTCTTGCTTAAGTCCGTAGCAGCCACGTAAAACTTGCAACAACAAAGTAGAGGACATCTAACTTGTTTTTGCAGGGCATGTTGTGATGTGATATGGTCAAGACATGATGCTAAATTTTATTGTATGAGATGATCATGTTTTGTAGCCGAGTTATCGGCAACTGGCAGGAGCCATATGGTTGTCGCTTTATTGTATGCAATGCAATCGCCCTGTAATGCTTTACTTTATCACTAAGCGGTAGCGGTAGTCGTAGAAGCATAAGATTGGCGAGACGACAACGATGCTACGATGGAGATCAAGGTGTCGCGCCGGTGACGATGGTGATCATGACGGTGCTTCGGAGATGGAGATCACAAGCACAAGATGATGATGGCCATATCATATCACTTATATTGGTTGCATGTGATGTTTATCTTTTATGCATCTTATCTTGCTTTGATTGACGGTAGTATTTTAAGATGATCTCTCACTAATTATCAAGAAGTGTTCTCCCTGAGTATGCACCGTTGCCAAAGTTCGTCGTGCCCAGACACCACGTGATGATCGGGTGTGATAAGCTCTACGTCCATCTACAACGGGTGCAAGCCAGTTTTGCACACGCAGAATACTCGGGTTAAACTTGACGAGCCTAGCATATGCAGATATGGCCTCGGAACACGAGGACCGAAAGGTCGAGCGTGAATCATATAGTAGATATGATCAACATAAGATGTTCACCATTGAAAACTAATCCATTTCACGTTATGATCGGTTATGGCTTAGTTGAATTTGGATCACATGATCACTTAGAGGATTAGAGGGATGTCTATCTAAGTGGGAGTTCTTAAGTAATATGATTAATTGAACTTTAATTTATCATGAACTTAGTCCTGGTAGTATTAGCATATCTATGTTGTAGATCAATAGCTCGCGTTGTTGCTTTCATATGTTAATTTTTTATATGTTCCTAGAGAAAATTGTGTTGAAAGATGTTAGTAGCAATGATGCGGATTGGATCCGTGATCTAAGGTTTATCCTCATTGCTGCACAGAAGAATTATGTCCTTGATGCACCGCTAGGTGACAGGCCTATTGCAGGAGCAGATGCAGACGTCATGAACGTTTGGGTAGCTCAATATGATGACTACTTGATAGTTTAGTGCACCATGCTTAACAGCTTAGAATCGGGACTTCAAAGACGTTTTGAACGTCATGGACCATATGAGATGTTCCAGGAGTTGAAGTTAATATTTCAAACAAATACCCGAGTTGAGAGATATGAAGTCTCAAACAAGTTGTATAGCTAAAAGATGGAGGAGAATCGCTCAACTAGTGAGCATGTGCTCAGATTGTCTGGGTACTACAATCGCTTGAATCAAGTGGGAGTTAATCTTCCAGATAAAATAGTGATTGACAGAGTTCTCTAGTCACCATCACCAAGTTAGTAGAACTTCATGATGAACTATAATATGCAAGGGATGACGAAAGTAATTCCCAAGCTCTTCGTGATGCTGAAATCGACGAAGGTAGAAATCAAGAAAAACATCAAGTGTTGATGGTTAACAAGACCACTAGTTTGAAGAAAAGGGCAAAGGAAAAAAAAGGGAACTTCAAGAAGAACAGCAAGCAAGTTGCTGCTCAAGTGAAGAAGCCCAAGTCTGGTCCTAAGCCTGAGACTAAGTGCTTCTACTGCAAAGAGATTGGTCACTGGAAGCGGAACTACCCCAAGTGATTGGCGGATAAGAAGGATGGCAAAGTGAACATAAGTATATTTGATATACATGTTATTGATGTGTACTTTACTAGTGTTAATAGCAACCCCTCAGTATTTGATACTAGTTCAGTTGCTAAGATTAGTAACTTGAAACGGGAGTTACAGAATGAACAGAGACTAGTTAAGGGTAAAGAGACGATGTGTGTTGGAAGTGGTTCCAAGATTGATATGATCATCATCGCACACTCCCTATACTTTCGGGATTAGTGTAGAACCTAAATAAGTGTTATTTGGTGTTTGCGTTGAGCATGAATATGATTTGATCATGTTTATTGATATACGGTTATTCATTTAAATTAGAGAACAATTGTTGTTCTATTTACATGAATAAAACCTTCTATGGTTATACACACCAACGAAATGGTTTGTTGGATCTCGATCGTAGTGATACACATATTCATAATATCGAAGCCAAAAGATGCAAAGTTAATAATGATAGTGCAACTTATTTGTGGCACTGCCGTTTAGGTCATATTGGTGTAAAGCGCATGAAGAAACACCATGCTGATGGAATTTTGGAATCACTTGATGTGAATCACTTGATGCTTGCGAACCATGCCTCATGGGCAAGATGACTGAAACTCCGTTCTCCGGAACAATAAAGCAAGCAACAGATTTGTTGGAAATCATACATACTGATGTATGTGGTCCGATGAATATTAAGGCTTGCAGCAGGTATCATTATTTTCTGACCTTCACAGATGATTTGAGCAGATATGGGTATATCTACTTAAATGAAATAAGAAGTCTGAAACATTTGAAAAGTTCATATAATTTCAGAGTGAAGTGGAAAATCATCGTAACAAGAAAATAAAGTTTCTACGATATGATCATGGAGAAGAGTATTTGAGTTACGAGTTTGGTCTTCAGTTAAAACAATGTGAAATAGTTTCACTACTCACGCCACTTGGAACACCACAGCATAATGGTGTGTCCAAACGTCATAATCATACTTTATTGGATATAGTGCAATCTATGATGTCTCTTACCGATTTACCACTATCGTTTTGGGATTATGCATTAAAGGCAGCTGCATTCACGTTTAAAAGGGCACCATCTAAATCCGTTGAGACGACACAATCTGAACTGTGGTTTGGCAAGAAACCAAAGTTGTCGTTTCTTAAAGTTTGGGATTGTGATGCTTATATGAAAAGGTTTCATCCTGATAAGCTCGAACCCAAATCGGAGAAATATGTCTTCATAGGATACCCAAAGGAGAAGCTTGGGTACACCTTCTATCACAGATCCGAAGGCAAGACAATCGTTGCTAAGAATGGATCCTTTCCAGAGAAGGAGTTTCTCTCGAAAGAAGTGAGTGGGAGGAAAGTAGAACTTGATAAGGTAATTGTACCTTCTCCCTTATTGGAAAGTAGTTCATCACAGAAATCTGTTCCTGTGACTACTACACCAATTAGTGAGGAAGCTAATGATGATGATCATGTAACTTCAGATCAAGTTACTACCGAATCTCGTAGGTAAACCAGAGTGAGATCCGCACCGGAGTGGTACGGTAATCCTGTTCTGGAATTCATGTTACTAGACCATGACAAACTTGCGAACTATGAGGAAGCGATGATGAGCCCAGATTCCACGAAATGGTTTGAGGCCATGAAATCTGAGATAGGATCCATGTATGAGAACAAAGTATGGACTTTGGTTGACTTGCCCAATGATCGGCAAGCCATAGAAAATAAATGGATCTTCAAGAGGAAGACGGACATTGATAGTAGTGTTACTATCTACAAAGCTAGACTTGTCGAAAAAGGTTTTTGACAAAGTTCAAGGTGTTGACTACGATGAGAGTTTCTCACTCGTATCTATGCTTAAGTCTGTCCGAATCATGTTAGCAATTGCTGCATTTTATGAAATCTGGCAAATGGATAAACAAAACTGCATTCCTTAATGGATTTATTAAAGAAGAGTTTTATATGATGCAACTAGAAGGTTTTGTCAATCCTAAAGGTGCTAAATATGCAAGCTCCAGCGATCCATCTATGGACTGGTGCAAGCATCTCGGAGTTGGAATACACGCTTTGATAAGTTGATCAAAGCATATAGTTTTATACAGACTTGCGGTGAATCCTGTATTTACAAGAAAGTGAGTGGGAGCACTACAACATTTCTGATAAGTATATGTAAATGACATATTGTTGATTGGAAATAATGTAGAATTATTCTGCGAAGCATAAAGGAGTATTTGAAAAGACTTTTTCGAAGAAGGACCTCGGTGAAGCTGCTTACATATTAAGCATCAAGATCTATAGAGATAGATCAAGACGCTTGATAAGTTTTTTCAATGAGTACATACCTTGACAAGATTTTGAAGTAGTTCAAAATGGAACGGTCAAAGAAATAGTTCTTGTCTGTGTTACAAGGTGTGAAATTGAGTAAGACTAAAAAAAAACCCGACCACGGCAGAAGATAGAAAGAGAATGAAAGTCATTCCCTATGCCTTGGCCATAGGTTCTATAAAGTATGCCATGCTGTGTAACAGATCTATTGTATACCCTACACTATTTTTGGAAAGGGAGTACAATAGTGATCTAGGAGTAGATAACTGGTAGCGGTCAAAATTATCCTTAGTGGAATAAGGATATGTTTCTCGATTATGGAGGTGACAAAAGGTTCGTCGTAAAGAGTTACGTCGATGCAAGTTTTGACACGGATCTGGAAGACTCTAAGTCTCGATCTAGATACATATTGAAAGTGAGAGCAATTAGCTAGAGTAGCTCCGTGCAGAGCATTGTTGATATAGATATTTGCAAAATACTTATGGATCTGAATATGACAGACCCATTGACTAAAATTATCTCACAAACAAAACATGATCACACCTCAATACTCTTTGGGTGTTAATCACATAGAGATGTGAACTAGATTGTTGACTCTAGTAAATCCTTTGAGTGTTGGTCACATGACGATGTGAACTATGGGTGTTAATCACATGGTGATGTGAACTATTGATGTTAAATCACATGGCGATGTGAACTAGATTATTGACTCTAGTGCAAGTGGGAGACTGAAGGAAATATGCCCTAGAGGCAATAATAAAGTTATTATTTATTTCCTTATTTCATGATAAATGTTTATTATTCATGCTACAATTGTATTAACCGGAAACATAATACATGTGTGAATACATAGACAAACAGAGTGTCATTAGTATGCTTCTACTTGACTAGCTCATTAATCAAAGATGGTTATGTTTCCTAACCATGGACAAAGAGTTGTTATTTGATTAATTGGATCACATCATTAGATGAATGATCTGATTGACATGACCCATTCCATTAGCTTAGCACCTGATTGTTTAGTATGTTGCTATTGCTTTCTTCATGACTTATACATGTTCCTATGACTATCAGATTATGCAACTCCCGTTTACCGGAGGAACTCTTTGTGTGCTACCAAACGTCACAACGTAACTGGGTGATTATAAAGGTGCTCTACAGGTGTCTCCAAAGGTACTTGTGGGGTTGGCGTATTTCGAGATTAGGATTTGTCACTCCGAATGTCGGAGAGGTATCTCTGGGCCCTCTCGGTAATGCACATCACTTAAGCCTTGCAAGCATTACAATTAATGAGTTAGTTGCGAGATGATGTATTACGGAACGAGTAAAGAGACTTGTCGGTAACGAGATTGAACTAGGTATTGGATACCGACGATCGAATCTCGGACAAGTAACATACCAATGACAAAGGGAACAACGTATGTTGTTATGCGGTCTGACAGGTAAAGATCTTCATATAATATGTAGGAACCAATATGGGCATCCAGGACCCGCTATTGGTTATTGACCGGAGACGTGTCTCGGTCATGTCTACATTGTTCTCGAACCGTAGGGTCCGCACGCTTAAAGTTACGATGACAGTTTCTTTATGAGTTTATGTATTTTGATGTACCAAAGGTTGTTCGGAGTTCTGGATGTGATCACGGACATGACGAGGAGTCTCGAAATGGTCGAGACATAACGATCGATATATTGGAAGCCTATATTTGGACAACGGAATCATTCCGGGTGAAATTGACATTTTACCGGAGTACCGGGGGGTTACCGGAACCCCCCGGGGGGTTATTGGGCCTTGATGGGCCATAAGGGAGAAGAGGAGGGCCGGCCAGGGCAGGCCGCGCGCCCCCTCCCCCCTAGTCCGAATAGGACAAGGAAGGGGGGCGGCGCCCCCCTTTCCTCTTCCCCTTCCCCCTTTCCTTCTCCAACAAGGCAAGAGGAGGGGAGTCCTACTCCCGGTGGGAGTAGGACTCCTCCAGGCGCACCCCTAGGGGGCCGGCCGCACCTCCCCCTCCCTCCTTTATATACGGGGGCAGGGGGGCACCCTAGAACACACAATTTGATCTTCGTGATCGTTCCTTAGCCGTGTGCGGTGCCCCCCTCCACGATATTACACCTCTGTCATATTGTAGCGGTGCTTAGGCGAAGCCCTGCGACAGTTGAACATCCAGATCGTCACCACGCCGTCGTGCTGACGAAACTCCTCCCCGAAGCATTGCTGGATCGGAGCCCGGGGTGCGTCATCGAGCTGTACGTGTGTCAAGAACTCGGAGGTGCCGGAGTAACGGTGCTTGGATCGGTTGGACCGGGAAGACGTATGACTAATTCCTCTACGTTGCGTCAACGCTTCCGCTTCGGTCTACGAGGGTACGTAGACAACACTCTCCCCTCTCGTTGCTATGCATCACCATGATCTTGTGTGTGCGTAGGAATTTTTTTGAAATTACTACGTTCCCCAACAGATACAGCAAAGGCTGCGTGTGCTCGACCATGGAGAAGCAGTCTTTGTGTTGGTGGACTGGAGGAAAGGCCCGTAGGCGGCCGCAGAAGCAAGACGAAAGTTTTGACTCCAGATGAAGATGTTACGGCAGACGGTCACACTGCAAGGCGGACTACCGTGGTCACACCAGAAAACCACGACTTGTGGCGAGGTATGCCGCTAGGACCTGGCACCGCGAGAAAGATCATGGGCGTCATGTCAGAGGATGGCGAGGCAAGCCCAGCCATGCCGGATGCTGCAAGTGGTGGCCTCGTGCAACATGCTCAACATCCGAAAGGCAGAGGCGCTCGGCCAGGAGGGCCTGAAGCAGCCGCTTCACCACCACCACTTGGCAGCGTAACGAGTGCTACATCTACCGAAGGGCGTGTGCAAGAGTGCAGCCGAACGGACGTGGCTGGAGCAAGCCGAGGTAGCCACCAGAAGGACGCCTCACATGGGTGTGGTCGTGGAGCTAGACAAGTCCAAGTGACCAGCTCCTCTCAAGGGAGCAAACCACCACGTGAAGATCCACATGCTAAATTAGCAAAGACTGTGGCTGGTGGGCCGGAAAGCAGCCCATGTTTTAAGACTGGTTTGGAAGGGTTAGAAACGCCAGGAATTGGAGATTTGGCATCTCCAGGAAAAAGATGTTTTTCACCTCCGAAAGCACTGGAGAAAAGGACACGTCCATCTACAACCGATCATCTAAAGTCGGAGTTACACCCATATTCGAAGAAATTTCTTCAGACGATTGACCCGGTAATGGTGAACCGGAGTGGGCGAGGTGTCTAGCAAACACCAAGAAACCGGTGGAATTCGAAGACGCAAATAAGCAGGAATGTTGGCGTCATGCTATGAAAGAAGAGTTGGGGTCGGTCCATGACAATAATTCATGGGAGCTTGTGGATCTTCCCAACAATGAAAAGGCTATAGAGCTCAAGTGGGAATTCAAGGTCAAGAACGATGTTGAAGGGTGGATGAAGCACAAAGCGAGGTTTGTGGCCAAAGAGTATGTGCAAGAGGAAAGTATGGACTTCAAAGAAGTGTTCTTTCCCATTGCAAAGATGGAGTCGGTGAGATTACTCATTGCTCTCGCGGCTCAGGAATCATGGAAAGTACATCACATGGATGTGTATGTGAATCAACCACCGGGTTTCATCAAAGAGGGAGAAGAGCACAAGGTACTGAAGTTACACAAAATCTTGTATGGGCTATGGCAAGGACCTCGGGAGTCGAACATCAAACTTGATCGGACATTGATTTCTCTTGGATTTGAGAAAGCCCCACTAGAGCATGCAATGTACAAGAGAGGTGAAGGAAGGGATCGTCTACTAGTTGGCATCTACATCGACGACCTGTTGATAACTGGAGCAGATGAAGAGGTGATTGCAGAGTTCAAGCTACATATGAAAGAACTTTTCAAGATGGATGATCTAGGTCTTTTGAGCTACTACCCCGCGATAGGGGTACATCAAAAGACGAAAGGGATCATACTATGCCAGGAGGCATACACAAGGAAGGTACTTGAAAGTCGTGGCATGAAAGATTGCAATCCAATTGACGCTCCAACAAAACCTCGTCTTGAGCTGAGCAAAAAGAGTATAGCACCCACAGATAATGCAATAGAGTATATTGCAGCTGCCACTGCGGCGTGTGAAGGTGCGTGGCTAGGGCGGCTACACGGTGATCTCATGGATCGAGATCCGGAACAAGTGGTGCTTAATGTTGATAGCAAGTCTGAAAGTTTTCTACGCGAAGATCCAGTGCGGCATGATAGAAGCAAGCACATTGATACGGTGTATCACTACATAAAGGACTGCGTGGAAGAAGCTAAGATGAAGGTCAACTACGTCTGCACCAATGATCAGATGGCAGACATCCTAACCAAGGCTTTGGATCGAGAGAAGCTCTTGGAGATGCGAAGAAGGATCGTCGTCGGAGCTGTGACGTGACGACGTCGTGTTTAGGGGGGTGATTGTTGGGATTAACCACGACCTGGTGTCCCTGTCCGGGACGGACTAGTAGCAGTCACCGAGTAGGATTAGAATTGTTAGCCGAGTAGGTTAGCTTCGTAGTCCTACTACTATATATACGTGTGTATAGCCCCTGTAATCAGTCATTTGGACTGACCAACGCCCCGGCCTACTTCATGAGTATGATGAACAAGGTGTTCATGGAATATTTGGACAAGTTTTTTGTGGCGTTTATTGATGATATAATGGTATACTCGAAGAATGAGGAGGAGCACAAAGAGCATTTGCGTTTAGTTCTCGAGAAACTCAGGGAACATCAGTTGTATGCCAAGTTCAGCAAATGCGAGTTTTGGTTGAAGGAAGTCGGATTCCTTGGACATGTTATATCAGGAGAAGGTATAGCAGTAGATCCCACCGAGGTTTAGTCTACATTGTTAGGAAGGATTCGAGAAGCTCAGAAGGACGAGAAAGAGATTGCCGGGATAAAAGAGAGAATGAGCAAATGCAAGGCCAAATGATTTCGCGAGGATGAGCACGATACCTTATGGTTTGAGGACGATGTTTATGTGCCCAATAACACAGAGATCAGGAAGTTAATACTTCAGGAGGCTCATGACTCACCATACTCGATACATCCCGGGAACACCAAGATGTATTTGGATTTGAAGGAACGTTTCTGGTGGACGGGTATGAAGAAGGATATTGCGGAGTATGTAGCCGTATGTGATGTATGTCAGAAAGTCAAGGCAGAACATCAAAAGCCAGCAGGATTGTTACAGCCTATGCCGATACCTGAATGGAAGTGGGATAAACTTGGCATGGATTTTATCACCGGGTTGCCCAGGACCAAATCAAGATATGATTCTATATGGGTAGTAGTTGATCGCTTGACCAAAGTGGCTCACTTTATCCCAGTGAAAACAACTTATACAAGTGCAAAGTTGGCCAAGATATATATGACCAGGATCGTATGTCTGCATGGAGTTCCGAGGACCATCGTATCAGATAGAGGAACACAGTTTACCTCAAAGTTTTGGCATCAGCTGCACCAAACTTTGGGAACGAGATTGGAGTTTAGTACAGCATTTCACCCGCAGACGGATGGACAGACCGAGAGAGTCAACCAGATTCTGGAGGACATGTTAAGAGCCTGTGCGCTAGATTATGGATCTAGTTGGGATGACAATTTGCCTTACCCAGAGTTCTCATACAACAATAGCTACCAAGCCAGTTTGAACATGGCACCGTTCGAAGCCCTGTATGTACGAAGGTGCAGAACACCGTTGATGTGGGATGAAGTTGGAGACCGATAGTTGTTTGGACCAGACTTGATCAAGGAGTCGGAAGAGAAGGTTAAGTTAATCCGAGATAGACTGAAGGTAGCTCAGTCTAGGCAGAAGAGTTATGCAGATTCGAAACGCAAGGAGGTAACCTATGAAATTGGAGATAGAGCATATTTGCGAGTATCACCCTTGTGAGGAGTGAAACGTTTTTGAGTTAAGGGAAAGTTAGCCCCAAGATTTGTAGGACCGTATCGTGTTTTGGAACGTATGGGAGAAGTTGCCTACAAGTTGGAGTTACCTGAAGGACTGTCAGGAGTTCATGATGTGTTTCACGTTTCATAGTTGAAGAAGTGTCATGCTGAGATGGCCGATATACCGTTATGAGATACAGTGCCCTTGGAGGCGATTCAGTTGGACAGGGATTTGACTTATGAGGAGAAGCCAGTCAAGATTCTTGAATTTGCCAGTCGAGTCACCCGCAGCAAGGTTATCAAGTTTTGCAAAGTTCAGTGGAGCCACCATACCGAGGATGAAACCACGTGGGAACGAGAGGATGATCTTCGCAAAGACTACCCACACCTATTTTCTAGCCAACCCGAATCTCAAGGGCGAGATTCATCTTAAGGGGGGTAGGTTTGTAACATCCCAAATTTTCAATTTGGAATGTTATACATAGATCATTCATACATATCATATTTTATTGCATTTTGTTTCGCGATCCTCCAAATCCTAAGCAACTCAAGGACCATCGGAGAGAGTTGGGGATTTCCCGGTTTTCTTATTTGAATTTTGTCAAATATTGAAACGAGGATCAGTGATTTTAATTATTTTTCTCTTCGAAAATATTTCATATTAAAATATATGAGAGGAGATAATATGACTTCTTCAAAATAATTGAAATATTGGGGGAAAATATTAAAATCAAATATTTGATTTTATTCAGATTTTATCGCAATTTTATTTGCATTAGAAAAATTCACGTTTTTCAAAATTGCATTTTAGGGCCAAGACAATGTTCATCTCGTTCTAAATATTTTATTTGGACGAAGATTTTTTTTGGCATTTTTATGTTTTTGTTTTATTTTCTAGGATTTATTTTCGATTCGGCGGAATTATTTTTAAAAAAAGAGTCCAGCGCCGATTGGGCCGAAGCCCAACCGAGTCGGCCCACCTCCCCCGCGCCGCCGTCTCCCACCTGGAGACCGCGCACCCCGCCGCCGCCTCGGACCAAAGTCCGATCCGGACTCCTCCTCCCCGCCGCCTTGCCTCCTCCTCCAAGCCGCCCCTCCCCCCTCTTTAAATACCCCCCGGACCCCCTCCACCACCACCAAGCCACGAGCTCCGCCGCCCTGACCGTAGCCACCGTCGCCGCCTTCGCCGCGCCGCGCCGCCGCTGCTGCAGCGCTGCCGTCGCCCCGCCGCCGCAGCCCCACCACGCCGGAGCCTCGCCAGAGGTAACGCGCCATTGCCGCCGCCTGTTTTTTTAAGAAAACCGATCCGGTTTTTTTTGAAAACCCTAGTTCATTTGTTTTAGAACGGTTCGCCGGTTTTTCCCGGTTTAACTACTTAGCGGACGTTCGTCCGTACGTTCGTTTTAACGAACGGTTTCCGCTCGATAGTTCCAGAAAATGAACGCTCGTTCATTAGTCTGTTCGTCAGTTTTCTTTTTCTCGGACTTTTCCGCGATTATTTTCAATCGCGATTTCTGATCCGATTTTCATTCCAGCTTATCTTTTCGCTCGTTTATCGGAATCAGGCGATTCAAGCGCCTGGATCTTCGTCCAGAGACCCTCTTTCTGTTTAATCAACTTGAACTAGATTTTAGTACAGTAAAATTTGACTTTAGTTCAGATTAGTAAACAAAATCTTGTTTCTTTCACCGTTTGAGTTTCGTTGCTCTGTTTGATTTGATTCTTTTTGCAAACCAGAGTTCTTAAGTTGTACTTTCTGGTCAATTCCTCTTATTTGAGTTTTTCCCGTGCATCTTTGCTTGATTTCTTATGTGTGCTATTGTTTGTTTGCGATAGAATTCCCGGAGTGCGAAGCGTGCTACTACGAGTCCCTAGGTTTCGCGGATCATCAGCAAGGCAAGTAACACATTGATCATACTCTTTCCATACCCAATTTTTTTGCATTAGTTTCAATCCTCAAACATTGCATGGTTAGGATGTCATTAACATGTGGGTTGGGAAGTAGTTGATGAGGTAGAACCTATCGCCCTGTTATATTAAACCCTTGGGAGTTACTTCTACGTATTGCTTATATTGATATGCTATGCTCGTAGACGTGGTTTGGGTGAGTGAACTCCATGACAGATGTGAGATTGTTAATTAATGGTTTAACTTAAGGTGGCAACTTAAATACACATCTGGGTGGATTGAGGCACCTGGAGAATCCTGTGTTGCCTGTATTTTTGGAAATCCCGGGGTTCCGTGTGATTTTCCTATGGACCGCCACCCAGGCTCAAAGGGAACTGAGATATTTTCATGCTAGAAACTTCTGTGTGCATCCACAAGCTATTATGGGCTCTAGCATAGTTGAGTAAGTTACGTGAAGCTCTTGAAGAGGTGGATCAGCAGGTAGAGGGTTGTAGGTTCGGTATGGTCTGCCCGGAGTAGAGAGTTAATGTTTCTGAAAGGCTGTGTCTCGGCCATCCATTTCTCAAACACCATGTAGTGCGAGAAATCCAACGGAGGAGATCGAGTCTTGTGGGGAAAAGTGCGCAAACCTCTGCAGAGTGTACAATCTAATCATGGTTAGCCGTGTCCCCGGTTATGGACAAATCTTAAGTATCTAGTACTTGGAGTATCCTAAGTATCTCATCACTCTTAATTAATATTGTTGGGCTGATAACTACTTTAATTGGGATTGAGTTGGAGGAACCTTCTCAATGATGTTTCAACTACCATCATAGTTAAAATAAAATCTGTTCATTTGTTGTAGGAAAAAATTGGCTTTTCGCAAAAACTATAACCATAGAGCTTTCCACCAGCCAAATATGCATGTAGTGATAGCATTATTTCCGTTCTTGCTCTACTATGTTATATTGCCAGCATATTCCATGTGCTGACCCATTTTCGGGCTGCAACGTATTATGTTGCAGACTTTTCAGACGAAGAGTAAGGTTCGTTAGGTCGTTGCCGTGCAGCTCAGCTATGCCGTTAGAGTTGATGGACTCACTTTATCTTCCAAGCCTTCCGTTGTTATCGTATTAGATGGCCTTAAGCCATATTTATTGTAATAAGTTCTCTTTTGAGACATTCGATGTAATAAGTGTGTGATTGCTACTCTGTTATAAATCCTTCGAGTACTGTGTGTGTCAGCATTACCGATCCAGGGATGACACGGAAGCACAGAGACTTAACCGTTTGAGGTCGGGTCGCTACACTGAGGTCCGTCCTGCCTTCGGTCGCTGCGTGCTATCGCTCAATAGTGGCATGGCGGCGCTTGACGACCAGTTTGCCGACAAAGTGCTGATGGTAACCATCAACGGCGACCGGCCTCCCGTCTCGCCGGACGACCTTGTCAAAGCTCTTCGCATTGCGCACAGCATCCAAATAAGTGACTTGCTCGTCGAAGTCTATCCGCCACCGGCTGATTTCTTCGTCAGGTTCCGGAAAACTTTCGACTGCAGTCGTGTGTCCGAATCTTCCCAGCGTTTGTTCTGCGATGGCGCGCTGGTGAGCTTTGATCGGTGGCACCCAGGACGGGGCTCGCTGCACTCTGAGCTTGAGTTTTTAGCAAAGCTTACCTTCCACGGCATGCCTCGACGTGCTTGGAACAGCGAGTCCATGAATGAGCTTATCAACGACCTTGGAGGTGAGCTCGTTAGTATGTTCCTCCAAACAGCTGGGCTCTGACGGTTATGGCATGGATGAAGAAGCCGTCCACCATACCGAAGGCGATTGGTGTTGAGATACCGGTGCAGGAACCAGGGTTGTACTATTCGTCGCCACCAAGGCCGCCGCGGACCACGTTAGGGATGTACCTATATCGAGTGTTCGTGCATGTCAAAGAAGTGGTCAATGCATCAATCGAAGTCCTGCCGCCGCCGCTGGTGCCAGGGTCCGTCGACAACGTCCATTACAGGAGTCAACGTCAGACTTTCCCGTGCTGCTCGGAACGATGGATGGACAGGGCCTACTCCATCGCACGGCGGAGGCCACTACTTCTTTGGGAGAAGAGGCAGGGCTGGCTGCCTGGATGTGCTTTAATTTGAGGTAACAACTGAATCTTATCAGATACTAGTTAAATCCGAGCTATGGGTGTGAAGCACTGATGTGCGAGTACATTTGATTGTGACATGTTGTAATTTTGTACTTGAACTTTTTTTAGAAAGGGTTGTACGTCAACTTAATGTGCTAGCAGAAGTTATTGTGTTGTCTTTCTGTTTTCTTTGCACAGCATTCAAGATATTTCCCTGTCATTGATAAAGACGATGAACCGTTATGTACGAGTTCATTGGTTTCAACATAGCCCTACCCGTAGCGATCCACTACTTCCATCCTGATTGTGCCGCCTGCGTGAAATTTTTGTATGCAAGTTCAGTGTGCTATGATGTTCTATATGATTGTGTCAACTATATAAGTCTTTACTGAGCATCAGCAATGCATATGGTTGAAAGATGTATTTACGAGCATCGACCGATGGGTCTCTCTCTCACACACCCACACACGCACACACGCACACACGCACAAGTGGGACCCATTGAATTATTTCTTTGCTCGTGATAGCTTTTAATTAGGTTCCATTGTAATCTAACTTTTTCTTAAGTTATTAACTAAGCTGAGTGACTTCAAAAAGGTGTATAGAAGCCTTGTTTGGGCCTTTCCGGCGTCGCTGAATGTGGGCTGAGTAGCCATGTTAGGTTGTACTGTATTACACATGCCTTTTTTTAACATCAGCAATGCAACTGGGTCGACAGTTGTACACAATATCCGGGTCAACTTGTTTATTCTCCGCCCCGCTGGGCTGCAAACTTTCCTAGGAGGTATGCATTAGGCTTAACAAGAAAATAAACTTTAAGAAATAATAAATGAGATGTAATTATAATAACTGGGCAGTAACTATAAAAAATGCACCACACGCGTAATTAGTTTCAAAAAATATATTATTTTCAGAATTTGGAAATTTAAATTTCATTACTTGTTGCGCGCGCAATATTTCGTTGGATTTTAACATAATACAACTTTATTTTTATATTATATTTAATCTGACTAGAAATTTCGGATAAAAATATTTCGGATCCCATAAAAATGTGGGATTTGTTTTTTAATTCTGTTTTGAGCGGTTGGTTGAAATTATTAATCGTTGTCCTAGCTAGAAAATGGGCTATACTTTTAACAAACTATAAATGGGCGGTAATAAATTCCATTAGAATTAAAAAATGGGTCGTACATTCTTACAAATCGCAAATGGGTTACATGTTCTCTGCCACACACTTGTGGGCCTTCTAAGTTGACGCGTCCCCTAAAAAAACTAAGTTGACGCGTATGCAAGGCTTTGTCAACAACACACGGTTCTGGCAGCTGTGGCCGTTGGATGTCAATCCAACGGATGTCGTGCTTCTTCTTCAATCTCGGATATTCTTGCTTCAGCCGCCCAAAAAATGATTCCCATCCTGACATCAGGGGCGCACCATTTCGGAGGCTGACCTGTGGGCCTACTAAGTTGACGCGTACCAAGGGCTTTGTCAACTTAGTCAATATAAATGATTCTAGCTGCAGTGACCGTACGATGTTTATCCAATGGCCGTAGTGCTTCTTCAACCTCTGGTCTTCTTGCTCTAGCCGCCCAAAGCAGCGCCGGTCGTGCCGCGTGCTCCTGCCTCCCGTGGCCGGCTGTGATGCCGCGGAGGCCTCACCGCCCCCTACTACTCCCACCGCTGGCTAGGCCACCCCTCTACTCACCCACACCACCTGTTATTCCACGGCGAAGGCAGCCTCACACCACAGCCGAACCAGTGAACCATCGTACTCCTCTCCGCGTGGGCTTCCACTGTCGCGTCTTCCCCTTCCTAAGCCTCGCCGTCATCCACCGCCCTGGTGCTCTCGGCGCGGCGTGGTCAACGTGGTCAAGGAACGGCTTCCATCGGATGTGGAGTGTACGTGGAGAGGCTGACAGCTGGGTCCATGACGGCAGCAAGGAAGTGCCTCCTTATTATGCGGAAAATAATGATTCCTCCACCTGACAGCAGGGACCCACCGGACGGGCCACCATATTTCAAGAAAAAAACATTTCCCCCCTGATTGCTGGGACCCACCGGACGGGCCACCGTATTGCGTGAAAAAAACGTCCCCCCTGCTGTCAGCTCGGACCCACCGGAAGTGCCTCCTTATTACGCACACAAAAAAATGAATACTCCCCCTGTTGGTTGGGACTCACCTTGGTGGGAGGCTGACTTGTGGGCCTACTAAGTTGACGGGGACGGAGTGCTTTGTCAACTTAGTCAATATGAACGATTCTAGCTCAAGTGACCGTACGATGTCCATCCAACGGCCGTAGTGCTTTTTCAACCTCTGGTCTTGTTGCTCCAGCCGCCCAAAGCAGCGCCGGTCGTGCCGCATGCTCCTGCCTCCCGTGGCCGGTTGTGCTGTCGCGGAGGCCTCACTGCCCCCTACTATTCTCACCGCTAGCCAGGCCATCCCTCTACTCACCCACACCCCCTGTTATTCTGCGGCGACGGCAACCTCACACCACAACGAACCAGTGAAACCTCGTACTCCTCTATGTGTGGGCATCCACTGCCGCGTCTTCCCTGGCTCCACATCATCCCCTTCCTAGGCCTCGCCGTCGTCCACGGTCCTGGTGCTCTCGACGCGGCGTGGTCAACGTGGTCAAGGAACGGCTTTCATCGGACGTGGACTGTACGTGGAGAGGCTGACAGCTGGGTCCATGGTCGCAGCAAGGAAGTGCCTCCTTATTACGCGCAAAATAATTATTCCTCCACCTGATAGCGGGGACCCACTGGACGGGCCACCGTATTTCGTGAAAAAAATATTTCCTCCTGCCTGCTGGGACCCACCAGCTACATCTTCGCACGCAAGAAAGTGCCTGACAGTCGGGACCCACTTGGTCGAAGCGTACATAGCGTTATCATTTTGGTCGCGAATGTGTACCTACATACTGGTCGATGTAGAGGCGCGCACGTGTCGTAGTAGTGGCGCGCACGTAGCATGTACACGTACGTACATCGGTCAGGGTGCAAGAAAGTAAATACAGCCATGTACGTACATACGGGTGGGTCTCGAACGCCTTCTCGCGCGTACGTACGGCCAGGGCTCGTATACATGGCTGGGTCGGAATGGAGAAACAACGTCGTCGTGTTCATGTGGAGCCAGCTGGCTGGGTCGGAACGGAATGCGTGTTGTGTTCATCGGGAGGGCTTGGACGAAACAGCTGATGGAAACGAGGCCTGGCGTACCGTAGAACGGAGGAAACGGCCTTGTGTTCGATCGGCCACGTTCGAAACAGGATCCTGTTCATCGGGAGGGGTCTAGCATACCGCAAAATGGAGGAAACGGACCTCCTACGGTCGAAACGGGGGTCATGTTGATCGGGAGGGGTTTGGCGTACCGCAAAACGGAGGAAACGGGCTTGTGTTGGAGCGCTACGGTCGAAACTGGGGTCCTGTTCATCGGGAGGGGTGCGGCGTACAGCAAAACGGGACTCCACGGGATACTATTCATCTCCACCGTCGACCCCCTCCAGCCTCCACGGGCTACTGTTCATCCACCGTCGATCTCCTCCAGCCTCCACCTACGACTGTTCATCCACGGGCTCATGTTCATCCAGCCTCCACCGCGCGCTACTCCACCGGCTACTGTTGAACCAGCCCTCTCCACGGGCTCCTGTTCAACCAACCCTCCACGGGCTACTGTTCATCCAGCCCTCCACCGTCTACTATTCATCCAGCCCTCCACGGGGTGGTCCTGTTCATCCTTCCCTCCATGGGGTCCTGTTCATCTAGCCCCAACCGGCTCGATCGATTGGGGTCCTGTTCATCCAGAGGCAACACCACGGGGTCCTGTTCATCAACCCCCCCCCCCCAGCAACGCTCACTGTTCATCCAGAGGCAGCATCGATCGGCTTCAGTTAGCAGCAGTAGCGAAGGAATCGCTCGATCGGGTTCAGTTAACAGCCATCGATCGCTCGCTCGGGTTCAGTAACGCGTAGCTTGCAGTGCAATCGTTCGGGTTCAGTTAGAGCCCAACACCTCGCTCGGGTTCAGTTAGAGCCCAACACCTCGCACCCACGCGCGTGCGTGTACAAGAGAAACGCGCATCGCTCGGCCCCGACCACCCACCGTAACCGGGAACACCCCGATATTTTCCCCGCCCTCGCGTCTACCAGGGTTTTTCCGTCATGGACGGCCCAAAGAATGTCATGCAGCTGCGTCTCCGGCCCGCCCAGGACGAAAAGCCCATTTTCTGTCATGATTTTTTTTCATAGAAGTAGGACCCCACCACATCTATGATGATACCGGGTTTTGTCACAATTATCGTCATAGAAGTGTCATAAGTATGACAGAAAAAAATTTGTTCGGCCCAACATGTCATGGATGTGTCTTTTTTTGGTAGTGATGGGGCTTAAATAAATTTTCGAGATCAAAAGAAGAATCACCCCAATCATCATTGCAACAAATAGTAGTCATAGCAAAATTAACATCCCCAATCTTAGGGTTTTGCATATTATTAGCACAATTGACATCAAGAGAATTTATAATAACATCATTGCAATCATGTTTTTGATTCAAGGAACTATCAAGTATGGGTGCAATAGCAATAATCTCATGTTTAACATAAGGAACTATAGCAAATTCATCTCCATAAATATTGGCATCATGGCCATAAGAATAGCAAGCATCATGTTCATCAAGGGATATTTCAACCAAATCATCGGAATCATAATTATCTATAGATTCATGCATAGCATTTTTTTCTTCCAAAGCAACGGTCATTCTCTCAATAAATTCCTTAACATAGGAATTATGAGCATAGTTTTCATAGCAATATTTAAGTATGTCGGAATTTTCAAATTTGTAGAGAGTAATATCATACTTTTCAATCAAAGAAGCAACTTCATGAGCACCCTTAAAAACGACAAATTCTTCAATTTGTTCGATATCATAGTAACTATAAACACCCTTTCCATAAGAAGATAAGATTTCATTATCATTAAACTCACATAGGTAGGGAAGGTATTTTTTAGGGTTCTTAGAGCAACAAGTAAAGTTATGAATTTCACAAAGATTCCAAGCATAGCATAGCAAACTATTTATTTGATACCATAAGAGCTTCCCCTTTTCAGACAAACGATGACGCACAAAATGAGCATGCTCATCTAAAGATTTTCCCTCAACTAAACTAGTTGGGGTTTCAGCACGAGCATATATAGATCGAAGATGATCCAAGTAGAACACTTTAAGTGGATCCATATCAATAGATTTTTAGCAAGCAAAGATGTAAGCAAATAGAATGCACATGGAAACACAAACAAAAATACATACGGGAAGAAGGCGAAGAAAAGGCAAAGGTGAAGTGGGGGAGAGGAAAATAGCAAATAATGTAATGCGAGGGATAAGAGTTTATGATGGGTACTTGGTATGTCTTGACTTGAGCATAAATCTCCCCGGCTACGGCGCCAGAAATCCTTCTTGCTACCTCTTGAGCATGTGTTGGTTTTCCCTTGAAGAGGAAAGTGTGATGCAACAAATTAGCGTAAGTATTTCCCTCATTTTTTGAGAACCAAGGTATCAATCCAGTAGGAGACTACACGCAAGTCGCCTAGTACCTACACAAACAATCAAGAACCTTGCAACCAACACGATAAAGGGGTTGTCAATCCCTTCACGGCCACTTGCAAAAGTGAGATCTGATAAAGATAATAAGATAAATATTTTTGGTATTTTTGTTGTATAGATTGGAAAGTAAAGATTGCAAAATAAATGGCGATAGAAATTGGCAAATTGACGATAAACTAATATGATGTAAAATAGACCTGGGGGCCATAGGTTTCACTAGTGGCTTCTCTCAAGATAGCATATATTACGGTGGGTGAACAAATTACTGAAAAGCAATTGATAGAAAAGCGCATAGTTATAAGAATATCTAGGCATGATCATGAACATAGGCATCACGTCCGTGTCAAGTAGACCAAAACGATTATGCATCTACTACTATTACTCCACACATCGACCGCTATCCAGCATGCATCTAGAGTATTAAGTTCATAAGAACAGAGTAACGCATTAGGCAAGATGACATGATGTAGACAGATAAACTCAAGCAATATGATATAAACCCCATCTTTTTATCCTTGATGTCAACAATACAATACGTGCCTTGCTGCCCCTGCTGTCGCTGGTAAAGGACACCGGAAGATTGAACCCAAAGCTAAGCACTTCTCCCATTGCAAGAAAGATCAATCTAGTAGGCCAAACTAAACCGATAATTCGAAGAGACTTGCAAAGATATGAAATCATGCATATAAGAATTCAGACAAGAATCAAATTTTGTTCATAGATAATCTTGATCATAAACCCACAATTCATCGGATCTCGGCAAACACACCGCAAAAAGTATTACATCGAATAGATCTCCAAGAACATCGAGGAGAACTTTGTATTGAGAACCAAAGCGAGAGAAGAAGCCATCTAACTAATAACTATGGACCCGAAGGTCTGTGATAAACTACTCACACATCATCAGAGAGGCTATGGTGTTGATGTAGAAGCCCTTCGTGATCGAATCCTCCTCCGGCAGATTGGCGGAAAAGGCCCCAAGATGGGATCTCACGGGTACAGAAGGTTGCGGCGGTGGAAAAATGTGGTTTCGTGGCTCTCCTGGATGTTTTCAGGGTATAAGAGTATATATTGGCGAAAGAAGTAGGTCAATGGAGCTACGAGGGGCCCACGAGGGTGGGGGCGTGCCCTCTTGCCTCGTGGCCGCCTCGTTGCGTCTCTGACTTCCTCTCCAAGTCTCCTGGATTGCGTTTGTTCCAAGAAAGATCCTCGCGAAGGTTTCGTTCCGTTTGATATTCCTTTTCTGCGAAACACTGAAATAGGCAAAAAAAACAGCAACTGGCACTGGGCCTCTGGTTAATAGGTTAGTTCCAAAAATAATATAAAAGAGCATATTAAAGCCCATTAAACATCCAAAACAGATAATATAATAACATGGAACAATAAAAAATTATAAATACATTGGAGACGTATCAGGCTTCAGCGATGAGGCTCTCATGGCAGCCCTCAGTCACCTGCTTGTCAACAAGGCCCAGGGTGCTGGGTTCGTTGCCATTGCAGACGCTCACAGGGTGTTGTGGCTCAGGAGCTGGCTGGGCAAACACTACTACTAGAGTAGTGCTGCCTGTGAGTGTGCATGATCCCCGACGGCGATGGCGGTGGCGACGACGATGACGATGACGACGTACATTTGGTGTAGCTAGGGCTGGAAAACTATTTGATGGTCTGTATATTTTGGTGAGGTGGTATATACTAACCTCTCACGATGATGGTGAGCTTGCGGTGGTAGGACGACAACCTCTTTTGGATATGGTGGTAGGATAACACCATGATAGTGCTAGGTAGAACTTGCTATGCTGTATGATCATGCATGCTTTACTTCTTCGCCCCACTCAACCGTTTTCTGCAGCCTTGTATACGTACTGTACATTGCTAATGGCCGCAGCTAATGGCATCATTAGCCCATATAAAATACAAGTATATTACTCGTAAAAGAGCCCAATAGCGCGTATAGTTGCGGCGGGCTGGTGCTTTGCCTCTCGACAATCTGGACAATGTGATCGATCCGAGTTCTAAAAAAAATGTGATCGATCCGATCGATTGAGTGTGTCTTCTGCTGGACTCTTAGGGCGTTTGCCGTGGCCGCCGGCTGCCGCACATGTCATCCGCCGTCATGCGTGTCCTGCTAGGGCGTTTGCCGCGGCGGCCGCTCGTCATGACGACTACACCATCCACTATCTAGGTCCGCTGTCCGGATACGTCCAGACACAGGTGGATTAGATCATCAGAAATTTAGAATACAGCTAGAAGCTGCTACGCAGGTGGCCAGGATCGAAGATATTGGCAGCAGGTACCACTACGCACCAGTAGTTCTTTTCATGAATTATGATCTTATTTTGGTTAATTAGTATTGCATACAAAATAGAGCTTTTGACAATTTGTGCATCTTTGGATCCACGACATGAGATATTTCACGTGGCTAATATATCCACAGTGGTGAATTTCTGTATCATGTAGTCTTTTCTAGTCAAGAATGGGCTCAATTTGAGTCTAAACTTGCCCATTTCTAGCTGGATGTTTGCAACCATCTAAACCTAAAAATCTCGTCTTCACTTGCCAATTTAATTGTCAGATGGTTTTAAACAAGTAAAACTACTACACACTCAATGATTGATCAGTTGGTCATAACTCCTCTAATATCAACCGCGACAACCAAACAAGCTTTTTTGGCTATGAACTAGTCAAGGCATGTTTTCGAAAACAAATGAAGAAGTTCGACATTATATAATTGTTCATATTGTTAAGGAAAGATAGTTGTAAAGTTCACATTATCAAGTTGTTGAACACTGCTAGTCGTAGTGTCAATTTAAGTTAATAGAAATATAACATTCTTTTGTTGTTTCACATATACATTTTGATGATTTATCGTCAACACTATCGTGAGACTTAAAATATCATGATTTTCCATCAATTTTGTGAATGTTGGCTTTTCGCCCCCTCCCCCCCCCCCCCCCCCCCCCATGACCAAATCCTGGCTCTGCCCCTGCTCACAAGAGGTATCCGGCATAACCCGACACAACGTATGCCAACAGCCGAGAAAGATCTGGAATGACCACCCCGACTAGACGTAGGAAACACGCACGCAGGTGCAACGGAAAGACACCTCGTAGCAACAAGGAAATTGGAAGTGCAAACACGAAAGGCAAAAACAATAAAAGCATGGTGAGCCATCTCTATTCGACGAGAACAACAAAGCAACGGCCAATGCATCATGGTCAAGATGAAAATCGAAGGTCGTCTATCTAAAGGGATACCGTATAACGACGCCAGATCAAGGCGCTGGCCCATGCCTTGATGCCCACGCTCCATAAAACAGGAATCACACGAAAAGCAACAACATGAGCCAACAATCAAACAACAAAAGACGCGAAAAGACACACGACGCACGGATAAACTAACACGAAGAGCACGGATAAACGCAGCCCGAGAAAACTGCATAGCATTCCTAGTAGTTTGTTTACTTAATTAATAAAGCTGGATGGTTTCTCGAAAAAGAGAAAGCAAAAGGGAAAGGAAAAGGCAAAGAAGACCTGCATGCACATGGTAAGCGACTAGGTGCTTACTAGCTAGGGGGGCCTGATCAAGGTGAGCTTGCTGTTTAGCTTATGATCACATCAGAATGCGGCCTCTTCTTTCATCTCACTACAGCAGACGCACCTAGCGACGTTCCCTGCCTCCGGACATCGCCCATGAACAACTAGCTACTGAGTCAAGGTACAAACTGCTCACCGTTTACCCTAGTTAGAGTGTTAGACACATATACTACTCTTGCATGCTTGTGTGCTTTTGCATGATTGCTACATTTGCGTACTAGGTTTTTTGGGTTGCCTCAATTTCGAAAGAGGCCTTAGAGGCACAAGTCTCGACTGCAATTCGCAACAAAGATGAAATTAGCTTAATCAAAATTAGTAGATCCAACAGCGATGATGTACTCGCAGAATCCACACAAAAGCTTATAGCCATCAACTGAAACTGCTAAAGCATATCTCCTCCACTTCTATAATTACACTAATTCATCATACGGAACGCCCACACCTTCTCAGCTCCTGTTGTAATGATTAATCTGTTATATATTAGTATATGATTTTGAAATTTAGCTGAGTAATTACATAGAGCATGTGTTGTCTCTCTTGTGAATCTCACATAATGACTATAGTGACCAAATCAGAGCGTCGCTGCAAAAGACTGCACACATAGGCAATTGTCTTTAATTATTTGTAGTTGTTTAATATCTTATACCATACCGATCGTCTACATTTTCTTACCCCCAAGAGTCCTCTTGTTGCTCCATTTTGAGTCAATAAAATCCACCTTTGTCAAGAAAAGAACACTTCTAGAATATTTGCAAGCACCTAAAACATTTTAGCGTATTTGATGACAAAATTTAAGACCTTTTGATTTTGTTTTATATTATTCTTGGATTTACTGTTCATGAGTGTGTCCCTACACCCGGGAGCTACCACACCTTTCTCTATAAGAATAGCCTCACATGGTAGGGCGTAGGGTTGTTACCCACATAGGAGGCCTAAACTTGGGTACATCATATCTCATTCTTCTTTTCTCTCATCGGAGCATCGCTACCAGGGTCCTTGTCGTCCCGGTCGCCACGTTTTCGACAATGTATGCCCCTGTATTCATGATCAACGCAATTCATGCATCAATAGATGGTGCGATCATATGCTGATCTTAACCAGACGATCGCATTGACGGCAACTTCACAACTTGTTTGGCCCTGAATTTGTCCCCTTCAAAGTATGCCGAATTCCATGTTGTAAACCTCGACAACAACCTCGAGCATACTATAGGACATGGTATCTCTTCTAACAAGGCCGTCGGCCTCAACATGTCCGGACAACTTGTCTTCATCACCACTTCTCCACATCCAACACCCTGGTCGCATGGCTAAAGTAAGGGTGGACGCGGTTCGGGCCGTCTGGTGTCCCTGACCGAGCCGCACTTTTGACCGACCGTCGGCGAGCCAGACCGGACCAAACCGACCAACCTCTTAGTCTGGATTTTGTGGACTGGGTTGGCTAGGCTAAAGCTTGGTCAGGACCAAGCAGACCGACCATGGTCACCAGCGACGGTCACCTAGACAGAGCGGAACGTAGCAGCGCAGCATCGTCATGAGGCCAGTGGAGCGTGCATGCGTTTCTTGTGGAAGGAGCAGTGGTCGCACCAGCTGAAGTCATGCAGGTGGCGGGGTGCACGGAAGGCATGACTGAAGATGCAGAGTGGAAGGAAGCCAAGGAGGTGAGAGGGAAGGTGCCGGAGCTCACCAGGAGCTTGTGGTCGCAGTTGGGGGTGCTCGCGACAAACGGGAAGGATGCCATAAAGGAGATTGTGTGGCAACCGGCGTGCACTGGAAGCGGAGGAGAACGACCCGGGCGGTAGCGATTTCGGACGTCCCTCGCCGATTCGCCTTGCAGGGTGAAGGAGGGAGCGAGGGGAGGCTCAGGACACGACGGCTTGGTTGGACAATGTCGTTAGCCGCGAAAGAGTCTATCTAATGTTGCATCCTTCGTTGAGCTCATCCCTGCTTTGTTATTGTTGGGTTGTCCAGTGTCATCTATCCATTGGACCTTTTCTTCTTTTAGCTGGGCGTGCTAGTTTCCAGTCCGACCAAGCGGACCAGTTAAAGACCGGACCGGACCGGCTGTTTTGCAAGCTGGAAATTGCAGCTTCGACCGAGTGATTTTTTTATGGGTCTAGAACCGTTCGGTCTGGTTCAAAGCAGGCTGCGAGCTGGCCCAAAAGCTGGCTCGCCACGTCCAGGCTGAGACAGGAGGTTGCGGGTTATCCTCATTTCTCTTGAAAAAAGTCCCAGTGGTCGTATGGCAGGAGTCTTTCTTAAGCTTGAGGTCAGGCGAGATCAGAAGTAGAGCAGCTTTGTTTAGTTGCTCATTTACTTTTGAAGGCCGGGCAGCTAATAGCGAAGCCGATAGGTTAGCCAAGTTTTAAAACACTCTAGATCAGGATCGACATGTTTGGATGATCCACCCCATGATCCTTTTATAATCCCACTTCATGTGGACTTTGATTAATAAAGCTTGGTCACGCACAAAAAATAAGCTTGGTGATACCCTAAAAAACAACCTAGTAGATCAAATGCTCAAATCCTTGCGGGTCATTAACATGTTGTTTAAGAAGTAGCCCGCGGGGAAGGAGCGGCCCGGAGTTTCCCCTTCCTGGGTGTGGAGCGGCAAGAACACCAACAACAACTTTGTGCTCAATATAGTGTTGTGAACCTCACGCAAGCAAACGCGTCATCCTTGTACTCTTACTCTACGTGAGCGGGTAGTCACGTGTAGGTAAGGGTCATTATCAAAGCGCTTGCAGCCCATATGGTAAAAGAAAAAATGAGAAGGTCACGCTGGCTCTCAACCTGCTCCGAGATCCGACAGGGTTGGCACCAAAGATACCTCCCTTGGATGGCATCAAGTTCACTCCGGAAAGGAGAGCAAACTCTCCTGTTACCAAATTTGGAGGATCTGCCGCAGCATCGGCGTGCTCCTCCTGTTGAGAAATGTAGTAGAAAACATAAAGAAAATCTGCACCTCGAATCTAGTTCCTATGATCAGTATGAAGATGCAGGTATGATTGGATCTAGATTGAATCACTCAACAAGTACTGAAGCGGAGAGGAGAGTTGGTGAAGCGAGTTGATGCAGATTCCCACAACTAGGTTATACCTCCCAGCTGTGAAAATTCCCACAACTAGTCCCTTGTCATACATTTTGAATGAACATGTAAGTTACTGTTATGATTACCCAGTTACAGTTGACATTTTACGAACCCCAAACTACTTTGTCTGGTATGAAGGCACTTGATACTCTCATGGTCTAAGGAATCATGCTTAAGTTAACATCTTTGTGCTATTACTATAAACTTGTGACAAAAGGATCTCTTAGTATAACATTCAAACGTTTGAACACAGGTGTTCTTCTAGCATTGTACCCTCAAAGTTGTCGGCATCCTTGTTACACTTAACTTATGCCCTTGATCAGGAAAAAACTATCGTGCAACACAGAGCTAGTCTTGGAGGTGAGACTAGCATTTACCATTTATTATTTCACACGTGCATATGAGTTTTTCTCTAAGCCTTGTGGTTATTGCAGACTTGATAACTGTTGCAGTTATAGCACAAAATATAAACATTAATTATGAACATGGAAATAAATAATAAGTATTATTATTGCTTCTAGGGCATATTTCCTTCACCTCCCATTGATCCAATTGCTATGAAGCAATCTCTCGCCTTTAAGGCGCAATAGAGAGGTCGATGCTTCCACTGCCTTTCAAAACGCCATCGCCTCGCCGACTGTCGCGACCCCATCTGCTGCATTCGATGCAAATGCCCGGGCAATCTTGCTCGTTTGTCCATCGATGTTCTTCCACCACTACCGCCACCACCATTCCACTGACAGCCTTCGCCGCCTACGCCATTACCATAAACATATCTAACGACCTTGGTCACTCGGGAAAGGATCAAGGTCGCACAAGAGGGAATTCAATCAAGAATTTGGGGTGAAAAAGAGCAGGTAGAAGGTAATGGGAACTTTCAGTTATATCACATTAGTTGTTGATCACATCTCAGATGGGGACATAATAGCACACATGCACTCACTCTACTCTTTGGGTCACAACTGGCTCTAGGACGTACCCACGGCTCAATGCCCACATGCCCATAATTCATCTCCTTCCTCATGAATGGTGTCACAGGTTGCAGGCGCGACATGTGCCCCCCTAGCTGTGGTGTAGGATGTTATAAGGTTGTCAAATATGCAAATACAGAGGAGAATTGTATGCGGACCTGCAATATGGAAGTACTACCTTTCTTGACCATGCGATGATCCAGGATGGTGATAGGCTGTAGGGGTGCCATGGTGAGGTATGGAAAATGAAGCAGCTCCATGAACGCTGGAAACTAGTTTGGCATGAACGGCTTTAGCTGAGACACATGGAAGGCCGGTGTGCACATCTGTCGTCCGGCGGTGCTAGCCGATATGCCAAGGTGCACACATGCTTCTTGATGGTGAACGGACCAAAGAACTTGTACGACAGCTTGGGGTAAAGAAGATTCACCACGGTTGTGTGGACATAGGGCTGCAGCTTCAATGAGACTTGATCACCCGCAGCGAAAGTGCGCTCGGTACAGTTCATCTGCCTACTGCTTGAATCAGTGCTCAGCACAATCCAACCAGGTGCGGAGCATGTCATTTTGCTCTGTGAAGTTGAGGTCATCGTCGGAGGTCGTGTCCGGTAGCCCAGAGTGTAGGCAGTCCTCCAAGGTTGGGCTCCTTGCCGTACACAACTTTGAAGAGTGAGTGGTTCAGGGGTGAGTGGTAAGTGGAGTTATACCAGAATTTCGGCATTGGAAGCCACTTGCTACATTGCTTGGGAGTATCATGGAGGGCGCATCATGAGTACATTTCAAGGCATTGATTTGCTCACTCACTTTGCCCATCCGCCTATGGGTGATAAATTGTCGAGTAGTTGAGCTTGGTGCCATCCACCTCAAGGAGCATGCACCACATGTTGCTGGTGAAGATGTGGTTGTAATTCAAGATGATGGTATGGCCTTGATTACATTGTCCCAAAACTCCCATTCAACGACGGTGAACAGGTGTCGTAGACCTCAGATTCCGGGAGCCATTCAAGGGAATCAATTGTGAGGTCTCGCCACGGCTCCGTTGGAATGGGGAGGGGTTGAAGGGGGTCTTGGCACGCTCGTGTTTTGCATGTGGCACAAGAAGCATTGGCGAACAAAGTCTTCGAGGGCTTGCTTGAGGTCACGCCAGGCAAAGTTCTTTTTGACCCGTTGATAGGTAGTCATCACATAGGAATGCCCACCCACAACACTTGAATGAAGAGCAGTGGTCAATTTTCTTTGGAGCATTGTGTTCGCCCCAATACAGAGCATGTTATGGAACCTGATCACACTTGACACATCTCGTACCCATGTTCATCTAGCATAAGTTTGAAGGAAATATGCCCTAGCGCAATAATAAAGTTGTTGTTTATATTTCCTTATATCATGATAAATGTTTATTGTTCATGCTAGAATTGTATTAACCGGAAACTTAGTACATGTGTGAATACATAGACAAAACAGAGTGTCCCTAGTATGCCTCTACTTGACTAGCTCGTCAATCAAAGATGGTTATGTTTCCTGACCATAGACATGTGTTGTCATTTGATGAACGAGATCACATCATTAAAGAATGATGTGATGGACAAGACTCATCCGTTAGCTTAGCATTAATGATCGTTTAGTTTTATTGCTATTGCTTTCATCATGACTTATACATGTTCCTTTGACTATGAGATTGTGCAACTCCCAAATACCGGAGGAACACCTTGTGTGCTAGCAAACGTCACAACGTAACTGGGTGATTATAAAGATGCTCTACATGTGTCTCCGAAGGTGTTTGTTGGGTTGGCATAGATCAAGATTAGGATTTATCACTCCGTGTATCGGAGAGGTATCTCTGGGCCCTCTCGATAATGCTCATCACTATAAGCCTTGCAAGCAATGTGACTAATGAGTTAGTTGCGGGATGAAGTATTATGAAACGAGTAAAGAGACTTGTCGGTAACGAGATTGAACTAGGTAGATGATACCGACGATCGAATCTTGGGCAAGTAACATACCGATGACAAAGGGAACAACGTATGTTGTTATGCGGTTTGACCGATAAAGATCTTCGTAGAATATGTAGGAGCCAATATGAGCATCCAGGTTCTGCTATTAGTTATTGACCAGAGATGTGTCTCGGTCATGTCTACATAGTTCTCGAACCCGTAGGGTCCGCACGCTTAACATTCGATGACGATTTGTATTATGAGTTATGTGATTTGATGTACCGAAGTTTGTTCGGAGTCCCGGATGAGATCACCGACATGACGAGGAGTCTCAAAATGGTCGAGAGGTAAAGATTCATATATTGAAAGGTTGCATTCGGACATCGGAATGGTTCCGAGTGATTCGGGCATTTTTCCGGAGTACCGAGAGGTTACCAGAACCCTCCGGGGAAAGATATGGGCCTTATGGGCCATAGGAGGGAGGCTAACCAGCTCACAAGGGGCTGGTGCGCCCCCCACAAGGGAGGAGGCCGAATTGGACTTGAGAAGGGGGTGCCTTTCCTTCTCCTACTCCCTCTCCTTTCCCTTCCCCCCCCCCCCCCCCCGGTAGAAGGAAAAAAGGGTGGGGCCGAATCCTACTAGGACTCTAGTCCTAGTAGGACTCCTCCCCTCCCTGGCGCACCCCTTGTTGGCCGGCCTCCTCCTTCCCTCCTTTATATACGGGGGCAAGGGCACCCCAAAGGCACAACAGACAATCTCTTAGCCGTGTGCGGTGCCCCCTTCACAGTTCAACACCTCGGTCATATCGTCGTAGTGCTTAGGCGAAGCCCTGCGCCGGTAACTTCATCATCACCGTCACCACACCGTCGTGCTAACGAAACTCTCCCTTGGCCTCAACTGGATCAAGAGTTCGAGGGACGTCACCGAGATGAACGTGTACAGATCGCGGAGGTGCCGTGCGTTCGGTACTTGAATCGGTTGGATTGCGAAGACATTCGACTACATCAACCGCGTTACTAAACGCTTCCGCTTTCGGTCTACGTAGACACACTCTCCCCGCTCGTTGCTATGCTTCTCCTAGATAGATCTTGCGTGATCGTAGGCAAATTTTTGAAATACTACGTTCCCCAACAAAGTTAAGGCGTTGTAGCATGTCTTGCGCATTGGCATTCGTCTCATAGGAGTTGCCCACCTACTGCAACCACTGTGGTTGGCAACCCGATAGGGCACCGATGGAGAGCAAGTGGCCAACCCTGGACAAGATGTTTGTTGCACCGTTGTCTGCGCCTCGCTTGTATTTGATGGAGAATTGGAGCCCCACCATCTTTGACATGGCCTTGCATTGGAGCTCCTACTCTAGTTGCTAGTTATCGAGGGAGCACAAGCTTTTGTGGTAGATGAGATGACAAACGGGATCCATGGGAGCTAGGTGCCATATTTGTCCACGACCAGAAACTCCTTCTCATAACTGGAGAGGCATTGGTTGTGCATGCTTAGTGCCTTGCTGAGGTAGGCGAATGGGCATCATCTTGCACCAAGACTGCCCCCATGCCGGTGTCACATGCATCTCGTTCTGAAAACGGGCGCGATAGGTCCGGTAAGGCTAGCATCGGGGTTTTCACCATGGCGTGCTTGAGAAGCTCGAGTGCCGCTTGTGCTTGCTCCAACCACATGAACCCCTTCCTGGTGAGGAGTAGTGTGAGAGGCTTGGATATGATGTCATACCACATGATGAATTTGTGGTAGTAACTGGTGAGGCCGGGGAAGCCACAAAGCTCGTTGTCATTGGTCGGAGTAGGCCATGCGTGAATCGCGCTTGTCTTGCTCCCATTCGTCTTCACCCCATCCTAAAGATGACATGGCCAATGTACTCGATGCATGTCTGGGCAAACGAGCACTTCGACTCATTGGCATAGAGCTGATGTTGACCCCTAGCCCACTTGCACAACATTAGAATCGGGCGGATAAGCTTCAAGGTGTAGTGAGGGAGTTCTTACCGCCAAACGGCTGACTGTGCAGGAAATCTTTCTTCTGCATAGGTCGGCTATCTCCTTCAACATATCCAAGACGACTAAGGAGGTTTACTTCAGCTCGGATGCAGCTTGGCAGATGGAGGTCGGCTACGTGAAGATGTTGTTCGGGGGACGTTTCATTGAACCAGTTTCAAGCCAGCTACCAAAGACTACGTGCAGCTTGGTTAACCCGAGGTGCAACCACACTTGAAGACCGGTTCATGGGCTACTATTGGTGTCCCGGCCTAGTGGGCTGGGTTGAGGATCCCAAGGCCAGTTTCGTCCTAAGCCACTTTGGGCAGCCCATGACGTATTACATGGATTCTAAAAGACTTGTCGTACAAGACAGATGGACGTAACCGTGGAGGGAAATAGCTCCACCTAAGTAGCCGACTAGGATCTATAAGCCTAGGACCGCGATATGCTATATAGACCGGGGATCGGCGGCGTAGAAAAACACATATGAGACATTAAGAATCTCTCGGTACCTTATATATACTTTGTACACACTCCAACGCAATAAACACAAGCAGGAAGTGTGACATTATTTCTTCTGTAGAGCCTGAACCTGGGTAAAACCTCGCTCTTGTCGTGCCAAGTCGTCTAGCTAGGATACAGATGGACCTGCCGGATTTAGCTCCAACACCCCACATGACAAAATCATCGGAGCCAGGAAGGGTAATTCCTATTACATGCTCATTGCATGCCGGTGCAACGCACACCCCACACAGTGCTAGGCCAGCCCATTACGGTTTTTTGTGGATTTTTCTTTCCAATTTCTCTTTCATTTTTTATTTTCCTTTTCCTTTTTTCATTTCTTTTTCTCTCCATTTTACATTACTTATTTTATTACCTTTTTAATACATGAACATTTTTCAAAATACATGAACCCTTTTTACAACATATGAACATTTTTTTGTAAACATGGTTTTTTCTAATACATGAAGAATTTTTTCAAATACGTCAATTGTATTTTGGGCATACGAACATTTCTTCAAAATAAGTGGACTCTTATTTTAGCACATGATTTTGTTTGTAAAACATGAGACAACCATTATTCGTAGGGTAACGTTGCGCAACTAGGCAAGAGTAACTTTGTACTATTGCGATACTGTTGATTTGATTATTATTTTTGCAGGACGGTTTATTTGAATTTTAAAGATGTAAATAACATTTTCCACGTCACTCAATTGGTATTGCTCGTCTATTTTAATTTCTCGGATACTCCTATTTAGAGCAGTAATCTTACCACTAGTTGATCGAAGAACTGAAAATGTGCATCCTATGTATTTGAATGCTTTTATGGCTATTCATGGAATCACTTGTCTTTGAACCTTTTGGTACCTTAAACATATAATATAATGTACTCTTACAATTGTATATAATATATTGTACCTTAAACATGGACTTTCATTTCCAAGGATGTCTTCTGATAAATGCAAGAATTTTTCTCATACTTTCTACAACCACATTTGTCCAAAGTCCATTTTCTTAAAGTCTTCGGTTGTGAATATCTTTGATGAATTGGCCTTGCAGAAGCGAACACATGCGAGCTAGGAATATGATGGGCATCCAAGATATCCACGATGGTTTTTCATCCCTGTTCGTCGTGCTGAACAAGGGGACATACGTCCTGCTCCGGATCGAGTTTCTTGTGGTCCTGGTCACACTCTTGTTCCTTGCGATGTTCATCCTGGACGTGTTTCGCCGCCTCATCCACAACACAGTCATGACAACCATTTTTAGCATCTTGGACGCCGTCTCTGACTCTGTTATCTTATACCTGCTGGGGGCCATGCAAACAGCCAAGTTGACGAATCAGCTGTTCCCGGTCTGGGCCCTTGTGCTTGTTAGTTTCCGTTACAATATTGACTTCATCTCTGGCTATGGTGTCCATGACCGTCATGGGCAACGGTTCATGGAGTGGAGGAACGTGGTGAAACTTCTGGGGTCGTTCTTCTTGAACTTGTCCCACGGCTCAAGGTTCGCGCTTCCACTCTGGTCGCTTTGGGCTCTGCAAATACTCCGGAGCGGGTACAGATACTATGCGCGTGATCTGGCACTCCATTCTGTCTGGCATGGCCAGAGTTCAGAGGTCGTTGCAGAGCATATGCGTGCCGGCCATCACACTAGCAACTGGAAACCAGAGCACTGCAACCCAGAGAGTATGGAAGGATACAAATACTTGGTCCATGGAGAAACCAAACAGAGCATCAAATTCAAGAAGCCTCGGTACGTGATGTCTATCGATACTGCCCGGAATGTCCAGCAAGGCAGGCGTGGTCGTCGTCCGCGTCAAGAGAGATCAAGGCTGGTCACCCTAGACAAGATCTGGGGATGTCGCAGGCACCTGTTACGCCCGGACAACAGTAAGGGGAATGACCCAAAGGATCTGTGTCTGGCCTTCGCCTTGTCCAGGCTGCTTCGGTGCAGGCTCGAGGATGTACCACTGCAACAAGAAATCTTCTGCATCAACCGAAAGCTAGTTAAGGCTAAGATCCTTGAGGAGCAGAACACTGACCGAGCCTTCAGGGTCATGGAGCTGCAACTCTCCTTCGTAAACGACTACTTCAACACCCGCTACCCTATGGTCTTCTGGTGGGGGTTCCCTTCTCTCTTCTCAAATATGCTTCTCTCGGTGGTGACCTTCGGTGTTGTCTGTTGGCTTGCTGTGGACATCCGTAGGGTCTATAAGCCCCCGAAGAATGATCAGGCTCATGTGGTGCATGGGTTCAACGTTGACGTGTTCATCACATGGGCATTCATGATTTTCATGCTTTTCAAAGAGATCTGGGAGATGGTCAGCTACTTGGTCTCAGATTGGACTAGATTACTCCTTGTGTGCAGCTATGCACAGTGGAAGGAAGAGCAGACTAGAATCAGATGTATAGATGGCACAATATCATCTTTTTTCAGATCTAGGATAACTACTAAGCGGTGGCATGGATTCATTGACCAGTATGTTTTCTTGGAGTCATATGATGACAAACCAAGATTTTGGAATTTTCTCCACTACATAACCACAGGAATGGTGCCAAAGAAGGAAGATGGAGCAACACTCCGTGACGCCATTGATGTGCCTGAATGTGTCAGGCCGGCAATACTGAAGAAGCTTTGTGCAATCCTAGAGAAGCTCAGCTCTGTCGACATTGTACATGATCAGCCAGACAAACTTAACAGCCATCATGAGGAGCCAGGTCAGCCTCTGCCCAAGGTCATCACATCACTGTCTGATGCTGACAGTGAGCGAATGAAGCGATATGGTTGGGCCTGCTTCGACCTGCCCACATGCTCACATGTAATTCTAGTGTGGCACATTGCAACCAGCCTCTGCGAGATGAAGCTTGCTCAAGACCATCACGTCGACCTAAGCAAACATGGGTTCATGAACTCCCTCATGTCGTACTTCACAAGTTGTTGCTCATCAGAACCATATCTTGTGGATGTGGACGACAAGACGAAAGAAAAGAAGAAAGTGAATGAGAAGTTGCATGACAAGCTCCAGGAAATGTATATCACTGCGAATAGCTTGTCTCGGTACTGTGCATATCTGTTAGTTTCAAAGCCTGACCTGATCCCTGACAGCTTTTATGTACCCAACATGGTCTTACAAGAAACCGTGACATGCGCCCGTGATGATATTCTTAAAAGCTGTGATTCATTACAGAGCAGGTATGACAAACTGATGGAAGAAGCAGGGAAGGCCATCTAAGATGCTGATGCTGTCATGGAGAAGGAAGATGTTGTGCGATTAGGTGCAAAACTGGGCAAGGAACTGATTCATCAAGAGACTGAAGAAGAATGCTGGGAGATCCTATCCGGGGTATGGGCTGATTTACTAGTGCATATTGCCCCCACTTGGAACGCAGAGGCACACAAGGAGTGCCTTGAGTCAGGAGGGGAATTTGTAACCTATATCTGGGCATTGTTGTGGCATTGTGGAATCGAGAAGAGCAACTTATGGCCAGTGGAAGATCTATATGACATTGTGGTGGTCAGAGGGATGCAGAATGACGGCAACAGATGTTACTTCAATGCAGTGTTGCAGAGTCTCCTTGCACTTGATAAGCTGCGTGCAAGGATGTTAGGACCGGGTGCTCCGACAGGGAAACTTGGTCAAGAACTGCAGAAGCTCTTCAAAAAGACAAGCAATATCAATGGCACTGGAGGTGTGCTGATGCCAGAGAAGCTCTTCTTAGATATTTGCTCAAGAAATTCAGATTTTAGACCCAGTGTCATGGAAGACAGCAATAACATTCTTGGTTCCTTAATAAATGATTTGAAGAATGGGGAAGGTACAATGGTTGAGTCACTCTTCCGCAATGAGGTTGTTAAACATGTCTCCAGCAAAGAGTGTGAGCACACATCATTTACAACCGAGGACCTTGATCTCAGTTTAGCAATACCACCAAAGAAGCCTGCATCAATCGAGGACTGCTTGGATTTGTATGCCACTGGGTTGATCGAGGATTGGCATTGCATGGACTGTTCGGCTGCTTCGGCAGCTGGAAATACCTCTTTGAACCAAGAAGATACAACAATCGATGGCCAACCTGAACAGGCAGACAATAAATTATACAGAAAGGAGGACTCTTGCCATCCAACTGACAGACAAACGAGAACAACAAATCGGAACAATGGAAAGCTACCGGTGATTGATGGCAATGCAAATCGAATGGAACAGAGCCATAAAGAACAGAAAGACGAAAAGAAAACATTCAGAGCTGCAATAGTACAATACCGCATCACCAAGGCGGCACCTATACTAACCATTCAGCTGAAGAGATTCAACTGTGTCCACTCCGATAGGTCATACAAGTTGCAAGAGCATGTGAACTTTCAAGATACACTTGATATAACAAAGTTCATAGATCCTGGGTATTGATACTTAACACTTTTACTCAGTTTAATATATGTAAGATATTAGTCTATTTAAATATCAGATCTCACATGATCTCAATGGGCATCACATTGTTGTTGTTCCGATTCAAGAAAAATAATTTCTAACCACTATTATTTCCTCTAATTTTCAGGCATCTCAGGCACGGCGAGTACAAGTACCATCTTGTTGCTGTCATTGTAAACAGTGGACCGACCCTGCATGAAGGACACAATTTTGCCTATGTGAGAGCAAGCCAAATTGGATGCCAGCAGCAGGCGAGCCGTGACACTCCCACATGGTTCCGTGCAAGCGACGAGAGCATTACAGAAGTATCACTAAAAGAGGTGCTCGAGTGTCAGGCCTACATTCTTTTCTATGAAAGGGTCGAACAGCCAAAGACCAAGCCAGTTGTAGAAGAGCATCCGCAAACCAGCCACTGATGAGGAGAAAGATGAATTGGGTGAAAGATGGATGGGAAGGGAAAACAGTTGTGTATTATTTTTGTTGATTCATTCAGCAATCAGCATAGTTTGGTTTATTTTGCGGAGTGATCCCATCGTGGAAGGGCTTGAAGTTTGGATGAAGAGCTCGCTCGAACCGTTGCTTTGACTTTGATTTTCGCTATTCAATTTGGTTGTAATGAAATAATCATACCCATTTGCAAACTGTGTTCGTATTTATCTTTTCACTGTTTCCCTCACCCGAAATTGCAATCAGAAACTTGATGTCTTAAATCCAAATTTTAGCTTTGTATTGTCTTGTTTGAGAAACATAATTCAGAATTTTGAACTGACCTGAACTTTACGGGCTTCGTCAATGAAGCATAATTCAGAATTTTTAACTGTGCCACTTATTTACAGTTTTCCTCACCTGCAGCTGCAAACAAAATAACACCAAATCAAAGACAGTACAAGGTTTGTTAGATGTAACTCCAGATTCAGATTCTATCTTGCCTTCTCTGAGAAGCTTAATTCAGAAACTTTTAACTGAGCTGTCTGGTTGCTTCGTCGAAGGAAGTGCCGTTCACCAGTGAGTACTGGTGCAGACTGTGTTCATATGTAATGCTTTCCAGTTGCAAACGAAACCAAGCCATCTACAGACTAGAGTTACTGATTGGGGTACATAAAACTAGCTGCAATCGGCTGAAGGGTTGATGCACGCGTACCAACCGGCCGGCCGCCATTGTCCTGGAGGACGGAGGAGCCCTAGGACACAGTAAATCCTCAGCCACGCCGCAGACCGGCCCCGCTCTTGCCCCTTCCCCTGTTCCCCGAACAATAGTCCTCTCCTCATCAGTGCGATGTTCCTGACTCGCCAATACATGATAGATTTTTGAAGTAATGTAGTGTTGTAGTGTAGCTGTTCTGTTCACAAAATTCAGGACCAAATTGCAGAGCATTTATTGTCACAAAATGTAAAAGAGAAGGTGATCTCATACAGGAAGAACACTACAGTTGTTCACAATGATAGGATATCACCCTGCAGCTACATCTGTCAAACAACACCTCTGCTGCAAAGGATTGTGAAACAGATATGTAAGCCCTCAGGTAATAAGAGCTCCTGGAGTTGTGAATAGCAAAAATAGCCTAGGGAAATAATCTATGCTAAGAAAATTCAGTTAACAACAACTAGAACTACTTTGCAGGTTTGCGCCCATCTAACGAACTGAAGCACAGGATCATCACGAGTCAGGTGATTCCGTCCTCATGTGATCCACACTTCAGAGGAACTGAACTGAGGCCACGAGAATGGTTCACAGCTTTGGATCACGCCCTCCTGGAGCTCAGCAGTCTGGCTTCATGCTGCCGTCGGATGATGAGAGACTGCTGGTAAAGGTTCAGGTCAAGGCCATCGACGTTCCTGCCCACACGTGCTTGCAGAATCGCCTGCAGGACGTACATAAGCAACAGATTCGATGTAGCATCACTGTTCCAATGACAGCAGACAAATACAATTCAATTTTAAAAGCCAGAGAAGGACAGAGAGCTACGTCGTCGTTTGGCCGGATCAGGAGCTCGCCGATGAACTGAAACATAGAGCCGCTGTGGAAACTGATGTCCCTCAGGTGCTGGGTGTCGATCTTCATCGTCGCGCTGCCATCTCGAATGACGGCAACTGCAGAGTCCAGATCGTATGACTGAAGGCTGGTGAATCGAAAGCCAAGAAGGTCAGCACGGTTAACTAAAATGTGCGGCTTTTAGATGGAAGCAAGTGTGATAACATACACTCCTGTTACTCGGATGGATGCCCCTTGCTTGAACATCTCCGAGGAGGGTTCTAGCTCTTGCAGAGTGACAGGCACACCTGGTTTCAGAGTGGAAGATGCCATCTAGCTAGCACACGGGGAACTGATGAAATGCAGAATGGGGGGCTTATGCCTTGCCTCTAGCGACAGTCTTAACAAACAAAACGGGTGCTGATACTGGTAAAAAAAATTACAAGATTACACACTGGTAATACTTAATATAACTGATACTGTTTCAACATTATCCTAGTGCTCAACATTGTATTTGTTCAGATGCATGAGACAGCAATATGCATACTACTGTTGTATACTGATCTAGCATTGTAATCTCAATTACGGGGAAGGAGGCAAAATGTATCAGCTAACAAAGAAGGGCTTCAAATCAGACATGCAATTCCAATTCCAATCCCATTCACATACAGTACATACAGTGATTCCAACATTCTGGCATGAGATCTAATCTGAAACTTGACTCAATCCTTATTTTTGCACCTGATAGAAACCGCTAACGACGTACCT
This sequence comes from Aegilops umbellulata, assembly GCA_032464435.1. Classification (NCBI taxonomy): domain Eukaryota; kingdom Viridiplantae; phylum Streptophyta; class Magnoliopsida; order Poales; family Poaceae; genus Aegilops; species Aegilops umbellulata. The sequence continues at coordinate 533,598,698 of CP136059.1, forward strand.
AATGCGCACGGGCTGGCTGATGAAATCCACAGCCCTGGCAAAGATTGCCTCCTGCTCCTCCACCGCGCGTCGCCGGCGAGGCGGCCTCGCCGATGCGCGCAAACAGTCCAGCCGCTCGAGGCACGAGGAGGGAAACTGGCGGGCGGGAGGGAGGGAGCGATTGGGTCGGAGACGCGAAGATCGCCTGGGGGAGGATGGGCCGAAGGACGGCGGCGGCGGGGGAGAGATTCCGGCCAACGGCGGCGGATGGAAACGGGGGGAGACGAGGGGACTGGAAAACCGAAAATCCCCTATATGACGCTAACGGCGTCAAATTGCCAGGGAAACGCACAGGCCCAGTCATCCGCTGGTGACCGACCTGTAAAGTGAAAAAGTGATTTGCCAGAAGTAGATGATTCTCATTGATTGAGCACTATATATACAGAGAGCGGTTACAATTCTGTGAAAGCATTTTTAACCGCAACATGCGGTTGCCAATGCGTGAGACAAAACAGCAACTGCACATAGCAGTTGTTAAGATGAAAGAGGAAGTACAACTACTCATAGCAGTTAGAGAGTACAAGGTCGGTTCCTATGTCGGTTCCTTAATTAGCATTTGTTAATTAGTAAATTAACAAATACTCTAACTCTATTCCTAACACTCCCCCTTGGATCACGCATCTTCTAGAAGAATCCATCATCTAGTGCTTCGTGTATATTTCATCATCTAGTGCTTCTTGTATAATCGTCATCCAGCTTGAGAATCATTTTAGCAATTTAAGAATCTACCCCAAAAGCCCTGTGGAAAAAATATGAGAAGTAATAGATACACCATTGAAAACTCCTTTTAAAACCCCGTGGGAAAAATATAAGGAGAAAAAGATATGGTATAATTTATATTGCCTCATTAAAAACCTTTTATGAGAAAACCGATGTAAAAACTCATAAGGAAAAGAGTACAATAATTATTATCTGGTGATAACTAATGGGTCATAATTCTAGGAGTTTTCTCCCCCTGAAATTTGCAAATCCCGAAAGCGTCTCATACCAATCCCATGAATACATTTCTGAAATGTTGAATTTGTTAAAGACTTTGTGAACAAATCTGCTAGATTGTCACATGATTTGGTTTGCAAAATATCAATTCCTCCATCTTTCTGTAATGAATGTGGAAAGAACAATTTAGGAGAAATATGTTTTGTGATATTAATTTTAATATAACCCATTTACATTTGAGCAATGCAAGCTGCATTATCTTCATAAATAATAGTTGGTGATCCTAATGAACCAATACCACACGAAGTTTGAATGTGGTTAATCATCCTGCGAAGCCATACACATTCCTTTGATGCTTCAAATAATGCAATTATTTCAGAATGATTAGTGGAAGTTGCTACGAGAGTCTGTTTTTGTGACTTCCATGAAAAAGCAGTTCCACCATATAAGAATACGAAACCTGTCTGTGACCTAGCATTGTGAGGATCAGATAGATAGCCAGCGTCAGTATATCCTACCATAGTCATATCTTGGTTTTTCTGATAGAATAAGCCAAGATCTTTTGTGCCAATATCTAAAGATATTCTTTACTCCTGTCCAATGACGTTTTGTTGGAGCAGTGCTATGTCTAGCTAGTAAATTTACCGCAAATGCAATATCAGGCCTGGTGCAATTTGCAAGGTACATTAGCGCACCAATAGCACTGAGATACGGGAACTCAGGTCCTAATATCTCTTCGTCATCATCCAGAGGTCTAAAAGGATCTTTATTCATATCAAGGGATCTGACAACCATGGGTGTTTTGGTTGGATATGATTTATCCATATTGAATTTTTCCAAAACCTTTTGAATATAAGCAGGTTGGTATACTAAAATTCCCGAGGGAAGATGCTCAAGTTGTATGCCTAAGAAAAATTTGGTCTTTCCTAAATCTTTCATCTCAAATTCCGTCATTAAATGATTGCGTGCTTCTTCTATATCATGTGTACTCCCAATGATATTGAGATCATCAACGTACACTGAGATGATGCAAAATCCATTTGAGGATTTCTTTATAAATACACAAGGGCAATCATCATTATTTGAGTATCATTTCTGAATAAGAAACTCACACAGTCGGTTATACCACATTCTACCCGACTGTTTTAAGCCATAGAATGACTTTCGTAATTTTACACAATATGCATTGCGATTTGCTTTTGGATTCGACATTTTAAGTCCTTCGAGAACTTTCATATATATGTCCGATTTGAGTGACCCATACAAGTATGCTGTCACTACGTCCATTAACTGCATAGATAAATTCATTTGTACTGCCAAAGATATTAAATATCGAAATGTTATTCCACTCATGACAGGAGAGTATGTATCATCATAATCGATGCCAGGTCTCTGCGTGAACCCTTGTGCTACAAGCCTCGCTTTGTATCTCACCACCTCGTTGTTTTCATTCCTTTTTCGAACAAAAATCCATTTTGCTCCCACAGGAAAGACATTCTGAGGAGTAGGTATTACTGAGGAAAATACCTCTCTTTTGTTGAGCGAGCGCAGTTCTGCCTCAATTGCTTCCTTCCATTTAGGCCAATCAGGATGCTTGAGGCAATCCCTGACGGTCTTTGGTTCTGGATCCAGTTGAAGGGTTTCAGCAATTTCAGAGGCAAAATATATGTCGACAATTGTAGTCTCTCTGTTGTATGATTCTCCTGATTCTATATAGTTTATGGAAATTTCTTTTATACCTTCAGACTCTATGTGATTTCCCACAACAATAGAGTCATGGTGTTCCGATGTCCCAGCTATTATATTTGTATGCGCATTTATGCTGGGTTCTAGATGTTGAGCATCTGATTGGTATCCTTCAACTTGAGGTTGAATTGCATTTACTGGTAGAGGATTTGATTTCCTCTGTTTTCGCGGAGGCTTCTGAGAAGCTATATTCCGGCTAACCAGATTTCTCCCCCTCTTACTCTCATTTGAGATTTGAGTGGTTTTACTTGGTATCTCCACTCGTTCTGGTGCATTAACAACAGGAATATGTGATTTAGTGACACCTTTATGGTCAGTAAATGCATCTGGCAGATTATTTGCAATGTGTTGCAAATCTATAATCCTCTGAACTTCAGTTCCAGATTCTTTAGTATGTGGATCTAAGGACTGGATGCCTGTTACATTCCAATCTATTTCCTGGCATTCTTTGTGGTTTGATTCTCCCCCTAATGCCGGGAAATGGTACTCATCAAAAATAGAATCAGCGTATCAAGCAGTAAACAGGTCCCCTGTAAGAGGTTCAAGATATTTTATAATTGGCGGAGAATTGTAACCCACATAGATCCCAAGTTTTCTGTGGGGGCCCATGGTTGTACGCTGGGGTGGTGATATCGGTACGTATACTGCGCAACCGAATTTTCGCAGATGGGAAATACTTGGCTGAGTGCCACTAACTAGTTGCAGCGGGGAGGTTGTGTGATATGCAGTTGGTCTGATTTGTATCAGATCTGCGGCGTGTAATACCGCATGTGCCCAACAAGATGTTGGCAAATTACAATTCTGTAATAATGGTCGAGCAATTAATTTTACTCTTTTGATGAGAGATTCAGCCAATCCATTTTGAGTATGAACATAAGGCACGGAATGTTCTAAATTAATGCCCATAGCCATGCAATAGTCATTAAATGTGCGTGAAGAAAATTCAGCAGCATTATCCATTCGAATTGTTTTTATCTTATTTTCGGGATGGTTTGCTCTTAATTTGATAATCTGAGCAATTAACTTGGCAAAGGCATGATTACGTGTGGATAATAGACACACGTGTGACCATCTAGTAGATGCACCTATGAGTACCATGAAATACCTAAAGGGTCCTGATAGTGGTTGAATTGGACCACATATATCTCCTTGAATGCGTTCAAGGAAATTTAATGACTCATTTTTTACTTTAAGATAAGATGGTTTTATAATTAATTTCCCAGTTGCACATGTAGTGCACACAAAATCTGATGATTTGGGGAATCTTTTAGTTGGAAGGCTGTGACCAATAGAATTTTCAATAATTTTTCTCATCATCCCTATGCCAGGATGACCTAGGCGATCATGCCAAGTCTTGAATTTATCAAGGTCTTGAAAAATCATTTTGTACGCAACATGTGGTACGGGTTTTATATAACTGTAATATAATCCAGATGAAAGTGAGGGGAATTTCTCAAGAATTTGTTTCTCAGACCCATTGCTCTTTGTTAAAATCAAATATTCAGTATTATTTTCAAAGATAGTTTCCACATGGAAATTATTTGATCGAATGTCTTTGAAACTTAGAAGGGTGCGAGTAGATTCAGGATACAAGAGTGCATCCTCAATTACAATGGTAGTACCCATAGGCAGAACGAGTGTGGCTCGTCCTGAACCAATAATTGACGCATCGCGACCGGCAATGGTCATAATATTCCCTTGTCTCTTAGTTAGAGTTTGGAAATATTTTATTTCCCTTAATATTGTGTTAGTGGTACAACTGTCCATCAAACATAGTTCTTCTTCCATTGGATTATCTTCCCGTAAAATCTTTCCTGCGATGGCTCTCTGTCGCTCTCGGCAGAGCGAGTACTGATAACGTGTAAAGTGAAAAAGTGATTTGCCAGAAGTAGATGATTCTCATTGATTGAGCATTATATATACAGAGAGCGGTTACAATTCTGTGAGAGCATTTCGAACCGCAACATGCGGTTGCCAATGCGTGAGACAAAACAGCAACTGCACATAGCAGTTGTTAAGATGAGAGAGGAAGTACAACTGCTCATAGCAGTTAGAGAGTACAAGGTCGGTTCCTATGTCGGTTCCTTAATTAGCATTTGTTAATTAGTAAATTAACAAATACTCTAACTCTATTCCTAACACGACCGATCACTACTGTCCAGCCAGCACGTTAGACTTTCTCAAAAAAAGGCCACCACGTTAGATTTTGGACCAAATGTACCTTTGTATTCCCTTTGAACATCGCTACTTGAATAAATTTAAAAAAAACATCCCTACACTCTATAGGCTTTCTCGGTCGGTTTCTATCCAAAAAAACATCTATTGGGTTTTCCTTACAGATTTAATTTTTAAAAATCTTCATAAATCAATTTTTAAATGTTATGGATTTTTTGCATATAATTTTAAATGTGAATTTAATAAGTTTTCATTAATTTTAGAAAATGTTCTCGAAATGTATAGAATATTCTTGTATTTGATCTTTCTTAAAATGTAAACATAATTTTGAGATGTGAGAATTCTTCAAAAAAACATTTTTTTAATGTTTTATAAAAGGCCTGGACATTTTTTGAAAATTGTAAACACTTTTTACGACACCGACATTTTTTAAATTTCTGGTAATTTTTTAAACATTTTTTAAGACATGCCTCACCATTGCATTGCGTGGAGACCTGAGAAGTGGCGGAGGTGGAAAGCGCCAGTGGTTGGTACACTTAGTTGCATAATGCCCTTTTTGCCCACACTTGTGGCAAGTCACATCTGAGAGTGGACGAGAGTGAGGAAGATCTCTTGTCCTCAAAGTCCGAGGCCTCTCTTGATAAGCTGGGTTGGGAGGGTGGGAAGGACCATAATCTTTGAGATACTTATGTTGTTGAGGATGAAATGGAGGACTTGTGTAAGTGCATCTAGTGCCCCTTAGTGGTTTTGGTGTATTGAAGACTTATAGGTTAAATATCTAATGCGTTTATGAGTGTACACAGGTCTATAAGTCTATGAGGAGTTTGATATTTACAAAGAAAGTCGACCCCTAAAAATGAAGTTCTTCGATTGAAGACTTTGATATACTGAAGATTTTCTGAAGACTTTGAAAGTGAAGAAATTGGTGTGACCTTGAAGACTTGGTTATCATTCGAGGAATATGAAGCGTGAAGACTTTTGTTTTTGTAGTTTCATTTTCTCTTTCTTGAGTCATAGGAAACACCGTACTGTTAAAGGGGGTCGAGGAAATACTAAGGAGAAAATTTCCATGTGATGCTCATCTTAAATTCTACACCTACCAATCCCTTCGAGTGAAGCCATTGGAAATCTCATACAGTTCAGTCAATTTCTTCAGTGACAGAGACGAAGTTCTTCTGGTCACTGAGGACTTTGCTCTAACTGAGGAGTTAGGAATTCGCCAGTGCGAATTGCCTACACAGTGAGGAACATGATAGCCCTGAGGAATTTGCACCTCAAATTTCCGACCATTGTTGTGCTACGCGCCAGCTATCCCAAAATATCTTATCCACATAACGGTCATATCATTGAAGGGCATTTATGTCTTATCATGTCGGGCTGCTCCCTAGGCTATAAATAGCCGCCCCCTATAACCACTAGCTGGTTGGCTGCTCCGCGTGAACTTGACACTTGTCATTTGAGAGCAACCCATCCTCCGAGGACTTTGAGCGAAAATCATCAAGTGAGGAAAATCCAAACCCAAACCCAAAACACCTACAAACCCAAAGTGATTGAGCATCACTTAAGAGATTGATCCTGCGTGGATCCGACGCTTGTTACCTTTGAAGACTGTGCTTCTTCCAGACGGTTAGGCGTCATGGTCTAGAGCATCCAAGAGGAATTGTGGATTGCCGAGTGACCAAGTCTGTGAAGGTTTGGAAGTCACCTGAAGACTTACCACGAGTGATTGGGCGAGGACTGTGTGTCCTTAGCTCAAGGAGAATACGGTGAGGACTGTGTGTCCGGGACTAGGTTTCCTCGAGTTTAAATACTCAGCCGCTCCAATCAGATGTACAACTGAAATAGCAGTTGGAACTGGTCTACCAAATCATTGTCTTCACCAAGCTTACTGGTTCCATTTCCTCAACTCTTTCATTTCCTCAGTAGTGTGCTGTTTGTTTTTCATATCCGTGTTTGAAGACTTTGACTGAAGACTTTCTCAATTTGCTCAGTTCAATTTCTTCAGTCTGTTTTGTGTTCATCTAATGTTATCCTGTGTTTACGCTTTCTGTACTCTGTGTTTGTCTTCATTTCATTATGATTACTATGCTTGGATTCTGTTATGTTTTCATCTGAGTACTTATTCCGCTGCTAGTAGTTCTTCGCTAAGGAATTTCCTCACTAGCAAATTCCTCAGTGAAGAATTTCATAAAAATCGCCTATTCACCCCCCCCCCCCTCTAGTCGATATAACGCACTTTCAACTTGGAACCCAGAATTTTTTCTGCTTGTGAAAAACTTGAGAGGACGAAGAAGATGGGGTGGAGTCCCTGAACCTGTTCCTTGAAGCTTCCATCTTGTTGTTAGTTTTTCTTGCTTAAGAGCCAAGTTGTAGATCAATGGGAACTCAGTCGGAGTGTATCCCTGAGACCATTTCCGAACTGATAAATCTTGCTTTCATCATTTGGAACATCTTGCTTGGCGTAGTGGGCAAGCCTCTAGAACTCTGAGTTATACTGATAGACAACCAACGTGCCTTGTTTGAGATTCCTGAACTTCTCGTACATGCCCTCCACTCCACTTGTGGGAATATAGTGCGCTCTGAAGTGTTTGCAGAAAACATCCCAATCAATCACCTGGCTCTCTATGAAATCTTTGTACGGTTGCCACCAATCCGCAGCTTGATCCTTGAGATGAAAGGTAGCAAACCTGACGAAGTCCTGTCGCTTGAAATTACTGCTATCAAAATGCTTCCTTGTGTCCGCGAGCCAATCTCTGCGTCCATATGCTCCAGGCAAGAACTGAAAGTCTTGGGCTGATTGCTTAGAAACTAGTTCAACGTTGCAAATTGGGGCTGATTGTAGAAGTTCCCTTGACCTTGATTCCCTTGATTTCTTTGGTTTCCTTGGTTTCTTTCTTGCATCAACTGGATGAGCATTTGAGTATTTGCATTTGTATCTGCCATCAAAGCTTGCCATGCCTCCGGAGGCAGAGGTGGCAGACGAGGATTTGGATCCTCACCGTCTCGACTCGAATTACCACGAGTAGCGGGGGCCATCCTGAAGATGGAGATGAAGGTTAGATCCACAATTAAGAAGATCAATAGTTGAATTAGTAATGCTTGAAAGATCCAACATAAAGCCTCATCAAGTATAGCATCTAAACTAAAATTGTAAGAATGCTTTCCAGAGATTAATGGAATCATCGACTGATTAGGAAGCCACTTGAAAAAAACAAAGTATTGAGTGTGCCAATTGAGCTAGGAACAAATACATGACAGAGATTTTGTTCGACATTTTTGTGGTGAGTCCCATGCAGGCTCGATCGTACATTGGCTGTCATAGTGCAATGACGTTCAAAAATGCCCCTAGGCCATATCAAACTACAAGGGCTCGCTAAAGCACAACGAGACTATCCTCTGTAAGAAAGACCATGAACTAATGAACCACCAGATGTCGAACCCCAAACTCACATCATGCATTTGTCGAAAGGATATGTCATACCTACTTTTAGTGACCCGGTAAGGGAACAGAAAAGTATCCCACACCTATTTCCCCAGAGGTGATCCCGGTTTATCGAACACATGAGGGAAAGATTCCCTTGAAGCGATGGTCTCTAGAAAACTTTTGTTAAAGGATCAATTCTCGCTTTTGACCGAATCAATCAAGCAAATAGTGATTCAAACACTTATAATAAAAAAGGTACGGATATGAGGTCTTAATGCTTACAACCATGTATTTGTGTTGAGACCAGATATGATCTTAATTTGTGCGCTGGAAGTCACCCATCGAGATGTGCTTGTTATGAACTGAAGTGGAGGATGTGTCCAACTACATCTTGACCGGCATGAGTCCTGCATCAAGACTCAGTTATCCTACCGCAGGCCCTATCCGTCGCGCAGGGTTGCCTCGATAATTAAGACAATAAATATCAGACAAGAGCTTTGGGCCTTTAATGACTACACCTCATGAATCCTCAAGGATTGAATCCGTGCTACCGCACTAAACCCTTCTGTCACTGGTGTTCAGAATAACACTTCATGTTCTCCCTGCACTTAGCCTCACCATTACTCGATATCCATGATCCTGGGTACCTGCAGGGATGAAGATCCCCGACAAGACAAGAGACATCAACGGAACATTTTTATTTCACACATACGGGATATTAATTCAAAGCCCTTCCATTGATCCCCACAACAAATACAGAGGGTTGCAAGGGTTATGCCTCAAACCATACCTTACCGAACTACTCACACATGGAGATCAGATCATAAGAAGAAAACACCGAAGGGCACGTTTTGAAAATTGATTGATTGCAAATATGTCTTACACTGGCTGTCTTGTGCGATGCACGATTACAAGTATGAACTAGAGGGAGTTGTACTATGGTGGTGATGGCGGCTACGGAAGTGAAAATGGTGGCGGCTAGGGTTTGTGAGAGAGGATGGAGATGGTTCTGTTCTGGCTTTGCTCGACCCCCCTGTCGACATTTAGTTCTAGCAGGATACCCGAAATTCAATCGTCTGACAGTCCGGGCTCCCCAGAAATCCAGACCATATGAGGCACGGGCTACAATGCATATAAATGAATCATGATTAACGTCGTCCTCAAAGTCGAAGCTCATTTCTTTATTATACATCCCTGTGTGTTCAGACATCAAATGGGAGCCTAGTAGGCTCCCCAAAATTCAATCATCTGGACAGTCCGGACTCCCACAAATCCCAGACCATATGAGGCACGGTCTACAATGCATATAAATGAATCATGATTAAGGTTGTCCTCAAATTCGAAGCTCATTTCTTTGTAATACATCCGGGTGTGTTCGGACGTCAAATGGGAGCCTAGCAAGCTCCCCAAAATTCAATCATCTGGATAGTCCGGACTCCCCCAAATCCCAGACCATATGATGCACGGGCTACAATGCATATAAATGAATCTTGATTAAGGTCATCTTAAAAGTAGAAGGTCATTTCTTTCGCATACATCCGGGTGTGTTCGGACATCAAATGGGAGCCTAGCAGGCTGCCCAAAATTCAATCGTCTGGATAGTCCGGACTCCCCCAAATCCAAACCAGATGAGAGAGAATTGTGGTTGTCGGGACTATCTATCATGTTATCTCCAACATCTGGGACCAACACAAAAACCCCACCCCACGACGCACCCTTTCCTTCCCACTCAGTTTCCCGCCATAGAGGGACATTTCTCGCTGGAGTCCTCTCCTTTAAAACTGGATGACGCCCGCCTCACCTTTGCCATGACACTCTATCTCCTTCACACCGTATTTCTCCACGGACCGCCAAGGAGGTGTCCCCCACCAACTGCCCCACTCTCCGCCCTAATCCCGTCCACCCATGTTCGTGCCGATCCACCACCCCTATCAAGGGGTAAGAGGCGTGCGCCGCCCATGACGCCCCCAGTCAAGAAGGCAGATCCAGTGTCTCCTGAGCCATTGCCACGTTCTAACATACAATTGAATGTTGTGCATCCACAAAATAATATGAATTGCTCGCAGATGCAATTTGCTGTAAATCCATTTCTAATAAAATGCAATTTGTCATATTTTATAAAGTAGGAAAATTACTCTGCTCAGACAACCGTAATTGAGTAGAACAACCCCAACCCCCATCCAGATCCACATCCACATCTGTGGCATAATATAAGTAAGAGGCTCACATGTTTCCACGTAATTTTTTACGGGACAAGTGGGCATCCCACATAATCTCACGTCAATGACAGATTCAGCCAAAGTGGTGTAGCAAAACATAATACTGACACTTCAAGTAACCTACCATTGATGCTAGTTAATTGCCGCTGCGTTGCAACGAGAGCATATGGGCCAGGCTGCCTTGCCGACTTTTTTTTACTAGTAAATCACTATCCTTTTATTCCTTTATTTTTTTCTCCCAACTAAAAATGTTTATCAGAGTGATATGTGAATGGATATATGGACAACTATAATAGAATATCAAGAGCTAAAAACTCTTTAATCGAATAATTTAAGAATTCATCCATGATCATTTGACATTGATTCCTTTCCATAAATGTGACTTGTGTTATCAAACATTGATTTCTTTCCATAGGTTTGGTATTTAAAGATTGATTAGGGAACACCATGATTGATTTCTTTCCGTAAAAACATTCTAAATTTGGTAGATAAAAACCAAATTAAATAGATCAATGTGGTAATAACCAATTTAAATAAATTGGTGGGATAAAAAAAATCTGTGGGGGTGGTTTAACCAGAATGGAGACCACCCTACCAACACACTTTGGCGTACAGGTCTGTCCCAGTTCTGTTACTATGCTGAGAAAAAACCAACCTATTAGTCGTAGAAAAAATGAAACAGAAAAAAGTAAACCACATAGAAAAAACGAATAATAAAAGCGCGCGCACGCGTTAAATGGACTGGCCAACTTTGATTATAATTGATATTTTGGTAATATTTAATTTGATTTGGGAATGAGTAGTGGAAGGCAAGTAAAGTTTGGATTTAGTTTATATTTTTCTAAGATTTGATTTGAATGAGTTAATGCATGAAGTTGTTTTGAAAAAGGTACGATTTGATTGACTTAATGCATGCGTCAAATGAACCCGCCTAAATTGGTTGCGCTTGACCGAAAGGTCGTTTATAAGACGCTTGCGGGCATAACATAGGGTTTGCCGGGGGGTTGGGAGTTAGGCGAGACTACCAACTCCTCCATTAGAAGTTGAGATATTTTCTCAAGATTTGATTTGAATGAGTTAATGCATGAAGTTGTTTTGGGAAAGGGATGATTTGATTGACTTAATGCACGTGTTAAATGAACCTGCCTAATTGATTGCGCTTGAGCGAAAGGTCGTTTATAAGACACTTGCGGGTGTAACATAGGGTTTGCCGAGGGGGGTGGGAGTGAGGCGAGACTACCAACTCCCCTATTAGAAGTAGAGATATTTTAAGATTTGATTTGAATGAGTTAATGCATGAAGTTGTTTTGGGAAAGGGACGATTTGATTGACTTAATGCACGTGTTAAATGAACCCGCCTAAATTAGTTGCGCTTGAGCGAAAGGTCGTTTATAAGACGCTTACGGACGTAACATAGGGTTTGCCAAGGGGGTGGAAGTGAGACGAGACTACCAACTTCCTCGTTAGAAGTAGAGGTTACACAACGGATGCAGGATGAGCTTAACTACTAAACGGAGACATCACAAGTGACATGCCTAAGAACAGTGCCAATCAGAAACACGGTTATGGTTCCATAATTACAAGATAAACGGCTTCCTGTAGATGTCGAATGCTTCGGATGCGCACAGCTGAGGCTCCTGCAAAATTGGTTGATGAAGGTTGAGGATGAACGCTTGCGATTTGAAGTAGTTAACCCTTAGTTAGTTGCAACAGTAATACTAATAAGAGTAGCTAATTGATGGATTACCTGTGCGCTGCTGAAGGTGATGACCCGGCGGAAAAAGGAGCCGATGGGCCCAGGGATGCCGGACTCGCCGCCGTTGTCGCGGATGGTGGCCCGCATCGCGCTGAGCAGGCGACCGTAGGTGGTGCCCGGCTCACTCTCCACCGCCTTGATGAAGCTGTACGTCATGGCACCGGTGGAGGTGGAGCCCAAGAACGCCTTCCTGTCCGACTCCGCGGAGGTTTGGCTGTCCCCGCAACCGCTGAAGGAGATCGCCAGGCCGCCGCTGGTGCCCTTCTGCGCGTCCGGTTGACGGTTGTGGTTCTCCCATTGCCAGTACCCAGTTCTTGATTTGATTCCACGGAGGAGAAAATTTCAGCAAGGCAAAGCTACAGTGTACTGGAAATCAAATTAACTAGTGTAGATTAGATGGTGTACGCACCTGGATATGCGACAGAGGTAGGGGAGATCCAGGATGGTGCCGCTGTGGCAGGTATCGATGATGGCGTGGAGCTTGACGCCTGCGCCGAGGGGGCGGACGATGGTCTCGTTGATCTCGTCATCAAGGATCACGCCGCGATCCTCGAAGTCCTGAGGGCAGAGCGCCTCGTCGTAGCCGTCCACCTCGTCGCCGTTGTTGTCCAGCTTCTGGACGCCGTGGCCGGAGAAGTGGAATACCAGGGAGTCGCCGGAGGTGCAGCCCTCCACCAGCCATCGCATCGCCAGCCGGATGTTTTCCTTGGTCGGCCAACGGTCCGGATCCTTCTCCTCCTCTGTCCATGGGATCGGATGGATGCTCACAAAATCGATCGAGCTTTACACACGTTCAACTTTAACGAAAATGGTTTCTTGTTTGCTTTGCTTACGCGTGAGCGCGAGGATGGAGTCGCTGGGGAAGCCAAACCTCTGGCCGAGCAAGTAGGCCATGCAGTTGACGTCGTTGACGGTGCCTTTGAGCTCGTACTTGGTGAAGCTGTAGCTGATGCCGACGAGGAGCGCCCGCTTCTTGCCGCGGGCGCGCGGGTAGCTGGCCGGCAGGCGGTACGGGTCGCCGGCACGCATCGACCCGGACGACGCGGGCGGCGGCGGCGGCTGCGGCTGCGACGGAGACCCGAAGAGCAGGCCCTTGATGAAGCCCACGGCCTGGTGCAGGCCGCCGTTGTGCTGCGGCCGGCGCTCCACGCGCGTCGTGGTGTGGCAGAGCGCGCACCGGACGGAGCGCGCGCCCGGCGGCGCGGAGATGGACGCGCCGCAGCGGCTGCACCATGTTGTCCGCGTCTGCCTTGAGCTCGCCATGAACGACATATGTGAGTAGCTAGCTAGCTAGACAGGCGGCATCAAGTGAAGAGGAAGGTATGAAGGTGTTTTTGCGGTGTGGTGCGTTGTGGGTGGCCTTTGGCAAGGTGATGGTACCGATGCTGCCTTTCGGTGGCTGCTTTATTCCGACGAGCATTCGATGCTTCATAGCGACGTGCGGGTAAGAAGGAATAACGCGTGCTTTGCCGCGCAGGTTCGTTAGTTGTATCCACGCATACAACTATTCCGTGCATACGACGGAGGCGGTCGAGCAAACGCGGACCCAAGGGCCGTATTAGCAAAAAAATGGTACATACACAGACACATATATAATTTTTCAACCCATTTTGTTGGGGAAAATTTTGTTTTTGCCACTACAGATTTTGCCAATTTTCCTTGTGCCACTCTAGATTTCGACATCTCGCTTTTGCCACTCTTAAATTTTGACAATTATCACAATTGCCATTCTGTTAGGTCAATGGACGTTTTGACTAAACGGAGCAGGAAAAAGACCATATTACCCTCTATTATTTGTTTTGCTTTTGGCACTCCAGTTTTCGCCAAATATTGCTTTTGCCACCAGAGTAACATCTAATGTTACACAGTATTTTAGCATGACCTATTTGAAAATCTGACATCACACATCTTATGTTAAATAATACTGTTAAAAAATTGGTTAAAAAAATTGGTTAAATTTTTTGGAAATATGACATCAGCAACATGAGTAACATCACACAGTATTTTAGCCAGAGTAACATCACACAGTATTTTAGCCAGAGTAACAAAACAGTGTTAACCACTTCTTGGCCAACTTTGGCAGAACAGAAAAACGCACTGCCGTTTGGCTTCGTTCTGGACCTAGAGAGGTGCCAGACCTTTGTAAGGTAGACATGTTCGTTGCTTGATTAATATATAAATCTCCCTTTATTCCGCAAAAAAAACATCACACAGTATTTTAGCATGATCTATTTTAGCCAATGTGGTTAAATTTTTTGGCATGGCCTATTTGGAAATATGACATCACAGATAATTACACAATATTTTCACACAAGTCATGACAGTAACCATTACGAGCAACATGGTTCATAATATCAGGAAATTAGTTCATAGAAGTACACATCCATCATCTAAACTTAACATCAAGGTTCACATGTAGTTGCATCAACTACATAGCAAGGTTCACATGTAGTTGCATCAACTACACAGCAATGTTCACATATGCATACTGACCACCCAAAAGCAACATGTAGCTGCATCAACTAAACAACAAGGTTCACATATGCATACGGACTACCCAAAAGCAAGGCCTTTACAAGTCTACATAGTACAATGCAACAACAAAACAACAGGGTTCACATATGCATTGTGCTCCAGAAAGCAGCAATTCATCTCACATCTTTGGCACATGAGTGCAATCAAGCTTCTTTTTGCTTCTTGTGTTCTTCGACGGAGGACATCTTTTGCTTCTTGTGTTCTTTGCTGGGCTATCATGTGTAGCACATGTCATCATAGATGCTTCAGGATGTGGACAGCTTGCGACAGTGGTTTGTAGCACAATTTTTGAGCTAGACTTTGCCCTTTTACCACCTCCTTTTTTCTTCTTTGTAGCACTATTTTTAGAGCAGAGAATAAACAAAAATATCAGTGTTGAAATGCATTGAAATGCGAATTTAAAATAGGAAAAATTAAACCAGTACGGATTGTTTGGAGCAAAACAACAATACCTAGTAGTTTCAGCGTCTATGGCATTGGCTTCTATGTCTTCTATGTCTTGTGCAATTGGAGGCGGCGGCCGGAACCCTAGGTAGTGGCGGCCATTGGAGGCGGACGTCGAGGAGGTGGGCGTCGAGGAGGCTAGAGAGGTCGTTGGGGAGGCCAGAGGGTGGGTCACCTTGCGGTGACCGGCGGGACGGGGACGCGGCGGCCGGAGGGCTGGGTGGGGGCGGCCATGGGAGCCGGGTGCGGCGATGGGTCGGGTGCGGGATGGGGTCGAGTGCGGGGTGTGTGCGTGGGTGTTCTCTTTGGAAGAAGGGAATTGGGTGTATGTGTGGGTGTCACTTCCAACATGGGCCCACAAGTCAGCAGGGGCAACCAGTCATTTTAGCAAATACTGACAGCACATTGTCTGGTCAACTTGCTAGGATAAATGGTCAACTCACGGATGCCTAACAGAATGGCAATTGTGATAATTGTCAAAATTTAAGAGTGGCAAAAGCGAGATGTCGAAATCTAGAGTGGCATAAGGAAAATTGGCAAAATCTGGAGTGGCAAAAACAAAATTTTCCCATTTTGTTGCACTGGAGCATGTGTTTGTATTTCAAATTTAGATTATGCACCTAAATACTTAAAAACTTAATTAATGTATCAAAAGTTCAAACGAACCCTGAATAATTTCATATTTCAGCACAACACTCCCTTTCATCTACGTCGCCTGTAGAAAAAATCAAAAGAGAGAAGAGGCAGCGAATGTCGTTTCGCCTACAAGGATGATACGTTCCCTATTACAACCACCGGACTTTATGGGAAAACTCCGGTTTTTAAGAGACTTGTACTAAAACTTGCCCCAAATTGGATAATGTTTTTTACCAGTATTTTTTTTACCAGTGCATATATGTGTCATGCCATGACACCATGCTAAGTTTCATGAATTTCAAGCGAGTTTTAAATTTACGGGGATTTAAAACCAAGATTCTCAATGTTTGAGGCTGAACCAGGACGCCGAGATGTTTGTAATTCATTCTTATTTCTTGCATGGGACCTAAACATGCACCCAAGGACACATATATGATTTTTCAACCCATTTTGCTGCACTGGAGCATGTACTAGCAATTCAAATTTGAATTATGCACATTAAATGCCTA
This sequence comes from Aegilops umbellulata, assembly GCA_032464435.1. NCBI lineage: Eukaryota > Viridiplantae > Streptophyta > Magnoliopsida > Poales > Poaceae > Aegilops > Aegilops umbellulata. The sequence goes on from CP136059.1 coordinate 533,615,117, forward strand.
GAAAACTTAATTAATATATAAAAAATCAAACGAACCCTGAATAATTCCATATTTCAGCACAACACTCCTATTGGTCTATGTTGCCTGTAAAAAAATCCAAGGCGAGAAGAGGCAACGAAGGTCGTTTCGCCCACAAGGTTGACACGTTCCCTACCGGAACCACGAGACATCTTGTAGGAAGCTCCTGTTTGTAAAAGACTTGTACCAAAACTTGCCTCAAATTGGACAATTTTTTTGCCACGGCATATATGTGACATGTCATGACACGATGCCAAGTTTCATAAATTTCAGACGAGTTTTGGATTTACGGGGATTTAAAAATTAAGATTCTCAATGTTTGAGGCTAATCCAGGATGCCGAGATGTTTGTAATTCATTCTTATTTCTTGCATGAGACCTAAACATGCGCACAAGGACATATATATGATTTTTCAAACCATTTTGATGCACTGGAGCATGTGCTTGTAGTTCAAATTTGAATTATGCACATTAAATGCCTAGAAACTCAATTATAGTTTATAAAATAGGCCAAACAAACCCTCAATAATTTAAAGCAATTCTGGTCAACCATTTGGCACCCGAGGGTGAGCACTGTTCGCACGCGTCGTGCTAGCTCGCGCTTCCTTCTTTCCTATGTTTTCTATATTAATGGTGTTATATATCCAAATACGCCACCGTTTCCCGCCACTCCCCCAATCGGTTTCCTGCCACTTCTCCTTTTTTTTAAAAGAACCCGCCACTCCTCCCTTTTTTAGAAGAACCCGCCACTCCTCCCATCGGTTTTCCGCTGCCAGTGCCAGCGGGCATAGAAGGCTAGGCGGCAACACACCGACCATGCCGCAGTATACCATTCCAAGCATGCCATTCCGGTGAAGCGCCACCCTCGTCATCAACCTACCCGACGAGGAGAATGAGCCGGAGCAGGCCGGAGAGCAAGAACGGCCGTGCGCCACCGAGCAAAAGCGGCAGCGCGCCGCCGAGCGTGAGCGGTATCATCGCGCCCAGTGCTTGAGCGGGCCAATGTCTACACATGTGTTCGTCCCACCCATGGAGCGGAGCGGAGCAAGAGTGGCAAAGCGCTGCCGCGCAAGAGCAGGAGAACGCCGCCACACATCAGATACGGTGCGCGGCACTATTTGAGCGGAGCCGTGTCAGCACCCTGTTGACTCAACCACTCAAGATTGCATACAGTTTCTAAGAGCACAAACATGTGTGTTAGTAGGGAGTAGGTCCCGCACAGTGACCATCGGGAAACGCCTTAAACGCGAGGAGGCAAAACTTATCAGCAAGTTGCAGCTTCCCATCCGCTAGCTAAGCAAAATAGAACGCACAGGTTACGCGTGTTGGGGCTGGGGCAGTCTTAGGATGGGTGACCGGGTGGAATGTTGCTATACCTCAAGCTTCATTTAAGCCATATGATATGGTCATTACAGACATTTAGCATCTAAATGTGTCAGTAATGACCTGTCATGTCTATTAAATAAAGCTTGGGATCCTTGTTCTAAAAATTTGGAGAATGATCGAGATCTGTGGGCCTGAGCGATCTATCCCTTTGAGCCACAACGTATGAGAAGGGTTTAACCATGGCGGCTTCCTCTTGGTCTATGTTATGATAGGTATGGTGGCATGTCAGACCAAATTAAGTTTGAGCACATGCGTTGGATTCCCTCCTGCCGGCTCGAAGTTGGGGAATCGACATTGTATGTCTTAAACCATCTAGCTTCCTACGGGTACGGTGTTCGGTTTGTAATGCAGTCGGTGCCCCTTCAAAGTTTTGCATTGGGGATATGAACACCTCATGTCACCCATACATGTATTTTGGGCCGCATGCAGGGTATAGGTCTTCTGGTCGACGCCATCTCCCTTGTGTGGTGTTTGATGACACGCCTATTTGCGGGCCCCTGGGGTCTATATATATCATCCCTTTGACCGACAACGAGAGGGGATTTGGCTATGAATGGATTCCTCCTGGTTCGTTTTACGGTGGGTCATGGTGACATGTCCGACCAAACTTCGAGCTCATGCATTCTCATGATTCCCTCCCACGCACTCAAATTGGTTGGATTGACCGGCACCCCACGTACGTCATCCTTAATTAGTAAGCTTTCATGGGGATTGTCCGGTTCGTAAGGTAGACGCCACATCAGAATTGTACATTATAGGTGTTTAAAACACATCAATTTGGCCCGCATGCAGGTGGTGCTGGTTTCTAGCCCCTCTCGTTCGGTTTTGATGATGGTCGGCGCGCGCGTCTATTAGATCCCTTTTTGACCGACAATAAGAGTGGCCATTTGACCAAGATAGATTCACTTGGTCCCTGTTATGGTAGCCCATGGTGACATGCATGTCCGACCAGAATGCATGCGTCCCGTCGACACAAAGTGGGGGTGGGGCAGGCACCCTACGACCTTATAACATGTCATTATAGATATTCAAGGGGGCTTTACGGTTTACGAGGCAAGTGCCACATCAAAGTTATGCATTGTGTATTTAAACATCACACCATCCTTTTATTTCTACATATATTTGGCCACTTTCAGGTGATGGTGGTCGCCGTCTGGCCCCTCTCACCCGATCTTCGACAACGCACCAACCCATGGGCCCGCGCGGTCTAGCCCTCAGGACCTCATGTCATGAACCTTGAACCCTTTTTTGTCACACTGAATGCTTTTATGCATGCATATATGTGCATCATGTTTCACATCAAAGTTGTGCATTGGAAATTTAAACATCACACACCACCTTTTTCATACATATATATTTGGGCCACATGCTGGTGCGGTTGTGTTCTGATCCTCCCTAAAGTTTTTTTTTGGCATTTTTATTGTTGCCAAATGGTGCTACACAAAATAGCAGACGACTCGGATAAAACAACTGTCTGCGAACGTACGCGCGACGGACACGGGTGCACCGGATTAACCATGTGCGATGCTTGTGCCCTGTAAAATCGTCACAACTTCGCAAGCGCCAGCAAGGGTAAAGGGGTAATGTGTACAGGATATTTAGGATGAATTCCACGTCTACGTGTGAAACTTAGGACAAACCGTGTGCGATGACCAGCTAGCTAGAAATCTCAAAAAAGCTACCCACCTTGACCAATGCAAAAATTGGTGGTTCCGCGGCTTTTCCTTATTATCATACACAATTATTACGTTTGGACCATGTGTGCTGTTGATTGCTCCCGCCCCGATTCAATTTCTTTACCCAAATTTTAGTAGTCGTGCTATTTCAACCGTCGCTCTCACTCCTCCACCATCGACCTTATAGTAAAATCCTAGTAGCCGATGCATTTGAACCGTCGCCCTCCCTCATCCACCACTATCTCCACCCACCATTACTAAAATTTTCAGTAGTCGTGGCATATCCTCAAACACCACAGCGCCCCCTGATGAGCTCAATGTATGTGATAGTTTTACTATGTATTTTGTGCATACATGGTAGGATATGTGGAATTTTACCATGTTCGTGCATTTCTTTTTGTTGATAATCCCTCAGGTGAAGTCTTTTGGGTCAATTATCATTTAATGGATAAAATCCTCTAAAATGGTAGTGGAATCATGTATTTAAAGTGATAATCACTTTCCGTAAAAGAATCAAGGAATGAGGGAACAAGCATTGTCGCGCTTCTAGAGCGAAAGACGACGTTCCATACGACCGCGAGTGCCCCTATGAGCGGTCGTATATGGCCCGCCGCCGCCACTGTCGGATCAACTATTCCACCCCGTCAAATCGGATCGTGGATCAGACACCCAGGGGCACTACAAACTCATCCAGAAGGCGGAACCCTAGCCTCCGGAGTTCATTTGGAGGAGAGATTTGCAAGGAGAAGGAGGGGATCCTTCCCACCGCGAGAAGGGGGGCAACATCATCGCCATTGTCATCATCCACATCCTTATCATTTGCAACATCAAGAAACTCTAGTGGATCATTCGGTATACCATTTGAATCACTCATCCATGTATTCCATTACCACTACTATGATGTTTGTTGTCTTCATGTATGAGTAGACCCCTAGTTTTCGGGGATATGGATGAACCTTGGTATGTGTAGGATCTGAAATGTTATTGTGGATATGAGATCCCATGTTGAATGCTTAGTTTAATATATTCATGAATGTTATGAAAGGGCCCAACTCAACATTTAAATTTGGTGAACATGTACTTTGTCCTTGATTAGTATCATTTGTGGCTAGCTCCTAAGCAACATGTACTTTTTCTCGCTCCGAGTTCCTAAGTATGTTGTTGTACTTTTGTTAACTGGATGGACAAATTTTAAATTTGGTGAACATTAGTCGCTAACTAAGTTGTGTTCGATTGATGTCCTCCTAGCTGCTACTACTAATTGTTATTGCCATGATGTTGATACTTCTTAGAATATGTTTTGTGCCTTAATTCTAGTAGTATTTGTTGTCCAAAACATGATTGTATTGTGAGCCATCAAGTTCTTGGAGTCTTCTTAGAGCTTGCTGGTATTTAATTTTTTTCCACCAATATAATATTTGCTAATATTTACTCCTCATGGTTTCTATTGTTATCCATGCCCTCATGCTTCATGATCGACTCCTAGCTGCTTGTGCATCTGTTTATTATTTTGTTCATTATTCTTTTCCTAGCTGTTTTTTGTTGGAAGATATTGCTTTCATTCTGAATTGACAGCCATGATAACAATCATTTCTTCTATTTTACAGGAGCTCTAGGCTGAAGAAGTTGGAAGGCGAAGGCCAAGAAGTTAAAAAGGCCTAGGCCCAAAAAGAAATAGATTGTAAAATGACCATGGCCCAAAACTAACGGGTCTGAAATGTTGGACTTGGCCAATGTAGCTGACCGAAATTGACAGGATTTCTTTTATAAATAAGCTGAATTTGTTGGGCTCGGTCCATGTAGAACACCGAGTTGGACCGGGATGATTCTAATCTGCGACCAATTCATTTGATCGTAATTTTGCCACGTCAGCTTGTCACGTTCGACGTTGCCTGGGCAGACTGCCAGTGACCAAAACAATTGATCGTAGAAACAACGACCTTTTATTTTGGTCGTAACCTTCTACAACCATATCACAAAGAAGATCATTAAGTTTCATTAAGGACGGTCAGCTTTTGAACAATTGTTTTTGGTCACAAAAAGGTCGTAAATACAAAACAATGACCATTCAGTGACCAATATTGATGGTCACAAGTTGCCATATTTCTTATAGTGTTTATACCTTGTGGCCACGAATTATATCCTGTTGTTGTAAAGGTTTAGGACGCAGAGGTAATTTAGGTGACAGTAAAATCCTACTGCTCCTAGCCTTTACAATTGACCGGGGAATTACGGAGAGCCCTTAGAAAGGTCGCGTACACGCGAAAACTCTTAATTATCATGAGTTGTAACCCTCTAGGGAGACTACGATGGTGGCATGCGTGGCACGAAGTCTACCATTAGTACAATGTGTACTGTACCCGGCTCCGCCCAGCATAATCATCAATAGTGGCTTAAGTATCCAGTTTAGACTATGCTTATGCATATATGCGCTTGAAACATACCAATGGGGATTCCGGATTCCCTGAGAATGCCTTTTTATTCAGTTGTTTCACTAGTCATCAAAACAGTCGGCGTTTATGGTGCTGTAAAAGGAAAATGATTAATTTTTTAGATATGGAAGAATCATGGAAATTAATCAATTGATCTTGCAAAATCATCAATTGAGCTGAGCTGTTCTTTTGTCTTACTCTACCCTTCTGGCTAGTACCTTGACCCATCATCAATTGAGCTGAGGTCTTTCTGTCTTACTATAAGCTTTCAGGTATATATAGAACCTCAACTCGGTCAACCTTGCGGCGCTATTTATACGCCAACTCGCATGTGTTGTGCCATGCAGTTAGCTAGGATATACAACTGTGCAACAAAAAGCTAGTGTGCATCTAAGGCTGGTCGTAATGGGAGTATCATAAGCGGTATCATGCATACCAACTAGACTTTTTAGATGATGTGGCACACAATTAAATGAGGAAAGAGAGGGTGTGGTATCATGTCATGATACCATATCATATTAAATGTTATACTACTTTGTGTTATGCATGATAATTAATAAGGCAACCTAAGATACTAACTTATGATATTATGCATTACGAAGATAGTATCATACTAGTATATGATACTTCTGATTACAACCAGCCTGAGCGTCATCCTTCCATGGCACCAACGGCCGGTGGCTTAGTACTGGCGATGCCACCCCGTGTAGTCCACTGTTGTTCAGCATATTTATTAATGCTAGCTATCCATATGGCCGCATGCATCATTCAATGCAGAGGCCGGGGTAATATCTTTAATTTCTAAAAATATTAATACTAGCTATCCACACAATATCTTAATAGAAAAAAGCATCTTCGCATACAAAGGGGAACAATCGACCTTCTATTTTGCATTTTTTTTAATAGCTTAGGGAAGTGCAGGGACAAAAATGTCCATAATTGAGATTTTTTGTTATTATTCAGCAAATTAATGAGTACTATTCACTAGCTAGCCATGTCCATTAAGTAATGGACTGGTGTTTATGGTACTGTTGGCACTATAATCAATTGAGATAAGGTGTCCTTTGTCTTACTCTACGCTCCTAGCTTGGACCTCTCCGGTCAATCTTTCGGCGCTATTTATATGCCAGCTCCCTGTTCTGGGTCGCGCAGTTAGCTATAGGCTACCATTGCACAACAAAAAGCTATTGTGTATCTGAGCATAATCCTTCCATGGCACCAACGGACGGAGGTGCAGCTAGCGCGGCGATGCTGCAATTCCTCCTCTTCACTCACCTCATCGTTGCCGCCTGCAGCAACGGACAGGTCCAATATTAATATTCCATATAGTTGTCAATTTAGCATATATTTGACGCAGTTAGGTATGCGAAATTCTCTAGAACTCCTGATGGTATCGTCGCTGTCATGACACCATCGTTGAGTAGGATCAAAGTCTGTATGCTATGTGGTATCCGAGGTCCTCTTCACCTCTTTTTTTTCTTGGGGACGAGAGACCAATTCATCAAACTGTCCATCTACTATTGGTTGGTAGTGTATGCTATGTGACTGTGTGGTGGAGGCCAGATGCACGCCAGATGCAGTCAAGGCATCAGCCCGTGTTATCCCCCTCAATAAGGTAACGAGATTCCTGGATCTTGTGCCGTTGTGGTGGAGGAAGGAAAGTAATGGCACAGACGGACGAGGCGGCCAACGAACTTGCCCAGTTCCGAGGACTGGTTGCTAAATCTTTAGATCAAATGGCGACCATGCGCCGACCTCCATGGATGTGGCCACTAAACCAAAATGAAAGCAGCTTCTCGGGTGTCTCTGGCGGTGTTGCTGTGCCAAACCCTCCGCCGCAAACGGTCATGTCCACGAACATAGTTGGTTTGCGGAAGTGTTGAAACCAATGTCTAGGATTGGATTACAATATAGTTTTGTTTTCAAGGGTTCTGTTTGCCGCTTCGTTTACAAGGGTCATGTTGCCTAATGTTTCAAACCAGCTCTAATTTTTAGTTTACTGATGAGTCATGTCGTATGCGGTTCTTGAATGCTTCTAATGTGATCTAATGTGAATCGGGGGTCCTTCGAGACCCTTCCATTGTTCAGAAAAAATGTGGATTGATTATTTCTTACCTACTAGTAACGTGTAGTACAATGCTTGATATTAGGTGTAAGATATTAGGTGCACATTGATATTAGGTGAGATATTAACTGTGTGTTAAACGGGTGTGGTGTTCAACGTTGAAGCGGGTTTGGACCGTTAGATCCATGTGGTTTTATATTTGAGATTTTTGGATCTGCTCCATTAATACTTTTTATATGTTAGTATAGATAATAATGCCAGTATACAAGTTTATTATTTTTGTACACTCCTCTAAGAGTTCGGTCATCAGCCCTACCTGGTTATATTTTTAACCAATATTAAAACATAAAATTTGGCATGAAGTCAAACTGTGCGGACCAAATTTGGCGGAACTTCATAGATTAGGCCAGTATTATAACAAGGAAATATACCTACTAGACTTAGCATCAATTAAGAATTAATTCTGGGCCATTTTTATAGCAAATTCGAAACATTACATTAGTTTGTAATAAATGTCCTAGTCCAAAATCACCTAAAATCTCCACCTACAGCGTGTTTGAATTAGCTGCTCTTTCAACAAGCACGCACCAATGGTTGCTTCTTCTTTGCATACATCACCAAACGCTTGTGGAAATGGAAATTTTGGGCTTGATGGTACAAAAAAGAAAAGGTTGTTGTTTCTCATTACTGATACCACAACGTTTGGGGTTTTGTGTAAGTTACTCAATTGTGCATAAACTTACTTTGTCTTTTTGTCTTTTTCCCACATGTATGCAGGGACCAAATCTTGAAGGAACTCCTGGTGTACCTATGGCCGTCCCCATGCCCATGCCGGCAATCACAACTGACTCACCTGACCAATTCCGTGGAAAGCTTCGACTCCCGCGTTTTGCTATGCCAACCCACTATAAGCTCCATTTCCACCCAGACCTAGTCTCCTCAACATTTTCTGGTGTGGTGTCAATTAATGTCTTGATTTTAGCGCCCACTCGTTTCCTTGTGCTAAATGTTTTGGAACTCACCATCGACCATGCTTCCATCCACTTCAAGGTACACACTGATGCACCGACCTGTAATGAAATATCTACTCTCTAAAGATGCTTATTTCTTCAAAGTACATAATAAACGCCATCTTCACTGGTGTCATGGTTCCTGGTTATTGCAGAGTTTGGAGCCAACCGACGTGGTGTTCTTCAAGGACGACCAGATTATGGTACTCGGGTTTCTTAAAGAGCTTCCACTAGGTGAGGGTGTGCTAAGTATGCACTTCAATGGCACCCTTAGTGATGAGATGAAGGGATTTCACAGAGGGTATGAGTTTCTTCTTGCATTTTTCTTTCCTGATATTTCCAATATTTTTAAAATAACTCATGCATGAAAATGTAATGTTGTTGATATGAAGTGTTATATGAAGTTGCCACACACACACACACACACACACACACACACACAGAGAGACACACAGAGTACAATCAAGAGTTGTATTAAGTTGCCATCCAGCAAGATAAGTCATGTCATTTCTCATCACCACGCATGGCGTTGACTTCAAAAAATAAGCACACACCCAGTGTCTATCTAATGGTCAGAAAATCCATATAGAATTAGTTATGTATATCAATGGATCATTATGTATACAATAGGAGAGATAACAGATGAATTATTTGTTTCCATATGCTCAGAACCTATTAGGACACCATAGTCACTAGCTGGTGGTATCACTGCTGAAACTACAGAAGACACTAGCATTTGGGAAGTATGTGTGTACAACTAATACTATTGTATTTCACCTTTCATGATTTTTTTGTGTATTATGCTTTCAGTAAATACCACTATAAGGGGGAGATGGCATACATGGCGTTCATAGTGTTTGAGCCCGTGCATGCGCGACGGTGTTTTCCTTGTTGGGATGAACCTAATTTCAAGGTGATTATCGTAATAAGATTTATAGATTCTCTAGAGGCTCAATCTATGATTTTTATTTCTTCAGCAGCATTGTCCATGCACTCATAAGGTCACAATATGTATGTATGTTCGAACAGTTGTAATTTCTCATCAGAAGTCTTAATGTTCCTCTCATATGTGTGCAGCAGGGGCCTCAATGAGGTCATTTGTATATTCTATTATTTTTCTCACGTTATTTCAAACTTTCAGGCTAAGTTCAAGTTAACTTTAGAAGTTCAATCTGACTTGGTAGCTCTATCCAACATGCCTGTACTTGGTGAGATGGTGGATGGTTCTATCAAGGTTGTCCATTTTGAGGAATCACCCCTCATGTCAACTTATTTAGTTGCCATGGTTGTTGGTATTTTTGAGTTTATAGAAGGCGTGACGTCCGAAGGTATCAAAATCCACTTTTGTTATCACATTCACATCATCCTTTGAAATTTCATTGGATTCATTATTTTATACCACTTTCCACCATTCTAATTATTTAGGCACCATAGTCCGTGTGTACACCGAAGTTGGCAAGTCTAAACAAGGACAGTTTGCATTGGATGTTGCAGTGAAGTCATTGGATCTATATGATGAGTAAGATCATAACCTACCCCTGTAGTTAAGTAAACCAGTTGAAAAGAAGAACATAAGTCAACGTAATCCCAGAGATAACCTGACATGGTGTCCTAGTTTAAAATCATACATATTTTCCACCAAAACATGTGTCACACATTATACTATATATGAAGTTACCAAGCAAAACATCTTGCACACGTTATCAAGTGCACCTAATAGCTTAACCTGGGTATGCTCCTGATTGTGATAAAGTATCCCAAGATATGAAAGTTAATGGATAGAATCCCTAACCATGTGTTTATTTCCTACATGTAACGCCCCGAGACCGATGTGCCAGGTGTCCTCCGCTTAGTTGTTGTTGTTGCCTCGTCTTGTGCTTGCGTGTTGCACTTTTCCATGTCATCATCTGCATTTCATATCATGTCATCATGTGCATCGCATTCGCATACGTGTTCGTCTCATGCATCCGAGCATTGTCCCCGTTGTCCGTTTTGCAATCCGGCGCTCCTATGTTCCCCGGCGTCCCCTTTTACCTCTTTTCATGTGCGGGTATTAAACGGTCTCGGAATGGACCGAGGTTTGTCAAGCGGTCTTGGTATAGTACCGGTAGGCCGCCTGTCAAGTTTCGTGCCATTCGGAGCTCGTTTGATGGCCCAACCGCCATCCGTAGCGGTACCGTTGCCGTTTATTCGTCTGACGTTCCGGTCTCCAAAACTGTCGCCACGCCTCTCTCTCTCTTCTCTCTCGTTGCCCAACTCCTTTTCTCAGTCCACCTAGGTCCCCTAACCCCTCTCTCTCGATCGGATCCGTCGGATCGCGATCGGAGGCCTCGAAAACCCCCCCTAACCCTAGCACCTAGCCTATATATACACCCTCCCTTACAAAAATGGGCTACCCTAGCCTTCCCTTACCCCTAGACCCCCTTCTCCTCGGATCCGCCGCCACCAGCCACTGCCAACCTCCCTCCTCCTCAAATTCCGGCGAGATCCACCCCTCCATCGCCACTTGGCGCGCCCCTATTGGCTCCACCGCTACACAGCGCCGCCCGCGGCCAATCCCCTTGTGCCATGCGGCCTTCCCGCGTCCCCCAGCCGCCTCCCACCGCACTCGGCCCGCCGAAGCCCGCAAACAGCCCGCCGTGGGCCGAACCGGGCCCGTCCGCCCCGCCGCCTGGCTCCCGCGGCCCGACGCCTTCCGCGGAGCTTCCCCGCCGCCGCGTCCCCGTGCGCCGCCCGCCTGCGCTGCCCAGCGCCCGTGGCCTCGCCCCGACCTCCACCCAGGCGAGCCCCGCCGTCCCGCCATCTCTCCTCCCCATCTCTCGCTCTCTCCCTAACCTCTCTCTCTCCCAGTGTTCTTCGCAGAGGTTGCTTGGCCTTGGAGCCGCCGCCGCCGCCGATCTGCTTCGTCGTCGCCGGAAATGGATCCGCCGCAGCGAGATCCGCCCGGATCCGTCCCTCTCGGTCCTCCCCGCCGCCCTCACCTGCCGGAGTCGCCGCTGCCCCGCCGTTGACTTCGGGCGCCGCCGTCCCTGCCTCCTGCGCGTGCGGGCGTACAAGGAGGATGACGCGTCGTCGGGCGCTCGCCTGCGTGGGCCACCGCGCGCCCCGATTGCGCCAAGTCCCAGCAGGCCCAGATCCGGTGGCCCACCTCCTCGCCTCGGCCTGCCTCTCCCTCCGACTGGGCCAGGCCCAGGGTGAGCAGCCCCGAGCGCCCCACCTTTTTGTTTTTTTTCTCTGTTGGGCTTGCCCAGTTTTAGCCCGATCATGTTTTTTTTCTCATCCTGCGATTTTGTCTTTTATTCCAGAGATTGCAGTTTTACAGTTTAGACCTCCATGTTCATGCATTTAATAACTCACCAACCGTGCACCGGATCTAAATAAATTATATATGAAACATGCTCAGAAAATTGTGTAGTTTAATAATATCCAACTTTCATCTATGTTTAACATGATTAAAATGCTGTTTGTTTAAATTTGCTCTTATGTCATGCTAAAATGCTTTAATTCATAACTATTAAACCGTAGCTCGGTTTTAAATAAATTATATATGTAAATGGGGTGGAAAAATGCATAGATCAACATGTTGCACTTTATTTTCCTGTTTAACAATATTAAAATATGTTTTAGGCAGAACAGTACCAAATTTGAAATGTGCATATGAGGAGTTTCCGGAATTGTTGTTTGTTGTTCCGGCCTCATTTAAATTGCTTAGATAGGTAGTTTTGTTGAGCTTCACCCCTTGCCATGTTAATCAACATTTAATATTGTTGGGTACATAAACGAGAGAGAACTAAATAAGTCATGTGGTGTTTCGTCAATATGCAACTCGTTGCATATTGAGCTCCACTTAACTTGTAGTTTTGTTTGTTGCATTTGCCATGCCATGAATCATTAAACCGGACATGCATCATGCTTGATTGTGCATCATGCCATGTTTATGTGATGGTTGTTTACTATGTTGTGTGCTTCTTTCCGGTGTTGCTTCTTCAGGTTGATTCCGTTATCATCGCGTTTGTGAGGATTCGTTCGACTACGTCCGTTTGTCTTCTTCATGGACTCGTTCTTCTTCCTTGCGGGATCTCAGGCAAGATGACCATACCCTCGAAATTACTTCTATCTTTGCTCGCTAGATTGCTCGCTCTTTTGCTATGCCTATGCTGCGATACCTACGACTTGCTATATCATGCCACCCATATTGCCATGTCAGCCTCTAACCATCCATGTCCTAGCAAACCGTTGATTGGCTATGTTACCGCTTTGCTCAGCCCCTCTTATAGCGTTGTTAGTTGCAGGTGAAGATGAAGTTTGTTCCTTGTTGGAACATGGACTTGATGTTCCTTGTTGGAACATGTTTACTTGTTGGGATATCACAATATCTCTTATATTATTAATGCATCTATATACTTGGTAAAGGGTGGAAGGCTCGGCCTTATGCCTGGTGTTTTGTTCCACTCTTGCCGCCCTAGTTTCCGTCATATCGGTGTTATGTTCCCGGATTTTGCGTCCCTAACGCGGTCGGGTGATTTATGGGACCCCCTTGACAGTTCGCTTTGAATAGGACTTTTCCAGCGAGGCCCAACCTTGGTTTTACCATTTGCCTCACCACCACCTATTTTCCCTTGGGAGTAATTAACCCAAGGGTCATCTTTATTTAGCCCCCCCAGACCAATGCTTGTCTAAGTGTTGGCCCGAACCGAGCAACCTGCGGGGCCACCTCGTGGAAACTCGAGGGCTGGTTTTACTCGTAGCTTGACTCATCCGGTGTTGCCCTAAGAACGAGATATGTGCAGCTCCTATCAGGATGTCGGCGCATCGGGCGGCTTTGCTGGACTTGTTTTATTGCTGTCGAAATGTCTTGTAGCCGGGATTCCGAGACTGATCGGGTCTTCCCGGGAAGAAGGAATATCCTTCGTTGATCGCGAGAGCTTATCATGGGCTAAGTTGGGACACCCCTGCAGGGTTTGAACTTTCGAAAGCCGTGCCCGCGGTTATGTGGCAGATGGGAATTTGTTAATGTCCGGTTGTAGAAAACCCGAAGTTGATCTTAACTAAAATACACCAACCGCGTGTGTAACCGTGATGGTCTCTTCTCGGCGGGGTCCGGGAAGTGAACACGGTTGTTGGAGTTATGTCTGACGTAAGTAGTTCAGGATCACTTATTGATCATAGTTGTTCGACCGTGCTTTTGCCTTCTCTTCTCGCTCTCATTTGCGTATGTTAGCCACCATATATGCTAGTCGCTTGCTGCAGCTCCACCTCATACCTTTTACCCTACCTTTAAGCTTAAATAGTCTTGATCTCGCGGGTGTGAGATTGCTGAGTCCTCGTGACTCACCAGATACTTCCAATACCAGTTTGCAGGTGCCGATGAGACCGTGCAGGTGACGCACCCGAGCTCAAGGAGGAGTTCGATGAAGATCTTGTCCTTTATGTTGTTTCGTTCTAGTCGATCAGTAGTGGAGCCCAGTTGGGGTCGATCTTGGTCCTTTGTCGCTTTTGGGGTTTCTTCTTTTATTTTGGCTCCGTAGTCAGGCCCTGATTGTAACTGTACGATGTATTGTTTTATTCATGTATTTGTGTGAAGTGGCGATTGTAAGCCAACTATGTATCTTTTCCCCTTATGTATTACATGGGATGTGTGAAGATTACCTCACTTGCGACATTGCTTTCAATGCGGTTATGCCTCTAAGTCGTGCTTCGACACGTGGGAGATATAGCCGCATTGAGGGCGTTACAAGTTGGTATCAGAGCCTTCCCCGACCTTAGGAGCCCCCACTGATTGATCGGTTAGCGGCCGAGTTGTGTCTAGAAAAATGTTTTGAGTCATTTAGGAATTATATATCGGAGAGTTTAGGAATTCTTTTTACTTCCCAGTCCCTTCGACCTTCTAGTAAGGCTTCCTGACGTAGAGTTTTGACTCTTCTCTTATCAAATTTCACTAATTTTTTTTTTAGGATCACGCGGGTATCTTAGAATCGTTCCGATGGTTTTATGATGACAACATTGTCTTGGTTGCCTCCTGACATTTAGGGGTTGTGGCAGTGTCCCGGGGAGTTGAGCTCCGAGGTGTTGTCGTCATAATCTTATCGTTGCGGTTTTGGAATACCTGAGTTTAGTACGCCGACATCGAAAATCTCTTTTGTACAGTTGTTGGTGAGATAACCCTGATAGCCCAGTACTGTGGCGAGTGCAGGAGTATTGCCATGACTCGTATAACGGATGCTTTTCGAAGGTTGAGGTAGACGATTTCTGAAGTTTTCTTGGTTATGTGTTGAAGGATGGATACAGCTGGTTGTAGGATTTGCTAGTTTGGGTGAGATATTATGCTTCCCCTGTATCCCCAACACCTGATTGCATAACCAGAAAGTTTTGGGAGTTTATAAGTGGGAATTCAAGTATCTCGTAGGAATTCTTTCCAACAGACACATGATACGATATGGGGTCTATCATATGTTTGTTTCTGGCTTATTCCGCAAGCCAATCCTTTGTTTTTGATTTGGTTTGTGGTAGTCGAGTTGCTTCGAAGTCAAGTGTTGATTCCATACCTTTTCCAAGTGGTGTTCTCATATTCCTATGTGGATGCTAATCCTTCTTGATCATCAAGGTTGTCTTTTCATTCCTTTCCAACCGGTGCGTTTTTCTCCAAGCAAATCCGATCATTTTCAACATTCGCAAGATCAAGTATCAGTTCTTCTCAACGGTGTTTGCTTTCATCCGCTCCAAGTTGTCTTTGTTTTTCCCGCCCTCCCACCCTTATTTCTTCAAGGACGCAGATTTATTAATCAAGTATCCATTGTATTCTTGTGAAGTCTCTCCATTCTTTTCCGCCGATGTTCGTATCCGGTGATTCTCAGGATGATACTAACGGAGCTTCAAGTTCATCATTCGTCATTCTTTTCTTCTCCGGTGGATTCAATTCAAGCTTTGTCGATCATATCTTTTCCTCGTTTCTAATGTTTTCTAATGCTGGTGTATCTCTTAATCTTTCACCTTTCTATTCTTCATTCCGGAGTGCCTCAACAATTCATGGTGATGTTTCTCATCATTATTCTCAACATTTGAAGACCGAAGAAGAGTTCCTCTTAAATCCTTACCCGTTCTTACCAAGTTGTGTGGTTCTAGCTTGTTGCCATTCTCTCATAATTGTTTTCGATTGTGAGAATAAGTTTCACCCATCCGGAGCATTTCAGGAGTCTTTTCAGTTTGATTCTTTGGAGCCATTATCTCAGAATTATTCATTCTCAGCTTCGTCTATCGTTCTCCAAATCTTACCGGTGCATCGTTCAAATATACTCTAATCAGTTCATGATCTCTTCGTTCTCATGTATCAAAATTCTGTCAAGTATCTTTATTCGTTTTCTAATTCTTACCGTTGTTTCTTTATCTTTTCTTCGTTCATTTTCAATTCTTACGGTGGTTCGTTCAAGATCCTTCTTCCTTTGTTATCATATAGATTAATTCGTTCTTTCCAATCCTACCGGTGGTTCGTGGAAGACCTTCCCAAGTTTGCGCCATATCTATCTTAATCCTTTCTACGAGAATAAGTAGTATGCCAAATCCATTGCTTGTCATCAATTTAAATTGGTGAAGGATAAGCATAATGTAATTCTTGTTCTTGTTTCATCCAAGTGGTTTAGTTTTTTCTTTCCAGAGTTGTTCATCTTGTCACATTTCTCAGTTCGAGATGCTTCATCTTTTCATTTCCGGAGTTCCAAGCTCTCGCAATTATATCACCACGGAGATCCATCTAATCATTGCAAGGCTTCAACCTTATTCTTCTCATCCTTCTTTTTTTTGTGATCATTCTTTTATTACCGGAGTTCTTCATGGAGGCTCTACATGATGGTTCATCAAGGATTTAATTCCTTCTCGAAGTGTTCATCGAGATTCTTTTCAGAGGAGCCAAGTATTCTTTATCTTCCGTTCTAAAGTGCAATCCTGTCAACCGTATCATTCGAGGTGGTATTATGTCATTCTTGATAATTGGAGTTCATGTCTCATGACTCACATGTTGTCAAGAATGAGGTATTTTAAATCCATCAATCTCTTCATTGGAGTTATCTTGGGTTATATTTCACTCAAGGCTTTCCCTAAGGATTGTTGCTTGTTATGGTGCTTATAAATGACCCAAGTTCTTCTTCATCCTCCCGGTGAAATAAGTTTCTCGTCTCCTTGTTGATATCAATTCAATCTTTGGTTTCCGTTAGTGGCGTTTATCACCTCATAATGTTGAGATGTTTCCATAAGTCCACTACAAGTTTATTCTTTTCGTTGTTGGTTTCCCAACAACTCCGTCCAATCCTTCTTTTTAAGGAGGCTCTTTCAAATTCAATTGTGGTGGAAGTTGTCATTATCTTCTCCGTTCTTTTCTTCCAACCATCTAACTTCCATTCTGTCGTTCCGGAGGCATTGTGATGTTACTCTCTTCGACTCATCATCTCGTTTTTGCCAAGATCATATTCTTTTCCTTGCTAATCCATTTAACCGAAGTGTCGTGTTTTCATTCGAGCTCTCTCATCTTATCAAGTTTTGCCCCCCTTCTTAACCGGAGTGCCGTATGAAATCTTTCTTACCCTTTGTGCCTTTCTTTCAATAGTTTCGGAGGCAGAGTGTTGTTGATCTCATCAAGTATCCTCGCATCTTGCCAAGTTCATATTCGATCCCTTCCATTTTCCAACCGGAGCGTTATCGTAATTGATAATTATCGTTCTTTGCACTTCTCGTTTTAACCGGAGTGTTGTATCATCTCTTCAATATCTTTTCAGCTCATCAAGTTTTTCTTCTCTTTTCAGTCGGAGTGCTGCCCATATTATATCAATCTTATTCTTTCTCTATTTTGTTTTAACCGGAGTGGTTTCTATTTCTATCTTATCACTAAACCTCTCGGTTCCCGTCATATCACTTGTTCCTCTTTTCTAACGGAGTATTTCATTTCGTCCTTCTCCATGGTATTCTTTCTTTCATTTTGCTCAACCTCTCAAGGTTCTTTGGTTTCACTCTTTTGTCAAGAAGCAACTTAGCTTTACCTATTCTCTTTCTCTTCCGTTTTCCCCTCCGGTGTCATTCTAGATCTCGGGACGAGATCCTCTCGTAGTGGTGGAGTGTTGTAACGCCCCGAGACCGATGTGCCAGGTGTCCTCCGCTTAGTTGTTGTTGTTGCCTCGTCTTGTGCTTGCGTGTTGCACTTTTCCATGTCATCATCTGCATTTCATATCATGTCATCATGTGCATCGCATTCGCATACGTGTTCGTCTCATGCATCCGAGCATTGTCCCCGTTGTCCGTTTTGCAATCCGGCGCTCCTATGTTCCCCGGCGTCCCCTTTTACCTCTTTTCATGTGCGGGTATTAAACGGTCTCGGAATGGACCGAGGTTTGTCAAGCGGTCTTGGTATAGTACCGGTAGGCCGCCTGTCAAGTTTCGTGCCATTCGGAGCTCGTTTGATGGCCCAACCGCCATCCGTAGCGGTACCGTTGCCGTTTATTCGTCTGACGTTCCGGTCTCCGAAACTGTCGCCACGCCTCTCTCTCTCTTCTCTCTCGTTGCCCAACTCCTTTTCTCAGTCCACCTAGGTCCCCTAACCCCTCTCTCTCGATCGGATCCGTCGGATCGCGATCGGAGGCCTCGAAAACCCCCCTAACCCTAGCACCTAGCCTATATATACACCCTCCCTTACAAAAATGGGCTACCCTAGCCTTCCCTTACCCCTAGACCCCCTTCTCCTCGGATCCGCCGCCACCAGCCACTGCCAACCTCCCTCCTCCTCAAATTCCGGCGAGATCCACCCCTCCATCGCCACTTGGCGCGCCCCTATTGGCTCCACCGCTACACAGCGCCGCCCGCGGCCAATCCCCTTGTGCCATGCGGCCTTCCCGCGTCCCCCAGCCGCCTCCCACCGCACTCGGCCCGCCGAAGCCCGCGAACAGCCCGCCGTGGGCCGAACCGGGCTCGTCCGCCCCGCCGCCTGGCTCCCGCGGCCCGACGCCTTCCGCGGAGCTTCCCCGCCGCCGCGTCCCCGTGCGCCGCCCGCCTGCGCTGCCCAGCGCTCGTGGCCTCGCCCCGACCTCCACCCAGGCGAGCCCCGCCGTCCCGCCATCTCTCCTCCCCATCTCTCGCTCTCTCCCTAACCTCTCTCTCTCCCAGTGTTCTTCGCAGAGGTTGCTTGGCCTTGGAGCCGCCGCCGCCGCCGATCTGCTTCGTCGTCGCCGGAAATGGATCCGCCGCAGCGAGATCCGCCTGTATCCGTCCCTCTCGGTCCTCCCCGCCGCCCTCACCTGCCGGAGTCGCCGCTGCCCCGCCGTTGACTTCGGGCGCCGCCGTCCCTGCCTCCTGCGCGTGCGGGCGTACAAGGAGGACGACGCGTCGTCGGGCACTCGCCTGCGTGGGCCACCGCGCGCCCCGATTGCGCCAAGTCCCGGCAGGCCCAGATCCGGTGGCCCACCTCCTCGCCTCGGCCTGCCTCTCCCTCCGACTGGGCCAGGCCCAGGGTGAGCAGCCCCGAGCGCCCCACCTTTTTGTTTTTTTTCTCTGTTGGGCTTGCCCAGTTTTAGCCCGATCATGTTTTTTTTCTCATCCTGCGATTTTGTCTTTTATTCCAGAGATTGCAGTTTTACAGTTTAGACCTCCATGTTCATGCATTTAATAACTCACCAACTGTGCACCGGATCTAAATAAATTATATATGAAACATGCTCAGAAAATTGTGTAGTTTAATAATATCCAACTTTCATCTATGTTTAACATGATTAAAATGCTGTTTGTTTAAATTTGCTCTTATGTCATGCTAAAATGCTTTAATTCATAACTATTAAACCGTAGCTCGGTTTTAAATAAATTATATATGTAAATGGGGTGGAAAAATGCATAGATCAACATGTTGCACTTTATTTTCCTGTTTAACAATATTAAAATATGTTTTAGGCAGAACAGTACCAAATTTGAAATGTGCATATGAGGAGTTTCCGGAATTGTTGTTTGTTGTTCCGGCCTCATTTAAATTGCTTAGATAGGTACTTTTGTTGAGCTTCACCCCTTGCCATGTTAATCAACATTTAATATTGTTGGGTACATAAACGAGAGAGAACTAAATAAGTCATGTGGTGTTTCGTCAATATGCAACTCGTTGCATATTGAGCTCCACTTAACTTGTAGTTTTGTTTGTTGCATTTGCCATGCCATGAATCATTAAACCGGACATGCATCATGCTTGATTGTGCATCATGCCATGTTTATGTGATGGTTGTTTACTATGTTGTGTGCTTCTTTCCGGTGTTGCTTCTTCGGGTTGATTCCATTATCATCGTGTTTGTGAGGATTCGTTCGACTACGTCCGTTTGTCTTCTTCATGGACTCGTTCTTCTTCCTTGCGGGATCTCAGGCAAGATGACCATACCCTCGAAATCACTTCTATCTTTGCTCGCTAGATTGCTCGCTCTTTTGCTATGCCTATGCTGCGATACCTACCACTTGCTATATCATGCCACCCATATTGCCATGTCAGCCTCTAACCATCCATGTCCTAGCAAACCGTTGATTGGCTATGTTACCGCTTTGCTCAGCCTCTCTTATAGCGTTGTTAGTTGCAGGTGAAGATGAAGTTTGTTCCTTGTTGGAACATGGACTTGATGTTCCTTGTTGGAACATGTTTACTTGTTGGGATATCACAATATCTCTTATATTATTAATGCATCTATATACTTGGTAAAGGGTGGAAGGCTCGGCCTTATGCCTGGTGTTTTGTTCCACTCTTGCCGCCCTAGTTTCCGTCATATCGGTGTTATGTTCCCGGATTTTGCGTCCCTAACGCGGTCGGGTGATTTATGGGACCCCCTTGACAGTTCGCTTTGAATAGGACTTTTCCAGCGAGGCCCAACCTTGGTTTTACCATTTGCCTCACCACCACCTATTTTCCCTTGGGAGTAATTAACCCAAGGGTCATCTTTATTTAGCCCCCCCAGACCAATGCTTGTCTAAGTGTTGGCCCGAACCGAGCAACCTGCGGGGCCACCTCGTGGAAACTCGAGGGCTGGTTTTACTCGTAGCTTGACTCATCCGGTGTTGCCCTGAGAACGAGATATGTGCAGCTCCTATCAGGATGTCGGCGCATCGGGCGGCTTTGCTGGACTTGTTTTATTGCTGTCGAAATGTCTTGTAGCCGGGATTCCGAGACTGATCGGGTCTTCCCGGGAAGAAGGAATATCCTTCGTTGATCGCGAGAGCTTATCATGGGCTAAGTTGGGACACCCCTGCAGGGTTTGAACTTTCGAAAGCCATGCCCGCGGTTATGTGGCAGATGGGAATTTGTTAATGTCCGGTTGTAGAAAACCCGAAGTTGATCTTAACTAAAATACACCAACCGCGTGTGTAACCGTGATGGTCTCTTCTCGGCGGGGTCCGGGAAGTGAACACGGTTGTTGGAGTTATGTCTGACGTAAGTAGTTCAGGATCACTTATTGATCATAGTTGTTCGACCGTGCTTTTGCCTTCTCTTCTCGCTCTCATTTGCGTATGTTAGCCACCATATATGCTAGTCGCTTGCTGCAGCTCCACCTCATACCTTTTACCCTACCTTTAAGCTTAAATAGTCTTGATCTCGCGGGTGTGAGATTGCTGAGTCCTCGTGACTCACCAGATACTTCCAATACCAGTTTGCAGGTGCCGATGAGACCGTGCAGGTGACGCACCCGAGCTCAAGGAGGAGTTCGATGAAGATCTTGTCCTTTATGTTGTTTCGTTCTAGTCGATCAGTAGTGGAGCCCAGTTGGGGTCGATCTTGGTCCTTTGTCGCTTTTGGGGTTTCTTCTTTTATTTTGGCTCCGTAGTCAGGCCCTGATTGTAACTGTACGATGTATTGTTTTATTCATGTATTTGTGTGAAGTGGCGATTGTAAGCCAACTATGTATCTTTTCCCCTTATGTATTACATGGGATGTGTGAAGATTACCTCACTTGCGACATTGCTTTCAATGCGGTTATGCCTCTAAGTCGTGCTTCGACACGTGGGAGATATAGCCGCATTGAGGGCGTTACACTACATGTCTAAGTTACTTTGAAACTCCTTATGCACTCCCTAAGCTAGACATGATTGGAATCCCTGATTTTCCTGTGGCCTTGGAAAACTTTGGATTGGTCACAATCGGAGAGGGGGGTTTGCTTTTGGATGGAACGTCTACAACATCCACCAAACTGCAGCAAGTAAGGACTGTAATTCATAAAGTTATTTTTTACCTTTGTTGTCACCAGTTACTACACACGATTTGAAAAATTATGGTATGCTACCCCACTTAACTGATGTATAAGGCAATCACAATTTTAACTAATGATAACGTCTGAATATTACACCTTTTTCTTGATGATTGTGGTAATGTGAAGAAATCCTTTGTTCATTGATCTCAACATCTATTATGTTTAGATTGCAGTTAATGTGGCACATGAATTAGCTCATCAATGGTGTGGCAATCTTGTAACCATGGGATGGTGGAATGACATATGGCTAAGTGAGGGATTTGCTACATGGGTATGTTGATGATTAAAATATCACGAATTGAATACCAAGTTATTTGTGCATGCTGAAAGCACTAGTTTTTAACAGATGAGCCATGAAGCAGTAGATTCTTTTTTTCCTCAGTGGAATATTTGGCTGAATTTTCTTGTGGGCACAGTTGAAACTCTTAGATTGGATTCAGTGGCGGGGTCTCACCCAATCGAGGTAATCACATTGCTCGTTAATGTTTCATGGCATATCAAGCGATTTAATTGTTATGAATTTCATATGGCATGAAGTAATGTGTCTACCCATATAATCTATGGTGTAACTATATTATTGTTAAAATATAAGAGTCTTGTGAATTTTGATTTTGACAATAGTAAATGATAATCATTTTTATATAATATTTTAATCTGACATCTCTATAATATCATTGGTTGATTCAAGGTTGTCTCTTGAAAATTCCATGACATATGAATAAATTTTAAAAACTACAAATGTAAAAAATGATTAGCAAAAATAATAATGAATTTATCATTTTGCAGCACCGAAATGAAAAAAAATAGTTGAAAATTCGTATGAACGTTGTCTTAGCTAATTGTGATCAATCCATCAATATTTTCATATAAGAGTCATGCACTCAACTCGCTAGGTATTCATCCAACCTACAGCCAATGCAAAAAAATAAGACCTTCAACCAAACCTGGTTTAGCTCGTCTAGATTGTGAATCTCACTTGTTAGGTATCATTCAAAAGAACACAACGAGTGTGCTTGTGAAATTTAAAGGATGCTTCATGGCCCAGAAGAAAATGGAAGGAACGTTGTGTCATCTCACTCGATCCAATTGATGGAGGGGTCTAGGTAGGAGGATGTATCCTGCTCATAAAAGTACTTTCACATGCTCGCCCAGGATGTACTCTAGTGGGCTTATGCTTCGCCATCAGGATGCACCTTTCTGTATTAACTTTTTTTTATTGACACGACCCCTTGCTCCCATGTCTCGTGTTTAGTTTGATCTCACCAGGGTAGTGTCAAATAAATTGGATGAATAGAGAAATCATTTGTATCGCCTTCCACTCTTCTATATACACATCACTAAGCCCCACATATTCCCGTTTGGCCTTTCTAGGTGTATGAAAAAAGGAGATGATGCTTGCTAGTGCATGACAACACTACTATAGATTGCTTTATCGTGGATGAATGACAACCGCTCACAATGATGGTTGTACGGTCGATCCGCTTTTGGTATTCACTTAGATGGCATCATGCCTAGAAATTTATTAGTCCAGTTAGGATAGATCACTATTTCAGTTGTTCTTCTTTCAACCATCTTGTATACTAATGATGCTCCAGAGTTGGGGTGTGGGGGTGAGTCATAGATTGCATTGAGCCCTAGTTGGATATCACACTCATGCTAATGTGGTAGAGAGGCCATGCCAGTGGTGGAGGTAACATGCTTCACATCACTAGAAAACCTTGTTCTACACTACATGCCATGAGAACAATTGAGCTTCCCTCTTGCAATTTATCTCTCTTACCGTTTCCATTTTTTCTTGGATCATATTTTTTGTACTAATCATTAAAAAGGTAAAAAAATATTAATAAATATCACTAGAGATTTTGTGTAGTAAAGACTCAATTTTGCGGCTATGTGCTTGATTTATCATGTGAGAGTATTCACAAGAAGAATGATCCTATAGATGTAAGCAGTTGGGCGGAACAAAGGTTGCGGGGTGTGGTGGATGTTGGTTTGTGTGGTATTATAACACCGAGAGAGTTCGACAACAGTTCTTTCTAATTACTCCTCCCTTCCCGGTTTATTGGGCTTATCACATTTCTTGGTTTTTCCATTTTTTAAGTCCTACATTCACTTCTATCCACCACATGTATACATTCCGAGACGCGTTAAATTGATGCATGCAAGGATTAAAATGAAACCGACCAAGGCATATAACAATTCCTACTCATTCGCGGCCACCCATGGGTAGTTAATGCGGATTAAAGTTTGAGTAGTTTTACAAACTACACGATACATTCCTCCACTCACCATCTACTTTGGTTGATGAGATTTCAAATATGAACTCTCTATACCGGAAAGGATGCAATATACACTAGAAGATTCTTTAGACAATATAGGTTTAACGTATTGATGGAATGTTTTTAAACACCCATGTTTTGTACAATCGATGGGTGCTTAAAACACTTAAAATTAATGTATTTTATTTAAAAAAATAGGTTCTAAGATGTCTGTAAGAGAGTAGGATTTTGTAATATGTTTGCGAAAAGCAGTCTAGGATGACATTCCTGGAGGGAAGCATCCAACCAAGTATATTACCATGGGGAGGGGGGTCGCTCGCTATTTAATCTATAAAATCTAATGTTTAGTTGCTACTTCGATCATAATTTCCCTTTTCATGTGTAATTTTGTTAAATATGGAAGTCGATATTAAAACTCTTTTAATTTCATATGTTATGTTAGACATCAGTTGTCTTGCCAATTTCGTCAACAGAGATTAAATTGGATGCATTAACATTTTAACTTATCTAAATCATGGCATGTAATTCCTTTCATGTTTTCATTTTTATTCTTCTATATGTCAGGTTGAGATACACCATACTAATGAAATCAATGGTATTTTCGATGAAATCATTTATGTTAAAGGTGCTTCTATTATTCGCATGCTACAAAGTTTCTTGGGGGCAAAGCGTTTCCAGGTCTCGAATCTACTATTATTGTTGTTGATAGAATACATTTCAGAATGTTACTTAAAAGTGTACAAATCAATTTCTAAAATTCTCTTGTTCATCATATTCTGGAATGAAATTTTAGACCAGTTATATTTCCATAGTCTCATACAATAAAGATGAATAAATTTATATGTGGGCATAATTGATTATGTTTCATGTATTTTCTGTTGTTGGTTCTCCCTCCCCCTGGTTTTCTTGATGTTAGTTGGATCTGCAAAATTTTCTCCCACTTCACTATTCTATACTGAACTTGAGAAACTATTGTAGAAAGCATTGGCTTCATATGTAAAGAAATATGCATACTCGAATGCTAAAACCGAGGACCTATGGACAGTGATTGAAGAGGAAACTGGTGAACCGTTCAAGGATTTGATGACTCCTTGGACGAAGGAACCAGGATATCCTGTGATTAATGTAAAACATGAAGGGGAACACATCCAACTTGAACAGGTAATCTTATCTAAAATGTATTCTTCATTTGTTTTATGTTGTGCACCTATATCGAATTACTAACCATAGAGTACTTACAAACATGTATGATTTGTTTTGGATGTCTCTATTTATTTAGTTGACATATTTTTGGTGTAGTTTGGATTAGTCCTTCTCTAGAATTCCTATGAGCATCTATTCACTCACATTTCAAATATGTGGATTGGACCTTTATTTTTGTTGCTTACTCCTATTATTTTTTGGAGGTGGTTTCGTAGAATTCCTCTGAAAAAGGAACTACAACATGTTTTGGGGAATATCCTATAGTCCCTATATTGATACATCCAAACCTACTAAAAACTAACATTCTTATATAGGGAATCACGTTGTGCAAACCTTGCAATGCTAAGCCATTTTTCTTCCCCTCTTGTCCAAATTGCTCTATATCATTTATTACATGCGGCGGTAGCGGTGTCGCATAGACCTCAGCGTTCATGCGGGGTGTGGGCCACAGGTACATTGTCTAGATAGTAGAGGTCTAATGAGGAGAGGGTCTGCAAAAGTAGTGATGTCGTCCAGGCTATGAAGTCCACTCGAGGGGTGCATTCCATGACCATATGTCATAGAGAAGGCCAGGGACTCATTTAATCAATTTTAATATGTTACGTTTCTTCACATATATTGTTTCGTTTCATTACAGGCCAAGTTTGAGTTAGATGGATCCTCTCGATCTAGCTTGTGGGATGTGCCAATGACTCTAAGATGTACATCATCAACAGAAAAGTTCATTTTGAAACATAAGCATGATAAGTTGGATTTATGTTGTAAACGACAGAAGGATGGAAATATTTGGATTAAGTTAAACATAAATGAAACAGGATTTTATCGAGTGAAGTATGATAAAGAAATTACAACTGCAGTTTCATATGCATTAGAGGCCAGTGAGTTCTCTTGAATGGAAAAAATTGGTATGCATAGCATCTTTCACTATTAAGTTTTGTTTGCAATATCTGGGTGGTAGCATAATATAACATCGGTTTTCCAGGAATTTTGGACAACGCACTTGTGCTTTCCATGTCCTACGAACACACACTAGCTTCGTTGCTACATATAGTTTACGCTTGTCGTGAAGAAACCGACTACAATGTTGTCCCACACATATGTGATGTATGTATATTCCAGTTTTCAACCTATTTCCCCTATATTCCTTTTATACATATTAATTATCTATGTATTTTCCTTTGGCTTTGCAGATAACTACAAGCGTTTCCCAGATAACTTTTGATGTCGCACCTAACTTGGCTGGTGACATCAGACAACTTCTCATCAAAATTCTTTTATCACCTACTCTGTATGACATGTCACAGTTTTAATCTTATGTTAACCACTACATACCTACTTAAATATTCCTATTTCATGCAAAATATGCACTCTAGCATATATGCAATATTTTCATTATTACTATATCTTGGCTATAACCTCATTTGTGTACTCTTCTTTTACAGAAAGTTAGGCTGGGACCCCAAGGATGGTGAGGGGGACCTAGTTCTAGGTCTTAGAGAAACTCTCTTGGTTGCCCTTGTCAAACTTGGACATGATAAAACCATTAATGAAGGTGTTAAGCGCTTTCACATATTAAAGCATGATAACAACTCCTCTATTCTTTCTCCACACACTAGAAAGGTTAGATATTTTTCCCTTACTTCACATGGTCCTCATATCTTGCTTCTTCCATTTTCTGACGTGCAATTTACTATAGGCTGCATACCTCTCTATGATGAAAAAATCTAGTAGCTTAAATAGATCTGGCTATGATGATCTTCGACAACTCTACAAGGACTTGGGAGATGGGGAGGAAAAGCTACGCATCTTAGGTACATAACTATTTTACCATCCTAAACTAAAAATCTTCTTTAATGATGGTTGTTGGTTATCTTGAAAGAATCCTCTAATTGTTTCTAGGTGTACTGTCTTCTTGCTCGGATATGGAAATTGTGCTGGAGTCATTGAATTTAATATTCACTAATGAGGTTGCGAATGAACCTGTTTGCTCCTTCCTCGGTTATACATGATTAAAATAATCATGCAATATAAATTACATTTTGGACTCACGTCTCTCTCCTCCTTGTAGGTCCCAAATCAACATGTAATTGATGTTCTTAATGGTATTACAATAGAGGCACGTGAAATTGCATGGATATGGTTGAAGGTACATTCTATTTTATTGTGTATGGTGGCCATACTGTTTAGAAAGTTGAAACTTTAAATCATTATAGAAAATTTTATTATGTAGGAATTTTGGACTAAATTAAAAATCCACGTAGGGTATTCTAATGCTAACCAATAGGTTCCCAACATAAGAGGAATTATCTTAACTGAGCTCATTTCTAGTAATTTTATCAATTTAGAAGTTGAGGGAGTTTAGATGCTAACCATTAATAAATTGAGATCAATTTCATTATGTCCTAATAAATGTACAAATTTGAACAAAAAATTCAAGACATACAACTAATTAACTCACACCTTAAAATGTTTATGTTAAATTGGTTCGTTGTGTTTTAAGTACCATATCATCGGACGCCAAACATTTAGAAGTACGCTCTTATATAAGCGCTTGACAACATCCACAAGTTTTTTGTGAATATGACAAGATGTTCAAATTACTATGTGTGGACACTAGTTTGTTTGTGTCGATGCATAAGAGAATAGGTATAGGCCATTATTTAACCAAATCTGAAAGATTATTGGCCTATTACCATGTCGATAATTGTATCATCACTTAAGAAGACTAAAACATTGGCACCTAGTAGGTGCACTACAAGAAAGATTATTACTAAGCAACACAATACATTCTAAAATTATTTTCTAAAGTCTTTTTATATGCCCTGGTTTGAATCAATGTGTGAAATTTATTCACTTGACACCTAATTTTGGAAATTGCATTATTTCCCTATATCATCTATTTACCTGGTATATGGTAAATGCTTCATGTTAATATTTTTAGGTCGTTAGATTTTTTAAAACATCATCCTTATATCGTCAAATTTGTGTCTTTACTTCCATTCACAGGAAAATTGGGACCGTATCTTGAAGGTTGTTCCTAAGAAGGACCTATGGTCAAGTATTGTCGACAACATTGTTCCATTGGTACATTCATAGGAACTTCCTAAGCCCCGATTTGGCAATTTATATACTTCTTATTAATCAATCTTTAGCCGTTGTTACCATTAGATTGTTTCTAATGTGCACTGCCTTTTTTATGTTAGTTCAACTCTAATGATAAGGTAGAAGAGATCATCAAGTTCTTCACAAAGTACCCAGAGCCGAGTCTGCAGGGTTTGCTACAAAACAAACTTCGTAAGGTACACATCAACATGAAATGGACTGAGGGTATCCAGAGTGAGCCCATGCTTGAACAGATGGTGCATGAACTACTTCACAAGCCCTAATGTGGGTATTCTTGTAGCATTATGATTATTATGATGCACTATCACAGTGAACCTAGAAGCTGCTTCCTTGTTGTACTATTATGGTTCGCAATAAAATGCTTTGCTTCCTTATTATGTATAGAAGATGTCTCTTTCGACTTGTATAATGTTCAAAAGACATGAATATAAACCTATAGAATTGA
The DNA here is from genome assembly GCA_032464435.1 of Aegilops umbellulata. NCBI lineage: Eukaryota > Viridiplantae > Streptophyta > Magnoliopsida > Poales > Poaceae > Aegilops > Aegilops umbellulata. The sequence continues at coordinate 533,643,997 of CP136059.1, forward strand.
AGAAAAACTATAGCTGCAAATAAGAGAATGCCCATGGTGAAATATTGTTCACATCAATCAAAATAACAGTTTATTGCAACCGAAGATGAACAAGTCATTCCAAAATCTCATAGGCAAGGTTAAGGGCATGCCACCTCTGCACTAACTAACACCTCCTATGGCTTGTGCTCCCGATGCATCACCGACTGTGCTGGCTCCAACATGGAACCAGACTGCTTTTCTTCATGCCATGAATGCCCACACCAACCAAAACAATTGCGGTTGGCTCTTCAAGTTGGGCATAATTCACATATGTAGGCCAGAAAATGGTATGTTTTCAACACATCTCCAAATATCCTCCTTTCATCCCAATCACAATTGGCAAGAAGATCCATCGAAGTCAACATCCTTACATCCATGCCATCTTCTTTGTTTTCTTCCTTACCATTCATGCTAACCTCAATCTAATATATTTTCCCTAATTTACATGTTGTTCCGAAGGAGGGGAAATGGCCAAAAGTTGCAGAAAAGCACCAAAACAAGGAACGGTGAAGAAAATATTTTTCTGGAGCCCAAATAAATCCAACAAGATCAGAAAGTTATTTTCATGCGGGGAGAGAGTCATGCGGTCACACTCCTTCTACGGGCCTTTTTGGGGACCACATGGACCCACGACATGGCGAGGCCAAGTGCCGCGAGCCAGGGGCACATGGGGCCCACAGGGCACTCCCTCGATGCTCTCAAGTACTCCTGGTCCTATTTTACCCCGAAAACTCTATCTCTATTTGATGATTTTTTTTCTACCGCCATCTTTGAAGGGGAAACTGAGTGGAGCACTTTTTTGCTCCTGGAGGGTTGTTTCTTTGGGGTCCTTCCCTCTAGGTAGGGGAATTTGAATCCATCGACATCACCAATACTCTATTCTTTATGGGGATCATCCTCATCACCACCACCATCATCATCATCACAAGCACCATCTGTGTACTCATACATCTCTAGACATAGCCGCAAACTGTAAACTATTATATGAGACCAGTTGCGGTGATCACTTCCTGGTGTTAATTACTGCTTTGTACATTATGCTTAGTAATTTGTTGGTAAAAATATATGTATTCTCATATTGTTTATAATACCATTATCACACTGATCATGATTCATATGTTGTCTTGTGAGTAGTTTTTTTATGTTCTTCGGGACTTGGGAGAAACCTTGTTGCTAGTAACCATGTGAATTGAGTAAAGTTCAATGTTTTGATATTATGTTGTGTTGTAATTCTCTATATATGAACGTCAACTGCATATTGCCTCACCTTTGTGGGCATAAAGGAGAGTATTATGTGATAAGTTTGCTTAGGATGGATGGTCGAGTGACATATATTACCATGTCATACTGTTAGTATTCTCTCTAGCTATAGTAGGCAACTCAGAGGTGAAGCTAGTCAGCTTGGTAGTCATTGTAACCAACTTAAAAAGAAATCCCGCTGATAGGTAGTCATACAAGGAAAAAAGTTTCTTTCCTATAACACTAAAATTGCCTCCATAGCACCCAAACTTGCCCTTGAAAAAAGTTTGACAAAACCGACCCATATGGGATCTAATTTTTAAGAACTCGTTGTGATAAACCCAGTTGTGAAAATGGATCATAATTCCTACGCTAGGATCAAAAGTTGTGCCTTCCAATTATTTTTTTGAAACACCAAAGAAACGCATGTGGGACAAGATCTTGACTGATTTCTTTGATAGCATGGGATCGGATACTTTCATTTATGGATTTTTGTTGGTCCTGGGATCACGTGGGCACGAGAGGGGTGGTCCGAAGACATCAATTTGCTTTTTTAGAAAGTGATAGCCTGGCATTCCATATATGGGCATCTGCTCGCCAAGACCATCAAGCACGTGGGGGTTTCCTAGCCACATCTATACCATATAAAAAGACCTAAAAAGGGGTAGATCCAATTAATCTCGGCCATCAAATCATGTCAATCCAACGACCTAGACTCCTTCAATGTCGAGCGCTCAACACGTTTAGCATGCAGTTAATTTAATGCCAAATATAGTGCTAATCACATAATAACACGTAAATAATATTCTACTTAATATTCGCGTGCACTTAATATACTTCCAAATTAACGTGCATTGCACGTACACATTGACTAGTCCTAGTAAAGATATGTAGGTGGCATGCTTGTCTTCTTAAAATAGACAAGTCTACAGATATTATAAGTATATCTTATTAAGACTAGATTTTCAGAAACTTTATGTCTCTTTATATAGACAAAAAATAGTGATATTAGTAGAGTAGGAAACTGAATGTTTTTATTGTTCACACATTTGGTCAATAGAGCAAGTAAATTTGTGTATGCATACTATTTTCATGTTCTTAGACAATGTTTTTCTTCGTGAGAGTTTCCTAGCTAGTGCAAGGCCTTATCTGCAACCTTGATAGTGCATTTCACCGAAAAAGGCGTTCGCCCCGCTTTATATATAAAGCAACTGTCACAAGCCGAGTCCAACAAGATAGCAATACAAAAGATGACGCACACCATAAACGAACACAAATGGTAGCACAAATAGGGGTTCTGCTGATGTCCGGCTCTGGTGGTGGTGGAGGAAGCAGAGGCGCCAAGCGAAGCGCCAGAGATCTGAATCTTCCAATGATGGTGTCGATGGCATCACGCTCCTGGCTGCGGCTAAGCGGCTTCCACAGCTTCAGAAAGCCATAAAGTTCGTAAATAGCGTCGGTAGGCCGCCGAAGAGGAGTCCGTTCAATCACAAGCTTATTGTGAACTTTCCACAATTTCCATGTTAGGACCCACATCACCAGCCACCTAATGTGGGCGTACCCAACGGTTGAATCTTGCCACTTCTCGTAAATGTCGGGGAAGTTGGTGTGGCACCACCCGCCACCCATCACATCCCGAAAGCATGACCCGAGGAACTGAGCTGAAGCAAATGTGAAGAAAATATGGTTGGAATCTTCTGTAGTGCCACACAGAGGGCAGATACCATCGCTAGGGCCATTACACTTAAGCACCTCCACCCCTGAAGGTACTCGACCGCGAATCCATTACCCAAGGAAAATCCTAATTTTCAGCGGAAGCTTAATCATCCAAATTTGGACAAGGGGAGCTAGGGCGGGTGTGAGGGCAATGACCTGATACAACAAACTAGTATCATGAAACCTGGTCTGGTGCTAAGCTAGGAGTGTGTAAGGAGACACACTCCAACAATTCCTTGGATACGACCCTTGGATACACCGGGCCATCTTGGCCTTATCCAGAATGGCCGCAAGGGCGTCTACCACCATGTTGGACTAGATCATCAAAGCGCGCGTTGCCGCGCCTGTCCATCTTAAGAAAATAATTTAACTTATTTACCACAATCTAGGCCGCACAAATACTTGAGAAAATTTTGATGGTGTATCTCAGTTATGCATGTCTAGTGAAAAAATTCTACGTTTTGGTCTAACATGCAAGGGATACGTAAATACTGGTGCTAGATACAACTTCTCGTCAGGTTTATAATAACTGGTGTCCCAAACAGAGGATACCATGATATCTTACATAATCGGTACCGCTATCGTAATGGCAGGATGTCATACATACCGACGTGCGACTTCATGTCGCCTTGATGCAACCTTGTTGTTCGGTGAAATAGTAGTACCTCCTCGAATGCCCAGAGAGCTGACTGAGGTCCTCAACCTACTCCACTGTCTTTCTAATGTGTTTGCTTGCCTTGTTGAGTTTCTTCTTTCTCCAAGGGCTGCATGAAGAACACACTTATACTCTTTGAAAATCAGGAGTGGATTTCTCAGAACATGTCTCTTTGTTGGAGTGCATAAGCCAGACCAAAGAGATACGCATGATGGATACCCCACACTAAAAAAATAACTACAGAAAAAAATTGTACCGAAGGCAAGAATTTACATCATATGAGAGTTGAACAACTTTTCTTTTTACTCGACTGCTAGGATCATTTACCAATGTAAAGGAGAGAAATATAGGCCGAGCTAATGGGGTTTCCAGCTCATCAATCTCTTAAAATTATTTCGCCCCAGTTCCCTGTCCAAAAATTGCAAGTATGACTTATATCCTTCTAATCATTGTATTTCGTCTGTAGGGATACTAACCCATATGATTTTTGTGGCTGGGGAATCAATATGGTTCATTGATGGATTACATTCTTATAGGCTACTGATTCACAAAGCTTTTCTGTAATTTCTTATGTTGGCGTAAACAGTTTCTTTATCAGGACGGACAGATCACAAGATAAAAAGCACAACTAAGAATCTAAGATCATTAAACAGGAAGCAAGTATTTTGATGAAATGCATACCAAACTCTTTTCATCATTATGTTAGTAAGAAAAACTATAAAAAAAGTTATGACTCTAGCAATAACTAATATTATTTGAATGTGGCACGGGATCTGGAAAGATTGCTAATCACAAAGAAATTAGCAATCATAATAGTATTCGTCACTAGTACTAATTGCTGCAAACATAAATGAATCCTTAACCTTTTAATCTTTCATAGATGGGCCATTATAAAAATCAAACGCTGAGAACTCATCCTGCAGGATTTAGGTTCAAGATTAAAGAACCTGTTGTAACAAAAAGAATTAAATGTCATGTCCATCAGTACACAAAATCACCAATCTTACTTCTAATGGAATCTCAGATGAGAGCTTACCACCCCAGGCTTGAGATCCAAAATCAACACATATGTTAGAAAACTAAACGCCATGTGAGCATGCCCATCAGTACACCGTGGTGCTTTGAATCCATTATGCTAAGATGCCCACCTGTACGCAATCGATAATCAAAGGAACAACAATTCTTCCTGGAGATTATCATGCCCATTAATAAAAAAAAGAGATAGAGGGATAAAAGCTTGAAAGGAGAGAAGAAGACCAATAGCATGTAGTCAGTATGTGGTGATGGATAGACAACGGACAGGGAGGGCGTTCAGACGAATAACGCTGGATTTGGCGACGTGGCTGTAGACACAGATTGGCAGTGCAGTAAGGAGGCGAAGTTGGAAGAGCTGACACCAACGCCATGTCCACCCACTCCTCGTTATTCTCCGTCCCTCGCCTCGGCCGCGAATGATAGAGCCCTAGCTCTAGATCATCCGCTTGGGTTGCCACCACGAGCATCCCTGCGCCAGCGACAAGAAAGGTTGAAGACGCATAAAGGTTGATGGGAGAGCTGGAGAGGGAGAGATGCCACTCCGCCACCGCAGATTGAGGTCGGATCAAGCATGTTTTGTTTTAGGGGTACGCATAAAACATGTGGAAAGATGGACGAGAGGCAGTGTTAATTATTGGGCCAGGTTCATGGACGCAGCAAGTACAAAAGGCCCAATGAACGAGAGGACGGCCCGGTTCACGAGAATGCGTCCAGTTCGGTCTCCAGAGTAGCGGCCCGGTCACGTTGCCAGCTGGGACGTGCGTGGTGACAACTGCCAGGAGCCCAAGGTGGGATGACCGAGCAATCTGGAGCGCTGAATGAGCGGATCAGACGGTCCAGGAGCTCAAATCGCTGTGGAGGGATGTAGCTAGCTTTGTTTTACTGTTTTGTAATAGGAAAGGGGAGAAATGATCTCCTTGGCTCACCACACAAAACATGAGAAAGTACGGATTGATTTCCCGATTGATGTTCACAATCGTGTGACCACTCGATACCACCTGCATGACGCGGGTAACCCAGCGGTAGTCGAATCCCTTCCGGAGAAGGACTTCCCAAAGGAAGGACCGGTGAACTGTGTCGTAAGCCTTATGAAAGTTAATCTTAAGAAAGACTTCCTGTTGACTCTTACGCTTCACCTCATGGATAGCCTCATCCAGAATAAATTTGCCTTGAATAAAGGCCGATTGGTTCGGATGAGTAAGCCGGTCTGCCACAAGGGCCGCCCTATTGGCGCGCACCTTCACCAGTATGTGCCAAGATCACATTAATGACCATGATCGGCCGGAACTGACGGATGCCCGAGGCGCCCAACACTTTCGGAAAGAGTAATAATCCCGTAGTTAAGTCGGGACTGGTCAAGCACTCCGACATACTAGAATTCTTGGAACATGTCCATCAGGAGGTCTTTCACCGAAGACAGGAAGAACCTAATAGTAATAGGTAGGTCGTCCGGGCCCGGGGCCATGCCCTTGATGGCCGCAAGGACCTCCTCCTCCGAGAACGGGACAAGGAGAGCCTCGTTGAGAACCCAAAATGTTAAATGCATGACGGGGACTCAATCCTGCGACTTTCAGGTTACAGTGTGAGGGTACCACCGCCAACTGCATTTTCACCACCAGATATCATTAAGATGGCCACATCAAGGCTAAGAAGTGGTTCTTCAATTATGGATTAGAGCCTTGAACAGGTCCTTTTCTCCTCCAAGGTCACACTCTGATAAAATGACAAACACTAAATTTCCGGCAATTAAATTGAATCAAGCTCATTAGTTTCTGTCAGTTTTCCATAAGTATAGTGAATTAAACATACATGGATTTTTATGGCGGCATGGACAGGGACATTTGATCAGCATCCCAAATCACCAAAATTTCAACCTAATCTGATCTCCCTTGGCAGCAAAGAAGATATCTCAGCCGATATTGGGCCAAAAAAAGAAGGGAAAGCAAAATTTTAATTTGGCCAGATAAGAAATGATGATGTCGACACAATATGAACACCTTCAATAATTTCCAAATTGCAGACAATGTACTGTCACAAATGTAAAAAGAAAAGGTGATCTCATATACAGGAATAACACGTCCAGATCATTTTGTTTATTATTCTCTTTTCTTCTTTTATACAGGGTGGCTGATCAGAAGTAGACATGACACAGAGAACCACCATGCTATTTGTTTCAAGTTAGCAAATATATAGCAAGTCATGTTCCAAATTGTTCACAATAAATAGGATATCACTCTGCGGCTACATCTGTCAAGACTACACCTCTGCTGCAAGGGAATGCCAGCCCACAAAACGATGTGAAAAGATATATGGACCCTCAAATAATATGAGCATGAAAAGCCTTGAGAATGAGGTGGTCATAGAGGACGCAGAGTTTCTGTGCTCAGGAAATTCAGTTAACAGCTACTAGTACTACTTTGTAGGTCTGCACCCATCTAAAATATTGAAGCCTAGGATTGTCGAGTCAAGGTGATTATGTCCTCCGGAACTGAAATGAGGCATGAGCCTGCTTCACAGCTTTGGATCAATCCCTCCTCAGCAGTCTGGCTTCATGCTGCCGCCGGATGATCAGAGACTGCTGGTAAAGGTTCAGGTCAAGGCCATCGACGTTCCTGCCCACACGTGCTTGCAGAATCGCCTGCAGGATGTAAGCAACAAATTTGGTGCACCATTGTTCAACTGATACCAGACTGCAAAAAGCTGGAGAAGGTTAGAGAATCACGTCGTTGTTTGGCCGGATCAGGAGCTCGCCGATGAACTGGAACATAGAGCCGCTGCGGAAACCAATTTCCATCAGGTTCTGGGTGTCAATGCTAAGCGTCACGCTGCCATCTCGTATGACGGCAACCGCGGAGTCCACATCGTATGACTGAAGGCTGGAGAATCGCAAGCCAAGAAGGTTAGCAAAGTTATTAATTAGAAGTTGTGGTTTTCAGATGGAAGCAGCTGCAATAACGTACGTTCCTGTTACTCGGATGGATGCCCCTTGCTTGAACATCTCCGAGGAGGGCTCTAGCTCTTGCAGAGTGATAGGCACACCTGGTTTCAGAGTAGAAGATGCCATCTGGCACAGGGACCTGATGAAATGCAAGATGAGGAAGAAGTTATGTCTGGCCTCTGGTAATAGTCCTCACAAACAAGAAATGTACGAATCATGTTTTTCAGAATTCCAGCACCAAGATAAAGATAAGGAGTGATATCAAAGGATGTGAACCCTGAGTGACAATAACAGGTTAACTATTTCCAAAAGGATTCATAATTCCTAGTGATGCATCACAGAGTCTTCTGCAGGATTAATAGGGTACTCCCTCCATTCCCTTATACAAGGCCACTATGGAAAATACATTTTGCATCTATACAAGGCCACTAACAGTAATCGAGGCAAAATTTAATGATGTTTTCTTATACTAGCAACTTGTTTAATACTTGCATGCATATAGTCATAATGACATTGTGCTACTTCCTTCTCATTTCTTCTTTGCATGCATGCAGGGGTATTAATAATCCCGGTTAACGAGAAGAAAAGTTGGCTTGTAAAGTGGTCACTAAATTTTACCTTGGTACCTGTAATTTGAGTTTGTGGCCTTGTATAAGGGAATGGAGGGAGTACTACAAATTCGTCACATAAAGCATCCATCACTAAAGGGAAAACGAAGAATGTGTCATGTACTGATCTAGCATTGTAATCGCAATCACGAGAAATGAAGCAAAAAATAAATCAACTATATCAAGGAAGGGCTTCATAATCAGTATCATGCACAGGTGGATCATCATTTTTGCAACACCTTTCAGCTGCACCCATAAACAGAAGGCAGCGAGCATAAGAAATCAGAGTCGCGGGGCAGAGAAAACGAAGAAGGAAACCATTTGCACTTCCCAATCCAACATTCTGACATGAAATTATATTCTGAAACTGAACTTATTCTGTATCTTTGCTCCCTCCTGACGGAAGACATTTGAACTTTGTTTTGCCAAAACGTTGGTCAGCGGCATACATACCCTATGCGCACGGGATAGAAGAAACCTGATGAAATCCGCGACCCAGGCAGTGATTGCCTCTCGCTGACCTACTCCTTCCTCCTCCTGCTCCTCCGCCACGCGTCGCCGGCGATGTGCGCGAACAGTAAAGCCACTGGAGGCACGAGGGGGGATACTGGAGGGAGGTGAGATTGGGACGTAGAAGCGGAGCTCACCTGGCGGGAGGATGGGACGGGAAGACGGCGGCGGCAGAGGATCCCGGCGACCGGGGTTGGGTTCTTGGAGGAAGGAAGACGAGGCGCACTAGTCCCGTTAGAGCTTTTTTACAGTTTAGCGAAAAAACGCCGTAGACTATAACCTCTAAACCCAAACCCGTAAAAAAATTTAGAGGTCCAACCCTCAAACCAATTTGCAATTTGTAGAAGTAGGGGTTGAGGGGAAAATCTCCCCCCAACCCGCACTCCTCCTCGTCGCTGGCTCCTCGTTCGCGCGGGAGCCAACCGCTCCCCTTCCGCCCGCGTCCCGCCGCCCTCCTCCTCGTCGCCGGCCATGGAAGGCCCCTCCGCCGCCGCGCCCCCGCCCGCCGCGGCCGCCGCTCCCGCCCCGCCCGTCCCGCCCGCGTCGCCCGCACCTGCCCCCCCCCCCTCCTCCCGCCCAACCGGCCGTCGCCGACGTGGTGGCGGCGACCCACGTCGGGGCCAAGCGGCGGCGGGCGGGCCTCGCACCACCTCCTGCCGCCCCCGCCCCGGCGCCTGCCCCCGTCACCGCCCCGCCCGCCTCGCTCGCACCGGCTCCCGCCCTCGCCGCCGCTTGCCGCCCCGGCTACCAAGAAGAGCCGGCAGAAGGCGGCCTCCCTTGGGCCACGAGGGGCGGCCTCGAAGCCACGGAAGAAGCCCGCATCAATGATTGTCATTTGGTAGTTTGTTTGGAAGTTGATTGTGTTCTTGTTGTCATGAATTGTGAGATGTCAAATGATAGATTTAAAGGTTGGGGTCGAGGCAAAGACTAGAACCCTCAAATCCAATCCTTAAAGCAGTTTACGGGTTGGGTTTGAGGGTTCTAGTATTTGCCCCTGTTTTTCAACCCTTATAAGTGTCAAAAAGTGGCACAACTCAACCCTTAAAACTGCTTTTTAGATTTAAGGGTTTGAGGGTTCTACTAGTAATGCTCTTACTCCCCAGGCCCATACACGAAGCACATTCAACAACCCGTTTCCGGCAGATCCTATTCGGCATGCGCGTCGCCGCTTAGGGCATCTCCAGCCGCGCCCCCAACAGGCCCTCCCCAGACGTTTTTGCCGCGCTGGCGTCAAAAAAACGGCCCAGTCGCGCCCCCAGAAGCCCGTTTTTCGCCGGCTCGGGCCAAAACCGGTACCGGCGGACCCAGGCCAAACCCAGCGCCCTGGGGGCGCTTGGGGAGCCGGCACAAGCGAAAAACGCGCGTGGGTCCGCCCTGGCGGCGACCCGAGGGCTATTTCCCGCCGTTTCTTGACGCTTTTCCCTCGCATCTCTCCCGTTCGCTCGCCTTCCTCCCGCCATTCCCTCCCTTTCTCCCGCCAAACCCCCTCCCGCTCGCCTTCCAGTCGCCGCCATGCCGCCGAAGAAGTACGCCATGCCGCGCGCGGCGGCAACCGCGACTGGCACCGTGGCCCAGCCGAAGCAGAGGAAGCCGAGGGCGCCGCCATCGAAGCCACCGGGCCTGTCGAACGCCGAGTGGAGGGTGAAAGTTCAGCGACGCGACACAGTCACCGCCGACCGGTGGAACAGGGCCATGGCCAAGAAGGCCCGCGACAACGCGGCGCGCGCGGCGGCGTCTTCCTCATCGGTCGACCACGCGGGGATGATGAATCCACCCGTCGTCAGCCACGTCCAGTACGCGCCCTGGGGACAGCAAGGCGTCGGATATCCATGGGGTTCGCCGTCGCCCGGCTACGCCGACGGCGACGCGCACGGTGGGTTCAACCCAAACGTGACCTTCCCCCATGGCCACCCCACGACGCGCACACCCTCGCCCGCCTTCATCGGCGTGCAGTACCCTCCATACAACTACTCGCCGCCCGCCTACGCGTCCACACTGACGCCCCATCTCCGCTGTGGACCGCTGCCCTTCTCGCACCTCGGCGACACCGACGACACAGGAGCCGACATGGGCGACATCATCGCGACAGGATCGACCACGGCCGCCGCGTCTCCCGGGTTCGCCACCCAGGACGAGGTAGTGGATCTCAACGGCGACATGGAGGCCGAGCTCGGCTACGTCTACGGCGAGGATGCGCACGAAGCGCAGGAACCCGAGGAGGAGGAGGACGAGGAGGAGGAGGAGGAGGAGCCGGCTCCTGTTCCGACGAAGGGGCGCCAGAAGAAGAAGAAGCGGGCGGCTAGGTCAGGCGAACCGCGCATCAAGTGGATGTCCAAGGAGGAGGAATGCCTCGCCGAAGCATGGAAAGTCGTCTGCCTCGACCCGACCACCGACGTGAACCAGAGCTTGGAGACGTACTGGGACCGCATCAAGGCCGAGTTTGACGAGCGGAATCTCGTCGACCCCTACTTCAAAGGCGTCTACATGCAGCGCGGCTCCAAGGCGATGGCGAACCATTGGGGGCGTATCTAGTTGGCGTGCAACAAATGGCATGGAATCGTCGAGGAGGTCGCGGCTCGCCGTGGAGAGCGGCGCCAGCGTTGAGGATCAGGTACGCACGCCGTTCGCCCGCATCTCTTCGTCGTCTACGCCCGCCGCCCGCCAACTGTTTGTTCCTCCGCGCAGCTGCTGCGTATGTTCACCATGTATCGGCGCGACAACCAAGACGCCGACTTCAAGCACCTCCATGTCTCCAAGCGCATTGACAAGTGCAAGAAGTGGGCGGAAGTCCGACGTGCCCTCGACAAGGCCAAGGAGACATACAAGCTGGACACGACGACTCCGGGCGCGTCAGAGGGGCGGCCGGACAGCCACAAATTGGCAAAGAAGGGGAAAACGTCGACGCGGCAACCGCGCGAGTGCAGGAGTCCATCGAGCATTGCCTCGCCGACGCCCAGGCCCGGGCCGTCCTAGGTGAAGAGAAAACCGAGGCGCGGTGGTCGTCGCTGATGACGAACAGCGCCATCAAGCTCGACCTGCTCCGGACCAACGTCGACCTGCTCCGGATGAACGTCGCCGCGAAGAAGAGGAACACCGACATGGCTTTTCTGATGGGTGGGGCGGACATGCTCCAGAGCAACGACGAGCAGCTCAGGGCGTGGTACATGGCGGAGCGCGGCCTCATCCTGAACCAGATGCAGACGGCAACGCCGACGACGCCAGCTCCCGCGCCCACGGTCACACGGACGCCAAGCCCGAACGACGCCTCTGCATCGCCGCCCAGCAGCACCGAAGCCGCGCCGACACAGCCCAGCACCGAAGCAGCTCCGACACCGCCGAGCCCGCGCACGCTGACTCCGCCAACGCCTGGAGCCGACCCTGCCGAGTGATTCATTGCGCACGCGAACTTGCGACGTGCGGCGCTCTATTTTTTGTAATGCCAGACTACGTCCGATCGCCGGATTTGTGGCGTCTTTTGTGAGCGGGAACGACCTAGTTCAAATTTCTGCAATCCTAGGGCCGACGCTTGGGGGCGTGACTGGGAGCTAGGTCGCCCCCAGGGGCCGAACTAGCGCCGGCACGCCCCCAGGCCGCTCTATTTAGGCGACCTGGGGGGCCGAACGGCTGGAGATGCCCTTAGGTTTCGGTCGGAACAACTACCCATTTCCGGCGTTGACCTTCCCGAATCGGATTTTTTTTCTTGTTTTCTTTGTTTTTTCTCCTTTAGATTATCTTTATTTTTTTTTCCTTTCTCTTTTTTTCTTAATTTTCCAAATTCAAGAACTTTTCTGCAATCTGGGATATTTTTTTCCAAATCGGTCAACATTTTTTTAAATAGGTGAATATTTTTTGCAATTTAAAATTTGTTCATTGAAATAAAAATGTTCAATATTTCTTAAAAAATATTCATCATATTCAAAAATGCTCATAAATTGAAAAACAATTCTCGAATTGAAAATTTAATCATCAAATTCAAAACAATGTTCATTGAATTTAAATATTATTCATGAAATTCCAAAAATGTTCATCAAAATTCAAAATATATCAATCCAGCATTCAAATTTTGTTCATAAAATTCAAAATGTCCATTTTCTAAAAATTATGAAAAACTTGAATTCGTAAAAAGTTTTTTAAATTTGTGAACATTTTTTGCCTTATCGAATAGTTTTTGAAATTCTACACTTTTATAAAAACCACAAACTTTTTTAAAGAAGCAAAAATGTGCGTGAATTCAAAATTTCTTTATCAAATTCAAATGTTCATTGATTTTAAAAAATTAATAAAAAATTTCATGAAATAGAAATAATGTTCATCGAAAAATCAAATTTTGTTCATCAAAATACAAAAATGCACATTTTTCACTTTTGACCATTTTTTGAATTCATGAACTTTTTCCTTTGCATTAGTGACCATTTTCTGAACCCGTTTCCTTCTCACTGTCTGCCAATCTAAGAAGAAACATGTCCATTAAACAAGAAAAGAATCAGATACCTCATGGCATCCCTTCTACCTAAGATGTGTATGGACAAGTTAAATGGACAAGCCATCATGAAGAATGGTTTGTGCCAAAATATTAGCCCAAAGATTCCTCTCATCAACGTACAACACTGAATTCCGCCACTAAGAAGCTCACCAGAGGCTCTAATTTATTGCCTTCGGAAAACCTAAAACAAGTACATGGAGTAGGATTGATCCAGTGTTTGATGCTAAGTTGAAGAAATCATCATAGTGTAAATGGATGTATGGTGTCAATTGGAGTAATTCTTCACTAGAGCATGCTAATTTGTGGAAAGAAATCCTAACTATCTCAAAGAATGGTTTGTGCCAGAATCTTAGCTCAAAGATTCCTCTCGGCAAGTATTAAGAAGTGCACCAGAGAATCTAATTTATTGCCTTCAGAAGTTTTTGATCGAACCAAATCAAAAACAAGAAATTTAACTAGATTTGTGGTGTCAGGTGGAGTAATTCTTCAGTTTTGCAACTGTGTGAGTTGATGCATCAAGAAGGAAGCACAAGAAAGTCATCCCTTTTTTGTTCAAGTCGTACGGGGGGAACAACTCCCCACCGCTTGTTATTATACTCTCAAAAGTCGACAGGGCACCACGAACAGATGTACATACAGGGGAATAATTACATCATGAAAGGAGGGGGGTGGCGATAAGAGAACACAACCGAGGTCAAGCAACAGCAGCACGAGCAAGATGCGTACGAACCTGCTCAAGACCTTCAATTGGCACAACAAAACAAGGCAATGTAGGTGGTCTTGTTGACCATGCACACAGAGATTGCTGCCATGGCGGTGGCCACTGTGTGTTAACTGGCTAGTTAGCCACTAAGCACATATGCACAGGTTACTGCACAACCTATCTGAACCATTGCTGATCTAATCTACGTTAGGGAAGTGTTGAACAGTACAATTCAAAGAGCTAATTAACTAAATTTGACAGACTACTTAGAATTTTACTACTGCTGCTGGAAACTAAACGACGTTTTCAGGAAAGCAAGAAATAAATAGTGTGGGTCAAATCCAGGCCCGCGAGATCAAAGCCCAAAGGCGTCAGGGCGAGCAGACATGCAGACCGAGTTCAGTCAATCTCCGTGCACATTACCATGCTTCCTTCCTCTTCTCATCCAGAGCATCGGCTTGTTGTGCACAGATCCAAAAAAATATCCAGAGAAGTTGAAGCGAATGAAAAATCAAGTTCTCTGTATGTACAGAAAGACATCAGTTGATTCGGGAGCTGATCAGATAATTGTAGTCTGTAATTTGGTCAACACTCAACACTAAATATAATTTTCTGTTGAAGATTATCATCACATCAACTCGTTACAAAAGAAAGAACAAAAGCATAAAACAAAAATGAAATAGAGAAGCAGTTTGACTGATTTTGGAAGGCTCAGACCAATGAATTATGTCAGCTTTGTCTAGGTTTGTGAGAGAGGAGTCTTAGTAGTCCTTACTCCTTAGTGGTGTGGGTGTATCTACAATGTGCGAACATCATCTGCTAGGTCTCTTCTATAAAACTATGGTACAACATTGTCGTACTCTCAAAAAAATAAAAATAAATTCCTTTGCTCTTCGTAAATATTAATTATGATACATACTGTCCAAGAATCATATTAAAATTCTGATGGTCTGAATCATTGAGAGAAGACCGGTTCTCCTACCGCTGGCCACAATTCTGTTAAGGCAGTATCAAAGGCCATGTTTACAAGAAACAGAGATGCGCAAATACATGGGCAGTTCATGGTTCTGCGATTATATATTCTCACACGGCATTGTCATCCCCGTAAACATGGCCTAGGACATTGTATTAATTATCTTCTGTGAAGCAGTTGGTGAAATGTCCTACAATGAGCAGAAAGATAAAAGAGAAACCAAAAACAAGATTAAACTGGGGAAACCAGCATGGCTCAGACATCCAAGGAAGGAATTAGCAGCATTAGCTCTCAAGCCTGGCAGGGCGAAAGCTCTTAGGCGGCATCTGCGAATGTTTTGAGAAACAAGCCTTAGTTCTATCATCATCACCATTGGTTTCCGCAATTTAAAATCAACAAACACCAAACACTTATGTCAAGCAAAAAATTCAAAGGAAAATACTTATGTCAAGTAAGAAGTCTAATCACAAAAAAAGGCTCTGCGAATTAGCAGTCAGTGTCGCACAAAGTGTTTCCTTCTCGCTGTCTGCCAATCTAACGAGAAACAAGGCAATTAAACAAGAGCAAGAATCAGATACCTCATGACAGCCCTTCTACCATACCCAAATAAATTGCAACGCTAATACATGTATGGACAAGTTGAATGCACAAGCCATCTCGAAGAATGGTTTGTGCCAGAATCTTAGCCCAGAGATTCCTCTCGGCAACGTACAGCACTGAATTACGCTATTAAGAAGCGCACCAGAGACTCTAATTTATTGCCTTTAGAAGTTCTAGATCAAATCAAATAAAAAACAAGAAGAAATGTAACTGGACTTGTGGTGTCAGGTGGAGTAATTCTTCAGTTTTGCAATTGAGTGAGTTGATGTATCAAAGAAGGAAGCACGAGAAAGTCATCCCTTCAATTGGCACAACAAAACGAGTCAATGTAGGTGGTCTTACTGACCATTCACAGTGATTGCTGCCATGGCCAAACTATCTAAGCCATGCATGGCTGATCTAATCTACGTAAGTTAAGTGTTGAACATTAGGATTCAAAGAGACGGTTAACTAAATCCGACAGACTACTTAGAATTTTACTACTACTGACAGTTTCAATCAAGGTGATTACTGAAAACTAAACAGTGTGGGTCAAATCGAGAGTATCTGCTTATTGTGCACGGATCGGGTAAAAGAAACCAGAGAAGTTGAAGCCAGTGAAAAATCAAGTTGATATTCTTCTGTACCAAAAGACATCAGTTGAAGTTCCAGACAAATGAGAGAACAGATCGGTTGAGCGAGATTCAGGAGCTGATCAGATAATTGTAGTCTGTAATTTGGTCAACACTAAATATGGTTCTGTCGAAAATTATCATCACATCAACTCAATAAATCTTGTTCCACTCCAATACAAAAAAAAGCATATGTGGAAGGCTCAGACGAATGAATTATGTCAGGGTTGTGATAGAGTAGTCTTAGTAGTCCGGACTGCTGAGTGATGTGGGTGTACCTACAATGATGCGAACATCATCCGCTAAGGTCTCTTGTAAACTTTTTGCCCCCTTCTACAGAACTATGGAACTCCTTCGGGGTACTCTAAAAGAAATAAAATAAACTCTTTGCTCTTCATAAAAATTAATTATGATAAATACTGTAGATCATATTATAATACGCTTTTCCTACCGCTGGCCACAATTCCATGAAGTCAGTTCGAGACCCTACATTGCACAAGAGACTGAAAAATATCAATGACCATGTTTACGAGAAAGAGATGTGCAGATACATGGGCAGATCACCGTTCTACGATTCCATGCTCTCACAGGCATTGTGCATGCCTCTCATGCTGGTAAACATAGCCTAGGATATTTAATTTTATTCTCTGGAGCAATTGGTGAAATGTCTTACAACGAACAGAAAGATTAAAGAGAAACCAAAAACAAGATTAAACTGGGGAAACCAGCATGGCTCAGACATCCAAGGAAGGAAATAGCAGCATTAGCTCTCAAGCCTGGCAGGGCGAAAGCTCTTAGGCGGCATCTGCGAATGTTTTGAGAAACAAGCCTTAGTTCTATCATCATCACCATTGTTTTCCTCAATTTAAAATCAACAACGCCAAATACTTATGTCAAGCAAAACATTCAAACGAAAATACATGTCAAGCAAGAAGTGTAATCACGGAAAATGGCTGTGTACCTACTGTACCACAGCCACAAAAATCTCTGTTGGCACAATGTAGCAACTCCAGTCAAGGCTTGTGGCTACAGGAGACGTGGCATCGGGACCAAGAAAACAAGATAAAAATTGCTGCAACAGAAGAGAAAGAATTGCAGAAATCCCTCAGAGACCCGTTTCAAATCACGCACACAGCTGAATCAAGCCGGTGCAAATGGGTATTCCGTCCCAGAGCAAACCACAGAGGTTATTATACAGGGATGGACACTTGCAGCGGCAGAGAAGAAGCTGCTGCTTACAGTGTCATACGGCACTTCCTGGTCTGAGCTCTTCACTGAGACAAGATGACGTATTCCAAAAGGAGTGGAAAGAGAAGTCACCACTGCCAAAAACCTAAATGAATCATCATCGCATCATCACTAGAACCATGAGGAAAATAGAAACAAGGATGATTTGAATTCGACAGAAGCAAACAGAAGGAAAAGGCTTGAGTTTGTGTAACAACATGAGTCGATCAATGGCAGACAAATCCGCCTCACCGAAATCCGCTAAGATCCTTTCGGATCTGAATCATCACCAGCCAACCAAATCCAATCCACTTCACACGAACAAAGAGATAACAACAGAGGTAAAAAAAAACTTTGGGACAGAGTGAGTTTGCTTTTCTTCCACACATCAAGATATAATCAGATAAGAAAAGGGTGTGGCTAGGACTCATCTAGATGTGACATAACTATGTCACATCTAAGTATGACATCACACAACATCAGCAAAAAAACAATTAAAAAGCATTTTATACAAATCTTGAAACCCCTAATTATATGATGAACTACTTAGATGTGACAATACTTAAAAACATCTAGATGTGAATTAGTCATTCTGATAAGAAAATTACATACTATGCCAACGGAAAGGGCCCGAAAAATCATCGAGTAAATCAGATCCAGGTGAGTTGAAGGCAGGCTTGGGTTTCAATCTAGCAAGATGGCAGGACAATTTGCCGATTGGCTGGGATCGTGGCTAATGAGATCCAGACAAGAAGCTGATCTTGCAAAAAACATTAAAATCAAGAAGAAGAGCGCAGAGAGGAGCAGTAGAAAAGAAGACCCGACACCAACAAGGCGACAAAGAGGGACGGAGGGACGCCAGCACCAGCGGCGCCATCCGCCGGACGAGATTGACGCCGCCCTCGAAAATCAGGGCCACCACCCTGAGATCCAAGGCCCCCTGCGGCGCAGAGCAGCAGAGCCTCGCCACCACCTTAACCGGCAGACGTGCAGTAGCGCCTCGGGTGGTGGCGGGGGGAGGGGGCGGCGAAGCTTGGGTTAGGTCGCTCTCGTGTCGCCCGTGAGGGCCGACGCGAGAGCCGGGGGAATGTCATTCAACATATTCACCAGGAAACAACACATCAAAATAGACTAATGAGAAAAGTCAACATGACGGATCAGATTTCTGGCTTGGAATCCTGATGGGATTACATTTGCGCATAGTATAATCATAGTCAATCATTTGGGGAAAGTATCCTCACATCCAATCAACTTGTTAAAAATAAACAAATAGAAGTCAGAAAGATAAAATAGAACAAAATAAAGTAATAAGGTTCAGGCTATACCAAAACTATCTTTGATTTTATTTCACAATCAGAATTCAAAAGTTTATTCATATAAAAAAAAGTGGGAGATCAGATGGTAGTGCATGATGTAAATTGATCATCACAGTGAATGCAGAAATGTTGTATGGTTATGATATCATCACTTCTCCCATCAAGTCAAATATGACAAATTAAAAAACTGTCAGAAAAGATAGCCATAGAGCATCCCATATAAGAGTTCTTACGCATATCAATTGACGTGACAGAATATATGATGCCGATTAGACATTCAGAATGAGTAGGAGGAATTTATCATCAAATTGATCAGACGCCAATTGTCTTCCTCATAATGCCACCGAGACAATCATACTAAAAGTAAAGAAAAAAATATCAAACACACTGACCAATGTTCTCTCAGACAAATGCCTCAATTGTCCACATGGTTTAAAAGAATGGATTACATCAGACTCGTCATCTGTTTTCATCATCACGGAGAACTAAGAACAATGGAAAATGGAAGTGTTAAACAAAAATGAGTTCAGTTAATCTCACAGAATAAGCAAACATATAATTGATAGAACAGAAGTAGTAGAATGGGCTGTATCAGACATCTAATCAGTGTTCATCATCACCAAGAAACTCTAATCAAGCAGAAAGAATGAAACAATTTAAAGGATGTAAACGGGGGGTACAGTAACCGAAAGCTCCTAGTATGAAAGCAGTCAGTGTCGCACAAACCAATTTCCTTATCGCTGCCTGCCAATCTAACAAGAAACAAGGCCATTAAACAAGACCAAGAATAAGATACCTCATGGCATCCCTTGTACCATACCCAAATAAAATGCAACGCTAATACATGTATGGACAAGTTGAATGCACAAGCCTTCTCGAAGAATGGTTTGTGCCAGAATCTTAGCCCAAAGATTCCTCTCGGCAACGTACAGCGCTGAATTACGCTATTAAGAAGCGCACCAGAGACTCTAATTTATTGCCTTCAGAAGTTCTAGATCAAATCAAATAAAAAAAACAAGAAATGTAACTGAATTCGTGGTGTCACGTGAAGTAATTCTTCGGTTGTTAGTTGATGTATCAAAGAAAGAAGCACAAGAAAGTCATCCCTTCAAATTGAAACAAAACAAGTCAATGTAGGTGGTCTTACTGACTATTCACAGAGATTGCTGATATGGCAGTGGCTGCGGTGGCTAATTAGCCACCTAGCACATACGTGCAGACTACTTGGAATTTTACGTGGGTCAATCAAGGTGATTACTGAAACCCGAGGGACGTCTTCGGGTAAGTACTAAATAGTGTGGGTCAAATCCAGGCCCGCAAGATCAAAGCCTGAAGGCGTCAAGGCGAGCAGACATGCAGACTTCCTTCCTCTTCTCATCCAGAGCATGGGCTTGTTGTGCACAGAGACGACAAAATAACCAGAAGTTGAAGAAAATGAAAAATCAAGTTCGTACTCTGTCTGAATAGAAAGATATCAGTTGAAGATCCAGGGGATCGAAAGAACAGATTGGTTGATATAGATTCAGGAGCTGATCAGATAATTGTAGTCTGTAATTTGGTCACCACTAAATAAGATTTTCTGTGGAAGATTATCATCACATCAACTCAATAAATCTTGTTTTTCCACTTCGTTACAAAAGAAACAACAAAAGTAAATCAAGGACAAAAATATTGAAACAGAGAAGCAGTTTGACCGATCTTGGAGAGAGTAGTCTTAGCAGTCATGAGCGGTATGGGTGTATCTACAATGATGCGAACATCATCGGCTAGCCTCTGTAAACTTTTTTCCCTTATATAAAACTACGATAGGCCTTTGGTGTACTCTTATATAAAAACAAGATTAAACCTAGGAAAACAGCATGGCTCAGACATCCAAGGAAGGAATTAGCAGCATTAGCTCTCAAGCCTGGCAGGGCGAAAGCTCTTAGGCGGCATCTGCGAATGTTTTGAGAAACAAGCCTTAGTTCTATCATCATCGCCATTGTTTTCCGCAATTTAAAATCAATGCTGCAATAGAAGAGAAAGCGACGACACGTCCAAGAAAGCAAAATAAAAATTGCTGCAACAGAAGAGACAGAATTGCAGAAATCCCTCAGAGACCCGTTTCAAATCACGCACACAGCTGAATCAAGCCGGTGCAAATGGGTATTCCGTCCCAGAGCAAACCACAGAGGTTATGATACAGGGATGGACACTTGCAGCAGCAGAGAAGCAGCTGTTGTTTACAGTGTCATACGGCACTTCCTGGTCTAGAGCTCTTCACCGAGACAAGATGATGATGCATTACAAAACGAAAATAAGAGACAAAATCAAGCAATGCTCAGTGGAAAGAGAAGTCGTTTTTGGTTTGTAGGCTCACGGTGACAGATGCCACAACTGCCAAAAACCTACAAGAATCATCATCGCATCAAGATCATTAGAATGCAAAGGATAATAGAAACAAGGATGATTTGAGATCGTCAGAAGCGAATTTTAGGAAGGAAAAGAAAGGCTTCAGTGTGTGTAACAACATGAATCGATCAACGGCGGACGAACCCGCCTCACCGAAATCCGCTAAGATCCTCTCGGACCTGAATCATCACCAGCCGAGCCAACCAAATCCAATTCACTTCACACGAACAAAACAGAGAAAACCAGAGTAAAGCTTATTCGCGGAGAAGATTAAGTACTGTGCCGACGGAAAGGGCCCGGAAAATCATCGAGCAAATCAGATCCAGGTGAGTTGAAAGCCGGCTTGGGTTTCAATCTAGCAAGATGGCAGGACGATTTGCCGGTTGGCTGGGACCGTGGGTGACGAGATCCAGACAAGAAGCTGATCTTGCAAAAGAACGTAGAACGAAACACATTGGAATCGACAAGAAGAGCGCAGAGAGGAGCAGTAGAAAAGAAGACCGACGAACGGTGAAGGTTGAGGGAGGGAGGTGCGGCGGCGGTGAAGAGGCGGCGCGCCGGCGATGGGATGGTGCGCGGGTCTGCTCGTAATATATAGCCGCCGACCCCGCGGGGTTCTTTGTCAGGGTTTCAGCTTCCCTGGGCCACAAGATGCGGGGACGTTACCGGACCCGGTTCGGCCCAGGTGTGAAATCTGAATCGCGAGGGCTTCGACCCGGGGGAATAGTATTATTTTTTTTCGAGACTAAAAAAAGTATTATGTTTTTTATCAAAAAAATATTATTATTTATCCCAAAACAAAATCTATCTAGTGCACCGGGGGCTTCCCTATAAAAGGAAGCACACTGGGGCTGTCACATCTTGTCTACAAAAAATTAAATCTTCTGAAAAAATAGAAGTTTTTATAAAAATCTGAAAATAATGCAAGACACAGATAATATTGATACTTAATAAAGTGTAAAATTATTTAAACCAAAATTAGTACCCAAAAAACTCGTGAATATATATCAGTGCGAAAAGACACAAAGGGGCCGATCCAACTAATCTTGACAATCAAACCATGTCAATCCAACGGCTTAGATTGCTCCAATTGTGAGTGTTCAACGTATTTAGCGTGCAATTAATATCATATCAAATAGCAATGTCTTTGTTAACCTAACAGCAAGTTGCCAACCACATTTATGCAAGATAATGAATTCATAAAAGTATTTATCCATGTCTTCGGCTCGCTTTAGTGCTTGTAGTCGTCGCTAAGTGGTCTAAGGTTCTTGATGTAACTTTTATTATTTCTGGTATTCGTTGTATGGTCATGATTGAATATGAATAGATCAGAAGTTTTTTGCGCAAAAAATCAGAAAGGAGGCCAGCCAAGCATTGCAAATTTACCTTATTTGAATAGCCATTGAAAATCAGAGCTAATATACTTTGAAATGCCAGAACATCAACTATTAGCTTCAGGTCACATGAAACCGTTTTCTTTTAGCAACCGGGAGGAGCTCTGCCTTTTCAATAAAATAGAATTGACCAAATTGTACATACACATGAATCAGTTAAGCCAATAAGCATATATATAAAATATATATATGAACATCAACTATTAGCTTCAACTTTTTGTACAAAACACAATGATTGTATCTTTGCTGTAGGTGGCATCAATAGTAAAGGCTTCAGGACAACTAATGGCTCAACCTTCATCCTTTTCAGTAACCTCCTTAGCATTAATACGTCATTTCGACCACTTAATAAAACTTCATGTGACAATTGGAATCAAAAGACTGGTCTAGGTTAAAAATATCTTTGGTGCATCATGCGATTGTACTACATTACATTAGCGGTGCACTTTAAAGGCAACCCAAAATACAATTTTTTTAAAGGAGGTCCAAACCCCTTAGCCTATGCATCAATGTGATTATTAAGAAAAGCACAGGAGAAATGAACTCTGGCCGAAGCATTACAAGATGAAAAATACCCACCTACGACTAAGCATACACTTGTTCCATAGCAGAGCACCAAAAGCATAAACTGCAGCAGAAGAATTGTTCAGCTCGCGTCGATTCTGTTGACTCCATATCTTCATCTATGCGTAGCGTTGTAGACCTCACTTGCTACATGTTCTAGCATTTTCCCCCAACCATCAGCGCCTCTTTTTCGGTCTCCTTTATCTGCAAGATTGACCATCCCACAATCCAATGACAAGTGAGTCTTATTAGGATCATTGGGTCTCTCTCTCTCTCTCTCTCTCTCTCTCTCTCTCTCTCTCTCTCTCTCTCTCTCTCTCTCTCTCTCTCTCTCTCTCTCTCTCTCTCTTCTAACTCAGGTCTCTCTCCCTGTCTCTGCTTTAGCAGCGACAACGAATAGCAGCAACAACAACAATGTAGAGTAAAAGAAAATCCCATATTTCCTCTTTTTTTGTCAAACATCTCTCTCCCACTCCTTGCTCTATTTGTCAGTAGCAGTGGCACGAACACCGACAATATAACTGTTTGGTTGAAGACTCGGTTTGCCACGCCTAAGCTGAGGCGTTAGCCACAGCTGTGGTGCGCCCCCAAGAAGTGTTGCGGCTTGCGGGCAAAACAAGTGCCACACATTTGGCAAAAAAATCTATAGTAAAAGCTCCTTTGCGCCGTGGCGAGTTAGACCTTCGTAAAACACGAAACGCCTGCCTAGGGAGCTATGGCACGCCACAAGAAGTGTGGCGGGCACGGCGTGGAGGGGCCATGGGGAGCAATCGGACCTAAGCGGAGGAGGCAAAATTTAAATGAGGAAAGAACCTCATACATAGACTCAAGCATGGAAATGACTGGGTGACTAGTCATGATCATAAAAGCAACATTGTCCAGACACATTTTGTCAACATTATGAAGAGGGGTTCGCCTCGCCACAAAACTATTAACTGGGGCGCCTTCCCTCCTACAGGCCATGACCTTTCCGACCTTGGGGTGTCTATCACAGAGGATGAGGTAAAGGATGCTCTCTCTGCCCTTCCTGGGGACAAGGCCCCGGGGCCTGATGGATTCACTGGGAAATTCTTCAAGGTTTGCTGGGATACTATCAAACAAGATGTCATGCTTGTGATTAACAAGTTCTCAGATCTGCATGCGGAACACTTCCACTGGCTCAACTCGGCGAACATCGCCCTCATCCCTAAGAAGGATGGCGCCCAAGACATCTCAGACTTCCGACCCATCAGCCTGATACATGTTGTTGCAAAGCTCATTGCCAAAGTCCTTGCAACTCAGCTGGCCCGTCACATGAACAATATTGTTTCCATTGTGCAAAGCGCCTTCATCAAAACAAGGAGTATCCACGACAACTTCATGTACGTGCAGAACTTGGCCAGGAAATTTCACCGCGAAAAAACCCATATGCTCCTCTTCAAGCTTGATATTAAGAAGGTGTTCGACTCGGTCAAGTGGGATTAATTAATGCAACTTCTAACCCATCATGGCTTCCCGAGTCGGTTCAGAGGGTGGGTCTCGGCCCTCCTCTCCACGGCCTCCTCCAGAGTATTGCTCAATGGTATTGCCGGTGATCCGATCAAGCATGGTTGTGGCCTTCGGCAGGGTGACCCCCTCTCGCGGCTGCTCTTTGTGCTTGCTATTGATTCGCTGCACCACATCCTGAAAAAGGCTACCACTCAGGGTCTGCTTCACCCGCTAAGCAACCGCTTCACGGGCATTAAAGATTCACTATATGCTGACGACGCAGCGGTTTTTTGCGCCCCTATCAAGGAGGATGTTAGTTTCATTGCCAGCACGCTCGCCTCCTTCAATGAATCAACCGGGCTCGTCACCAACTGTGTGAAGAGCCTAGTTGCCCCCATCCAGTGCTCAAGTCTGGACCTTGATGACATTCTACAACATTTCCCGGCATGCCGATCATCCTTCCCAATTCGCTACTTAGGCCCCCCGCTTGCGTTTCGACGACTCAAGAGGACCCATTTGCAGCACCTCGAAGACAAGGCGGCTAGGAAACTTGCACCGTGGAGAGGGAGGCATGTGGCTATTGAGGGCCGTATGACCTTGGTCAAAGCGGTTCTCGCGGCGGTGCCCATCTACCATATCACTCCGCTGGATCTCCCGGTAGAGGTGATACAGAAGCTGGATAGCCTGCGAAGAGCCTACCTTTGGGCTGGAACGGACTCTGCGACTGGCGGCAAATGCAAAATTAACTGGGAGCAAGTTTGCAGACCCAAACAATTTAGGGGCCTGGGAGTCCTCAACCTGAAAAAGTTCACCACCACGCTCCGTCTTAGATGGCTTTGGTTGGAGTGGGATGACCCGCCAAGGGCTGGGTGCGGTACTGAAATCCCTTGTAGCAAGGAAGAGCGCGACATTTTTGCGGCAGCCACGAAGGTCATTCTTGGTGATGGCACAAAGGCCAATTTCTGGGAATCATCTTGGTTAGATGGCATCCGCCCCAAAGACATCGCCCCAAAAATCTTCGAGCTATCCAGGAAGAAGTGCGGCACTGTTGCCTCGGCCCTCAGAGATGCTAACTGGGTCAATTGGATTGATATAAGTGCGGGACTATCTCTAGGTCATCTTGAAACTTTTACCGCCCTGTGGAACAAGCTTTTGCCTGTCAACCTCCAGCCTGGTGTCACAGACACCATTCTATGGAAGCTCTCCAATGATGGGTTGTACTCTGCCAAGACGGCCTACTTGGCGCAATTTGCTGGCCTTTGTGCAATCCAGTTTACAAACTATTGTATGGAAGGCTTGCCCCCCCCCCCCCCCCGCCCAAATGCAAATTTCACACAAAATAGGATCTGGACGGCAGACCGACTCCAACATCGTGGGTGGCCAAACTGTGACCGTTGCCCTCTTTGCAACCAAGCGCAAGAGCCCGGGGCGCACCTCCTGTTCAAGTGCCGCTTCTCCATTCGGGTTTGGAAGGAGGTTCTTGCATGGCTACACCTTGATGTTGACACCGCCCCTTGGATGAACCACGCCACGGTGCGGTCGTGGTGGGAGGGGGTCCTCGCCAGCAACGCACAACTGCAGAAAGCCTTGGCCTCCTTTCTTCATTTTGTCAGCTGGGAGATCTGGAAGGAGCGAAATGCACGAGTGTTCAGGACGAAAGCCGCACCGGTGGCGGTGATCGTGCGAATTATAAAGGAGGAGGCGTCTATCTGGGCTCTGGCGGGTGCTAGATATTTGCGTAGTTTGATGCCACGAGAGTAGGCCTTGCCCCTTTCCCGTTTTTGCGGGGCTGTTATGTACATAAACGAACTCTTCTCCTTATTCGATGAAAATGGCAAATCTTTTGTGTCGTTTCAAAAAAAATGAGGGATGCCGTTGTGCAGAGGGAGTGGATGCGGGTAACCTCCCCAGTCCCCGCCATCCTGCAAGGCATGTCCATCTCAAGAGGCCGGAACCGGTGAGGTGATGCCACTACTTAGAGTGGTGGAGCGGCGGTGAAGAGGAGCCGTGGTGCCGACTATGCCTCCTTGCACGATGAGACCGGCCGGGGAGAGGAGCAGGTCCGCCAGGTCGTCGTCGATACGCTCGCGTTCTAGGGAGCGCACGCCTGTGGTGAAGACCGGGGCTCGTGTCGGGTGCCAAGTGATCCTTCACGTTACGCTAACCTAGCTAACTACTCCCTCGGTTCGGAATTACTCGTCTTGAAAATGGATGTATTGTAACTGTGCATAGGAAGTGACAGGTGCGGTGGCCTCCCTGTAATGCACAATGTCCTACAGAACCCTGGTCTCCTGCGTTGCGTGAACGGTGGCGATATGCGGGTGTCTAGACACCCGGGTCCTAAAAGTCTGGTCTCAAATTTCTACTGTACGTCATACGCGCGATGCCCCAGATGTTGTGGTGTTCTTCGACCGTGGGTCAGCGCACTCCGTGTGTGCGTCTACAGGCCTGTCGACCACGCATCGTGCGGTGGATCGGTTGGAGAGTGAACTTGCGAGAAAGAGATCGAGGAAGGAGATGCATGTAGTTGGTCAACGTAGAAATAAATCCTGGTTGGGATCGCACCTTTTCTATTACACAAACCATACCAATTTCAGGGGTTTGAAGGTGAGGATTTGTTTACGTCGGCCTCTACATTCTCAAGGTTTATTTCGGACTTCACTCAAAAGGAGCCGTGGTGCCGACTATGCCTACTTCCATGATGAGGCCAGCCGGGGAGAGGAGCAGGTCCGCCAGGTCCTCGTCGATAGGCGTACGCGGGCTCACGTACCAGGGAGCGCACGCCTGTGGTGAAGAACGGTTCTCGTGTCGGGTGCCAAGTGATCCTTCACGTCACGCTAACCTAGCCAACTAGCTTAAAAAAGGACGACGATAACTACCACACGTGTGGGCGTTAAAGGCTCTATCCACACGTTTTGTGTGGTGTCTAAGAGGACCAGCCCACACGCCTACATGTGGGGCAGAACAAGTGATGCCCACACGCCTACATGTGGGCAAAACAAGTGATGCCCACACGCCTTTTTTTTCCGCGGTCCCTCTCACACGCTTACGTGTGAGTAGAAAAGATAACGCCCACACGACCTCTCTCAGCCACCTACCTCACGGTCCCGCATGCCCCGCGTGGCAGTCACCATGCATCCCCGCAGTTGCCATGGTCCGGACCCTCTTCAATGTCCGTTTAATTGCAGTTGCCATGTTGTTGTACTACAGTTGCCATGTTGCTGTACTACAGTTGCCATGTCTGCCAACTACATTTGCCATGGTTGCTCAACTGCAGTTGCCATCTCAGGTCAAGTGTTGGATGCCATTTTTTGGACAACTGCAGCTGTTGCCATGTATGGTCTGGTTACTACAGTTGCCATGATTTGAAAACTTTAGGAGTTGGCACCTATTAACACTAGGCAGTTGCCATGTATGTCTGGTTTACTACAGTTGCCATGATTTGAAAACTTTAGGAGTTGGCACGTATTAACACTAGGCAGTTGCCATGTATGTCTGGTTTACTACAGTTGCCATGATTTGAAAACTTTAGGAGTTGGCACGTATTAACACTAGGCAGTTGCCATGTATGTCTGGTTTACTACAGTTGCCATGATTTGAAAACTTTAGGAGCCGGCACGTATTAACACTAGGCAGTTGCCATGTATGTTTGGTTTACTACAGTTGCCATGATTTGAAAACTTTAGGAGTTGGCACCTACTGCAGTTGCCAACACACCAGTCCAGTCCTACGTGGCACCACAAACATGTCAAGATTCGTGTACCCATAAACGGATGCGGTTCCACGCGGGTAAACGAGATGCAAACGCCCACACAGGACGTTAGTGTTTCCGTAAAAAAAAACTAGCCAACTAGCAAGCCTAGTTCCAGCTCAAAAAAAAAAAAGCAAGCCTACTCGATAGTTTGGTTGCTTCCATGGCCGAGTCGGGCTGTACACGGCCGGGCCGTGAATCGTGTTTAATGAATTCCAAACTATTTCTATCTATATCCATCTATATAAGGCTGGGCCCTCCAACGGAAGCACCTACGTAACGAGACTGATTTGGATCACCGGCCCTGCCATGGCGGCGGTGCTTCGACACGCGGCGAGGATGATGCTCGGCAATCGCGCTGCCCTCCAGCAGGGGCGCCAAGCCACCTCTTCTTCTGCTGCGGCGGAGGGGCGACATCGATTCATCGACACGTGCGAGGTTGCTGCCAAGGTATATATACATATAGCCCTACCACATCCATCTCGCCCGATCTCTCTCTCTCTCAGTTAACTGCCAATTGTATATATATAGCCCTAGCCCGATTTGGTTTCAACGTCATTACATGCCCCCTAATCATGAATAGGCATCCTATACAGGAACAAAAAGAATCCCCATAAAAATACCAATATGGACTGAGCACTATCGATTTCATATCCCGTGGAAATCTTGGCTAATTGATAGTTTCCTAATAACATACGGTAATCCCTCGCAAAAAAAAACATACGGTAATAATATGCATAAGCAACTTACTAATGCGCGCGTTTCTGACATGCACGCATGCAAACACAGTATCATCCGGACTATCTACGCTGGGCTGCTATGAGCAGAGAGGAGCAACTGGAGGCATTGCTCTGCGTCGACCCATTGACGGTGCCGGAAAACATCCGAAAGACAGTAGAAGAGAGGAACAAACTTTGTATCCTAATCCTGGACAAGTACCCGCACATGATCCGGCACGTCGGTCGTCTTCCTGACCAACCTTGCTTAGCATCGCGCGCGCTCTTTATAGTGTCTACGCTGGCTTCGGTGATCCTCCTTCAAAATAAATTGGGCCGGAAGGGAACAAGAGAAGAGAATGATCCATCAATTATACATGGTGACAGTGCTGCAAAGAGTTGATCTATCTGGTGTCCGGATGTTCCTCAAGTTCACGTGTATGTTTCTATGTGTGTTTACCTTTTTGCTTTTTACCTTTTTTATCTTTTTGTCTTGAGAGCAAAAGGGCTGATGTATTAGGTACTATCTTGATAATAATATATATCACGTGTTGAAAAAAAATCTTTGATTGATAGTATTTCCTTGCTTTAATTCCTTGGTTCACCATTATTTTATTTGCTCTGACAAATCGAATTTGACGGGCTGCCTCTTTGTCGTCGGCGCGCTCGGTTCCTGTCCGTTCTCCGGTCTCCACTGCGCGCAAGAGCCGCCGCGCGAGGGACAGCGGGGAGCCCGTTGACGATCGGGCTGCCCGCCGTGCGGCTGCTAAGGACGCCATCCTCATACGTACTCCTGCTAGATCCTCGCCTGTTCGCTTCGTTTTACCGCCCTTGCCAGATAACCATTTGGTTCAAGTTTTTCTGATTTGGGGTTTGCTTTAGATTTGAATGTAGATTCTCCCTCTTCTCTTCTCTCTATGATTCGTGCGAATGAGAGGGCTCAGGCTGCCATTGCCAAGGCCAAGGAGGCGTCAACGGGGAAGCTGGCGTCTACCTCTGGTGATATGCCAGGGTCGTCGGAGGTTGGTAGTGGCCAACCTGGCATGGTCCCCTCAAAACGGGAGTATTCTAAACATGCTAAATCCTGTGTGGCCCAGTGCAGGTCGAGTCTTTGCATCAAAAATCTTTCGTTCAAATGAAAGCTCTATTCTAGAACATTTGGGGGTTTGGCGCTAGGGGGCGTCGGGATCAAATTCATGACTTGGTTTGGGATGTGATTATGATTTGGTCTGTTTGCTTGAAACTTTTAAATCTTCCTTCTCCAATAATGAGCTCTCTTCGATCACGGGCGCCGATCATTTTTCCTGGAGGTGTCTGCCATTTTCTGGCCATTCTGGTGGAATTTTAATTGGGGCTAAGCTGGACACCTTCGATTTTGTTGCGTTTGACCATGGCGTTTTTGGGTCAGCATGGTGGTGATGCACAAACAACTTAACTTGTTATGGAAGGTGATTGTGGTTTATGGGCATGGTGACCATATCTTGTCAGCGCTCTTTCTTGATGAGCTTTCTTCAAAGGTTGATTCTTGTACTCCCTCTGCTCATCGGAGGTGATTTCAATTTGCTCCGTTCGTCCTCCGATAAGAACAATGATAACTTTTTATGGCCGTTAGCTGATTCGTTTAACGAGTTTATTAGTGAGTGTGCTCTGCGTGAGATCCCGAGAGTTGGTGCTCGTTTCACTTGGTGCAATCATCTGGCCAATCCTGTTCCCTCAAGCCTTGATTGTGTTTTTGTCAATTTTGAGTGGGACTCGCCGTTTCCTCGTGCCTCCCTTGCTACTCACCCTCATGTTGGGTCTGATCATTCTCCATTAGTGCTGGACTCGGGGCTCTTCACTAACAGTGTCGCTAAAAGGTTCCAATTCGACGCTTATTGGTTGCTCATGGAGGGGTTTCTGTTATGGTGTCCGATAAAATCACTATTTTCCTCTCTTCGGGGGTTCGCTCCTTTGGACCAATTAATGATTGACATTTCTGCTCTTACCATCTTAGGAAGTTTCTTAGAGGTTGGGGCGTAATAGGGTTGCAGAGGGCCGTAGGCAGAAGTCTGATTTGTTGGGCCAAATCGGGCTTTGGATGCGGAGGCGGACGTGGCAGGGTTATCCTAGGAAGGCTGGCAAAGGAGATGTGATCTACAAGGCCTCCTGTAGTTGCATTGCCAGACAGAAATTTATTGGCGCCAGAGGGGCACTATTCAATTGGACTTTGAAAAGGGACTCGTTCACAACATATATTTTCCCATTGCTAATGGGAGATGGAGACGGCGCCTTATTGAGAATCTGTTATTTGATGGTGTTAGAGTCTCAGACCCGCACGTGATCTTGAATCATGTTCATAATTTCTTCGCCTCCTTCTGACGGCTAGGCCTCCCTCTGGCTTATTTCCCATTCTCTCCGGTCTCAGAGATGGCGAGTCTCGGTGGTTCAAAATGCTTCTCACATGATTCCTTTATCTGTAGAGGAGATTGAGGTGGCTGTCAAAATGTCTCTAAATCCTAGAAAGAAATTTGAGATGTCATCAAACCCGTTAAATTTGTATATAGGTGGCAAATTGGAGATGAGGCTAAGATTAGGTTCTAGAAAGACACCTGGTTTGGCACTTACCATTTGGTTGTTGAATTCTGGGACCTTTACACTATTTGTAATGAACCCTCTAAAACTCTAAAAGGTGTCTGGGATGGCAATCAACTAAATTAGCTTACTTTTAGAAGGGTCTTAATTGATTGGATGATGGAACAATCATTCCAAGTTGTTGATGTTGCTGGTAGTATTTCTTTTCCAAGTTGATACCAATTCCTTAATTTAGCAATTAGGGGACAAAGGCCAATATAGCATCAGCTATCGTGTTATCAACTTTAGAGGTATGCAAACTATATACCTACCTGCTATATATGTGGAAATTATTTGTGCCACCAAAACTTCATATCTTCGTGTGGTTGCTTTCACGACGCTGGGTGCTTACGTGGCTCTCCATCCAGATGGCAACTGCTTTGAAATTCATGCAAATGGATCGTGCGGCATCAAATGCGTGTGGGCGTGTTGATAAATGCCATACGTATGGGCGTCATCATTTGGGTTTACTTATCAGTTACCGCCGTTGTGCCTAGATTGACGGGCAGTCTTACTCGCCACATTCCGCCAAGAGAAAAATGTTAACAAAATCTCTGTTTTGCAGAGAAGAGCGTATTGAGTAACTAAATACC
Organism: Aegilops umbellulata; assembly: GCA_032464435.1. Lineage (NCBI taxonomy): Eukaryota > Viridiplantae > Streptophyta > Magnoliopsida > Poales > Poaceae > Aegilops > Aegilops umbellulata. Next base: position 533,676,118 of record CP136059.1, read on the forward strand.
ATTATTATCAGCTGAGTATAATTAAGGATGATTTTGTCATGAATTAACGTCGTTTTCAATCATGATAGAAATTAACAACACAACACACCAACTCATGCATATATACATTCCTTTCTTTTGCAAGATATGTACAGTAATACACATAGGGGCTAAATCTGTGAATGCACAAATTTTAACCTATAAGGACCCTAGCCAACCTGCATCCAGAATGCTCCCCTAGATTGGAGCTTCGTCAGCCATCAGATTTGGTCAACTTGATCTTTTGGCCGTTGGATTTTCACCAGCCGGTCATCAGCGGTTTTCACCGCGCAGTATCTTTCCACGCCCGATGACCAGTGGGCTCGCTTCGAATGGCTATTGGCTGGGTGAGCCTTTCCAGGGTTTGCCCAATCAGCTCCTCGCGCGCCGCGCGTGCGACGTGCAGCGTGTGGCTTGGGCGTGGGCGTGAACCCTAGCGCCCCAGTCCACACTCCTCCCCGCCCCGTCTCCTCCCGGCTCCCCCATCTCTTCTCTCCCACGCCGTCGCCTCCCCTCTCCCCACTCGCCTCAGCCACCTCCTATGCTCCCCCGCACCGCCGGCTCCCTCCCTCGTTATCTCGGCTGACCCCATGGCGGCGGCCGGGTCGGGTTGGAGGCAAAAGGTCATGGCGAATCCGGTGTCTTTGGGCGCAGCGGGGGTTGATGGAGCGGGGGATTCGGGCATGCTCCCACCCTTAGGCGCTCCACGACGGCGGCCAGTTCGGAGGGAGAAGGCAGAGAGCGATGGCGAGTCCTGCGCCTCTGGGTGGAAGCAACGGGGTTGGTCGAGCAGTGGATGTGGTCGGGGTCAGCAGTTGAAGGAGGCTCGCCGGCCGGAGCAGCAGGAGGTGATTCAGGTTTGCCTTCACCTCCTCACTCTCTTCTCCCCCTCTTGTCTCATGGATGGTTGCGCTGACTGCAGGAGCGCCTCGAGGAGTGGAAGGGAGAGGTCGTGTAGGACAGGCCAACAAGAGCATTAGAGTAAGGAGGATAAAATATTCGATCAGCCATATATCTTCTTCTCGATGCAGCCCCGCATGAGGAGTCATGCTAGGTAGCTTCTTGCATCTCGGGGAAACATTGCCAAATACTTACTGAAGAAAGTGTTCCCTTTCTTGTTCCCATTGCTCGATAAGCACTATGATAAGCATGCTCATGTTTCTCTTTCTCCATTTGGAAGCCACTGATTCAACCATTTAGTACTTATTGTTCCGTCGCTGAGTGTTCCCTTAATGGCACTTTAGGCATCCTGGGGTGATTCAAGATGCTCAGGTGTATCACACTGCATGCTACACAGGTCAGTTTTGCAGGCTGCTCTGAGATACACTGATATACATACAACCACATGTCTGCAGCAATTTCTTACTCTCGGTATAAAGGTACTTCTTGCTTTCCTTTTTTCAAATGCACTCGTGCTTCACTTCAACTCCCAACTATAGTTGCATATCTGCTATATTCTTGATTCAATTAATTCTGTACCAGACCAGCTCATGGTGTGAGAAGCATCTCATATGGTTCACCGAATCAATCGATGAATCTGAAGCGATTCAAGAGGAGGAGCAAAAACTGTTTATGCCTATAGGTTGCCCGAACTACCTTCAGTTCTAACTACCTTGGTTGTTCTCCTTCTGTGTGATATCACTTTGTTCGGTATAGTTGTCACTGGGACCTATATATTACTTCTTGCATGAATCATGGATGTATGAAGACATCAAGTCAGATATAATATAAAGGAAAATGCATATGAATACTTTCAAGACAGATCTTTATGTCCATTTATAGGAAGATACATTATAATAGTATTAATGGGCGCATTTGTCCACTAATATGTTCGTTTAATTTTGTAACCAATGTTTTTCATCTCAAGTACCATTAGGAACATTTGGTAGATAATTATTTTATTCAAGATGCAACATGTTGTTTTGATGTATTTTGCTCTCGATTTTCTGTAAATGTTTTGTATACTTTGTTTTGTTACAAGCAAACATGTGGGTTTATGGTTACCTCATTTCTATATGCATACTTTATATACGTGTTGATGATTTTGTGGTAGTAAATTACTAAGTCTTCTCTTTATATTTTGTCCATACGAAGTGAAACGAAAGGCCATGAGCAACGTGTCTCCAGGAAGTGAATTTTATGGTGCCTTGCATTCTGCTCATTTGGCGCATTTGTTCATCACAAAGTGGAGGGGAGAGGTCTGGCTGCTACCAATGGGAAATGGGTGCCTCTCCAGTCAACCGAGCGACGACAAATCCAACTGGAAAGGGCTCTGGTGATCTTCATGTTATCAGTAACTGTTCGTGATTTTCCTTGCTAACAGTTGTTATATTTCAAGGCTACAAGTTTAGCCCTGTATGAATACAACATTTAAGCAAATAATTTGTGCTAATCTTTTGAAACGCATGTGCAGCATGTTTTTTCTCTTTTATCCAAGCTACTATGCAAAATTGTATTGTTTTACGGCCATTTGGTTCATATGAGTGAGCTTTGTAGGACTGGGATAGTACATGCATGTGCAGTATTACAGATACACAGTTAGCTGTCGAATGGTTCTTATTTGTAGTTATCTTAAATATTACTTCCTGACTTTAAATTTACCTTCTTTATCCACGTACAAGCTCAACACATGGTATTCTCTTCTTGATTCCTGCTGGAAAGGAAGCCAGGCGTCGGTGTACGGCAATGATTCGGGTGCCTGCGGCATGACGGCGTTGCAGAAGCATGCAGCATTCTTCGACGGCAAACAATCCGTTCAGTTTCTTTTTGTTCCCTAAGCTTTTTATACTGAAAAAGGCTTTCGCCCCGCTTTATATATAAAGCACCAAACCACAAGCATCCAGTACAACGACACGCCACGCCACCGCAACACAAGCACACACCCAAGGCAGGATACATAGGCGCTGAGCGCAGCAACACCACTTCTAGCACTACCGCCCCGAAGATATGAAGCTACATATGATGAACCATGTGCTCCAAGGCGGCGCCTTCAGGAAGGATACGACGCCGGAACGCCGCCAACGCCCGATCCAAGGATCAGAGTTTCCCCCGGAGCAGCATGACGGGCAATGAGAGCCGCGACGACGCCTTCAAGAAGGGGGCGATCTTCGCTGCCGCCGGTCCGTCCGAAGATAGAGCAGGTTTTCACCTCGGCCAACAATCACCGCCACCGAACGTCACACCCCGGCAACCACGCCGCCCACACGACCATTATGACCGGGCAGCACCAAGGCACGGGCTTTGTTCAAGAGCACCGCGCAACCACCACCACCATGGCCGCCGCCCCGGCATCCAAGGCCTAAACACCCACTCATCTAAGACCCGCCGCTACCCCAACCAAAAGAGACTGAGCGGCCCCTAGCATCTGGCCACCATCGACTCGTCCTGCTGCACCGTGCGTGAGACGTGCTCGGTCCTATCGCCAGGCGCGAGACGAGCTCGGTCCTGCAGCCGTGCGCGAGACGAGCTCGGTCCTGCTGCCAGGCGCGAGAAGAGATCGGTCCTGCAGCCCGGGCGCGAGACGAGCGATGGACCAAAGCTGGGGACGAGCCAACTCTCCGACGAAGATTGCGCCCGGGCACCGAGAAGAGGGGTCGAAGGCCTGCACAAGCCGCTCACCGACGGGCCGACGCCGAAGAGGTCCAGCCGCCGCCGTGAGACGAACCCGACCACCGCCAAGGGCCACCACCACGCCACGGCAGCCCCATCCACGCCGAGCACAACCCGCGGCACCTGCCATCGCCGGAACGGCCGGGGGCCGGCAGGCCCGCCACCACCTCCCTACGCTTTTTCTCAGAGAGATTTCTCTAAGTGATTCTCCGTTTGATGTTCATTGATTCTATCACACGTACAATTTACCCTCCTTGCATATCAGCGTTTCGGGCCCTCGGATTTGGATTTGCAGCCTCCACCATGAGTGCCACCTTCATCAATGGCGTCCTTGGCCCCCAGACAAAACCTAAGAGATGGGACTTTCGACAGCAAAATCATACGTCTTTGTCTATATGAGTTATTTTCTCTATTGGAATTTAATGTTCCTGGTTAGCTACTTAGCTTGCGACTGCAACGTAACCTTGCTTTCCTGAGAAGGCAACACAACGACGCTTCATTTTTCTGCGATTTTGAGCTGATAATTCAGTGATGGCATGGTAGGCTAGCTACCTAAGCCATAAAGTTGTTGCGTTGAAAATTACAGCATGTGTGTTTGAGAGAAAGGGATGGTAAATAGGGGACTGGAACAAGTGGAGAAGAAAGTTATTAGTTGATTCTCCCATCTGATAGAAATTGTCTCATGAATGTTTATTTATTTAGTGATCAGATGTGAGATCTGGAACATTGAAGAGCAACAATGGACAGAAGTATTAGATGAGTTTGGGAAGACATGGTCGCCTATGGAGTATTTTCACGATTAGGTTTCCATCGCTCGACTCCTGAAGGCATGATGCCTCATGTCGATTCTCTTATCTCGGTGTGTTTGTATTCAGAAAATTAAGGCATGATGCCTCATTTTGATTATCTTATCTCGGTGTGTTTTATTTAGAAAATAGATTTGCTTTTTTAGGGCTATAACAAGAGAAAACTCCATTGCTGAAAATCTTTTAAAGAGATCAAGGATAAAAAAAATCCAAGTAAACTGTGCTGTACTGCCGTATTTTTTACGCACACCTTCTTAATCTGTGTTGGGACGATGTTTTTTTTTTTCAGAAAGTGTTTATTAGATGGAAAATACTCAGCATTTAAAGTTTTTTCTCCAAATGTTTTTGTACGTGCAAATATGATCTGATTTCCTTGCAGCCAAGCCAATGGATATGTGCAGAGAGCCGCAATGAGGCAGACGGCAGCGGCTGGCAGCCATAGGGGTTGGCGGATGTTGCGAGACCATGAAGAACCTGTTCAATGGTGTATTCCCTCCCTGTTCGTTTTTTGGGGGTTCCGTCTCCAGATTGGTGTGATGCAATTTTGAGTTGTTGTGCGTGTGTGTGTTGTGTGATGCAGATGAGAAGAATGACATAGCGAAGGAGGATTGCGACATGGTAGTTCCCACAATCGCGCAGTTGGAGAGCATGCACGAGTTCGGTAAACTATGTATTCTATTGGTATAGCTCTGAAAGGTTAGGATGTTTTGGGTCGCGGCCTGAACTATGTATCTATGGATATTATTACACTTTCTGCATGCTAATTCCTATTTTTTAGACATCAATTTCTGTGAATTGTGGCTGAACTATGATACTTTAGGTTGCATGCTCAGCTATGTGTAGTGTCATTACCGCTTTCTCCCCTGATTGTATTGTCCTTGCCATGTTATCCCCTAAATGTTAACTCTTGCCATGTTATTCCCTAAATTATTACTCATTTCTTCTTTTGCCAGGGCTCCGCTTATGCATCATGTTTTATAGTACCAAAAAACGAGGTATGCTTCTTTACATTAAACAGTCTTTCCTTCTCGGTATATATGGAAGTATATGGGACGGCTTCCATAGAATACTTGTTTCTGTACTATATACTAGATGACAATTTCCTTGCATGCGAACATGCTAATTAGTAGCTGCACTACATTCCTGAAGCTTTTTTGAACTATTGGGAAACATGAGAAAGTTGTTACACAGAAGTGAATGGTTCTTGTTTCCATTTCAAACAAAACGAAGGCTAAAAGTTGCTACTTCTGTAGTACTGCTATATAGAACAATCAGTGTTCAGCTAGACTGTCGATCTTACAGTTTGTTACTAACTTCTGCCTCTGTAGGCTTATGTCCAATGCTGGTGGAAAAGCACCTGGGGCTGGGAAGAAAGCAAAGCTGTAGCTATCATGCACCGTGCATGCATGCAATTAGAATTTACAAAAACAATTAGAAGTTGTGATTCTAATCAGATTCATTGTATTACCGGATCTTTTGCATATCAGACTCTCCTTGCTGACATCCGGTGAAGTTGTGGTCCAGGAGAAGAATGAAGATTTTATAGCTCTAGCTTCCCCCTTCAGATAGTCATGCTCTCCTCCTGGTTTAACATCCAGTTGTAGTGTGATAGCTTTGGCACACTTTAATGTAATTGTTCTGGTTTAACATCCAGCTATAGTGTGATAGCTTTGGCACACTTTAATGTAATTGTTCTGGTTTAACATCCAGCTATAGTGTGATAGCTTTGGCACACTTTAATGTAATTGTTCTGGTTTAACATCCAGCTATAGTGTGATAGCTTTGACACCCTTTCATGTAATTCCCCCCACCCCCCGCCCCCCACACACCCACACCCAAATGAAATTTTTAGATAAGTTGTTCCATTTTATTGTGAAAAACAACATAAACAAAGAAGTAGCTCCTCCGGGAATCAAAGCCTGGATCTGCTAGGAGAAAGCAATACTTGGTAGGCACTAGGCCTTAGATTTTTCATTTTTTTAGAACCACTAGGCCTTAATTAATTCAGGCCATGTGCAATTCGACAATGTTCGCTAGTTCACTAGCTGTAGCTCCATACACGGACGAACTACACTAAACGATCTAGCGCCAGCTAGGATGGCGGGAGGTATGTACGTGCTACTGCCGGAGGCCTTGGCGTTAGCCTATTTGACACGTACCAGTCACGTGTACTCGCGTTTATCGTTGTTAGTTATGAAAGTAGCCCCTTTTACCCTACTGTCGATGATGATGACGGTAATAAAAGGGTCGGATCCGAAAATATTTTATAAACAAGATCAAATCATGCAAAACTTTGATGAAAGAGTCAAAACAGTGAATTTGGGCCCACCACGGCAAAGAGGAGCCAAGGTTAAAGAAAGCTGCGTCGCCAAACAAATCTACTCCTCCTATCCTAACCAGAAAGAAAGAAAGAAAGAAATTCCCAGTCTCCCAAAGTCGTCGCCGGCGCAGACCCGGAGCCGCCGGCAGCAGCAGTCAGCAGAGCAATCGAGATGGGGGAGCAGGGGCAGGAGGCGAAGCGGGCGGCGGCGGCTGCCTACGACTACGAGGCCGACCCGCGCTGGGCGGACTTCTGGTCCAACGTCCTAGTGCCGCCGCACCTCGCCGCCCGCCCCGACGTGCTCGCCCACTTCAGGCGCAAGTTCTACCAGCGCTACGTCGTGAGCACCCACCATCACCCCTCCTCCTCCTCAACCCTCTGCTCTTCTTCCCACCGGTTACTGCATCTCATCTCGAGCCTCAGCTCCAGATAAGCTTGTTAATTTTTTTCTTCAACATGGAGTAAAGAGCACCTAGCTAGTTACTCCGCTTGCACAAACCATCTGCTAAGTAGACCGACGGAAATGTTTTTTTTCCTTCTACTATGTGGGGAGACAAGTGTAACTCTGCATCCAAACGTCTATAAAATGAAGAACAGAATTTGCCACTTGAATTTGTTTCTTTATTAGTTACCTATATATGAGTCATGTCCTGCAAAGCATGACAATGCCTAAATTTGTTTCTCACTTGATGATGTGGGGGCTTCACATGAGGCTTTGTAAGCACCACTTGATTTGTTGTGAAGTTCCTCTTTATCCTTGAGTGACATCTCATGAGCAACAATTCTTTCAATGACCTCCGTTGGCTTGAGATCTTTGTAATTGAGCATCATTTGGATCAATGTGCACACGGTATCATATTTTCCATCCAAAGCTCTTAGGATCTTCTTAATGATGAATCTATCGGTCATCTCTTCACTCCCTAAGCCGGCAATCTCATTTGTGATGAGAGCAAGCCTAGAGTACATTTCAGCGACACCTTCACCATCCTTCATTTTGAACTTGTCAAGTTGACTTTGAAGCACGTCCAATTTGGATTCCTTGACGGAGTCGGTACCGTCGTGCATATCAATCAAAGTATACCAAATTTCCTTTGAATTCTCAAGACGGCTGATTTTGTTGAATTCTTCGGGGCACAATCCGTTGAAGAGAATATCACAAGATTGAGCATTGTATTACAGCATCTTCAACTCATCCGCAGTAGCTTCACGGTTTGGTTCTTTCCCATCGAAGAAGTCACCTTGAAAACCAACACACACAATAGCCCAAACGGCGGGGTTATGTCCAAGAATATGCATTTTCATTTTATGCTTCCAACTAGCAAAATTAGTACCATCAAAGTAAGGACCTCTACGGTGATAATTTCCCTCGCTAGACGCCATACTCTCCTAGGTTGTGAAACCAAGGCTATGACCACCAAAAGCTATGGAAATCAAAGCAAATGGAGACCAAAGCTCTCATACCACTTGTAGGATCGAAAGTATGTCTAGAGGGGGGGTGATTAGACTACTTGACCAAATAAAAACTTAACCTTTTCCCAATTTTAGTTCTTGGCAGATTTTAGCAACTTTAGGACAAGTCAAGCAATCACCACACAATTCAAGCAAGCATGCAAAGAGTATATAGGCAGCAGAAAGTAAAGCATGCAACTTGCAAGAATGTAAAAGGGAAGGGTTTGGAGAATTCAAACGTAATTGGAGACATGGTTGTTTTTCCCGTGGTTCGGATAGGTGGTGCTATCCTACATCCACATTGATGGAGACTTCAACCCACGAAGGGTAACAGTTGCGCGAGTCCACGGAGGGCTCCACCCACGAAGGGTCCACGAAGAAGCAACCTTCTCTATCCCACCATGGCCATCGCCCACGAAGGACTTGCCTCACTAACGGTAGATCTTCACGAAGTAGGCGATCTCCTTGCCCTTACAAACTCCTTGGTTCAACTCCACAATCTTGTCGGAGGCTCCCAAGTGACACCTAGCCAATCTAGGAGACACCACTCTCCAAGAAGTAACAAATGGTGTGTTGATGATGAACTCCTTGCTCTTGTGCTTCAAATGATATTCTCCCCAACACTCAAATCTCTCTCACAGGATTTGGATTTGGTAGAAAGAAGATTTGAGTGGAAAGCAACTTGGGGAAGGCTAGAGATCAAGATTCATATGGTAGGAATGGAATATCTTGGTCTCAACACAACGGTAGGTGGTTCTCTCTCAGAACATATGAGTTGGAAGTGTAGATGTGTTCTTATGGCTCTCTCCACGAATGAAGAGGAGGTGGAGGGGTATATATAGCCTCCACACAAAATCCAACCGTTACACACAATTTACCAATCTCGGTGGGACCGAATCAACAAACTCGGTTGGACCGAAATAGTAAACCTAGTAACCGTTAGAGATTTTCGGTGGGACTGACATGCAACTCGGTAGGACCGATATGGTTAGGGTTAGGGCGTAACGTAATCTCGGTGAGACCGATTACACAAAATCGGTGAGACCGATTTGGTAATAAGCTAACCAGAGAGTTGGTCAGGTAAACTCGGTGGGATCGATTTGCTCTTTCGGTGAGACCGAAATGTTACAAAAGGGAAACAGAGAGTTTACATTGCAATCTCGGTGGGACCGATTCGCTCTTTCGGTGAGACCGAAAAGTTACGAAAAGGAAACAGAGAAATTGCAATCCCATCTCGGTGAGACCGAGATCCCTATCGGTAGAACCGATTTTCTAGGGTTTTGGCAGTGGCTATGACATGTGAAACTCAGTGGCGTCGGATAGAAAGAATCGGTAGGTCCGAGTTTGGCTTATGGTTTAGGTCAAATGTGGATATGGGAAAGTAGCTGAGGATTTTGGAGCATATCATTAAGCACATGAAGCAAAAGGCTCATTAAGCAACACCTCATCCCTCCTTGATAGTATTGGCTTTTCCTATGGACTCAATGTGATCTTGGATCACTAAAATGTAAAATGAAGAGTCTTGAGCTTTTGAGCTTGAGCCAATCCTTTGTCCTTAGCATTTTGAGGGTTCCACTTTCACCATCCATGCCATGCCAATCATTGAGCTTTCCTGAAATAATTGTCTTGGAATAGCATTAGCTCAATGAGCTATGAGCTATATGTTGTTATGAATTACCAAAACCACCTAGGGATAGTTGCACTTTCAATCTCCCACTTTTTGGTAATTGATGACAACATATAGATCAAAGCTTCGACAAATGATAATAAGAATGAATTATATCGTCGCTTTGAGAAGTATGTGATAAGTAAGAGCTCCCCCTAAATTTGTGCATATTTAAAATTTGCTTTGGACTGCAAATGCACAAAGAGTTAGAATTATGGGTTACTCTTCCATGTCACATACATCTTGGTGGAGCGCTCAAAATGATAAGAATGAAATACATGCACTCATCACCAAGAAAAGTGAATGATCACATAAGATAGATAAGATATATCAAGCATGCATAAGTGTAGCTTATGATCAAACACATGATCATCAATGTCTCACAAGCATATCAAAGTATCTCGACCAAAAGCAAACAAAGTTTGAAAAACCACCAAATAAATCAAGAGAGAATAAACGCAACACACTCTCTCTCGAAGCCTATGATCTATACATTTTTCTCCCCCTTTGGCAACAAGTTACCAAAAAGTTCCTAGAAAATGCATAGTGCTAGATCGACACTCAGGCTTGATCTTCTGGTGGTGGTGGAGTCTGGATCACTCCAAGGACGAAGGCTTCTGTAGACGTGGTTGGAGCTGGAGCTGAAGTAGATGTTGGAGCTGGTTGGGCTAGTGCTGTGGCTGGAGCTGAGGTGGTAGCTCTTGTGTCAGGAACTGGCACTGCAGACGATCTCTGGGCTCGTGGCACTCTGGCAAATGCATCAGTGGTAGTCTTCCCTTTCCTCTCCTGCATGTCATCTTGAAGTTGCTCCACTGCAGACTGGATCTCTGTCACTTTGACATCCAAGTCATAGAACTTTTGTTCTACGATCCTCTCTAAGCTCTCCTGATTCTGAGTGAGGGTGGCCAGTCCTTTCTCTATCCCCAGGGTGGATGCAATTAAGTAACTGAGTTGCTCTTGCTTGGTTTTCAAGAAATATTCAGATGCCTCCTCTTGAGTTGGCATCTTTGCAGCTTTCTCCTTCCTTGCCTTCTCCTTCTGTGCTTGTGCATGGGCTGAAGATGGTTCATCCTTGTTCATCACAACTTCATTGTCTTCAAAATCTGGATGAATAGGCAAATGTTCATTGTCCAAGAGGTATATGCCTGTGCCCATCTTGGAGTTAATCCGCTCCTGGATCTGAGGGGCATATCCACAGCTCCTCTTCTGGTCTGCTGCAGTCCTCTTGATTGTTTCTACCATGAGGCTCATGACTTTGAATTTTTGTGGCACATCAAAGATGTGAAGCAAGTTGATTGCATGGCCTCTGATCATCTTGTGATCACCTGACTTGGGCAACAAGGTGTGCCTCAGTGTCCAATTGATGGTTGGCAATCCTGACAGAAGATAATGTACTGATCCAAACTTGAAAGTGTCAAGTGCCTTGTTTGGGATCTCCTTGTACATGTTCGACAGAGAGTTGTGGTCCATCTTTTTCTTGGCATAAACATCTTGGTCATCCTCGTGCTCTTCTGGGGCATTGATGAGCTGTGCCCACTCAGCAATTGTTGATTGGTACCTCGTACCTTCTGACATCCATACAATTCTGCCATCTGGATAAAAATGTGTTGTGGAGTAGAACTGCATGATCAGCTCTTCATTCCACTTTATGAGCTTCTGCCCAACAAAGTCAGCTACTCCACAAGCTTTGAAGTTGTCTTGCACTCCAGGATAGTGCTCTTCATTGTCCTTGATGTATTCCCAGTCGACCCATCTCATGTCACAAACAATGGGCTTCTTATCCAATAAGACTGTCTCATAGAAGTCCTGCTGTTCTTTAGTGTGGAACCTGTAGTCAACAGCAGTTCTCCTCCTGATAGCATAAGGATCTTCTGCTCTCCACTTTCTCAGCCCTGAGTCTCTTTTGATCTTCATATCCTCAGCCACAGGATGAGCATCATTGTGGTCTGGGATCTTGGGCTTCAACTTTCTGAGAACTTGGCCTTCCTCTTCTTCTGCAGTGTCAGGCACTGGGGCCTTGTTCTTCTCAGCAGCTGGGATGCTCCTTGTATTCCTCTTTGGAGCTGTCATGGCCTTTGATGCAGTCTTGGGTGCTTTCTTGGGCTTGGATGCAATAGCCCCTGATTTGATTGCATCACCCATTAGCTTGGGTGCCTTAGGTGCTGGTGCAGCAACCTCTTCTTCTTCATCCTTTGAAGAATCTTTCCTCATAGAAGGCTTGCCAACTACTCTGGCAGTGGTAGTTCTAGCTCTCTTCTTTTTCTTGTCCTGGCCAATTTCTTCCTCTTCAGATTCCATAGTGAATTTTATAGTTTCCTCAGGGACAGCCTTCCTAGGCTTGGAGGTAGGAACTCTCCTAGCAGGTGCCTTTTTGTGCATTCCTGGCTTGATGGCTGTAGCTGAGCCATACTCCTTCTTAAGCACAACTCTCTTGGAAGTAGCTTCTTCTTCTGCCACATAGTCCTCATCCTCTGATTCTGAGGTTCTTTTCTTCCTTTGTCTGGTGGCAGCTTTTGGCAAATTACTGGGAGTGCTCCTGTTGCCTTCATCTGAAGAACTGGAGGGACTAGTGCCCTCACTCATGTGCACTGGCTGTTCTGACATGTTCTGGCTATCACTCTGGTCTGACATGATGAACAAGCTGACTGTTGACCCTGTGAATAGTTTATAGATGAGGTAGAGTGGATGAGCATCACAAAATGCAGAGATTTTTGCAAAAGAATGATTTAAAATCCTAGTTTTAGTTTCCCACAGAAATCATTTCGGATCTACCGATTTTTAAACTCGGTGATACCGAAGCAGTTTTGGAACCTAAACTAGTGAACTCGGTCAGACCGAGTCACAGTTCGGTGGCACCGAGACTGCTAGGGTTTCACAAAGTTCCAAAATCGGTCACATCGATTAGCAATACTCGGTCAAACCGAGTCTCACTTGTGCAATGGCATGAGCCAAATCGGTGGGACCGAGTTTTTCAACTCGGTGGGTCCGAGATGGTTTCGGCGGAAACCTAACCCTAAAATTTCAAATCAAACCTATTCTACGAATCGCATTGACTGGATTGGAGTGTTTCAATCGTGGCTAGAATCAATATGATCACAATGTGCTAGGAATCGGATTGGGGAATAGCACAAAGATCGAGTCCATACCCTAGTTCGGCGGAGACTCGCTACGGCGGCAACGGCGGGGTTGAATTCCGTTGACGGCGACGGAGACCAGCGACTGGAGGCGGCTGGCGACGAGAAGACGATCCGGAGACCACGTTGGCAGAGCGAGCTATCGCGCGGGCGAAGGGGTTCAGAGAAATTTCCAAATTTTTGCCCGTGTCTATATATAGCCCAACCCTGTCGGTGTGACCGAGTGGAACAACTCGGTGGCACTGAGATGCAAAACTGTATACAATTATTGCAACTCGGTGTGACCGAATGGTTCAAATCGGTTGCACCGATATCAAAAACATAGATCAACTTAATGATCTCGGTAAGACCGAAAATGGGGTATCGGTCAGACCGAGAATCACAAAGAGGTTTTGGAAGTTTAAGTCTATGACAAATTGGGGACTCCGAGTGCTCCTCACACAGAGTGGTTCGAATCTGACTTGATCAATTTTGTGATGTAGCATGAATAGAGTTTGAGACGAGAAAAGCATAGATAGCTAGAGGAGGTTCTTAGGTATTCTTGTCCATCCACTTGGCAAAAGAAAAAATAAAGCCAAACAATCAAAACAACAAGTGGATATCCTCGAATGAGTAAAATATGCAACCAACATGCTCACACAATAAAATGGCAATTGAAATATGTGACAAAGCATACACAACCAATTCTAGCATCTATCAAGCAATTGGCGATGACTAGGTCATCTATATATGAGTATATTGACTTAGGAGTCAAGTGAGAACACTTGATCATAGGTCATACTCATCGTTTAAGCTCAAGTGGGCTTACCACTTTTACATAAAGCATTGTTGTGTTCACATCATTAGAGTTGCTTTAGCTCAAGTCTTAGAGTAAAGCTCCCCCTAGATGTGATATCCCCCCTAAGAGGGATGAACTAACCTTGGGTTTTGTCGATGATGACTTCATGTAGATGTTGAAGATGTGGATGTCAATGTTGATGTAGATCACTTGAAGCTATCCTTTTGAGTGAATTGCACTTTCAATACCTACATGGGTTAGTCCCACAAGGAACAAACAAGGATATCCATATACATAGAGTGATGCACACACAAGATGATGTCCATGAAAACTTTTAGGTTACCTTGTCCCTTAACTTACCAACAAGAGGGTTTGTGACTCCTTGAACTAGTGCAAGATGTGGAAGTTGATTGCACTTGTTTTTGCCAGAATGATAAGAGTGAAGTATGTTGGCAGAGTCACCCTCAAGAACTCTCTAGTTCTTCTTCTTTTCGATCCACACCATCTTGATGGGAATCCTTGGAGTTGTAGTCGTACTTGATGAAGTGGAACTTGAAGTAGTCTTGGGAATCCATTTGACTAAGGTCTTAGGAGCTTCTTCAAATGCATCAATTTCCTCTTGAAGCTTGTCCTTGCCTTTTTGCTTGTAGTCTTGTGGTGGAAGATCATCTTGAATTTGTGTCCCCTTAAAAGAAGTAGGATCATACTTCTCTTGTTGTGGAACAAACTTTGTCTTGAGATATTGATTTTCTTCCCACTCAACTCCATTGGCATTGAACTTCCGTTCAAAACCAACACCTTGATTCTTCCGGTGCCTTCCTTGCTTGCGTACAATTTCCTCGAATTGCCTACTTCCGGCAAGGCTTTTGTACACTCCTTTCTCTATAATTCCCTTCAATAAGCTATTTTCTTGCTCAAGTGTAACTTGGCCAAGAGAATCATTAGTGGAATCAAGAGAACTACTAGAAGCAACAATATAAGATTTAACATGATCATTGTTACTACTAGAGGAAGAATCTTTCTTGTTCTTGTTACTAGACTTGACTTGAGGCATGTAAGTGGACAAGAGTAAACGCTTGGCAATGTAAGAAGAACTTTTCTTGCGGAGATCATCATTGATTGCCTTTAAAAACTCATGCTCTTGCTCAAGATTGAGCTTTTCAAAGCATAACTTCTCATGAGCTCTTAAAAGTTCTCGATGATCTTCGAAGATAGTTTCATGAGCTAACTTAAGAGTGTTTAGTTCTTTAGTTAGAGCCTCAATTTTCTCCTTATCATTGTCATTCGTTTTATCTTGATTAGCATGATTAATTGACATTTCATCATAGTATTCATCACTAGAGTTGTCAACAAGTAAATCATCATCACCTAACAAGTCATCTTCATCACTATTAAAATCAACATACTCAGGGTGTGTTACCTTAGGACCTTTGGCCATGAAGCATCTTCCAATTCCTTCATTTGGTGAGTCAAATATTGTTGGAAATATGCCCTAGAGGCAATAATAAATTGATTATTATTATATTTCCTTGTTCATGATAATCGTTTATTATCCATGCTAGAATTGTATTGATAGGAAACTCAGATACATGTGTGGATACATAGACAACACCATGTCCCTAGTAAGCCTCTAGTTGACTAGCTCGTTGATCAATAGATGGTTACGGTTTCCTGACCATGGACATTGGATGTCATTGATAACGGGATCACATTATTAGGAGAATGATGTGATGGACAAGACCCAATCCTAAGCCTAGCACAAGATCATGTAGTTCGTATGCTAAAGCTTTTCTAAATGTCAAGTATCATTTCCTTAGACCATGAGATTGTGCAACTCCCGGATACCGTAGGAATACTTTGGGTGTGCCAAACGTCACAACGTAACTGGGTGGCTATAAAGGTACACTACAGGTATCTCCGAAAGTGTCTGTTGGGTGGCACGAATCGAGACTTGGATTTGTCACTCCGTGTAAACGGAGAGGTATCTCTGGGCCCACTCGGTAAGACATCATCATAATGTGCACAATGTGATCAAGTAGTTGATCACGGGATGATGTGTTGCGGAACGAGTAAAAGAGACTTGCCGGTAACGAGATTGAACTAGGTATCGGGATACCGACGATCGAATCTCGGGCAAGTATCGTACCGATAGACAAAGGGAATTGTATACGGGATTGATTAAGTCCTTGACATCATGGTTCATCCGATGAGATCATCATGGAACATGTGGGAGCCAACATGGGTATCCAAATCCCGCTGTTGGTTATTGACCGAAGAACGTCTCGGTCATGTCTGCATGTCTCCCGAACCCGTAGGGTCTACACACTTAAGGTTCGATGATGCTAGGGTTATAAAGGAAGCTTGTATGTGGTTACCGAATGTTGTTCGGAGTCCCGAATGAGATCCCGGACATCACGAGGAGTTCCGGAATGGTCCGGAGGTAAAGATTTATATATAGTAAGTCCTATTTCGGCCATCGGGACAAGTTTCGGGGTCATCGGTATTGTACCAGGACCATCGGAGGGGTCCCGGGGGCCCACCGGGTGGGGCCACCCATCCCGGAGGGTCCCATGGGCTGAAGTGGGAAGGGATCCAGCCCAAAGTGGGCTGGGGCGCCACTTCCCTTATGGCCCATGTGCCCAGGGTGAAGGGGGAACCCTAAGGAAGAGTCCCAAGGAGGGAAGGCACCTCCTAGGTGCCTTGGGGGGGAGGGAAACCTCCCCTGGCCGCCGCCCCCTAGGAGATTGGATCTCCTAGGGATGGCGCACCCCCCCATGGGATCCCTATATATAGTGGGGGTAGAGGGCCTCTTGAGACATACCTTTTGCCTTTGGTGCAGCCCCTCCCTCTCCCAAGTTCTTCTCCTCTCCCGCGGTGCTTGGCGAAGCCCTGCAGGATTGCCACGCTCCTCCATCATCACCACGCCGTTGTGCTGCTGCTGGATGGAGTCTTCCTCAACCTCTCCCTCTCTCCTTGCTGGATCAAGGCGTGGGAGACGTCATCGGGCTGTACGTGTGTTGAACGCGGAGGTGCCGTGCGTTCGGCACTTGGTCATCGGTGATTTGAATCACGACGAGTACGACTCCATCAACCCCGTTCACTTGAACGCTTCCGCTTAGCGATCTACAAGGGTATGTAGATGCACTCCCCTTCCCCTCGTTGCTAGTCTCTCCATAGATTGATCTTGGTGATGCGTAGAAAATTTTGAATTTCTGCTACGTTCCCCAACAGTGGCATCATGAGCTAGGTCTATTGCGTAGATTCTTTGCACGAGTAGAACACAAAGTAGTTGTGGGCGTTGATTTTGTTCAATATGCTTACCGTTACTAGTCAATCTTGATTCGGCGGCATTGTGGGATGAAGCGGCCCGGACCGACCTTACACGTACACTTACGTGAGACAGGTTCCACCGACTGACATGCACTAGTTCCATAAGGTGGCTAGCGGGTGCCAGTCTCTCCCACTTTAGTCGGATCGGATTCGATGAAAAGGGTCCTTATGAAGGGTAAATAGCAATTGACATATCACGTTGTGGTTTTGCGTAGGTAAGAAACGTTCTTGCTAGAAACCCATAGCAGCCACGTAAAACATGCAAACAACAATTAGAGGACGTCTAACTTGTTTTTGCAGGGTATGCCTTGTGATGTGATATGGCCAAAGGATGTGATGTATGATATATGTGATGTATGAGATGATCATGTTCTTGTAATAGGAATCACGACTTGCATGTCGATGAGTATGACAACCGGCAGGAGCCATAGGAGTTGTCTTTAATTTATTTATTTATGACCTGCGTGTCAACATAAACGTCATGTAATTACTTTACTTTATTGCTAACCATTAGCCATAGTAGTAGAAGTAATAGTTGACGTGACAACTTCATGAGGACACGATGGTGGAGATCATGATGATGAAGATCATGGTGTCATGCCGGTGACGACGATGATCATGGAGCCCCGAAGATGGAGATCAAAAGGAGCAAAGTGATGATGGCCATATCATGTCACTATTTGATTGCATGTGATGTTTATCATGTTTTTGCATCTTATTTGCTTAGAACGACGGTAGTAAATAAGATGATCCCTCATTAAAATTTCAAGAAAGTGTTCCCCCTAACTGTGCACCGTTGCGAAAGTTCATCGTTTTGAAGCACCACGTGATGATCGGGTGTGATAGATTCTTACGTTCACATACAACGGGTGTAAGACAGATTTACACACGCGAAACACTTAGGTTGACTTGACGAGCCTGGCATGTACAGACATGGCCTCGGAACACAGAAGACCGAAAGGTCGAGCATGAGTCGTATGGTAGATACGATCAACATGAAGATGTTCACCGACATTGACTAGTCCGTCTCACGTGATGATCGGACACGGCCTAGTTGACTCGGATCATGTAATCACTTGGATGACTAGAGGGATGTCTATCTGAGTGGGAGTTCATAAGATGAACTTAATTATCCTGAACATAGTCAAAAGATCTTTGCAAATTATGTCGTAAGCTCGCGCTTTAGTTCTACTGTTTTAGATATGTTCCTAGAGAAAATATAGTTGAAAGTTGATAGTAGCAATTATGCGGACAGTAGAAGGCTTGTGTCCTTAATGTACCGCTCGGTGTGCTGGGCCTCGAACATGGTCTGTGGATGTTGCGAACATCTGACATACACGTTTTGATGACTACATGATAGTTCGGTAATGATAAATGGTTTAGAATTGAGGAACCGAAGACATTCTTGAAATGTCGCGGAACATATGAGATGTTTCGAGGGCTGAAATTGGGATTTCAGGCTCGTGCCCACGTCAAGAGGTATAAGACCTCCGACGATTTTCTTAGCCTGCAAACTAAGGGAGAAAAGCTCAATCGTTGAGCTTGTGCTCAGATTGTCTGAGTACAACAATCACTTGAATCGAGTGGGATTTAATCTTCCAGATAAGATAGTGATGTTTTTTCCAAAGTTATTGCCACCAAGCTACTAGAGCTTCGTGATGAACTATAACATATCAGGGATAGATATGATGATCCTTGAAATATTCGCGATGTTTGACACCGCGAAAGTAGAAATCAAGAAGGAGCATCAATTGTTGATGGTTAGTGAAACCACTAGTTTCAAGAAGGGCAAGGGCAAGAAGGGATACTTCATGAAACGGCAAATCAGCTGCTGCTCTAGTGAAGAAACCCAAGGTTAAACCCAAACCCGAGACTGAGTGCTTCTGTAATAAGGGGAACAACCACTGGAGCAGAATTACCCTAGATACTTGGTAGATGAGAAGGCTGTCGATAGAAATATATTGGATATACATTATGTGAATGTGTACTTTACTAGTAATCCTAGTAGCATCAGGGTATTAGATACCGGTTCGGTTGCTAAGTGTTAGTAACTCGAAATAAAAGCTATGGAATAAACGGAGACTAGCTAAAGGTGAGCTGACGAGATGTGTTGGAAGTGTTTCCAAGGTTGATATGATCAAGCATCGCACGCTCCCTCTACCATCGAGATTGGTGTTAAACCTAAATAATTGTTATTTGGTGTTTGCGTTGAGCATGGCATGATTGGATTATGTCTATCGCAATACGGTTATTCATTTAAGGAGAATAATGGTTACTCTATTTATTTGAATAATACCTTCAATGGTCTTGCACCTAAAATGAATGGTTTATTGAATCTCGATCATAATGATACACATGTTCATGCCAAAAGATATAAGATAGTAATGATAGTACCACTTACTTATGGCACTGCCATGCAAGTCATATTGGTATAAAACGCATGAAGAAGCTCCATGTTGATGGATCTTTGGACTCACTCATTTTTTTTGAAAAAGGATTGAGACATGTGAACCATGTCTATTGGTATATACGCATGAAGAAACTCCATGCAGATGGACCGTTTGGACTCACTTGATTTTGAATCACTTGAGATATGCAAATCATACCACATGGGCAAGATGACTGAAAGCTTCGGTTTCAGTAAAATGAAACAAGAAAGCAACTTGTTGGAAGTAACACATTTTGATGTGTGCAGTCCAATGAGTGCTGAGGCACGCAGTGGATATCGTTATGCTCTTACTTCACAGATAATTTGAGTAGATACTGAGCATATTTACTTGATGAAACACGAGTCTGAATTATTGAAAGGTTCAAGCAATTTCAGAGTGAAGTTGAAGATCATCGTGACAAGAGGATAAAATGTCTGTGATATGATCATAGAGATTTATATCTGAGTTACGAGTTTGGCACACAATTAAGACATTGTGGAAATTGTTTCACGACTAATACCGCCGGGAACACCATAGCAAGATGGTGTGTCCGAACATCATAACTGCACCCTATTGGATATGGTGCGTACCATGATGTCTCTTATCGAATTACCACTATCGTTCATGGGTTAGGCATTAGAGACAACCGCACTCACTTTAATAGGGCACCACGTAATTCCGTTGAGACGAAGCCGTTTGAACTATGGTTTGGAGAAACCTGAGCTGTCGTTTCTTAAAAGTTTGGGGCTGCGACGCCTATATGAAAAAGTTTCAGGCTGATAAGCTCGAACCCAAAGTGGATAACTGCATCTTCATAGGATACCCAAAACAGTTGGGTATACCTCCTGTCTCAGATCCGAAAGCAATAAGGATTGTTTCTCAAATCGGGTCCTTTCACGAGGAAAAGTTTCTCTCAAAAGAATTGAGTGGGAGGATGGTGGAGACTTGATGAGGTTATTGAACCGTCACTTCAACTAGTGTGTAGCAGGGCACAGGAATTGTTCCTATGGCACCTACACCAATTGAAGTGGAAGCTTATGATAGTGATCATGAGACTTCGGATCAAGTCACTCCCAAACCTCGTAGGATGACGAGGATGCGTACTACTTCAGAGTGGTACGTAGTCCTGTCTTGGAAGTCATGTTGCTAGACAACAATGAACCTACGAGCTATGGAGAAGAGATGGTGGGCCCGGATTCCGATGAATGGCTCGAGGCCATATAATCCGAGAGAGGATCCATATATGAAAACAAAGTGTAGACTTTGAAAGAACTACTTGATGGTCGTAAGACTGTTAGGTACATATGGATTTTAAAAGGAAGACGAACAATGATGGTAAATGTCAGCATTAAGAAAGCTCGACTTGTCATTAAAATGTTTTCCGACAAGTTCAAGGAGTTGACTACGATGAGACTTTCTCACTCGTAGCGATGCTAAGAGTCTGTTGGAATTATGTTAGCGATTACTGCATTATTTATGAAATCGTGCAGATAGGATGTCAAAACATTGTTTCCTCGACGATTTTCTTGAGGAAAGGTTGTATGTGATACAACCAGAAGATTTTTGTCAATCCTGAAAGATGCTAACAAGTATGCAAAGCTCCAGCAATCCTTCTAAGGACTGGAGTAAGCATCTCGGAGTTGGAATGTACGCTTTGATGAGATTTGGGTTTATACAAAGTTTATGAGAAACTTGTATTTCCAAAGAAGTGAGTAGGAGCACTATAGAATTTCTGATGAGTATATGTTGTTGACATATTGTTGATCAGAAATGATGTAGAATTTCTGGAAAGCATATAGGTTTATTTGAAAAGTGTTTTCAATGGAAAACCTGGATTAAGCTACTTGAACATTGAGCATCAAGATCTATAAGGATAGATCAAAATCGCTTAATAGTACTTTCAAATGAATACATACCGTGACAAGATTTTGAAGGAATTCAAAATAGATCAGCAAAGAAGGAGTTCTTGGCTGTATTACACGCGTGAGTATTGAGTAAGATTCAAGACCTGACCGCGGCAGAAGAGAGAGAAAGGACGAGGGTCATCCCCTATGCTTAGACATAGGCTCTACAGTATGCTATGTTGTGTACCGCACCTGAAGTGTGCCAAACCATGAGTCAGTCAAGGGGTACAAGTGTGATCTAGAAATGGATCACAGGACAACGGTCAAGGTTATCCTTAGTAACTAGTGGACTGAGGAATTTTCTCGATTATGGAGGTGGTAAAAGAGTTCGTCGTAAAGGGTTACACCGATGCAAACTTTGACACTGATCCAGATTATTCTAAGTAGTAAATTGGATTCGTATAGTAGAACAGTTATTTGGAATAGCTCCAAATAGAGCGTGGTAACTGCATCTAGGAGATGACATAGATGTTTGTAAAGCACACACGGATCTGAAAGCTTCAGACCCGTTGACTATAACATCTCTCACAAGCATAACATGATCAAACCCAGAACTCATTGAGTGTTAATCACATGGTAATGTGAACTAGATTATTGACTCTAGTAAACTCTTTGGGTGTTAGTCACATGGGGATGTGACCTTGAGTGTTAATCACATAGCGATGTGAACTGGATTATTGACTCTAGTGCAAGTGGGAGACTGTTGGAAATATACCCTAGAGGCAATAATAAATTGATTATTATTATATTTCCTTGTTCATGATAATCGTTTATTATCCATGCTAGAATTGTATTGATAGGAAACTCAGATACATGTGTGGATACATAGACAACACCATGTCCCTAGTAAGCCTCTAGTTGACTAGCTCGTTGATCAATAGATGGTTACGGTTTCCTGACCATGGACATTGGATGTCATTGATAACGGGATCACATCATTAGGAGAATGATGTGATGGACAAGACCCAATCCTAAGCCTAGCACAAGATCATGTAGTTCGTATGCTAAAGCTTTTCTAAATGTCAAGTATCATTTCCTTAGACCATGAGATTGTGCAACTCCCGGATACCGTAGGAATACTTTGGGTGTGCCAAACGTCACAACGTAACTGGGTGGCTATAAAGGTACACTACAGGTATCTCCGAAAGTGTCTGTTGGGTGGCACGAATCGAGACTGGGATTTGTCACTCCGTGTAAACGGAGAGGTATCTCTGGGCCCACTCGGTAAGACATCATCATAATGTGCACAATGTGATCAAGTAGTTGATCACGGGATGATGTGTTGCGGAACGAGTAAAAGAGACTTGCCGGTAACGAGATTGAACTAGGTATCGGGATACCGACGAACGAATCTCGGGCAAGTATCGTACCGATAGACAAAGGGAATTGTATACGGGATTGATTAAGTCCTTGACATCGTGGTTCATCCGATGAGATCATCGTGGAACATGTGGGAGCCAACATGGGTATCCAGATCCCGCTGTTGGTTATTGACCGGAGAACGTCTCGGTCATGTCTGCATGTCTCCCGAACCCGTAGGGTCTACACACTTAAGGTTCGATGACGCTAGGGTTATAAAGGAAGCTTGTATGTGGTTACCGAATGTTGTTCGGAGTCCCGGATGAGATCCCGGACGTCACGAGGAGTTCCGGAATGGTCCGGAGGTAAAGATTTATATATAGGAAGTCCTATTTCGGCCATCGGGACAAGTTTCGGGGTCATCGGTATTGTACCGGGACCACCGGAGGGGTCCCGGGGCCCACCGGGTGGGGCCACCCATTCCGGAGGGTCCCATGGGCTGAAGTGGGAAGGGATCCAGCCCAAAGTGGGCTGGGGCGCCACTTCCCTTATGGCCCATGCGCCCAGGGTGAAGGGGGAACCCTAAGGAAGAGTCCCAAGGAGGGAAGGCACCTCCTAGGTGCCTTGGGGGGGAGGGAAACCTCCCCTGGCCGCCGCCCCCTAGGAGATTGGATCTCCTAGGGATGGCGCACCCCCCTTTGGATCCCTATATATAGTGGGGGTAGAGGGCCTCTTGAGACATACCTTTTGCCTTTGGTGCAGCCCCTCCCTCTCCCAAGTTCTTCTCCTCTCCCGCGGTGCTTGGCGAAGCCCTGCAGGATTGCCACGCTCCTCCATCATCACCACGCCGTTGTGCTGCTGCTGGATGGAGTCTTCCTCAACCTCTCCCTCTCTCCTTCCTGGATCAAGGCATGGGAGACGTCATCGGGCTGTACGTGTGTTGAACGCGGAGGTGCCGTGCGTTCGGCACTTGGTCATCGGTGATTTGAATCACGACGAGTACGACTCCATCAACCCCGTTCACTTGAACGCTTCCGCTTAGCGATCTACAAGGGTATGTAGATGCACTCCCCTTCCCCTCGTTGCTAGTCTCTCCATAGATTGATCTTGGTGATGCGTAGAAAATTTTGAATTTCTGCTACGTTCCCCAACAAATATGTCGTAGGAGTTGGTTGACACAAGTGCTAGACCGGCAACACCTTCATCTTGAGTATATTCGGAGTCGGAGTGATAACTTCTCTCGGAGTGGTTGTCGAAGTCGGAGCCGGATACCCATTCACCAACATGAGCTTGATGTCTTCGTTTTGTGTAGCTCCTTGATGACTTTTCCTTTCTTTCCGAATCCTTGCTTCTCCGTGAGTATCTTCGTTCATAACGATCATCTCTACTCCTTGTCTCTCTTGATGGAGATTCTTCTCTTTTGCTTCTTCTTTTTGGAGAATCTTCTCTTCTTTTGTAGGGAGCCATACACTCATTGGAATAGTGTCCGGGTCTTCCACAATTGTAGCAGTTTCGCTCTCGACTAGAAGATCTTTTGTCATTGTAGGACCTTGACTTGGAGCTTCTATCTTTGCTTCTACTCTTGTAGAACTTGTTGAAGTTCTTTACCATTAAGCTCAATTCTTCGTTGAAGTTTGGTTTCTCACTTGATGATGTGGGGGCTTCACATGAGGCTTTGTAAGCACCACTTGATTTGTTGTGAAGTTCCTCTTTGTCCTTGAGTGACATCTCATGAGCAACAATTCTTCCAATGACCTCCGTTGGCTTGAGGTCTTTGTAATTGGGCATCATTTGGATCAATGTGCACACGGTATAATATTTTCCATCCAAGGCTCTTAGGATCTTCTTGATGATGAATCTATCGGTCATCTCTTCACTCCCTAAGCCGGCAATCTCATTTGTGATGAGAGCAAGCCTAGAGTACATTTCAGCGACACCTTCACCATCCTTCATTTTGAACTTGTCAAGTTGACTTTGAAGCACGTCCAATTTGGATTCCTTGACGGAGTCGGTACCTTCGTGCATATCAATCAAAGTATCCCAAATTTCCTTTGCATTCTCAAGATGGCTGATTTTGTTGAATTCTTCGGGGCACAATCCGTTGAAGAGAATATCACAAGCTTGAGCATTGTATTGCAGCATCTTCAACTCATCCGCAGTAGCTTCACGGTTTGGTTCTTTCCCATCGAAGAAGTCACCTTGCAAACCAACACACACAATAGCCCAAACGGCGGGGTTATGTCCAAGAATATGCATTTTCATTTTATGCTTCCAACTAGCAAAATTAGTACCATCAAAGTAAGGACCTCTACGGTGATAATTACCCTCGCTAGACGCCATACTCTCCTAGGTTGTGAAACCAAGGCTATGACCACCAAAAGCTATGGAAATCAAAGCAAATGGAGACCAAAGCTCTGATACCACTTGTAGGATCGAAAGTATGTCTAGAAGGGGGGTGATTAGACTACTTGACCAAATAAAAACTTAACCTTTTCCCAATTTTAGTTTTTGTCAGATTTTAGCAACTTTAGGACAAGTCAAGCAATCATCACACAATTCAAGCAAGCATGCAAAGAGTATATAGGCAGCGGAAAGTAAAGCATGCAACTTGCAAGAATGTAAAAGGGAAGGGTTTGGAGAATTCAAACGCAATTGGAGACACGGATGTTTTTCCCGTGGTTCGGATAGGTGGTGATATCCTACATCCACGTTGATGGAGACTTCAACCCACGAAGGGTAACGGTTGCGCGAGTCCACGGAGGGCTCCACCCACGAAGGGTCCACGAAGAAGCAACCTTGTCTATCCCACCATGGCCATCGCCCACGAAGGACTTGCCTCACTAACGGTAGATCTTCACGAAGTAGGCGATCTCCTTGCCCTTACAAACTCCTTGGTTCAACTCCACAATCTTGTCGGAGGCTCCCAAGTGACACCTAGCCAATCTAGGAGACACCACTCCAAGAAGTAACAAATGGTGTGTTGATGATGAACTCCTTGCGCTTGTGCTTCAAATGATATTCTCCCCAACACTCAACTCTCTCTCACAGGATTTGGATTTGGTAGAAAGAAGATTTGAGTGGAAAGCAACTTGGGGAAGGCTAGAGATCAAGATTCATATGGTAGGAATGGAATATCTTGGTCTCAACACAACGGTAGGTGGTTCTCTCTCAGAACATATGAGTTGGAAGTGTAGATGTGTTCTGATGGCTCTCTCCACGAATGAAGAGGCGGTGGAGGGGTATATATAGCCTCCACACAAAATCCAACTGTTACACACAATTTACCAATCTCGGTGGGACCGAATCAACAAACTCGGTCGAACCGAAATAGTAAACCTAGTGACCGTTAGAGATTTTCGGTGGGACTGACATGCAACTCGGTAGGACCGATATGGTTAGGGTTAGGGCATAACGTAATCTCGGTGAGACCGATTACACAAACTCGGTGAGACCGATTTGGTAATAAGCTAACCAGAGAGTTGGTCAGGTAAACTCGGTGGGACCGATTTGCTTTTTCGGTGAGACCGAAATGTTACAAAAGGGAAACAGAGAGTTTACATTGCAATCTCGGTGGGACCGATTCGCTCTTTCGGTGAGACCGAAAAGTTACGAAAAGGAAACAGAGAAATTGTAATCCCATCTCCGTGAGACCGAGATCCCTATCGGTAGAACCGATTTTCTAGGGTTTTGGCAGTGGCTATGACATGTGAAACTCGGTGGCGCCGGATAGAAAGAATCGGTAGGTCCGAGTTTGGCTTAGGGTTTAGGTCAAATGTGGATATGGGAAAGTAGCTGAGGATTTTGGAGCATATCATTAAGCACATGAAGCAAAAGGCTCATTAAGCAACACCTCATCCCTCCTTGATAGTATTGGCTTTTCCTATGGACTCAATGTGATCTTGGATCACTAAAATGTAAAATGAAGAGTCTTGAGCTTTTGAGCTTGAGCCAATCCTTTGTCCTTAGCATTTTGAGGGTTCCACTTTCACCATCCATGCCATGCCAATCATTGAGCTTTCCTGAAATAATTGTCTTGGAATAGCATTAGCTCAATGAGCTATATGTTGTTATGAATTACCAAAACCACCTAGGGATAGTTGCACTTTCAAGGTGCTTCTTCAAGTTTTGTTAGGGTTTGTATCCTGCTAAAAAAACGAGACGCCGGTGGCTTCTTGAATAGTTCTCCCCTCATAGCCTCCATTTTGATGGTGCGTTTAGCATCGTCGGAGGGCATGTGAAGGTTATTCTCCGGCGAATCTCGCAGGATTCGGCTGTTTGTTGTCTTTGATGGATCTGCTCAGATCCAGTCTTTGTTCGTCTTTGTTCTTGTGTCCTTAGGTTGGATCCTCCTTATCTAAGGCCTTGTACAAAGCTAGATGCTTAGGGGGCGCTTAGAAAAAAAACCCGGACTTTTTTGAAGCACCAATGCTTATTTCTACAGGAGAGACGCCTAGTTAAGCGTCTATCCTGTATAAATAAGCACCGGTGCTTAAGAAAAGTCTGGTTTATTTCTCCAAGCACCTCCCCTAAGCACCTTGCATTGTACAAGGTCTAAGCTTCTCTTCATCAGTGGCGGTTGCTGTTCTGGTGCGTTGGTCCTATGGGGCCCGGCCTTAGCACGATGATTTTTCGACTGTCTACTATAACAAGTCGTGCCCAGCTCCGATGAGGAAGGGCCGATGACGGCGGCGCGCCAGCCTTTGTCTCCCTTCAGCGCTCGTAGTTCTCGCTAGGTGGTCCATGAATCTGGATGTGATTTTTATTATTTCTGGCGTTCGTTGTACTGCCATGATTGAAGATGAATAGATCGGAACTTTCTTGCAGAAAAAAAATCCGTAACTATGTGAAGCGAAACATAATATTGTCAAGTATTCAACCCATGAACAGAAACAGAAAATATGTTGCAAGATCAAAGTACATCGCAGTGTATCGACGGAAAAAAAAATTGTGGCGAATGGGCTTGGTGGCGACCCATCAAGCCCCGAGGCCCATACACGAAGCCAGGGCAGGCCGACACCCACGCCCGAAGCCCACGACCGCCGTCCCAACAACCCACCTCCAAAATGACCAAACCACCCCCAGCCCCAGCACCCCCCACCCCACGCACACCCGTAATTACCCCTCTCCCCCAGCCCCATTTCCGGCATTCCCCCTCCGCCCGCGGTCTGAAAACGGAGGGCAGCACAGTCCGCGGTCACATCCCACACACTCCCACAGCTCCAGCAGCACAGCACACAGCGGCTTCTTCTCCGTTGGCGGCGGCGGCTAGGGTTTTACCATCTCCCCTCCTCCCTCCAAAACCCTAATCTTTCCGTCCAAGGTGATTAGGAACCGAACACTTCGGTGTGTTTTCTATCATGCATGATAGAAAAAATATCAGCATAACTGACGGCTTTTCTTAGCGCCATTGAACATGCCCTAATCCGTACATCTCCACAGTCGAGCAATCTCCATAAAAAATATTTCCATATGTCACAGATTTATGGTCACACGGTAGGAAGTGACTTGTAACACCAAAGGGGGACGTTGGATAAAAGAGAAATTTGTGAAGGAGATGGGAGTTACAGTATTATTTACTAGCCCTGTATCTTGAACATCTTGGTCCATATAAACTTGAGATTACTAAATAGAAGTCATATTGGATTGTATCGATACGGGATAAGGTCTTTTGAACTACCCGTACCATTTTGTTTTTGCTTTTTGTGTGCACGCTTAAACTTGGTATGCCTTTGTAAAAACATAACTAATTCAAGTTTAACCATGCAATGCAAGAGGCTCCATTTTCAAGTGCTTTTTCAAGTTTTGTTAGGATTTGTGTCCTGCTTAAGAAAACGAGACGACGGTGGCTTCTTGAATAGTTCTCCCCGCATAGCCTCCATTCTGATGGTGTGTCTAGCATCGTCGGAGGGCATGTGAAGGTGTGTCTCCGGCGAATCTCGCGGGATTCGGTTGGTGGTTGTCTTTGGTGAATTTGCTCAGATCCAGTCTTTGTTCTTGTGTCCTTAGGTTGGATCCTCCTTATCTAAGGCCTTGTACAAAGCTAGATGCTTAGGGGGCGCTTAGAAAAAATAAACCAGACTTTTCTAAAGTACCAATGCTTATTTATTTTTTGCGGAAAAAACTTCCAATCTATTCATCTTCAATCATGGCAGTACAACGAACACCAGAAATAAAAATTACATCCAGATCCGTAGACCACCTAGAGACGCCTAGTTAAGCGTCTATCCTGTATAAATAAGCACCGGTGCTTAAGAAAAGTCTGGTTTATTTCTCCAAACACCTCTCCTAAGCATCTTGCATTATACAAGGTCTAAACTTCTCTTCATCGGTGGCGGTTGCTGTTCTGGTGCGTTGGTCCTATGGGGTCCGGCCTTAGCACGATGATTTTTCGACTGTCTACTATAACAAGTCGTGCCCAGCTCCGATGAGGGAGGGCCGATGACGGCGGCGCGCCAGCCTTTGTCTCCCTTCAGCGCTCGTAGCGGTCGCTAGGTGGTCTATGAATCTGGATGTGATTTTTATTATTTCTGGCGTTCGTTGCACTGCCATGATTGAAGATGAATAGATCGGAAGTTTCTCGCAGAAAAAAATCCGTAACTATGTGAAGCGAAACATAATATTGTCAAGTATTCAACCCATGAACAGAAACAGAAAACATGCTGCAAGATCAAAGTACAACGCAGTGTATCGATGGGAAAAAAATATTTGTGGCGAATGGGCTTGGTGGCGACCCATCAAGCCCCGAGGCCCATACACGAAGCCAGCCATGGCAGGCCGACACCCACGCCCGAAGCCCACGACCGCCGTCCCAACAACCTACCTCCAAAATGACCAAACCACCCCCATCCCCAGCACCCCCCACCCCACGCACACCCGTAATTTCCCCTCTCCCCGAGCCCCATTTCCGCCATTCCCCCTCCGCCCGCGGTCTGAAAACGGAGGCCAGCACACTCCGCTGTCACATCCCACACACTCCCACAGCTACAGCAGCACAGCGCACAGCGGCTTCTTCTCCGTTGGCGGCGGCGGCTAGGGTTTTACCACCTCCTCACCTCCCCTCCCTCCAAAACCCTAATCTTTCCACCCAATCCGAAGCCCATGCCGGCGGCCTCCTGCTAGATTCGCCCGCGCCGGAGGTTTTTTGAGCTAGTTTGATCTGAGTGCTTGGTGTGGTGCGGTGCGGCGGGGATGACGTCCAACCAGTTCGATCTCCTCGGCGACGTCGACAACGACGACCCCTCGCAGCTCCTCGCCGCCGCCGCCGCCAAGAGGGCCGCCGAGCCCAAGCCCGCCGCCCCTGCACCCGCCGCCGGCAAGCCCGGCTCCAAGCCGCCCCCCAAGACCACGCCGCCCGGTGAGTGACCCTCTCGATTCGCGCTCTCTCCGATTCGATTGCTGGGTGGGTCTTTCGACGCGAGCTTCCATTTCTGCTGCTCATGGTGTGATGCGATTTGTGGCTTCAGCGGAGGACGCGAGGGGCAGCCGGGGGGACGGCGCCGGGCGCGGGAGGGGCGGCCGCGGGGGCGGGTTCGGCAGGACCGGCCCGCGGCGGGACTACGGCGACGCGGACGCCAACGGCGGCTTCGAGGGCGGGTACGGCGGCGGGGGCGGCGGCGGCTATGCGGCGCCTCGCCTGGAGGACGGCGATGGGAAGCAGGCGGAGAGGGGCCGCGGCCCGCGCCAGCCCTACCGCGGAGGGGGCGGCCGCCGCGGGGGCTACTCCGACGGGCAGAACACGGACGAGTTCGGGCGCCCGCACCGCTCCTACGAGCGCCGCAGCGGCACCGGCCGGGGCTTCGGGATGAAGCGCGACGGCGCTGGCCGCGGCAACTGGGGGACCGCCACCGACGAAGGGTTCCCACAGTTAAGATTGGTCGAATTAGTCTCTGCTTTCATGGCATGATGCTGATTCTATTTGCTGTTGTGATGTGTGGAGCTTGACGCCTTTTATGTGGCTGATGATGATTATCAGGGAGAATGTGGAGGCTGTCAACACTGAGGAGACCCCTGCTGTGGCAGAGGATGAGAAGAAGCCGGAGGATGCGCCGCAGCCCGATGCTGAGAAGGTCAAGGAGGGTGCAGAGAATGAGGAGGAACATAAGGAAGCTGAGGAAGATAAGGTATACTTATCAGAATTTGCCATCATCTGATTGCTTTAAATTGTGTTGTGGTAGTTGTATGGCGTGTACATTTTGTATTGGTGACAAGGGTGATGGTAGCATTTCTTGCTTGATTGGACAATCCAGATACTCCCTCTGATCCGAATTAAATGACGCAGTCTCTATATAACGTCCGTTTTACGTTGTATAGAGGCTGCGTCAATTAATTCGGATTGGAGGGAGTATCATGTTTTACATATGCTATTTTAGGGGTGTATTAATTCGGATCGGACGGACTATCATGTTTTACATATGCTATTCTAGGGATGTAACATAATACAGTTACTCGACCAGTCTAGATGTTTGCTGTACACCTGCTCGCGTAATAGCTACTTCTGTCACACAACAGAAATGGTTTGAATTAAGCTCTTTCTAAGCTGGAATTTTTGCCTCATCTTCCAGGCTAACCTTATTGTCAGCTTTTGTAGTTCTCTTCTCATTTGTGCTCATTGCTACATATTTCTGTCAGAATGTATTGCGTTGTTTTTTTGTTGCAATTGATCACATACATTTTTGTGTAGTCTCACATCCGTGCCAAGCACTAACTGACCTCAATGAGCCATTTGATTTGCTGCTGGCATCTAAATAATTAGTAGATGAAATGCATAATTACATGTACTAAAATATCAATTTCTTTAATCGTCATTTACTTCGAAGGCTTACCTGTTATTTGGTTGTGAGTAATGAAATATGGTTGATCCAGTGAGACTGACATTCTCAGAAATGGGTTGCCAGTGCTCAATTTCACCTAGGCAATAGTTGGTTCATATAACAGCATCCTCTCTTTGATGTGATGTACTCGTGTTTAATTTTATTTTGGCAATAGCTTTTCCTAGAATTTCTGACTTCCTGTTATTCAATTGAGATGTTGAGTGCAATTTTGTTCCTTGTTTGTGGTCCAGAATTCTTTGATATATTCCTGGGCTTGTTTCTATTATGATGAAGGTGTGTTCAGTTACACAGTTACAGTGTCACTACCCCTTGACCATCTTCACCCTTCATTTTGGGGATGGCTTATCGTGACATATTCAACTTCTCTTAAGCTTTCTGGTGCTTCTGTATTGTTGTCTATGCATGTTCTGCTTTTGTATTTGTTGCCCTGACATGTTCTAGGTATATTGTTACAAGCTTGAATGGGTTGCCTCTGGCATGCTTGAACAGTTTGTGATGTCTGCCTGATAAGGGGATTCACTGCTAAGAAATTGTTAACATGCCATGTCATCATCCAAATTCTGTTACATCAGTCATTGAAATAACACGTGCTCTGACCACCGTTGTACAGGAGATGACCCTGGAGGAGTATGAGAAAGTATTGGAGGAGAAGCGGAAAGCGATACTCGCACTAAAGGCTGAGGAGAGAAAGGTTGAAGTTGACAAGGAGCTGCAGTCCATGCAGCAACTGTCAGTGAAGAAGGATGCTGAGGAAGTATTTATCAAGCTGGTAAGTTTTACATCAGGCTGTCTTTCTTCTGCATGTGGTCATATTGATGCTAACTTTCAGCCACCACCCCTGGTGTAGGGCTCTGACAAGGAGAAGAAGAAAGAAAACACAGAAAGAGAGGAGCGTGCCAAGAAGGTATCTTGCCATTTCTCTCCTGTCCTGTTACTTTGGTCTTGAGCAACTCTTGTATCTTTTACTAACTGTTGTGCTATGTCTCCTTTGATGCTGCCTGTCCCTGCCTGAAGTCCCTCAGCATCAACGAATTCCTGAAGCCGGCTGAAGGCGAGAGGTACAGTGGCGGTCGGGGCCGCGGCCGTGGCTTCAGGGGACGCGGCGAGGCCCATGGCGGGTACAACGGCGGTGGCGGTGGCCGGCGACCAGCTGCTGCTCCGGCGATCGAAGACCAGTCCCAGTTTCCGACGCTAGGTGGGAAGTGAAGGGGTCCGTGTCCCGTGCCCTGATCCGACTAGCAGCGGCTCCTCGGTTCGCTCCAGACTGTGTCCTTGTTGAGTTGTCAGTACTCAGTAGTGTCGTCGTTTTGCCCGTCCGTCTTTTTATCTGTCGCCGTGTCATCGTCGCCGTCTGTGTATCCCGTGTACACCGGAGGTGCACCCGCCCATCGCCGCCCACCCGTGTCGTGTCTTGTTTTAGCCGCAGCTTATTCCGTTCATTTCGATAGGACAATGCCATGTATGAGATGTTTTCCTGGTGCACTTGCTGCTGTCATGTGTCTCCTGTGTGCTTGGTTCTGTGATTTTGCTCATCTGAGAATTAAGTCATCATCTTTCTTATGGTTTGTGTGATCATTGTGCATATTTTCCATGGAGAAATCATTCTGCCATGGCAAGGCACCTGATGGTTGCCTGTGCAAAGGCTGAACTAAGCCTGTAAAATATTGGCAAATCACAGCACAAAAATGGCCTCAGTTTCTCAGAAACAATAGAAACGACTTGCTCCGTCCCATAATGCAAAACGTTTTTTTGACACTAGTGATGCAGGGAGTATGAAACAACTGCATGTGTATCATCACACTTGTTTCAGTTCATGCATATAAAGAAGAGCTAACCCATGGCTCATCATAATGTAAAACGCTATTACTATACTATCTACTCCACTGATATAAACAGAGTAGCAGCAAAAAGTTAATTCCTCCGTAAGCAAATATAAGAGCTTTTAGATCACTACTAATAGTGACTGATCTAAACACTCTTATATTTGTTTACAGAAAGAGTGCATCTCAAGTCAGCTACATGGTTACACAGATGCATAGAGCGGCACACATTTCATCATCTTGGGTGCTGGCTGCAGTCTGCAGCTGCTGCTGAAGGGTACCAGAACCTGTTAGACAGGCCCTGCTCATCAGCATCCCAGGCGCTCCTCAGGGTGGTCTCAAGGGAGCGGTTCACCGCGCCGACACGCTGCGAATCGGATCGAACCGGGCTGCCCTGCTCCTGGTAGTGCAGCCGGTCGCTCAGCATGCGGCGGC
This sequence comes from Aegilops umbellulata, assembly GCA_032464435.1. NCBI lineage: Eukaryota > Viridiplantae > Streptophyta > Magnoliopsida > Poales > Poaceae > Aegilops > Aegilops umbellulata. The sequence continues at coordinate 533,709,946 of CP136059.1, forward strand.
TCATGCTCCCGGCGTCGCTGCTCGGCGCGGAGATGCAGCCGCCGGACTCCACCACCATGTCGCCCTCCAGGATGCGGAGAACCTGACAAACAGGCAGGACATACAAGAAGAAAGGTAAGCAACTAAGCATAACACTGAAGATTGATCATACTGAGAGCTTCAGAGGGTGAAATGGTTGTGTGGGAATAGACTGACATGGGACATGCGCGGCCTCGAATGTGGGTCGCGCCGTATGCAGAGGTTCGCCGCGTGGAGCATGCAGTAGACCTCGTTCTCGCAGAAGCGGTCCTCAAGGCGCGGGTCGATGAGATCGTCGATCGCGTGCTCTTCCAGCAAAGGCCGGGCCTGTTGCATGAAGGGAACAGGATCAGAACTCAGAACTCAGAACATAGTTATACACCACAGGGTTCTTCCCATGAAGGCTGGGCCTTACTTTCAGTTTGTGTTGCTGATGGAGCATGAACAGGTACACAGCCGCTTTCAGTTAACATTATTCCATATATTGGCTAATGGTGTGAATTGCATTATTTTCTTTTAACAAGACATGTGTTCCTTGAAAAAGGATTTTTCAATTGGTGAAAACTATCACCAGTAACTACTATATATTCATAATGTATAGTTGGACCAGTATTACCATTGCTGTGGATTTTTGTTATTGACCAGCGGAAAGTAAATTCAGAAAGGGAATTATGATAGTAGGAATTATCTAATCATTCAGTGAACTCACCCATTCTGTCAGGAATTGCTGGCCCTTGGGTCTGTTGATATCGACAGCCTTGCGTCCAGTGACAAGCTCCACTAGAACAACCCCAAATGAGTAGACATCAGCCTTCTCGGTAATTTGCCCGCTCTGCGCATATTCAGGGGCCAGATAACTGCATAACGAGAAAGAGTCTCAGATTTTCTAATATCTCAAGTTAAACCTGGCCAAGCATGGAGGTAAAAAGTCTATGTCTGATCACTTACCCAAATGTGCCAATGACTCTTGTGTCGACACCCATGTCTCCGTCAGGTTGCCATCTAGCCAGGCCGAAATCGCCAACCTATCATACCATCATGAAGAAACTTCAGCCTCATCGTGTAAGGGCAGTCAATAGTTAATCTAGCGACCCTAATTGTAAGACAATTCTGTCACACTTAACAGCATAAAAATCTACAGTATAACCAGATACCGGGTTTCATGAATAACAAAATTAGAAACAACAATTACATTAGACCAAAGATAACCAAATACTCCTTATTTAGACATAGCTTAGCTCATGATCACTAGGTTCTGACATAACCAAAGATGTGGTAAGCTTTTATCATTGGAATGTTCACATGATTATGAGAAGTAAATTACGTTCACATGATTATGAGAAGTAAGTTTCAATGCTGCCAATGGCCTTGTTTGCATTGTGCTAATAACATATGTTGATGATCATCTCATACCAGTGGTTCGAAATCATGCGTGACGAGGATGTTGTTCGGTCTCATGTCGCGGTGGATAATGCAGCCGACCCTGCATTCCTCATGGAGGTACCGCAGCCCCCTGGCGGCGCCGACCGCGATCTTCTGCCGGGCAGCCCACCCCAAGGTCTCCTTGTGACGGCCTAACAGAGAGCAACAGCCAATAAGTTCAGCTAGCATAGCAAGGTCACACACTCATGCACTGCAGGAGATATCGGTGCATTTCTATCTCAACAACTGACTTTGTCACGCTGAGTTTTGCATGATGAGATGATGAGCTTACCATACAGATGAGTGTCCAGTGATCTGTTGCAGATGTACTCATAAACCAGCAACCTCCTCTTGCCCTCGACGCAGAAGCCGATGAGCATCACCACGTTCCGGTGCTGCGCGCAGCTGAGCACCTCCACCTCCGAGCAGAACTCGACGTCGCCCTGCGAGCTGCTGGCGAGCCTGTGCTGCTTGACGGCGATGGCCTGGCCGTCAGGCAGCACCCCTCGGTGCACCGACCCGAACCCACCCTCGGCCAGGAAGTTGACCCTGGAGAAGCCGCCGGTGGCGTGCTCCAGCTCCGCGTAGCTGAACCACCGCGGTGGCTTCCCGAACACCGGCGTCTTGTGCTGGCACACCGAGCACAGCGGCGGCGGCCCCGGCGCAGGGGTCCGGGAGAGGGACACCACGTCCCTGACGTTGCCTCTGAAGTTCAGGTCGGACCTGCTCCTGACGGCGCTGATCTCAGTCAGTAGGTCCAGCTTGGCGATCTTCTCCAGCAGCGCGTCGGCCGTCGGGGTTCTTCGGCGGGTCGGTGTTGGCCTGGGGGATGCGCCGGGTCGCTGCAGGATGTCGGCCATCCATGGCTGGAGTGACGGCGATGCTGCTGCTGATGCTGCCTGAGGAGTTGCAGCTGATGCTGAAGCTGAAGCTGAAGGTTCACTGTCAGGGTCAGATAGTACATTGGCTGCTGCTTCTCTCTTCAGAGGGCTCATGTCTCTTTCTGAAGCACAAGCTGGAGTGGTGGTGACAAGGCCTGAGCTTGCGGCGGAGGATGCTCCGGTGGAGTCGTCGAACGCCTCTGTCTCCGGCGAGCTGCTCTCTGTCTCTGAAGCGAACATTGGAGAGGTTGCAGGGTCTGTTGAGCTTGACACAGAGGATGCATCGGCATTGGTGGTGTCTTGTTTCTTCAGAGAGATGTTGTCTGTTTCTGAAGCACACGATGGAGAATTGCCTGGGTTTGTTGAGGTTGACACAGAAGGTGTTTCCACATCCTCGGATCCTTCTTCCTTCTTCTTCATCAGAGAGATGCCTGCTTCTTCTGAAGCACACAATGGAGAAGTGCCCGGTTCTTCTGAAGAACTTGGCACGGAGGACGCTCCCACATCCTCTGCCTCTTCCTTCTTAAGAGAGACGCGGATGCCGGCTTCAGAGGAAGCAGACAGTGGAGAAGCTGCGCCGGGGTCCGAGGTCGACACGGAGGAGGACGCTACGGCGTCGTCGGTGCTGCCGGACGGCGTCTCTGAGTCCGGGCTGCAGCTCGGCGTCTTCACGGCGGGTTCCCGGACCGAGACCATCTCGTGCTCCACATCACCTGAAGCACTGGGCTCGGGCTGGGGCGGGGGAGCTGCCGGCTCCGGGCGTGCCTCCTCGGTGGAGCAGGCGAGGTTGAGCCGGAGCACCTTGGGCCGGGAGCGCCTGACGGCGACGATGTTGCACTGGAGCTCCTCCATGCAGCGCGTCTCCTCGACTTTGAGATCCCTGAATCAAGCAGCAGCAAATGCAGCATCACACCACCGATTTTTACAGAAGAAACTGTCGAGCTGCTGTGCTGCGCCGCCGTCAGTACCTGTCGAGCACGACCCAGCTCGCCCGCGCCCGCTTCGCCTCGGCGGCCACGGCGCCGGGGCCCGCGCCGGCGACGATCCTCACCTTAAGGTCTACCTGCACCAAGGTCAGCAACAGCGGACACTTCATTCAGACAAGTTTCGGTGGATGGGGCAAAGTGACGAACAACAGAGCAGCGGCAGACCTTGGTTGGGTCGTAGAGGTCGCGGAGGGTGAGCGTCATCTGGGCGCAGAGGTCGGAGACGTCGGAGCGCTGCGCCGGCGCCGCCGCGTGGGCGCTGGCGCAGCCCCCCGCGAAGAAGGGGAAGCTCCACGGCCTTCTACCTGGAGCACGGACAAATTAAAGGGGAAGAAAGAACACACTCAGCATCCGTGACCGTGAGTGACTAGGGAACGCCACGGGAAGGATCAGGTTAGGTGGGTACCGGAGGCAGCGGTGGGCGGCGGCGGCGGCATGAGGACGAGGATGAGGACGGCGTCGCCGGGCCGCGCGACGTGCGCCAGCGCCCACGCGGCCGCCGCCCGGGGCACCTCCCGGGGCGCGGCCCGCGCCGCCACCACCACCGCCGCGCGCGTCGGCTCGCCGGCCGCCATCCCCGGAGCGCAGTCAGGCTTCGAGCTTCCGCCGGCTGGCTTCTCTTTTGGCAGCGCGCTGTTCGAATTTGGATTTTGGAAGCGGGGGAGCAGAAGAGCAGGGATGAGAAGACCTGTCAGTGAGTGAGGGTGAGATGGTCTTCTTGTCCTGTCTTTTTCAAGTCGTTTGAAAAAAAAGGGAGAGCCATTATTGCTAGCGCAAGTGCCAGTAATGCTGCTGAGGGTACCATGATTATACCTGCCATCCATCGTGCCGGGCCGGGCCGGGCCTACCCAAGCCCAACGTAGAAAACCCAGGACCGAGCCTCTCCCAGCCATCGGCCCTAAAAATTAGGCCCAAGCCTGGCCCATCAATCAAAAAGCCCACCGGGCCTCATCCCTGGTCTTTTCCTTAAACAGCAAATATGGCGGGCCCAAGCTCGGCGCAACCCGGCCATCGGACTCAAACTCTAGGCCTAGGCCCGGCCTGTGGGCAAGGTCGGGTAGGGCCGGATAGGGCTTTTTGAGGCCGGGTTGGGTTGGGCCGTTCGGGCGGGGCTGCCCATGGCCAGATATAACCATGATTAAGACAAAGACCAAATGGCCAAAACCCAGAGTGAACATTACATGGTTCACAGTACCACCTAAATAATATGCTACTTTGAAGACTTTGTCTTGATCCATCCATGATTAATCCCCTTTCTTCAAACAAACAAACACAACAATATTTGGTTAGCAATTCGAAATTGAAAAAAAATATATACTCAGTACAAGTTTGTACTAGACCTACGTCAATTAATATGGATCGGTGGGAGGAACATACATGGTCGACCAGTATACTCGTGTATGAAGTTTCACGAACAAATGGCATCCATGGTATGTTTGGCAAAAATGACAACATTGAAGCTGTATTTGAAAACATTGTTTGAAGGAATATAAGGCCGGATTGTATTTCCTTCACTACGAAATATGCCACACGTGCCAATCCATGACCAAACTACATGCTAATGAGAATGCTCGATTAAGTTTGATAGCCCAAAATTTGAGATTTTTTTATTTTTTCTAGTATTTTTCTAGAACCTATTATGCATTTATGCATGTGGGTTGTATACATGCATAGTATCCTGTGCACCGGGTTACATGGTGCTACCCAGTCCTAAATTCCGAAAAATCAATTTGCAAATGTTGAAAAATCTTGAAAAAATCTTTATATTATGGTCCTAAATTCGAAACATAGGGTAATAAACACAAATGATAAAGAAACTATGCTGGATTCAAGGCCCGTTTGCATTGGCCCCTATCCACATGTTGATTTGTTTTTTTTCTTCGGTTGTCATATGTAATACTACATCCGTCCTGATTTATTGGTCCCTTTGTATTTTGTGTCAAATTTTGACCATAAATTTAGCTAATAAAATATGAATGCATGTCAACAAAAAATTATACCCTTGGATTTGCATTGGAACATAGTTTTTAATGATGCTATTTTTTATGGCATGCATTAATATTTTATTAGTTAAATCTAAAATTCAAATTCGACACAAAATATGAATAGCTTGGATCCGATGCCATGAATGACCAAGGGAACAAGCGGACCGTAGTATATTCTCTTGTTCGAACGGAAAAAGGGATGGACTGAATCCGATGCCCTGGATCGTTTCATTCATCCATGCATGCGTGCCGGCACGGAGGTCAAGGCAGGCGGCTTTAATTTGCATACCGAAGATGAGAGCTGGGTCTCTTTCCGTTTTGATCATTGCATATGCGTTTGTGTCCTTTATCGTCTCGAAACCTGCGCCGCGTTGGCGAGCCATGCATGTAATTTTTGAACCTGGAGAGAGCCAAACAAATTTAAAACCATGAAGGACGCATGCATGCACTTGAAACATTTCTTCACTCGAAGATTCGTACTACATGGAGATTCTTTTTTTTTTCTTTTACTATATCGTACTCTTACTAGAGATATTCTTTTTTTTTCCCGAAACGGACCTACTAGAAGTATGAAAATGAATGAATATACTAAAGTAAACATACTTCACGCTATATTCTATACTCCTAAAATAGTGACCTAAAACGTCTTATATTTGTTTACAAAGAAAATATTCTTGCAAGAACTTCATCTGTTGTGTGTGTAGGAGTAGGACCAGTGCATCACTTTTTTTTTGCGAGAGAAATTTCCAATCTGTTTATCATTTAATTGAGAGTTTCGCTATCGCTACTATGTAATCAAACTTGCCGGCTAATTAACTGTCTGTCACAGTGTGTGTGCGCGTACGATCGAGACGGCCAAGCTACCCAAACTGCACGGAAGACCCATCAACTGTTTTGTACGTGACATGATTTCAATTCCAGACGGGATTAATGGTATGGACACATGAGCTGATGTGCGACGCTCCCATGCAATGCAAGCATGCACCACGAACGTACTCAAGTTCAAATTAAAGACCACACACCAGGTCCAGGTGTGAGTCTCTGTGATCCATGGATGCATTTGCTTTCGCCTATAGCTACTAGAGTATGTGGGATGCTACTTTTGTCTACACCCAACTTTACCTTAAAGAGTAGAGAAGGCCGGTGGGACCATTTCCATGCATGCTGCAGAGGCTGATCGACTGAGTGAATTTCTTCTCTATATATCTTTGATCGATCGAAATGACACTCGAACATGGAGTTTCAGCTCTAGGCCTCAGATGCACCTTGAAAAAAAATACAATAGTACTAGAAAAAGGCAATCTTGTTTTAGTCGACAAACAGTATCGAATGGTCCACCAACGTGTAAATTTCCATGGCAAAAAGTTAAAACCGATACTTCAAAAAGACTATTGTTTGTTACTACCTCCGTCCTGATTTACTAGTCCCCTAGTATTTAGGGTCATATTTTGACCATGATTTTAACTAATAAAATAGCAGTTATATGTAGCAAAAAATAATATCACTGGAAACAATGTTGCAACGATATAATTTCTGGTGATATGCATTAATATTTTTTAGTTAAATCTATGGTTAAAATTCGACACAAAATATAAAGAAGATCAATAAACCAGAACGAGAGAAACACAGAATTATCCGATATCACTTTTTTTTCTACTCCGTATTTTACTCCGTGGCAGATGCATTTGAGCTCCGAAGCACAAGACCGCTTTCGGAGTCGACATGCGCTCCCTCATCGGTCTAGCCAAAAGGAAGTATAGGACGCGCAAGTACTCATGGCGGTGAGCTGAGCCATCAAAGGATCGCCAAGTTCGGCCTAACTAATTGTGTCTACTGTAACATCGATCGATTTCGCCGCCCACACCGTTGGTACGTAGGAGTAGTACATATATGCATATAATGCATGCATGGAAGACAAGTCTGGTCGAACAACGTGATGACTATGCAAGACAACTAAGCTAGTACAGTACTTGTTTCTTGATCGCAAAGCAAAAGTGAACACTTGATAACGGCCGGTACAGCCCAAAACAGTGACCGGCCTGCAGTCGTCCATGACAAGAAGAAAAACAAGAAGAACACTGTACCACTGAAAGTCCACGCTGGTTGCTCGCGTAAAAATGACTTGTTTGGTTGTGAGCGGTCATTGTTTGGTCTGGATAGTACGAAACATAAAGCACCTTGGGGCTAGGCCCGCTGGGAACGACCGAATCAACAATTTTTTCACAGTCTGGCCTCGGGGATGTGTTGGAAATATCAACACATTTTCAACTAATCTAATCCACGAGTAAACAGTAAACATGGCAAATACGGTATGCATCTCATACTGATACCTAAGCATGTGAGCGTGTACAGTGCATAGAACCGAAACATCTATGAACAACATATATACGGCCATCACATGAACGAGTAAATAGGGGATGGACAAGTCATACCCTCCGGTTGGCCAAGCCAACGCGGCGGCGGCATAGGCCGAGGCCTTCTTCTTGGCGACTTCGTCGTCAGCCATGAAGTCGATGTAGAGGAAGTACTGGAAGAAAAGGCGGACGGAGACAGGAGCAGTCGCATCGAGGCGCTCCCAAAAACCTTATTGCCGTTCTCCCAGGCAGGAACTCGAACGGCAGGGTTCCAGAGGCACTTGCTCTATCGATCAACCGTGCACGCGGTCGTCGGAATGGGATCGCCGGAAGCAGCACAGAGATAAGAAGAGTAGATAATGACTAGGGTTGTGCGAGAGGGAGTGAGTGAACTGAGTTAGGGTTCACTCCACTAGCCAGCGTCTTCTTATATAGGTCGTCGGATGGATGGTCCTCGGCTCAGGCCCACGTCCGAGTCCGCGAACAGCCCATGGTCCAATGTCTTGGGCAGTGGCACTATTGTAGCAACTCGTCAATTAATCTGAGATTAATAACCATTTCCGACCGGCAAATATAAGCTTCGACTCGGCTCATTCCCGCAATCCGCGCGCGCATCGTGACGAGGTGAAGCGGGCGGGCGGCAGCGGAGTTGCGCGCGCATCGTGACGAGGCGAGGCGGGCGGCGGCGGCGGAGGAGCGCGCGTGTACAACTCCTCTTCCCAAGCTCCCAATGACATGTGTTAGAGCCGCCATTATAAAGAGGTCTCACTTTCACTCCACTAGCATGCAGTATGGTACTAAACTTCCCATCACTTGCCATGCACCTAAATGGGCCTTAGAGATTAACCAGGGACTATTATCTTATATGGGCCTAAGCCCATCCATAATCCAACAACCCGCCACCAGATCTCGAGGCACATAAGTTTGTCAATTGTTCCAAACAATATTAAACTAAAGCAGCTGGAGCATACGATGGCCTGTCCTAGGCGTTCACGACGAAGGTCTTGTCGTGCCTCCCGCACCTGGTCACCACTTCAATGCCATCATCATTTAAGACGATGACCTTCAGCATGTCGGGAGTTAGCAGCTTGGTAACCATGAAGCCTGTCCTAGGCGTTCACGATGAAGGTCTTGTCGTGCCTCCCGCACCTGGTCACCACTTCAATGCCATCGTCATTTAAGACGATGACCTTCAGCATGTCGGGAGTTAGCAGCTTGGTAACCATGAAGCCTGTCCTAGGCGTTCACGACGAAGGTCTTGTCGTGCCTCCCGCGCCTGGTCACCACTTCAATGCCATCGTCATTTAAGACGATGACCTTCAGCATGTCGGGAGTTAGCAGCTTGGTAACCATGAAGCCTATCTTGATCTGATGGACAGCAGCAAAGGTCGCCCAACCCTGATCAAGGGTGACCCTGCCCTCCAACAGCCGGACAGTGACCCTACAGGAGCAGCCGATGTTTGTCTTCAGTTTGAACTCCTGTGGCATGGACAGGAACTGCTTTGTGAAGGCCAGCGACATAGGGATGGTCTCGAGTTGGGGGGCCATGATCACCTTTGCAGAAGGTGGTTGGCCCTCCCACCTCATGGTAGTGGCCGTACTTGCGGCGCTTGCCGCTGGGGGAGAGGGGGGGGGGGGCTCCTCCGGCATGTCGTCGTCCGTGGCCGGGCTCTGGACGGGCGTCACCTCTGAGGGCGGCACCGCGTCCTTTCCCTTGTCCTGCTCCTTCGATGGCACCACCTCCTTTCCCTTGTTATCTATGTCGATCTGCATTATGAAGAGGTTCAGAGGCTGGGTCAGGAAGTGCATTATGAACATTGCAACATCGCCATTAAAACCTATGCTCACGTGCCCCTTTATTTACCCACCGTGAAGGTCAGCACTTACCCACCACCTCCTTGGCTCTCACTCTTCCTCCAACCCAATGCCATGAACTCCAACAAGTCGAACCCCAACCCCAACCCCTTCCCTTGGGGCATTGGATGGAGGGCTTTCATCCTAGGGTGCTCGCTGGGTGACCGCACCAAGTTTGAGAACACCATGGAAGTGTGCTCAAACTTCAGCGGCATGGAAGATCTGCACAAAGAGGCAGCCGCTGTGGTGAAGAAGGCGACACCGTAGGAGTTGAAGATATATTTCGTTGGGCCATGAATCAGGCTGACTCCCGCGACACTGGACAGAGCACAAAGTGGGCCAAGTACATACAGTACCGGCGTCCTCATGGCCATCATACCTCCGAGTACTTGAGCACAAAGACTGTGGTGGTGCCACAAGAGGATCAAGAAGCGGTGCCTATGGAGTTGAAAGAACAAGATTCGGTGGCAATGATTGTGAGGGCACCGGATCCAGGACACCGAATCATGCCAATCGAGCTGGACTCCGACGACGAAGAAGAGACAGTGGTGCAGGTCGAGGAGAAGACCAAGGCCACCCGTCGCTCCAATCGCCTCCAGGGTACCCAAGGCTAAAATATGTGCATACTTTGTAAGATGAACCATAATCCCCAATTCTATTGTACTCAATCCGGATCGGGAATCTCATATCTACCCGAGGCTCCAATCGCCTCCAGGGTACCCGATTCCCCGTTCTCCTAACGCGGATCGAATCTAAACTCGAATCGAGTGCAAAGTAGTAGGTGAGGAGGGGGAAAATTGCGTACCACCATTGCGGAAGTGCTGATGCGGATGCCGGTGAAGGTGGTCGGAGGTCGACTTGTTGTTGTCCGATCTACGCCGCCGCCGCCGCCGTCGAGTGGGGGAGAGGGGAGAGGGGAGAGAGCGGTGAGGGTAACAACTGCCGCCGCTTCCGAAGCAGCGCGGCTTCTCGAGGATGGCTCCTCGCGTGCAGCCGCCGTCGCGCACGTGCCTCGCGCGGGTCTGGCTCGCGAAAAACAGCCGATTCGAGCGTGCCTGACGAGACAGGCCCAGAGATGCTTTAAACTTCGTGCGATGCAAGCCTAATAATATGTATTGGCAACCAATGAGCCCAGTTTCTTCGCGTGTTGATCTGATTAGACCTTATGCAGGCAACCAAACGCATCCATACATATGCAACCCACCCCGGCCACGGCATTGTACGTCTTTGTCGCCTAGGAGTACTTATCAACCATGTGGACCGGCCGGCCTTTGATATGCATGGTGGCTGGCGTACAGCACACAGTATCGTACCTACCTACAAACGTACTTCGTACGTGACCATGCATGCATATATCTGGTCCATGCACGCAGATGCAGATGCAGATTCAGATCGGCGCGGTGCCCGGTTGATTCAACACCAAGCTACCTAGTTCGCGCCGATGGGAGGCGGATGTTTCTTCTATGGGTGTACCTGCAATATGGATGTTCTTTTAGTAGTATTATTAAGTAAAAAGTAAAAAGTTAAAAAATTCTGAAAATATTTTTGAAATAAACTTGACCTTCCATTGCACTTGTGAAAAAGATTCCACAAAAAAGACTTTAATTCATAAAAAAAATTTGGCCAAAAAAAGTGTGAATAGTGACCTATAAATATAATAGCAATTATTTTTTGTGGTTTTTGCCCTGAAGTCAACGTTGTGTGTTTTCGCGAAAATTTATATACTAGCGCAAAAGAAAGTCAAGTTTATTCTAAAAAAACTTCTGAACTATTCTGATTTTTTTCTACATATATAGGGTGTAGATACAACTAGCAACCAAGAGGTAGTTCCCGTGTGCTACAAATTCAAGCTTGTTCTACGGTCAAAACGTGGTTTCTCTAGGCCTGGCTCCGTGAACGGGCGCCCCTATGTCTCGCATTCAGCATGTTGAAGGGTACCGCGAGTTTGGCCGGCCCAATTGCGCGGGAAACAACAGCCTCGTTTTTTCTTCTTCCTTTTTTACAATTTTGTTTACTTTTTTACACTTTAAAATATTATAAATAAATATAATACAAAAACCGCTCTACATAAAACATTTAATTTTTTTTGACCAAGCATTTGGAAAATGCTAAATGTGTATAGAGACAATGTTTATCACGCATATGAAAAATGTATACAAAAAATAAATGTGTATGAAAGCGATTCCTTTTTTTTGAAAAATGTTAATCAAGCATTAAAAAATGTTGAACAAGTGTTTGAAAAATGTTAACCAAGTAATTGGAAAATTTTGTGTATAGAAAAAATGTTGACCATGTATTAAAAGAATAATGAAAAAACTGATCACATATATAAAAAATTTAATCAAGAATTTGGAAAATGATAAAAAATTATTTGAAAACTTTTAAAAATTTATAGAAAATTATTGACCATGTATTCAAAAATGATGATTTTTTTATCATGTATATAAAAATGTTAATAACGCATTTGAGAAAAATGTTGAACAAGTATTTGAATTTTTTTAATCAAGAAGTTGAAAAGTGTTAAATGTGTTTAGAAAAAAGTTAACCATTTGTTAAAAAATGAAAATGCACTTAAAAAATGTTAATCAAGCATTAAAATATTTTGAAATGCGCTTATAAAAAATGTTGACTATGTATTAAAAAAAAGTTAATCTTATAATTTACATATGTTAATCAAGCATTTGAAAAGGTTTAAGACTGTATATAGAAAAAGTGTTGACCATGTATTAAAAAAATGTTAATCAAGCCAAGAAAAGTACGCTCGGACTACTCGGTGGACCGATACAGCATGGTCCGGACAGTTATGGGTGGTTTGAGGGTTCGCTTTGAAGATGTCGTAAGGCCTCTATAACTAGGTAGAAAGTCACAATGATTTCTGTCCGTTGCTTCTTTCATTTCATCTTCCCCTCTTCTCATTGCGCGTGCATACCATGGTTAAACGACTTCTACTTGTACTCTGATGAATATTAAAAAAGGGTCTCTCATGCTTTATATATTGAGCAACCATCGTCGAACCAAGCGAGACAACCACGATTACTACTTGTACTACTACCTATGATTCAGACTGAAGAATTGCCTCCGCTAACTACGATCGAGCAGTTGCAACGTGTGGGTACAGAGCCGTGTGGGACACCTGCCCAAGAACTCAGAATACTCCAAGCAATTCTGTGTGCATTCAGAGCATCTCCAACAGCCGCGCAAAAACGCGCGCGCGGGGCAGAATTCGGCGCTCCAGCGACGGCGGGAAAAACGCGCGCGCGGGAACCGCTTGTGCGCACGCGCGAAACGGCGGCCTCTCGTGCGCCTTTTTTGCGGCGCCTCCTCCCACGCACCTATAAAACGCAGCGCGCGCGCCGCGCTGCCCTTGCTCTCCACCGCGCTCTCTCTCCCTCTCTCCCTGCCTCTCGCGCCACCGCTTGCGCCCGCCGCCCCCGAGCGCCGCCGCCGCCCCCGACGCGCCACCATGCCGCCGCGCCGCCGTTCTTTGTCGGGCTACCGCGGCGTCTGACGAGGATACGTACCTAGGGTAGGGTAACTTATCGTACCTGAGGTACCCAATCAAGGACACGGCTCCTACAATGAAAGACGTTCTGAGAAGTACCAACAGGTCAGTCGACCTGGTCAGCCCAGTCGACGGACACAAGCGTACTCGACCAGGAAGCGCAAGCAGTCGACCATGAAGACACCACTCGACCGTAAGAAGATCTAAAGGCGCTGCCTACAAACGGTCACCTCATAAGTAGCTTTTATGGCCTTCATGGTCCTTTATTACAGGCGTTACCAGTAACCCCCTCTCTTTATGTACATTAAACCCCTTGTAACGTGGGCTGGCTGGGGTCCTGGCGAACTCTATATAAGCCACCCCCCTCCACTAGGACAGGGGTTCGCATCTTTGTAACACTCACGCATATAATCCAGTCGACCGCCTCCGGGCTCCGAGACGTAGGGCTATTACTTCCTCCGAGAAGGGCCTGAACTCGTTAACTCCTTGCGTGCACAACTGCTCCAGAGCTAGGATCTTGCCTCTCCATTCCTACCCCCCATTCTACTGTCAGACTTAGAACCACGACAGTTGGCGCCCACCGTGGGGCAGGTGTTCTAGCGATTTGTTGGAGGAGTTGGGATTCTTCCAACCCACATCATGTTTTCGAGCGGAGTCATGGTCGAGAGCCGCGAGATCCGTCTCGGCGCTCTCTCCTTCATCGTCGACGACTCTGCTTGGCTGCAGGAGGCTCCACTCGACGTGGACGCGCTTCCCGCCCGCGGAGCCACGCACTTTCGTGCATGCGTCCGCGGCGTCCTCCTGCGGCAACCGTCGACCCAGTACGGGTCGGCATTCGTTGCGCCGTCATCATCATCATCATCGTCATCAGCTTCCCACCGGCGCAAGCGCACCGGTCGGTCGAGACTCCAGCGGTGGGTGAAGCACGCACTGGCCCGCCAGTCGGCCATCCCCCAAGTCGCGGCAATCGAGCCCGACGAGTCACTCTACGGCCTGTTCGACCTGTCGACTGGCTCCGTAGAGACTGCGTCCGAGTGCGACAGCAGTGACCCAGCGGCGGAAGTACTAATGGTCGACGGACCACGTAGCCCCCCCGGATTCCCCCAAACCGAAGAGGTTGCCGCAGGGGGGATTCCGGCGCGGGGCCACGAAGAGTACAGGCCCGAGCCCCTTACCTCAGTGCAGAGGGAGGAACTCCGTCGCCGGAACGTGGACGCCCTTCACACTCCTATCGTTGGAGAAACCCCTGAGGCGCGAGCCCTGGAGGAGGCGCGCTTGGCCAATTTGGCTGAACGTGCTCAATTGGAGAATCTCCAGAGAGCACTCGACGAGCGCGCACGACCGCCCGCTCCCGAGTCCAGCCGTCGCCGCGTTTTCCAGCCGCCGACCCAGGTATACCGTACTCCGATTCAGAATTTGGCAGCTGCGGCTCGCATAGCGGAGTCGATCCAGCCTTCACAGTCAGAGGCAGGGAGAGGTCTGTTGCAGATCAGAGATTTGCTTCGCGCAGCGGGTGACCAGAATTCAGCCGTGTCACAGTCGCGCGACAGGATTCACAGTCGATCCGTCACTGCGAATTCCTTTCAGTCGGCTCATAGTCCGAGGTCACCTCCGAGGCGTGAAGGACACAGAGGCCGGCACGAGAATCAGTACCAAGGGCACGAGCGATATGAGCACCGATTCGATCGCCACGATCAACGTCGAGTGCCTTCTCCTCCCCCAAGAGCCGGGTCGTACATTCCTCGACGGCAAGAAGACAGACGCCAGTTCAGTACTGGGCGAAAGGTCCCGGTCGACCCCAGGGAACCGGGCTTTGATGCGAGATCCATCATCGTTCAAGGCCTGGTCGACCGAAATAGAGCTCACCGAGAAGACCGTGATGGAGGCGCCCCGTCCAGCAGCAGAGTTCGCGTCTCAGGTCCCGAGTGTTTCAGCAGAGCAATCAGAGCTGCAGTGATTCCTCCCAACTTCAGGTTGGCGGCTGGAGTCAGCAAGTTCACCGGAGAATCCAAGCCGGACACATGGCTCGAGGATTACCGAGTGGCTGTTCAGATCGGAGGCGGCAATGACGAGGTGGCCATGAAACATTTGCCCCTCATGTTGGAAGGATCAGCCAGAGCGTGGTTGAATCAGTTGGCTCCCAGCAGTATTTATACTTGGGAAGATCTAGCCCAGGTGTTTGTCAGGACGTTCGAAGGAACTTGCAAGCGACCGGCGGGGTTGACAGAATTGCAGTCATGTGTTCAGAAGTCGAGTGAAACCCTGAGGGATTATATCCAGAGATGGATCACTCTGAATCACACGGTCGAGAATGTATCCGATCATCAAGCAGTTTGCGCCTTCAAGGAAGGTGTCAGAAACAGGGAGTTAACTTTGAAGTTTGGTCGAACCGGAGATATGACCCTGAGTCGAATGATGGAAATCGCCACCAAGTACGCGAACGGAGAAGAAGAAGATAGACTCCGGAGTGGCAAGTATAAGGCAGCCGCTAATGAGACCGGCGGAGGACACTCCAGTCGGAAGCAGAAGCGCAAGGCCGAGCCAGTCGCCCCCGGGGAAGCCTTAGCTGTGACCCCAGGGAAGTTTAAGGGGAAACCCAAGGGCCCTTGGAACCCCAAGAAAGTGAAAGACCAGGACGGAAACGATGTGATGGACTTGCCATGCCACATTCACACGAAGAAAGATGAAGAGGGAAATCTCATTTACCCTAAGCATACCACTCGACAATGTCGACTCCTGATGCAACAGTTCCAAGGGAAACAAGCCAAGGACAAAGGGAAAGAGTCGGACAAAGTTGAAGACAGAGAAGACAGCGGCGAAGAATACCCTCAAATCAATTCCACTCTGATGATTTTCGCTGATGTCGAAAGTAGGAGTCGACTGAAGGTCATCAATCGCGAAGTAAACACGGTCGCTCCAGTGACGCCCCATTACCTGAAGTGGTCCCAAACCGCCATCACCTTCGATCAGTCCGATCATCCGACTCATATTGCCACCCCAGGGAGGCAAGCGTTGGTGGTCGACCCAATTGTTGAAGACACTCGACTGACCAAGGTTCTGATGGACGGCGGCAGTGGGCTAAACTTGTTGTATGCAGAGACGTTGAAGGGGATGGGCATTCCGATGTCCCGGATCAGCCCTAGCAACATGAGCTTCCACGGAGTCATCCCTGGGAAGAAAGCTGAGTCACTCGGCCAAATCGCTCTCGACGTCGTCTTTGGTGACTCGAAGAATTTCCGGAAAGAAAAATTAACCTTTGAGGTCGTGGATTTTCAGAGTGCGTACCACGCCATTCTTGGGAGGCCAGCCTATGCTCGCTTCATGGCTCGGCCATGCTACGTATACCTCAAGATGAAGATGCCTGGCCCCAAAGGTGTAATCACCGTCGTCGGCAATCGGAAGAAGGCAGAGGAGTGCTTTCAGAAAGGCGCCAAAATTGCTGACGCTCAGATGGCCAAGATAGAGATACAAGAGTATCAGAAGACTGCAGACCCGAGTGAATTGTTACGAGCCAAGAAGCCCGCCACAGAATCAGCATTTCGGTCGACTGGTGAGACCAAGCAAGTCCACATCCACCCGACCGATCCAAATGCGGCTCCAACCAACATCTCCACTACACTCGACCCCAAATAGGAAGAAGCGCTCGTCCAGTTCCTCCGTGAGAACTGGGACATCTTCGCATGGAAGCCTGCTGACATGCCAGGTGTGCCCAGGGGACTGGCCGAGCACCGTCTCCGAGTCGACCCAAAGGCCAAACCAGTCAAAGAGCATCTCCGACGGTCCGCCGTTCAGAAGAGAAAGGCCATTGGCGAAGAAGTGGCCCGACTGCTAGCAGCAAAATTCATTCGCGAGATCTTCCACTCCGAGTGGCTCGCTAATGTTGTAATGGTCCCTAAGAAAGACAGGTCGTTGCGCATGTGCATCGATTTTAAGCATATCAATCGGGCCTGCCCGAAAGATCATTTCCCTCTTCCTCGCATCGATCAAATAGTCGACTCGACTGCAGGGTGCGAGAGGCTATCCTTTTTAGATGCTTACTCTGGATACCATCAGATCCGTCTGTATGGACCCGATGAAATAAAAACAGCCTTCATCACCCCATTTGGGTGTTTCTGCTATGTTACCATGCCTTTCGGTCTCAAGAACGCCGGAGCTACATTCATGAGAATGATTCAGAAGTGCCTAATCACTCAAATCAGTCGGAATGTAGAAGCGTACATGGATGACATAGTGGTCAAGTCACGAAAAGGTTCCGACCTGCTGACTGACCTAGCTGAAACTTTTGCCAATCTCAGGAGTTATGATATCAAGCTCAATCCGTCGAAGTGCACATTTGGAGTCCCTGGAGGAAAGTTACTCGGTTTTCTTGTTTCCGAACGAGGAATCGACGCTAACCCTGAAAAAGTTGGCACCATACTCCGGATGAAACGCCCCGTGCGTGTGCACGACGTCCAGAAACTTACTGGATGCTTGGCCGCCCTAAGTCGGTTCATCTCCAGGCTCGGTGAAAAGGCGTTGCCTCTTTACCGACTGATGAAGAAGTCAGACACGTTCGAATGGACTCCAGAAGCTGATGCAGCATTCGCAGAGCTAAAAGCTCTGCTCTCCACCCAGCCGGTGCTTGCTGCTCCTGTCAGCAAAGAGCCATTGTTGCTTTACATAGCAGCCACGGGACAAGTCGTTAGTACCGTTCTTACGGTCGAGCGGGAAGAGGAAGGAAAGACCTTCAAAGTTCAACGCCCAGTGTATTATCTCTCTGAAGTTCTGACCCCGTCGAAGCAAAGATATCCCCACTATTAGAAGCTCGTTTACGGGATTTACATGACCATGAAGAAGGTTGCTCATTATTTCTCCGATCACTCTATCACAGTCGTCAGCGACGCTCCATTATCAGAGATTCTTCATAACAGAGATGCGACCGGTCGAGTGGCGAAATGGGCAATTGAACTTCTTCCTCTTGATATCAAGTTCGAAGCAAAGAAAGCTATTAAGTCCCAGGCAATAGCTGATTTCCTCGCCGAGTGGACCGAGCAGGAGCTTCCGACTCAAGTTCACTCGGAGCACTGGACTATGTTTTTCGATGGTTCCAAGATGCTGAACGGATCCGGTGCGGGGGTTGTACTGGTTTCCCCCCGAGGAGACAAGCTCAAGTATGTCCTCCAGATTCACTTTGATTCCTCCAACAATGAGGCAGAGTACGAAGCGCTTCTATACGGATTACGTATGGCCATTTCACTCGGCGTCCGTCGCCTCATGGTCTACGGCGACTCAGATCTGGTTGTTAATCAAGTGATGAAGGAGTGGGACGTCAGAAGCCCATCCATGACGGGATATTGCAGCGCAGTGAGAAAGCTGGAGAAACGATTCGAGGGGTTGGAGCTCCATCATATACCCCGACTGAAAAATCAAGCTGCAGATGATTTGGCGAAGATAGGGTCCAAAAGGGAGGCCATCCCTAAGGATGTGTGTTTGGAGCACATTCACACACCATCAGTGCAAGAAGATCCTTTCACAGAAGAGCCTCCACAACCAAAAAGCGCCTCTGACTCGACCGAAGTAGAAATACCAGCTGTGGTCGACCTGATTATGGAAGTTATGGCCACCACTCCCGATTGGACAGTGCCGTACATTGCGTATATCATAAGAAAAGAGCTCCCAGAAGATGAAGAAGAGGCTCGGCAGATCGTCCGTCGATCCAAAGCCTTTACAGTAATCAAAGGGCAGCTATACAGAGAAAGCGCGACTGGAGTCGGTCAGAAGTGCATCACGCCTGAAGAAGGGCAGATAATTCTCGAAGACATCCACTCGGGGACCTGCGGCCATCACGCGTCCTCTCGGACCATCGTGGCTAAAGCATACCGAGCGGGTTTCTACTGGCCAAAGGCGAATGAAATGGCAAAGGATATAGTCGACAAGTGCGAGGGGTGCCAGTTTTATTCCAATATGTCTCACAAGCCCGCCTCCGCCTTGAAGACCATTCCACTCGTCTGGCCTTTCGCTGTCTGGGGTCTGGATATGGTCGGACCACTGAGAACTGGTAGGAGTGGCTTCACCCACTTGTTGGTCGCAGTCGACAAGTTCACGAAGTGGATAGAAGCAAAACCCATAAAGGACCTCGACGCAAGCACTGCCATCAGTTTTATCAGAGGATTGATATTCAGATATGGGGTTCCGCACAGCATCATCACAGATAACGGATCAAACTTTGATAACGACAGATTCAAAGCCTTCTGCGCCTCTCAGGGCACTCGAGTCGACTACGCTTCAGTTGCTCACCCTCAGACGAATGGACAGGCCGAACGCGCGAATGGCCTCATCCTCAAAGGACTAAAACCCCGACTAATGCGTGATCTCAAACACGCAGCAGGCGCCTGGGTCGACGAACTTCCGTCAGTTCTATGGGGGTTGAGGACCACCCCTAACCGGTCGACTGGAAGAACGCCATTCTTTCTGGTCTATGGAGCCGAGGCGGTTTTGCCAAGCGACTTGCTCCACAACGCGCCTCGAGTCGAGTTATATTCCGAAGCAGAAGCAGAACAGGCCCGACAAGATGCAGTCGACCTCTTAGAGGAGGAAAGAGAGATGGCTCTAATCCGCTCGACCATCTACCAGCAAGAGTTGCATCGGTTTTACGCCAGGAATGTGAAGGGTCGAGCCTTTCAGGAAGGAGATTT
The DNA here is from genome assembly GCA_032464435.1 of Aegilops umbellulata. Taxonomy (NCBI): domain Eukaryota; kingdom Viridiplantae; phylum Streptophyta; class Magnoliopsida; order Poales; family Poaceae; genus Aegilops; species Aegilops umbellulata. The sequence goes on from CP136059.1 coordinate 533,729,622, forward strand.
GGTCCTCCGCGTGGATCAGCAAAAACCTCACAAACTTGCCCCGACCTGGGAAGGCCCTTTCATCATCACCAAAGTCTTGCACAACGGAGCGTATCACCTTTACAACATTGATCGACGGATCGACGAGCCTCGAGCATGGAATGCGGACCTGCTCCGTCCTTTTTACACTTAAAAATTCACTCGACTGAGATGTAATAAAAGTACCTCTGTAATTCCTTTGTTTCAAGAAAAAGACTGCCATTTCTTTTTTCTGTCTGTCTAAATTTCCCCCAGTGGGTGACTTAGTTGCGAATCCGCTTCGCCTAAGTTTGAAAAATCCTACCGAGTGAGAGCAAACCTCCCACTCGGGGGCTTAGCTGCGAATCCGTTTCGCCTAAGTAATCAAAATCCTACCGAGTGAGAGCAAACCTCCCACTCGGGGGCTTAGCTGCAGTCCAAGTACTCGCCTAAGTAATCGAAATCCTACCGAGTGGGAGCAAACCTCCCACTCGGGGGCTTAGCTGCAGTCCAAGTACTCGCCTAAGTAATTGAAATCCTACCGAGTGAGAGCAAACCTCCCACTCGGGGGCTTAGCTGCAGTCCAAGTACTCGCCTAAGTAATCGAAATCCTACCGAGTGAGAGCAAACCTCCCACTCGGGGGCTTAGCTGCAGTCCAAGTACTCGCCTAAGTAATCGAAATCCTACCGAGTGAGAGCAAACCTCCCACTCGGGGGCTTAGCTGCAGTCCAAGTACTCGCCTAAGTAATTGAAATCCTATCGAGTGAGAGCAAACCTCCCACTCGGAGGCTTAGCTGCAGTCCAAGTACTCGCCTAAGTAATTGAAATCCTACCGAGTGAGAGCAAACCTCCCACTCGGAGGCTTAGCTGCAGTCCAAGTACTCGCCTAAGTAATCGAAATCCTACCGAGTGAGAGCAAACCTCCCACTCGGGGGCTTAGCTGCAGTCCAAGCACTCGCCTAAGTAATCAAAATCCTACCGAGTGAGAGCAAACCTCCCACTCGGGGGCTTAGCTGCAGTCCAAGTACTCGCCTAAGTAATTGAAATCATACCGAGTGAGAGCAAACCTCCCACTCGGGGGCTTAGCTGCGGTCCAAGTACTCGCCTAAGTAATTGAAATCCTACCGAGTGGAGAGCCAGCCTCCCACTCGGGGGCTTAGCTGCAGTCCAAGTACTCGCCTAAGTAATTGAAATCCTACCGAGTGGAGAGCCAGCCTCCCACTCGGGGGCTTAGCTGCAGTCCAAGTACTCGCCTAAGTAATTGAAATCCTACCGAGTGAGAGCAAACCTCCCACTCGGGGGCTTAGCTGCAGTCCAAGGACTCGCCTAAGGAATCGAAATTCTACCGAGTGGAGAGCGAACCTCCCACTCGGAGGCTTAGCTGCAGTCCAAGTACTCGCCTAAAGTAATTGGACTCCTGCCGAGTGAAGAGCAGACCTCCCACTCGGGGACTTAGCTATAGCCCGATGCTCGCCCAAGCCAGGTTGACAAGACACCATCGCGGCGATAAGCATCGTGCAAACCAGGCAGCCTCTGAGGGAACAACGAATAGTAGATCGGCGGATCAAGTCACGAAGGCATTTCAACGTCGAGCCAAGTTCGGACAAAACCAAAAAATCCTAGATCGCAAATAAAGTACTCGAGCTATAAGCTCGACGGAGTTTATCGGTTACATAAACCACTCGGCATTCCGAGGCAAATTTAAGGCAAAGAACATCAGTTTTTTACTCCTCCGGCGGAGGACTGGATGGTGCAACAAATTCGTCCAAGTCGATCCCATCAGAGATCCGAGTGGCGGCAGCGATGAAGGTCTCCATGAAGTCCTGAAAGTTATGCTTCCTGGTATTGGCAACCTGGAGAGCGGCCAGCTTCTCCTCGCGCGCCTCCTTGCAGTGGACGCGAACCAGTGACAAAGCCACGTCAGCGCCGCACCTAGCAGAAGACTTCTTCCATTCTTGCACTCGACCTGGAACCTCACCTAGTCGACTGATCAGGGATTCAAGGTCGTTCTGAAGCGTCTCCTTGGGCCAGAGTGCGGAGTCGATCCGTGACACCGCAGCTTTCAGTCGAGCCAGGTAGTCCACCGCACTAGCGACACGGGATTCCAACCGGAAGACATTCATGGCCACTTCGTCCTTCACGGGAGAGTTGATAGGGTCCAAGCGGGTCTCCACTCGACTGGTCTCTTCCTCAAAGTTTCGGCAGAATTCTGAAAGAAGTTTCGACAGGTCAAAACTGTAGCCAAATGGTGAGTCGACAACAACGAGATTAATCGCGCAAAGAGGGTTACCTTCAAGCATGAGGTATAGCTTCTTGGCAAAACCCCCAAGATAATCCCCCAAGTCCTTGTGCTTCCCCGCCAGCTGGCCGAGCTTGTCGTTCAGAGTACTCTTGTCAGTCTTCAGTCGACTCGCTTCCTTGTTGGCCGAGTCAAGAGCAGACTTCAGCCTAGCGTTCTCGCTCTCCAGTTGGTCGACCGAAGCAAGTTTCTCTTCAGCAAGCTTCAGCTTCTCCGCAGCCGCCTTTTGTGCCTCCGCAAGGTCAAGATCTTTCTTCTTCAGGGCCTTTTCCAGTTCGTCTGCGAAGCAACAATAAGCACAGAGTTGAGAACAGACAGGAGGACAGAGACAACCGTCGAGTCCTCACCAGCCATACCTTTTGCCTCATCCTTCGCCTTCTGCACGTTTTCCTGAGCAAACTGTAAATCAAGATTGAGCTGGATTTGCTTATTCTTCAGGTCGGCGAGCTGAGCAACAAGCTCACAAGACTTCTGCAAAGAGTCAATCGACAAAGGGTATCAAAGATAAGTTACTCCCGAGTGACTGAAAGAAAGAGCACAACACTTCTAAGACTACAGCCAAATCAAAACATTCGACAGTAGCCTCGGGGACTACACCCAGTGGGTGCACTCAGCGTGCCCCCACTGGTTTTCAAAAAAAAAAGTGTCATCCGACGAGGTACAACTACAGAAAGACAGTACAAAGACCACAGTCGACTGCCAGCAGTCGACCGTGGCCTCGGGGACTACACCCAGTGGGTGCACTCAGCGTGCCCCCACCAATGAGAAATTTCGGACCAACGGCACCCAGTGGGTGTACAACGCAAGTGAAGATCAACTAACCTGGACGTTCTGCTGCAACGCCGAGCTGATGTCATAGGCCGCTTGACTGGCATCCCGAGCCGCTTTGGTCTGCTCCATCACGAGCCCCGCCTGACGTATAGCCTCCTTGGCAGCGCTCACTTGATCCTCCGGGGTTTGGTAGGCGGCGAAGAACGAGGGTGGGTCGACCGGTGGAGGGGCAGTCGACGACGAAGGCCGGGCAGTCGTTAGTGGCTCAGCAAAAGTCACAGTAGTCCGGGCGGTATTGTCACCCCCTTGGACCACCGCCTCGGCAGTCGACGCGGTCTGAGGAACCTTGTCGACCGGAGCCCTCCGGCCTCTTCTCCCAAAAGGCCTGAGCGGCGCTTCCGCCTCCTCCTCATCATCCGGAAGGTCAATGATGTTGGTCGGAGCTACAAAAGTTCAGAAATGAATACCCAATCGACCCAGCAGTTAAACAGTCGGATCATGCCAAGGGTCATACCTAAGTTGGAAGTGACGGCGTCCTCCATCGTCTCATCAGCATTCTGGATAGAAGTCTCGGAAGTAGCGGCGCTGCGCGATTCCAAGCAAATAATTTGAAAATGAATCGACTAAGAATCCGTTCTAGTCGACTCAAGAAAGGTGAAGACAGTCACTTACCCAGAGATGACCGGGATGGCGACCCTGATCATGGGCAAGGCCTTGGGTGGCTTAGTCGGGATGGCTCTAGGCTGCTTGGGCGCTTTCTCAGTTGGGGGCGACGACGCGGTCCGAGGGCGCTTGGACGACTGGCCCGCCGGAGCACTCGACTGACCGCGCTCTACGGCGGGATCCTGAGCGTTCTTGGAGCGTCTCTCGCGTCGAGGAGGGTCGACCTCCACCTCTTCATCTTCGTCATCCGAGTCATCGCCGACCTCCCCCTCTACGTCATCGTCAGACTCCCACTCCTCGACTTCGCCCTCGGCTTCAACTTCATTCTCACTCCCTTCGCCTCCACTCCCTCCTCCTTCAGATACGTGCTCCTGGTTCCCATTCGGCATCGAGTACATATCGTTGATCTCCTGCGAAACAACAGGCAAAACGAGGATCAGTCGACTTTTCGCGAGCCAGTGACTAGATGGAGTGAAAATTTCAGTCGGAAGAAGCAAAATGTACCTTATCTGTCTGCATCATCCCGTCGAGCGGAGCAATCCTCCTGGAACCCCTGGGGTTGTCCCTATTCCCGGTTATGCTGGTCAGCCAGCTCTCCAGCACAGAAGCCTCGACCCCCTCCGGGTGGATCCGCGTGGAGTCGTCGGGCCCGGAATACAACCACATCGGGTGATCCCGAGCCTGGAGAGGTTGGATTCGTCGCTGGAGAAAGACTTCGAGCAAGTCCATGCCGGTCACGCCTTCACGAACCAACTCAACCACTCGACTGACTAATTCCTTCACCTGAGCCTTCTCCTCCGGAACCACTTTCAAAGAAGCGGGTTTCTGCACTCGGTCCAAGGTGAAAGGAGGTAGGCCGGTCGAGTGTCCAGGAGTCGGCTGGTCCTTGCAGTAGAACCAAGTCGACTGCCACCCGCGCACAGAATCGGGAAGTGTCATGGGAGGAAAACAACTCTTACCCCTCGTCTGGATCCCGAGGCCCCCGCACATCTGGATCACCTGCGTCCTTTCCCCGTCCGGGTTAAGCTTTTTGACCGACTGGGATCGGCAGGTGAAGATATGCTTGAAGAGGCCCCAGTGGGGTCGACAACCTAAGAAACACTCGCACAGAGACACAAAAGCCGCGAGATAGACTATGGAATTGGGCGTAAAATGGTGGAGCTGCGCTCCGAAGAAGTTCAAGAAAGCCCTAAAGAAAGGACTCGGGGGCAGAGAAAACCCCCGGTCGACATGGGTGGCTATCAGAACGCGCTCACCATCGCGAGGTCTTGGCTCCGTCTCCTTCCCCGGAAGGCGAGCGGCCTTGTGGGGAATGAGCCCTCCCTCCACCATGTCGTCGATGTCTGCCTGAGTAAGGATGGAGGGCATCCAATCCCCTTGCAGCCAGCCGGACGGCAGAGCGGCCCGCGAGGACGACCCGCCTCGCCCAGATTTCTTCCCTTTGCCCTTCGCCGCGGCCTTCTTCGCCCGTTCCGCCGCCGCCGTCTTATCCATCCCCATCGTCTCGAACGAAGTCTTGGCCGAGCGGCGGTGTCGAGGTTGCGGCGGAGAGCGAGGCGGAGGGTTACGGAGGAAGGAGGAAGAAGAACGAGGGCGCACAGTAAAAGGTCAGAGTCATTGCTTTATATAAGGCCACACCCAAGTGGCTGATCAGTGGGCCTGCCCCTCCCAGTCAGATCCCGCAACAGGCGCGCGCGCAGTACGTGGCGAAAAAGGTGGCGCAGAGATCGAGGCGCCCTTGCCTTATCCAGCCGATTCGCGCGGTTTCCTCCGTCCGGTGCGCTTCTCAATTTTCAAATCCCGCAAAATCCGCGATCGACAGGACGGGTTGTCAGACGAAAGATCCATTTACTTAAGTCTCCCAAGGGACTCGTCACGTAAACACACTCGACGGTAATCCGAAACCACTCGACGAGCATCTGAATGGATCAAGGCAAACTGAAGAATGAGACCCCACCGTGACTTCCATTTATCCGAAGACAGATGCAACTGAAGCATGGAGGTTGAGTCGGAAGCGCAGGCTCGACCCCATTCTCACTTGACCCCTGACCCATTCGGGGGCTAATGACGAGGATACGTACCTAGGGTAGGGTAACTTATCGTACCTGAGGTACCCAATCAAGGACACGGCTCCTACAATGAAAGACGTTCTGAGAAGTACCAACAGGTCAGTCGACCTGGTCAGCCCAGTCGACGGACACAAGCGTACTCGACCAGGAAGCGCAAGCAGTCGACCATGAAGACACCACTCGACCGTAAGAAGATCTAAAGGCGCTGCCTACAAACGGTCACCTCATAAGTAGCTTTTATGGCCTTCATGGTCCTTTATTACAGGCGTTACCAGTAACCCCCTCTCTTTATGTACATTAAACCCCTTGTAACGTGGGCTGGCTGGGGTCCTGGCGAACTCTATATAAGCCACCCCCCTCCACTAGGACAGGGGTTCGCATCTTTGTAACACTCACGCATATAATCCAGTCGACCGCCTCCGGGCTCCGAGACGTAGGGCTATTACTTCCTCCGAGAAGGGCCTGAACTCGTTAACTCCTTGCGTGCACAACTGCTCCAGAGCTAGGATCTTGCCTCTCCATTCCTACCCCCCATTCTACTGTCAGACTTAGAACCACGACAGCGTCCGCGAGCGCCCGAACGGCGGCGGCTTCTACGCCGAGATACGCTCCGGCGATCTCCGGCTTCCCCTCGGCACGTACGAGACGGCGCACGAGGCCGCCCGCGCGTTCGACGCGGCGGCGTGGCGCCTAGGCAGGCCGCGCCGTCAGATGAATTTCGACGACGTCCGCACGCTCGAGCAGGCGTTGGAGCTCGCCCCACCGCCTCGTCTACACACCGCACGAGACCGTGCGGAGCACACGGCGTCGCAGAACCGCCTCCTCGTCGCCCAGGAGGACGAGCGGCGCATGGCGGAGTGGCGCCGGCTCCACCCGGAGGACGTCGCCGCCGAGCAGCAGTACTGGGCAGGTCGCCGCGAGGACAGGCGTCGTCAGAGGGAATTGGCGTGTCAGCAGTGCGCCATCCGCGATGCAGGCGGGAGAACGATCTTCGCCGCAGAAGATGACCGTTGGTTCGACGTCTGGCTGTCAACCTCCTCCGACACCAACGACGAAGCCGGTGATGATGGAGATGACTGGAGCGATTAGTTTTTTTATGTTTTCGAACTATCTATCTATCTATCTATGTTTTATTTAGAACTATCTATCTATGTTTTCGAACTACCTATCTAGTTGCAATATGTAAAATAACTTTGTATCCTTTTTATTTTAATGCAAACGTATTAAAAAATAGTGTGCGCGCTGCATTTTTGGGCACCGCTGGAGCGGCACGCGCGCGCTGCATTATAGCGCTGCTGCTGGAGCCAGCGCTGCGCGGCGCGGCAAACCAGACGAAGCGCGCGCGACATATGATTTTTTTGGGCGCGGCGCTTAGCGCGGCTGTTGGAGATGCTCTCAGAATCATTCATCCGCAGTATCATTCTGTGTGCATTCAGAATGATTATACTCTGTATTCTGTATAATCATTTTGTCTCTGTGTTCATCCAGCAGAAATCCAAGCAATTCTGATCAAATTACTGAGCGTATGCAAGAGCAGAAAGGAGCAGCGAGCAGCGGCGGCTGACCTTGAGCTCTCGATTGGAGTGGAGGGAGGCGGCCGGCAAGGGATCTGCGGCCAGCGGGCGGAGGATCCGGAGCTGCGGCGGAGCAGGCAGCCGGTGGGGAATGGCGGCCGGCGAGGGAGCTCCGGACCGCGGCAAGGAAGGGCGACCAAAGAGGAGAACGTGCTCTCGATTGGAGCGGGGCAGGCAGCCGGCGGGGAAGGATGCCGGAGATGTGGACGGCGGAGGAGCCTGGCGAAGGGGAGGGGCGACGGAGGAAGACGACGGCGATACGGCGCCTGGGCCATTTCGACTGGGCGCCAGAATCCGGCTCCGACTTGTTAATGGCTTCGTTGCACCGCCGCCGAAGAGGAGCCGGAGTCGGAGCAGGCACGCACGTCCTTTATAACAAGCACACCCAACGCTTTCCCTACGAACACACATCGCGACTGGACGACTCTCCTGATCGCCAAGCCCAAGCCTAGCTGCGCCTGCGATCTGGTGCAGAGAAGAGATGGCGAAGCGCAAGTCGATGAGCTCCAAGATGGCGTCCCGGAAGAAGCCGGCGCCGAAGCTGGACACCACCTTCCGCTGCCCCTTCTGCAACCACCCCGACAGCGTGGCCTGCACCATCGACCTCAAGCTCTTGGTCGCCACCGCCGTCTGCTACGTCTGCGAGGAGGCCTACCACACCACGGCGCACCACCTCACCGAGCCCGTCGACATCTACCACGACTGGATCGACGCCTGCGAGCAGGCCAACCAAGGCATCCAACTCCAAGCCCGGGACTACCACAAACGGCAGCGGCGAGTAGGCAGCGACGACGACGACGACGAGAGCGATGCCTCATCGATCCATCGATCGTGTCCGGTCGTCTCCTTATCTTGACTAGTTTGATGTTTGATCGTGTCTCTCGAGTTTCCGCATCTAGTCCTCCTCTACCTCTGTTGCTGCGTACTGTGTAGCTCATGAGTTCTGAACATCAGCCAATATTGTCCAAGGCCTCGTACTGAATCTGTGACTGGTTTCGTTGTTGCAGTGGGACCTTCTTTTCCTTTTCAAAATCAAAAGAAAAAAAAAGAGTACCTTGTTGTCTCTAGAAAAAATAAAGTTGGCACCGTTCAAGAACAAAGACGCTCTGCAAGTTCAGAAACACAAGGGTGAAGCAGACAGGTTCCTCCTGTCAGGAGAATGAAGCAATTTCAGTTAGCAGACTCACAAGAGTTGCTGGGGTTTTCCTAAACCTATATCTCAATGCAAATTGTATTTCTGAATCTCGTGACTGAGAACACATATCGTGACTGAGTTGGTTTCTGAGTTCCAAAGTTTCTCCTAGCAGCAAATAGTAACAAATGGGAAAATTTAATTATCTGCACCAGTCGTATCAAACCAAAAATTCCTGTCTCAAGATTTTCTCCCCCAACAACCAGTTTAGCTTCAGATCACCTTCTAGCATCTGTACAACAGGCATAATACAAATACCAACTAGTTCTATTCAACTCCTTCTACTTATATCTGATACAGACAACAGTCCAGACAACTCCCAACTCCTAACTGAAGATTAGCAGCAGTTGCAGAATACAACAGTTTCCGTAAACTGCTAACTGAAGATTAGCATTGTCTTCCACCACAAGCTGATCAGTGCTCCATTAAAATAAATCCCAAAAGATCATGTCAATGCAGCAAATAATACCTACCACTACCAGTACATATCTTGCAAAATTCATTTCCTGCTGAATGACTGAAACTTGAAACGGCAGCGCTGGCATCTAAGGGAATGAAACAAATGCACTTGGCGGTTCAAATGCTGAAGTAGCAGCAAGAATAAGAACACAACCATTACAAACCAATGCCATTGCATAACTGTTCACAGAGGTTCTCAAGTTGACATCTTAGAGAAATGCACTTGGCAATGCTGAAGTAGCAGCCACAATAATTTCTTCACACAGGTTCTGAAATTTAGAACCACATGGGACAGGTTCCTCCTATCTGGCGAATGAATCAAGTTTATCTAGGCTAGCAGACACAAGAGGCGCTTCCTAGACCTATATCTCAATGAGAAGTGCAGTTCTGAATTCTCATGTCATAGTGTCCTAGGAGGCGACACTTCTGAAGAGGTGGATGGTCGACGGTCAGGAGTCCAGCTCTTATATTTCTCTACTCTGCATTGACGTTCGGGTACCGCAGGTCTGCATGGGCTGAATTAGAACATGCAATGAGGAAGTTGAGAAGATCAATAGCTTAAATATCACTGTTTTGCAGAATTAATGAAGACAGCTCATGCACAAAAGCCTGAGAAACAATATAATGTGCAAAAACCTGAAAGACAACTTTCATGAACTACTGCAGGATTAACCTGAATTTGGTTCACATAATTTATAGCATGCTAAATCCAACAGAATTTACAGTACAAGTAACTTGACTGAGTTGGATATCAAAGTTCCAAATTTTCTACAGGTGACAAATAGTGCCGAATGGGAAAACTGACTTGTCTGTATCAGGGACAGTACGATGAAACCAACAATTTCTGTGTTAGGGTTTAATTAATGTGAACATGTTATGATTTTATCCACAAGCAAACTGGATTCAGATACCTTCTAGCATCTTTGCAGCAGGCATAATGCAAACACCAGCTGTTTCCGTTTAACTCCGTCTACTTATGTGTAATACTACAACAGTCCACACAACTCCCAAGTCGTAACTGAAGATTAGCAGCAGTTGCAGAAAACAACAGTTACAGTAAACTGTTCTTCAGACAGTTTCATACTAGTAAACTGTTCTTCAGTCAATGCAGCAAACAGGAAGTTGGCAATGGCGCGTCTCACTCTCACCTGGCGTCCCCGCCATGAAGACGATGATGTCGAGGGTCTGCCTGCTGTGGGGCAGGTCGATGACCAGTGGGGTAGGCCGCCCGTGCATACCCGCTCGGACGCACATGACGAGGTTGGAGACGTCCATGGCGACACCCAGCCGGCTGGCCAGCTTCTTCCTCAGGTGGTACGCGGACCTGCCCCTGAATACGAGTGAGGCCCAGGGGAAGCTGGCGTTGGACTCGTCGGCGCCTGCCTGCTCGACCTGGATCACCCGCCACGGCAACATGAAGCTGAGGCTTCTGGGGAGGCGGAGCTGCAGATGCAGTTGAGTCCCAAAGAACCATCAAATACGAAGCAGAGGCAGAGTAGTACTGCTCTGAATCTTCCTCAAGAATTGCAAATCCCCAATTGTCACGACATCCAAGAGAACCCAATTCTGGAAGATTCAAGAAGCGGCTATGGCGCAGATTTGGCAGGAATCTGCAAATCCCCGCGGTTGAATCCGGACGCCACCCAAGAACCCAATTCGCTAAGCAGTTCGAGAAGTAGGAAGCAGCGGGCATGGCGGACTCACCCCAGTCGGAGCTGCAAGGCGAGGCGTGTCCTCCCTGGAGCTGGAGGGGATGCGCTCCACGACCCAATGCATCATCGTGCCGGCGCTGTCGGAGTCGTCGACGCTGAGGTACCTCCCGTTGGCGCGGAGGCGGCGGCCGCCGACGTGGCGGAGCAGAATATTGTCCCCCGAGCCGATCCCGACGGCCTGCCACCTGATGGCCTCCTCTTCCCACGGCCCGTAGTCGCACTGCTCGACGCGGCTCTCAATGCGGCCTCGCAGCGCCGGCGCGTCCGTGGCGCCGAGGTAGCGGCCGTAGGCGGCGCTGTGGAGGAGCAAGTACTGGGCACCGCCATCTCCCTGGTAGATGTGCACCGCCCAAGCCGCGTTCATCGACGCGCGGCGCCGGCTCAGGGAGACGCCAAGCCCGTCGTCGTCGGCGTGCAGGTACGTGCCGCGCTCGCGGCTCCGCAGCCGCACGTGCTGGCCGTCCTCGAACTGCTCCATCGGTCGTCGGTGACGCTGTAGAGCAGAGGCGCGCGGTGGAGAGAGAAACCGAGCGGGGAAGGAGGAGAGGCGGGGATGGTGGTTTCTTGGCGCTCCGGCGACGGGGAGAAGGGGAGGAGAGAAGGCTGTTGGTTGGGACGGTTACGTTCGGGCGCCAAGGCGGGGTATTTCAAGGTGCCTGGCGCGTCGGCGTGCTCGTGTAGTGGGCTTGCGGCCCCGGCCCACACTCCTGTGCGCAGCCTCCTTCCGAAGAGCCCACATGACTTGTTTCCTTTTGTTTGCCCTGATTCCTCAACAGATCCGCGGCGCAAAATCCCTATTCTAGGCTCAACGCCAACGTCAAACATGAAGAGGAGGAGAAGCCACACCTAACACACTACAACCAAGACAACTGAAGAGGACTCGAGCCGCGCCGCCAAGAGAAACCACCATGCCACGAGAACCCGAACACACCGAGTCTTCTCCGACCGAGCCACCTCCGGAGAGGGCCGACTCATCGTCGAGACTGCCCCTTTGCTCCGGTTCATGGAGCGCCGCTCCTGCCAAGAAACAGTAAGGACCGAGAATGGAGACCACGAGAACAATCTACAAGATAGGCGGTCATCGAAACCAACCCTCGCTATAGGCAAGGATGCAGTACGCCAGCGAGAAGGCAAACTCGATGCTATAAGCCATCTGCAACCGAGAGGAACCGAGGGTCCACAACGACGCCCTCAAGAGGGGCCAATAGCTCCTGTGCGACGTTTTTGAGGTGAATTGGCAAGAGTGCGACGTTGTTCGAGCAAATGGCTGTGGTGCGACGTTTTTGAGCAGGCAAATAGCCCACGCACGACATGGCTGTTAAATGTGGTTAAATTGGTCGTCAACCAAGCCCGCCCGTTTATGTTAGGACATGTGGATCCAACTTAATTGTTTCTCAAAACAGCTGACCGTGCCCTGCCGCCCGACCGTGCCGGGCCCGCCACTCTGCCCCCCTTCTTCTCCGGTGGCGGCGGATCTTGTGTTCTCGGTGGCGGCGGCGGAGCCCTCGTTCTCAACGGCGGCGGAGCCTTCGGTCTCAGAAAATGGTGAGTGAATTCAAACCCTAGTCGCCCTCCCGTTCCTCTCTCCGGCCCGTAGATCTCAGCTCGTTTCCTCTGTTTTCGCTTGCGGAATCGATCGGTTGTGAGGGGAGCCCGTGGGCATACTGAGATGGAGCCGCCAGATTCAACTTCGAATAGGTAATGCGCCTCTCTCCGATCCAATTTTGCATGCAATTAGGGGGTGGCCTCGTCTGCTTTTTCTCACGGGCTCACACTGTCCGCCACTGACAGAGGGGATGCTGCCGCTCGGACCTTCGAATTGACAGTCAATTTCTTTCCATCAAAGGCAAAATTAGTTGATGGTAGCATACAGAACATTGAGAGAGACACTATTGTTAAATGGTAGGTTGAGTTTATAGAGATTGATCCACAAGTTCTACAGAACATGGGAGAGACGGCAGTGAAGAAATGGGTGGAAAAAATTGGCGAGAATATTGTTTGGGGTCCAGAGCAAGAAGTATCACTGTTGCGGTTTGATGATTGGAAAGGAGAGTATGTGAGAATAGAAGATGGTGAACAGATTGTTGAAGAAATCGATCGGCAAAACGGCTGGACAAGCAAACGGGCTAATTTTTTTGCTGAGCTCGTTGATCTGAACATTTTTTCGAAGGTTGGATATGTGTTATCACAATTGGCTGCGCAGATGGTAGATGATGATTGGGCTACACAGAGGCCATTGATTCCCATGTGTACTGAACTTACAGTAATACCCGAGGGACAGGCGACTGGAACTGAAACTGCATCAACTATTGATTGGAATGTAGTTGAATTAGATGAGCCTACTGATTTGGTCATTGCACTAATGCCTGACATTGAGATGGCCAAACTTTTTGGCATTCCAGTCGATGACAGAGATAAGCAGGAGAAGGGTGAATCTAGTTTGCCTGCTAATGCTGATGAAGAAGTAGATGGACAGTTGATGCAACAAGCTGCAGATGGGGTAGATGATGCACATGATGATGAGCTGGTGCATGTGTATGACAAAGAAAACCCTGTCATTGAAGTAGGCAAGTTGTTCCCAAGCATGAAGGAGTTTAGGATGTGTTTCAAGACTTATGCAGTGAAACATGAGTTTGATGCCAAGACTGTTTGGACTGATAGAAAGAAGTTTTATGCGAGGTGCAGAGGATTTGATGGTAGTGTGAAGCCTTGCAAGTGGTACATATTTGCTAGACTGCAACCTGATGGAAGTACTGTCAGGGTTAACCAAATCCCCAATCAACATACTTGTATTACAAGTTCATAGAGAGTATCAACCATGACATCACAACTTTGGGTTGCAGAAAAGATCACCCCAATTTTAGCCAAAACACCAAACACTACTGCGAAGAAACTCAAAGTAGACTTGGAAAAGATGTACCCCATTAAACTGAAATATACCACAGTGTGGAAGGCAAAACAAAGGGCAATGAAAAATTTATATGGTGATTGGGCAAATACGTTTAGGATGCTTTACAACTTCAAAGCAGAGGTGGAAAAGAGGTCACCTGGCAGTGTTGTGAAGATAGATACAGAGGTATCAGACAAAGGTGAAGTCAAGTTCTCCAAGTTTTTTATGGCTTTGAAGCCTTGCATTGATGGGTTCAAAGCAGGGTGCCGTCCATATTTGAGCATAGACTCATCATTTTTGACAGGCAAGTGGAATGGTCAGTTGGCAGCATGCAATGCTCTAGATGGACACAACTGGATGTTTCCTATAGCTGTTGGCTTGTTTCAGTCAGAAATAGAGGCTTCATGGACATGGTTCATGATCCAGTTGAAAAGATGCCTAGGGCCAGTGTCACCTTTGGCTATACACACAGATGCATGCAAGGGGCTTGAAAATTCAGTGAAAAATGTTTTCCCACATGCTGAGCAGAGGGAGTGCTTCGGTCATTTGTGGATGAATTTGATCAAAAAATTAAGAGGAGAAGAATTTGGGCCCATGTGGCCAGCAGCAAGATCTTACACTAGACAGACACACAAATATCATCTTGATAAGATAATGGCAGCATGCGATGAGTTTGGTCCATGGCTGAACACCTACCATTCTTTGTTATGGTACAGGTCAGCATTCAACACTGCCATCAAGTGTGACCACATCAACAACAATTTGGCAGAGAGTTTCAACAACAAGGTGAAGGATTTAAAAGATTTGCCTGTGCATGACATGGTTGATCAAATCAGGATCATGCTCATGCGGTTGTGGGAATTGAGAAGAAGGATAGGTGATTGTCTGCAAGGTGATAAGCTTCCAGCAGTGGTACAACAGGTGGTCAATAGGAGCAGATGCCTTTCACATTTGTTTGTTGAAAAATCTTCACCTTGGGGTGCTGAAGTTAGAGATAACAAAACTGGAAGGAGACATGTTGTTAACACTGAATTACATGATTGCACTTGCCTCGAGTGGCAACACACTGGTAAACCATGTGAGCATGCCATTCTCTTCTTAGCATCCCAACCGAAGATAAACATGCACCCATATTTGCATGAATATTATTCGGTAGCAAAATTCAAAGCTGCATATGCTACTCCAATTCCAGCACTAACAGATCAGTCTCAGTGGCCTGAAGTGGACATTGAATTTTCCATGTGTCCTCCCTTGACGAAAAGAAAGGCTGGCAGGCCTAAACAGAGTAGATTCAAGGCATGGTTTGAGAAAGATGGGAGTAGTAAGAAGGGAAATAAAGATGGAAAGCCAAAAAGGGCCCAAAAAGGTAACAAAAACAGATGCAAGTTGTGACAGGAACTTGGGCACAGAGTGGGATCTGTCAAATGCCGTTACACTCCTGATAAGCCAAAGTATGTTCTTGTTTATTTGTCTGTGTTTTGATTTGGTGCTTTTTCCCAATTACTATATCTATAACATTTTCCCAATGGCCAGGAGGAAGCGAGCAAGTCAGCCCCTTGTTGTTGAACAGTGTTGGCCAACAAAAAAAGCAAGAGTCAATGGCGGTAGAAAGAAGAGAAGTGTGCCTCAGCCTGAGCAGAGTGAAGAAAATCCTGCTGCAGTCAACATTCAGACTGAAGAAACCGCTCTTGAGGTTGAAACTGAACCTGAGCGTGTCGAGGTTCAGACTGAAGAAACCATGTTGAGGTACACACCGAAGAAACTGAAACTGCTGTCAACATTGAGACTGAAGACACTGATCACGAGGGTGTTGGCGAGGTGTTGAAAAGACCAGTGAAAAAAACCAAGATGATCAGTGAACTTGTGTGTGTAGTTGAACCAGAAACAAGAAGTGCTAAGGCGAAGAAGGGCACGCGACGTGGTAGGAAGAGGTAGAACAAAGAACAGTTTTGAAATTTGGGGCATGTAATAATATTTGTAACTTGGTGCGTACTGGTAGTCACTATGTATCCCGTATTTCTATTTGAACTTGTTTGTTGGTACCTTGTCTAAACCAGCCAAATAAAATTCAAATTTGAATTCAAATTTGGGCTCAAATTTGAATTAGGGATGGGTATTGATGTTTTAATGCTATCTAAAGTGCCTCAACTGAAATATGTTTGTTTGCTGATCATTCCCAACCCTTTTGGTAAGTTGAACTCATAGTCATGAAAAGTGTGTCTCAAATGACCTTCAAAGGTAGGGTAAACGACCTCATATTTAAGCAAGTTTTTTTGCACCTTGTCTAAACTAGACAAATAATTTTTCTACACATCTATTCTACCTATATAGTGTAAATCTAAAGTCTCACTATTTATTAAATTAATTTTCTATTTTTTGTTGGAAAAAACAAGGTTTAATAGAAAATTATACATAAAACAAGTTTAAAAACATGAAAATGAGAAAAGTAAGTTAAGATCTTTCTTAGTCAATCCAAAATGAAGTTTTGGTGAGGTTTTCACACTTTTCATTTTCAAAACCCCACCTATACTCTGGGGTGCCCACTACTCCCTCCCTTGAACTCCATACTACATTGTTCGAGGAATGACAATTTTGTGAGGATTTTTCGTAAAAATGTATGTAAATCATATTTATATTTTTTTCTCGTTACTATACGACATAATAAGACCATGTGCGCAAGTTTTATATTTTTTTGTTTTTTTTTGAATTAGTTATGCTCAACCCTAATCAGCCAAAACCCCTCAAAACCCCTCAAAACCCCTCCCAAAACCCCTCAAAACCCCGCACACTACTGGGTCGTCGATCGTTGGGCATGGACGGTTGAGATCAGGCGCTAGGGTTAGCTACAGTGTATATCGATCCACATGAGACGCCCTGATTGGTTGAATCGGTGGGGTTTGGATCAGCCTCTCTCATTGGGGCATCAGGACCGTTCATTTGAATCCAACGACAAGATTTGACGCGGTGCATGGACCAAGCCTACGAGTTGCGCATTCCCATCGTTGCATGCGTGCCCGTGCCCACCCGCAGCATGCATGCTCACCCGCAGAACTGCACCCGTGCTTGCATGCGGGCCCGCTTGCATGCATGGCCTCGACGTAGCCCTGCTCCGCCACCCCTACGCAGTAAGCTGTCGCATGCCTACCATTACAACCGATGCATCGTCGCATCCAAGCATGCACCCGGCCACAAGATGTGGGTATCGATGCAGTTCAAATGGCGTGCTGCCCGTTACAAGATGGGCAAATGAAGGCGTCCATTATCGTCACGTCTCCCTCTAGCCAGGCACTAGCAAGCTGTGCAAATTAATTGGCTACGGCATGAATGCATGGGTGGCACACACAGAGAACCCGGGGCAGGCGTGTCCCCTTGACCCACGACGGCACAGACGCGTGCGTGAACCCGTCCCCCTTGACCCGCGACCGGTGGCACAGAAGGATCGCAACCCGTTTCCCACGCTCGTGTACACACTTTCATGGGGCGCGGCCAAACGCCGCCTGCCCATTAATTCTAGGGCACCAGCAAACTCCGCCCGCCAATCTTCACCGGTGAAATCTCGTCGCACTTGGGCTATTTAAGCCGGGCAGTATCGTCTTCCTCTCCCTCCTCATCCACACCCCATCCTCTGCCTCCTCTGCCCTCCTTCTTCCTTCTTCTCCATCAAATCCGATCGAGCCCTCGAGCCACCCCGCCACCATGCAGTACAGTGCCCCCACCTACCGCTTCCCCCCAACCACGCCGGAAAGGCTCTACCTGGCCGGAGTGTATGTCGAGAGAACCCTTAGGGTTTGGGCGATCTCGAGGTGGAGGGGCGCAAGGGAGTTAACGGAGTTCTTCCTTGCGGCCGGCTTCCGCCACCTCCCCCGCGGCTCTCCTTGGATGTACCATGTTGAGGAGGTCAACCACAACAGCGTTGTGGTTGGGCTCCTCGCCACTTTCACTAACCCTTTCGATGCTTTCCATCTCCTTGGGCGAGCGTTTTGAGTAGGTTGTGAGTTCATAGCTTTCACAACCTACAATATCTTCACCGACTTCAACGACATCTTCCCCAACAACGGCGTCATGCACACGCTCCCGTACTCCATCAACAACAGGGAGGGGGAGGAGTGAAGGGCGGCGCCTGGAGGAGCGAGGGCGCCCGAGGAGCGAGGTGGCCCCGGAGGAGGAGGAGAAGAAGAACCCCAAGAACCCGCGTTTCGTGCCCCCCTATCTATCTAGCTTAGATCTATCGTATTAGTTTTTTTAAGTTGTAATAGTTATGCTACTATTATTATATTTTATTAGTACTTTAAGTTGTAAGGCTATCATGCCCCGTGGAACTATGAGTATGCTACTATGTAATCATTGGGTATGCTTCTATATAATCGTTATGCTTCTATATAATCATGGGTGCAACTAGAAAATGCAAACTAATTTACTTCGGGCACTTCATGCAAGTAGGAGCCCCATGCAAACCCACTATGGACATGGGTGCAACTAGAAAATGCAAACTAATTTACTTCGGGCACTTCATGCAAGCATGCAACTCATTTAGTTCATGGAACAGTAGACATGCATAAAAACAATTAACATTTAGCTTTAGTGCATCAAAAAATTATCCATCACAAAATTTAGTGCAAAAAAAGGCAAAATAAAAGGACAAGTAACATTTTATTGGGCCCCATTTTATTTGCCGAAGTTAGAGGTGGGCTGGTGCCCCTACGCGGGTGGGCTGGTCTTGGGCATGGTTATTTTCTCAGGGCCCATTTTCTCACGGCCCAACATCTATTCGGCAGCCCAGTTTTGTTTTTTTTACTAGAAACTGAATTTGGGTGTGTACTCTGTTAACTGAAGAACAAAAATAGAGGAAATAGAGCATGAACACTGAATAGGGCCCCTGAGAATATCATTACAATAATTCAAGCAAGTTTTGCTTCGCACTAATTCAAATTCATCTAACAAATCCCCTGAAACTAGTTGACACACTAACTGAAACTCTAACAAATTCTAGCGATTGATGAACATCAAGTAAAATAAACCCATAGCAATGACACAACCATAAAATGCTCCAGCCATCATATTTGCTTGCTGCTTCAAATCGATCAGATGCTTTAGTTGCTTGCCAATTTTCTTCAGTTCACACTTCAGTTCTGCACTGTGCATCATCGGATCGGCTCTGTCCGCCAAATTGGGGGCTTGTTCCACGGCAAGCCGCCCCCCAAAATTGAGCTCTTGGGTTCCGGTTGATCCCTCCAATTTCAACCTTTCAACATAGTCATCGAGCCACTCAAAATGCCCACATTTCTTCAAAACCTGAAAAACAGTGCGCCGGAGGCGCATGAATCCTAGATCCACCACACAGATCCGCCGCCCTAATTCGAGGAAAAAAGAAAGAAATCAGGAGAGAGGAGACCATAGGATTGGTCAAGAACACAGATCTAACCTGCCCCGGCTGTGGCTTGCTCAAGCATTTCACAAACTCGCGCCCACGGTTGCCATTTTCTTCCCTCACACAAGTCAAACGCTTCAGAGGCTCCATGCGCGGGCAATCGGGGCATCTTGTCAACGGCAGTGGACCATACTGCGTCCATGATTGGCGGGAGGCCGAAGTTGAGCTAGACATCACTGCCGGCGGCGCGCTTCGTTGCCGGAGCAGAGGAAGAAGAAGGTGGGAAAGGAAAGGGGCAGGGCAAGCAATGGAGGGCGGGGGGGGGGGGGGGGTGGGCTGGCTCGGGCTCGTGGCTGGCTCGGGTCGGGGCATGCTTGCGTGGATAAGTTGTGGGTCCCACCAGCATGCGAGCACGGGCATGCTTGCGTGGATAAGTTGTGGGTCCCACCCGCATGCGAGTAACTTCTAGGTCCCGCATGTCATAACTCGAATCGCTAACCCCTCGTGTTTTTCATTTCATGGTTAAACAGAGCCAGGTCGCATTGGAGCTATTGTTTGCTTCTAAAACGTCGCATCGCAACCATTTGCTTGAACAACGTCGCACTCCTTCCAATTCACATGAAAAACGTCGCACAGGAGCTATTGGCCCCCCTCAAGAGGGTGATGACACCGTGTGCCACCGTCGTCGAGTCCGAGAGATGGACTAGGATTTTTCACCCTGGACCCCTGGTACCTTGAGGGGACCAATAGCAACCCCCTAGAGGAAAGCGACATTCGTAGGTGCCATCGTTGCCGGCGCCGGAGTGTAGAGTTTTTGCTCGGACCCACACAAGTGCCACCTGTGGACCAAGGTTACCGACCCAACATATGAGGGGGAGTCGCGACCTTTCGCGCTAGGCCTCCAGATCTAGACAAGGGGATCGCCATTGCCAAAGCCACGATGACACCAGGGCCACCCGCCACCCCTCCCCTTGCTACCCACATAGCCAAGAGAAGGCGCCACCACCGCTGCCATGCTGCCCGCTGCAGAGCCACCCGTGCAACCTCACTGTCGGTGTCAAAACCAGCGGATCTCGGGTAGGGGGTCCCGAGCTGTGGATCTGGGATCGATGAGGAACAAGAGATAAGGGACACAAGGTTTTACCCAGGTTCAAGCCCTATCAAAGAGGTAAAACCCTACTCATGCTTGATTATATTCGATGGGTATGGTTACAGAGGTGATCTACCTCAAGATCAGGCGAGCTAAACCCTAGATGGGGGTGATGGAAATATGCCCTAGAGGTTTATTATTCATGCTAGAATTGTATTGACCGAAAACTTAAATACATGTGTGAATACATAAACAAATACCGTGTCCCTAGTAAGCCTCTACTAGACTAGCTCGTTGATCAAAGATGGTTAAGGTTTCCTAACCATAGACATGAGTTGTCATTTGACAACGGGATCACATCACTAGGAGAATGATGTGATGGATAAGACCTATTCGTTAGCTTAGCATTTGATCGTACAGTTTTTGCTACTGCTTTCTTGTATGTCAAATACATGTTCCTTAGACCATGAGATCATGCAACTCCCGGATACCGGAGAAATACCTTGTGTGCTATCAAATGTCACAACGTAATTGGGTGATCATAAAGGTGCTCTACAGGTATCTCCGAAGGTGTTTGTTGAGTTGACATGAATCGAGATTGGGATTTGTCACTCCGGGTATCGGGGAGGTATCTCTGAGCCCTCTCGGTAATACACATCATAAGAAGCCTGGCAAGAAAATTACTAATGAGTTAGTTACGAGATGATGTATTACGGAACGAGTAAAGAGACTTGCCCGTAACGAGATTGAACTAGGTATAGAGATACCGACGATCGAATCTCGGGAGAGTAACATACCGACAGACAAAGGGAATTACGTATGTTGTCATAACGATTCGACCGATAAAGATCTTTGTAGAATATGTAGGAACCAATATGGGCATCCAGGTTCCGCTATTGGTTATTGAGCGGAGAGGTGTCTCGGTCATGTCTACATAGTTCTCGAACCCGTAGGGTCCGCACGTTTAATGCTCGATGACGATATAGTATTATATGAGTTATGTGATTTGGTGATCGAATGTTGTTTGGAGTCCCGTATGAGATCACGTACATGATGAGGAGTCTCGAAATGGTTGAGAGGTAAAGATTGATATATAGGACGATGATATTCGGACACTGAAACGGTTTCAGAGTGCACCGGGTAGTCATCGGACCACCGAAAGGGGTTCCTGAAGGAAATATGCCCTAGAGGCAATAATAAAGTTGTTATTTATTTCCTCATATATCATGATAAATGTTTATTATTCATGCTAGAATTGTATTAGCCGGAAACATAATACATGTGTGAATATATAAACAAATAGAATGTCACTAGTATGCCTCTACTTGACTAGCTCGTTAATCAAAGATGGTTATGTTTCCTAAACCATGAACAAAGAGTTGTTATTTGATTAACGAGGTCACATCATTAGTTGAATGATCTGATTGACATGACCCATTCCATTAGCTTAGCACCCGATCGTTTAGTATGTTGTTATTGCTTTCTTCATGACTTATACATGTTCCTATGACTATGAGATTATGCAACTCCCATTTATCGGAGGAACACTTTGTGTGCTACCAAACGTCACAACGTAACTGGGTGATTATAAAGGTGCTCTACAGGTGTCTCCAAAGGTACTTGTTGGGTTGGCGTATTTCCAGATTAGGATTTGTCACTCCGATAGTCGGAGAGGTATCTCTAGGCCCTCTCGGTAATGCACATCACATAAGCCTTGCAAGCATTACAACTAATATGTTAGTTGTGAGATGATGTATTACGGAATGAGTAAAGAGACTTGCCGGCAACGAGATTGAACTAGGTATTAGATACCGACGATCGAATCTCGGGCAAGTAACATACCGATGACAAAGGGAACAACGTATATTGTTATGCGGTCTGACCGATAAAGATCTTCGTAGAATATGTAGGAGCCAATATGGGCATCCAGGTCCCGCTATTGGTTATTGACCGGAGACGTGTCTCGGTCATGTCTACAATATTCTCGAACCGTAGGGTCCGCACGCTTAAAGTTACGATGACAGTTATTATGAGTTTATGCATTTTGATGTACCGAAGTTAGTTCGGAGTCCCGGATGTGATCACAGACATGACGAGGAGTCTCGAAATGGTCGAGACATAAAGATCGATATATTGGAAGCCTATATTTGGACATCGGAATGGTTCCGAGTGAAATCGGCATTTTACTGGAGTACCGGGGGGTTACCGGAACCCCCCCGGGGGTTAATGGGCCCATATGGGCCTTAAGGGAAAAGAGGAGGGGCGGCCAGGGCAGGCCGCGCGCCCCCTCCCCCCCTAGTCCGAATAGGACAAGGAGGGGGGGGGGGCGGCGCCCCCCTTTTTCCTTCCCCCCTCTCTCCTTCCTTCTCCTACAAGGCAAGGGAGAGGAGTCCTACTCCCGGTGGGAGTTGGGAGTAGGACTCCTCCTGGCGCACCCCTTGGGGGCCGGCCGCGCCCTCCCCTCCCCTCCTTTATATACGGGGGCAAGGGGGCACCCTAGGACACACAAGTTGATCATCGTGATTGTTCCTTAGCCATGTGCGGTGCCCCCTTCCACCATATTCCACCTCGATCATATCGTTGCAGTGCTTAGGCGAAGCCCTGCGTCGGTAGAACATCATCATTGTCATCACGCCGTCGTGCTGACGGAACTCATCCCCGAAGCTTTGCTGGATCGGAGCCCGGGGAGCGTCATCGAGCTGAACGTGTGCTAAGAACTCGGAGGTGCCAGAGTAACGGTGCTTGGATCGGTTGGATCGGGAAGACGTACGACTACTTCCTCTACGTTGCGTCAACGCTTCCGCTTCGGTCTACGAGGGTACGTAGACAACACTCTCCCCTCTCGTTGCTATGCATAACCATGATCTTGCGTGTGCGTAGGAATTTTTTTGAAATTACTACGTTCGCCAACAGTGGCATCCGAGCCTAGGTTTTTATGGTTTGATGTTATATGCACGAGTAGAACACAAGTGAGTTGTGGACGATATAAGTCATACTGCCTACCAGCATGTCATACTTTGGTTCGGCGGTATTGTTGGATGAAGCGGCCCGGACCGACATTACGCGTACACTTACGCGAGACTGGTTCTACCAACGTGCTTTGCACACAGGTGGCTGGCGGGTGTCAGTTTCTCCAACTTTAGTTGAACCGAGTATGGCTACGCCCGGTCCTTGCGAAGGTTAAAACAGAGTCTATTTGACAAACTATCCTTGTGGTTTTGATGCGTAGGTGAGATTGGTTCTTGCTTAAACCCGTAGCAGCCACGTAAAACTTGCAATAAACAAAGTAGAGGACGTCTAACTTGTTTTTGCAGGGCATGTTGTGATGTGATATGGTCAAGACATGATGCTAAATTTTATTGTAGGAGATGATCATGTTTTGTAACTGAGTTATCGGCAACTGGCAGGAGCCATATGGTTGTCACTTTATTGTATGCAATGCAATCGCCCTGTAATGCTTTACTTTATCACTAAGCGGTAGCGATAGTCGTAGAAGCATAAGATAGGCGAGACGACAACGATGCTACGATGGAGATCAAGGTGTCGCGCCGGTGACGATGGTGATCATGACGGTGCTTCGAAGATGGAGATCACAAGCACAAGATGATGATGGCCATATCATATCACTTATATTGATTGCATGTGATGTTTATCTTTTTATGCATCTTATCTTGCTTTGATTGACGGTAGCATTTTAAGATGATCTCTCACTAATTATCAAGAAGTGTTCTCCCTGAGTATGCACGGTTGCGAAAGTTCTTCGTGCTGAGACACCACGTGATGATCGGGTGTGATAGGCTCTACGTTCAAATACAACGGGTGCAAAACAGTTGCACACGCGGAATACTCAGGTTATACTTGACGAGCCAAGCATATACAGATATGGCCTCGGAACACGGAGACCGAAAGGTCGAGCGTGAATCATATAGTAGATATGATCAACATAATGATGTTCACCATTGAAACTACTCCATCTCACGTGATGATCGGACATGGTTTAGTTGATGTGGATCACGTGATCACTTAGAGGATTAGAGGGATGTCTATCTAAGTGGGAGTTCTTAAGTAATATGATTAATTGAACTTAAATTTATCATGAACTTAGTCCCTGATAGTATCTTGCTTGTTTTATGTTGATTGTAGATAGATGGCCTGTGCTGTTGTTCCGTTGAATTTTAATGCGTTCCTTGAGAAAGCAAAGTTGAAAGATGATGGTAGCAATTACACGGACTGGGTCCGTAACTTGAGGATTATCCTCATTGCTGCACAGAAGAGTTATGTCCTGGAAGCACCGCTGGGTGCCAGGCCTGCTGCTGATGCAACTGCCGACGTTAAGAACGTCTGGCAGAGCAAAGCTGATGACTACTCGATAGTTCAATGTGCCATGCTTTACGGCTTAGAACCGGGACTTCAACGACGTTTTGAACGTCATGGGGCATATGAGATGTTCCCAGAGTTGAAGTTAATATTCCAACAGAATGCCCGGACTGAGAGATATGAAGTCTCCAATAAGTTCTATAGCTGCAAGATGGAGGAGAATAGTTCTGTTAGTGAGCATATACTCAAAATGTCTGGGTATTGTAATCACTTGATTCAACTGGGAGTTAATATTCCGGATGATTGCGTCATTGACAGAATTCTCCAATCACTTCCACCAAGCTACAAAGGCTTCGTGATGAACTATAATATGCAAGGGATGGATAAGACGATTCCCGAGCTCTTCGCAATGCTGAAAGCTGCGGAGCTAGAAATCAAGAAGGAGCATCAAGTGTTGATGGTCAACAAGACCACTAGTTTCAAGAAAAAGGGCAAAGGGAAAAAGAAGGGGAACTTCAAGAAGAACAGCAAGCAAGTTGCTGCTCAAGAGAAGAAACCCAAGTCTGGACCTACGCCTGAAACTGAGTGCTTCTACTGCAAGCAGACTGGTCACTGGAAGCGGAACTGCCCCAAGTATTTGGCGGATAAGAAGGATGGCAAGGTGAACAAAGGTATATGTGATATACATGTTATTGATGTGTACCTTACTAATACTCGCAGTAGTACCTGGGTATTTGATACTGGTTCTGTTGCTTATATTTGCAACTCGAAACAGGGACTACGGATTAAGCAAAGATTGGCTAAGGACGAGGTGACGATGCGCGTGGGAAATGGTTCCAAAGTCGATGTGATCGCGGTCGGCACGCTACCTCTACATCTACCTTCGGGATTAGTTTTAGACCTAAATAATTGTTATTTGGTGCCAGCGTTGAGCATGAACATTATATCTGGATCTTGTTTAATGCGAGACGGTTATTCATTTAAATCCGAGAATAATGGTTGTTCTATTTATATGAGTAATATCTTTTATGGTCATGCACCCTTAAGGAATGGTCTATTCTTATTGAATCTCGATAGTAGTGACACACATATTCATAATATTGAAGCCAAAAGATGCAGAGTTGATAATGACAGTGCAACTTATTTGTGCACTGCTGTTTAGGTCATATCGGTGTAAAGCGCATGAAGAAACTCCATACTGATGGACTTTTGGAACCACTTGATTATGAATCACTTGGTACTTGCGAACCGTGCCTCATGGGCAAGATGACTAAAACACCGTTCTTCGGTACTATGGAGAGAGCAACAGATTTGTTGGAAATCATACATACAGATGTATGTGGTCCGATGAATATTGAAGCTCGTGGCGGATATCGTTATTTTCTTACCTTCACAGATGATTTAAGCAGATATGGGTATATCTACTTAATGAAACACAAGTCTGAAACATTTGAAAAGTTCAAAGAATTTCAGAGTGAAGTGGAAAATCATCGTAACAAGAAAATAAAGTTTCTGCGATCTGATCGTGGAGGAGAATATTTGAGTTACGAGTTTGGTCTACATTTGAAACAATGTGGAATAGTTTCGCAACTCACGCCACCTGGAACACCACAACGTAATGGTGTGTCCGAACGTCGTAACCGTACTTTACATGATATGGTGCGATCTATGATGTCTCTTACAGATTTACCGCTATCATTTTGGGGTTATGCTTTAGAGACGGCCGCATTCACGTTAAATAGAGCACCATCGAAATCCGTTGAGACGACGCCTTATGAACTATGGTTTGGCAAGAAACCGAAGTTGTCGTTTCTAAAAGTTTGGGGCTGCGACGCTTATGTCAAAAAGCTTCAACCGGATAAGCTCGAACCCAAATCGGAGAAATGTGTCTTCATAGGATATCCAAAGGAAACTATTGGATACACCTTCTATCACAAATCCCAAGGCAAGACTTTTGTTGCTAAATTCGGAAACTTTCTAGAGAAGGAGTTTCTCTCGAAAGAAGTGAGTGGGAGGAAAGTAGAACTTGATGAGGTAACTGTACCTGCTCCCCTATTGGGAAATAGCACATCACAGGAACCGGTTTCTGCGACGTCTAAACCAATTGGTGAGGAAGTTAATGATAATGATCATGCAACTTCAGATCAAGTTACTACAGAACCTCGTAGATCAACCAGAGTAAGATCCGCACCAGAATGGTACGACAATCCTATTCTGGAAATCATGCTACTAGATCATGGTGAACCTATGAACTATGAAGAAGCGATGGTGAGCCCAGATTCCGCGAAATGGCTTGAAGCCATGAAATCTGAGATGGGATCCATGTATGAGAACAAAGTATGGACTTTGGTTGACTTGCCCGATGGTCGGCAAGCAATTGAGAATAAATGGATCTTCAAGAAGAAGACTGACGCTGACGGTAATATTACTGTCTACAAAGCTCGACTTGTCGCAACAGGTTTTCGACAAGTTCAAGGGATTGACTACGATGAGACCTTCTCACCCGTAGCGATGCTTAAGTCTGTCCAAATCATGTTAGCAATTGCCGCATTTTATGATTATGAAATTTGGCAGATGGATGTAAAAACTGCATTCCTGAATGGATTTCTGGAAGAAGAGTTGTATATGATGCAACCAGAAGGTTTTATCGATCCAAAGGGAGCTAACAAAGTGTGCAAGCTCCAGCGATCCATTTATGGACTGGTGCAAGCCTCTCGGAGTTGGAATAAACACTTTGATAGTGTGATCAAAGCATTTGGGTTTGTACAGACTTTTGGAGAAGCCTGTATTTACAAGAAAGTGAGTGGGAGCTCTGTAGCATTTATGATATTATATGTCGATGACATATTACTAATCGGAAATGATATAGAATTTCTGGATAGCATAAAGGGATACTTGAATAAGAATTTTTCAATGAAAGACCTCGGTGAAGCTGCTTACATATTGGACATCAAGATCTATAGAGATAGATCAAGACGCTTAATTGGACTTTCACAAAGCACATACCTTGACAAAGTTTTGAAGAAGTTCAAAATGGATCAAGCAAAGAAAGGATTCTTGACTGTACTACAAGGTGTGAAGTTGAGTAAGACTCAATGCCCGACCACTGCAGAAGATAGAGAGAAAATGAAAGATGTTCCCTATGCTTCAGCCATAGGCTCTATCATGTATGCAATGCTGTGTACCAGACTTGATGTGTGTCTTGCTATAAGTTTAGCAGGGAGGTACCAAAGTAATCCAGGAGTGGATCACTGGACAACGGTCAAGAACATCCTGAAGTATCTGAAAAGAACTAAGGATATGTTTCTCATATATGGAGGTGACAAAGAGCTCATCGTAAACGGTTACGTTGATGCAAGCTTTGACACTGATCCGGACGATTCTAAATCGCAAATCGGATACGTGTTTACATTAAACGGTGGAGCTGTCAGTTGGTGCAGTTCTAAACAAAGCGTCGTGGCGGGATCTACATGTGAAGCGGAGTACATAGCTGCTTCGGAAGCAGCAAATGAAGGAGTCTGGATGAAGGAGTTCATATCCGATCTAGGTGTCATACCTAGTGCATCGGGTCCAATGAAAATCTTTTGTGACAATACTGGTGCAATTGCCTTGGCAAAGGAATCCAGATTTCATAAGAGAACCAAGCACATCAAGAGACGCTTCAATTCCATCCGGGATCTAGTCCAGGTGGGAGACTTAGAGATTTGCAAGATACATACGGATCTGAATGTAGCAGACCCGTTGACTAAGCCTCTTCCACGAGCAAAACATGATCAGCACCAAAACTCCATGGGTGTTAGAATCATTACTGTGTAATCTAGATTATTGACTCTAGTGCAAGTGGGAGACTGAAGGAAATATGCCCTAGAGGCAATAATAAAGTTGTTATTTATTTCCTCATATATCATGATAAATGTTTATTATTCACGCTAGAATTGTATTAGCCGAAAACATAATACATGTGTGAATATATAAACAAACAGAATGTCACTAGTTTGCCTCTACTTGACTAGCTCGTTAATCAAAGATGGTTATGTTTCCTAAACCATGAACAAAGAGTTGTTATTTGATTAACGAGGTCACATCATTAGTTGAATGATCTGATTGACATGACCCATTCCATTAGCTTAGCACCCGATCGTTTAGTATGTTGCTATTGCTTTCTTCATGACTTATACATGTTCCTATGACTATGAGATTATGCAACTCCCGTTTATCGGAGGAACACTTTGTGTGCTACCAAACGTCACAACGTAACTGGGTGATTATAAAGGTGCTCTACAGGTGTCTCCAAAGGTACTTGTTGGGTTGGCGTATTTCGAGATTAGGATTTGTCACTCCGATAGTCGGAGAGGTATCTCTGGGCCCTCTCGGTAATGCACATCACATAAGCCTTGCAAGCATTACAACTAATATGTTAGTTGTGAGATGATGTATTACAGAACGAGTAAAGAGACTTGCCGGCAACGAGATTGAACTAGGTATTATATACCGACGATCGAATCTCGGGCAAGTAACATACCGATGACAAAGGCAACAACGTATATTGTTATGCGGTCTGACCGATAAAGATCTTCGTAGAATATGTAGGAGCCAATATGGGCATCCATGTCCCGCTATTGGTTATTGACCGGAGACGTGTCTCGGTCATGTCTACATTATTCTCGAACCGTAGGGTCCGCACGCTTAAAGTTACGATGACAGTTATTATGAGTTTACGCATTTTGATGTACCGAAGTTAGTTCGGAGTCCCGGATGTGATCACGGACATGACGAGGAGTCTCAAAATGGTCGAAACATAAAGATCGATATATTGGAAGCCTATATTTGGACATCGGAATGGTTCCAAGTGAAATCGGCATTTTACTGGAGTACCGGGGGGTTACCGGAACCCCCCCGGGGGTTAATGGGCCCATATGGGCCTTAAGGGAAAAGAGGAGGGGCGGCCAGGGCAGGCCGCGTGCCCCCTCCCCCTAGTCCGAATAGGACAAGGAGGGGGGGGGGGCGCCCCCCTTTTTCCTTTCCCCCTCTCTCCTTCCTTCTCCTACAAGGCAAGGGAGAGGAGTCCTACTCCCGGTGGGAGTTGGGAGTAGGACTCCTCCTGGCGCACCCCTTGGGGGCCGGCCGCGCCCTCCCCTCCCCTCCTTTATATACGGGGGCAAGGGGGCACCCTAGGACACACAAGTTGATCATCGTGATCTTTCCTTAGCCGTGTGCGGTGCCCCCTTCCACCATATTCCACCTCGATCATATCGTTGCAGTGCTTAGGCGAAGCCCTGCGTCGGTAGAACATCATCATCGTCATCACGCCGTCGTGCTGACGGAACTCATCCCCGAAGCTTTGCTGGATCGGAGCCCGGGGAGCGTCATCGAGCTGAACGTGTGCTAAGAACTCGGAGGTGCCGGAGTAACGGTGCTTGGATCGGTCGGATCGGGAAGACGTACGACTACTTCCTCTGCGTTGCGTCAACGCTTCCGCTTCGGTCTACGAGGGTACGTAGACAACACTCTCCCCTCTCGTTGCTATGCATAACCATGATCTTGCGTGTGCGTAGGATTTTTTTTGAAATTACTACGTTCCCCAACAGTGGCATCCGATCCTAGGTTTTTATGGTTTGATGTTATATGCACGAGTAGAACACAAGTGAGTTGTGGACGATATAAGTCATACTGCCTACCAGCATGTCATACTTTGGTTCGGCGGTATTGTTGGATGAAGCGGCCCGGACCGACATTACGCGTACGCTTACGCGAGACTGGTTCTACCAACGTGCTTTGCACACAGGTGGCTGGCGGGTGTCAGTTTCTCCAACTTTAGTTGAACCGAGTATGGCTACGCCCGGTCCTTGCGAAGGTTAAAACGGAGTCTATTTGACAAACTATCCTTGTGGTTTTGATGCGTAGGTGAGATTGGTTCTTGCTTAAACCCGTAGCAGCCACGTAAAACTTGCAATAAACAAAGTAGAGGACGTCTAACTTGTTTTTGCAGGGCATGTTGTGATGTGATATGGTCAAGACATGATGCTAAATTTTATTGTATGAGATGATCATGTTTTGTAACCGAGTTATCGGCAACTGGCAGGAGCCATATGGTTGTCACTTTATTGTATGCAATGCAATTGCCCTGTAATGCTTTATTTTATCACTAAGCGGTAGCGATAGTCGTAGAAGCATAAGATAGGCGAGACGACAACGATGCTACGATGGAGATCAAGGTGTCGCGCCGGTGACGATGGTGATCATGACGGTGCTTCGAAGATGGAGATCACAAGCACAAGATGATGATGGCCATATCATATCACTTATATTGATTGCATGTGATGTTTATCTTTTTATGCATCTTATCTTGCTTTGATTGACGGTAGCATTTTAAGATGATCTCTCACTAATTATCAAGAAGTGTTCTCCCTGAGTATGCACGGTTGCGAAAGTTCTTCGTGCTGAGACACCACGTGATGATCGGGTGTGATAGGCTCTACGTTCAAATACAACAGGTGCAAAACAGTTGCACACGCGGAATACTCAGGTTATACTTGACGAGCCAAGCATATACAGATATGGCCTCGGAACACGGAGACCGAAAGGTCGAGCGTGAATCATATAGTAGATATGATCAACATAATGATGTTCACCATTGAAACTACTCCATCTCACGTGATGATCGAACATGGTTTAGTTGATGTGGATCACGTGATCACTTAGAGGATTAGAGGGATGTCTATCTAAGTGGGAGTTCTTAAGTAATATGATTAATTGAACTTAAATTTATCATGAACTTAGTCCCTGATAGTATCTTGCTTGTTTTATGTTGATTGTAGATAGATGGCCTGTGCTGTTGTTCCGTTGAATTTTAATGCGTTCCTTGAGAAAGCAAAGTTGAAAGATGATGGTAGCAATTACACGGACTGGGTCCGTAACTTGAGGATTATCCTCATTGCTGCACAGAAGAGTTACGTCCTGGAAGCACCGCTGGGTGCCAGGCCTGCTGCTGATGCAACTGACGACGTTAAGAACGTCTGGCAGAGCAAAGCTGATGACTACTCGATAGTTCAATGTGCCATGCTTTACGGCTTAGAACCGGTACTTCAACGATGTTTTGAACGTCATGGGGCATATGAGATGTTCCAAGAGTTGAAATTAATATTCCAACAGAATGCCCGGATTGAGAGATATGAAGTCTCCAATAAGTTCTATAGCTGCAAGATGGAGGAGAATAGTTCTGTTAGTGAGCATATACTCAAAATGTCTGGGTATTGTAACCACTTGATTCAACTGGGAGTTAATCTTCCGGATGATTGCGTCATTGACATAATTCTCCAATCACTTCCACCAAGCTACAAAGGCTTCGTGATGAACTATAATATGCAAGGGATGGATAAGACGATTCCCGAGCTCTTAGCAATGCTGAAAGCTGCGGAGCTAGAAATCAAGAAGGAGCATCAAGTGTTGATGGTCAACAAGACCACTAGTTTCAAGAAAAAGGGCAAAGGGAAAAAGAAGGGGAACTTCAAGAAGAACAGCAAGCAAGTTGCTGCTCAAGAGAAGAAACCCAAGTCTGGACCTACGCCTGAAACTGAGTGCTTCTACTGCAAGCAGACTGGTCACTGGAAGCGGAACTGCCCCAAGTATTTGGCGGATAAGAAGGATGGCAAGGTGAACAAAGGTATATGTGATATACATGTTATTGATGTGTACCTTACTAATACTCGCAGTAGTACCTGGGTATTTGATACTGGTTCTGTTGCTAATATTTGCAACTCGAAACAGGGACTACGGATTAAGCGAAGATTGGCTAAGGACGAGGTGACGATGCGCGTGGGAAATGGTTCCAAAGTCGATGTGATCGCGGTCGGCACGCTACCTCTACATCTACCTTCGGGATTAGTTTTAGACCTAAATAATTGTTATTTGGTGCCAGCGTTGAGCATGAACATTATATCTGGATCTTGTTTAATGCGAGACAGTTATTCATTTAAATCCGAGAATAATGGTTGTTCTATTTATATGAGTAATATCTTTTATGGTCATGCACCCTTAAGGAATGGTCTATTCTTATTGAATCTCGATAGTAGTGACACACATATTCATAATATTGAAGCCAAAAGATGCAGAGTTGATAATGATAGTGCAACTTATTTGTGCACTGCCGTTTAGGTCATATCGGTGTAAAGCGCATGAAGAAACTCCATACTGATGGACTTTTGGAACCACTTGATTATGAATCACTTGGTACTTGCGAACCGTGCCTCATGGGCAAGATGACTAAAACACCGTTCTTCGGTACTATGGAGAGAGCAACAGATTTGTTGGAAATCATACATACAGATGTATGTGGTCCGATGAATATTGAAGCTCGTGGCGGATATCGTTATTTTCTCACCTTCACAGATGATTTAAGCAGATATGGGTATATCTACTTAATGAAACACAA
This sequence comes from Aegilops umbellulata, assembly GCA_032464435.1. Classification (NCBI taxonomy): domain Eukaryota; kingdom Viridiplantae; phylum Streptophyta; class Magnoliopsida; order Poales; family Poaceae; genus Aegilops; species Aegilops umbellulata. The sequence goes on from CP136059.1 coordinate 533,762,455, forward strand.
GTCTGAAACATTTGAAAAGTTCAAAGAATTTCAGAGTGAAGTGGAAAATCATCGTAACAAGAAAATAAAGTTTCTGCGATCTGATCGTGGAGGAGAATATTTGAGTTACGAGTTTGGTCTACATTTGAAACAATGCAGAATAGTTTCGCAACTCACGCCACCTGGAACACCACAACGTAATGGTGTGTCCGAACGTCGTAATCGTACTTTACTTGATATGGTGCGATCTATGATGTCTCTTACAGATTTACCGCTATCATTTTGGGGTTATGCTTTAGAGACGTCCGCATTCACGTTAAATAGAGCACCATCGAAATCCGTTGAGACGACGCCTTATGAACTATGGTTTGGTAAGAAACCGAAGTTGTCGTTTCTAAAAGTTTGGGGCTGCGACACTTATGTCAAAAAGCTTCAATTGGATAAGCTCGAACCCAAATCGGAGAAATGTGTCTTCATAGGATATCCAAAGGAAACTATTGGATACACCTTCTATCACAAATCCGAAGGCAAGACTTTTGTTGCTAAATTCGGAAACTTTCTAGAGAAGGAGTTTCTCTCGAAAGAAGTGAGTGGGAGGAAAGTAGAACTTGATGAGGTAACTGTAACTGCTCCCCTATTGGGAAATAGCACATCACAGGAACCGGTTTCTGCGACGTCTAAACCAATTGGTGAGGAAGTTAATGATAATGATCATAGAACTTCAGATCAAGTTACTACAGAACCTCGTAGATCAACCAGAGTAAGATCCGCACCAGAATGGTACGACAATCCTATTCTGGAAATCATGCTACTAGATCATGGTGAACCTATGAACTATGAAGAAGCGATGGTGAGCCCAGATTCCGCGAAATGGCTTGAAGCCATGAAATCTGAGATGGGATCCATGTATGAGAACAAAGTATGGACTTTGGTTGACTTGACCGATGGTCGGCAAGCAATTGAGAATAAATGGATCTTCAAGAAGAAGACTGACGCTGACGGTAATATTACTGTCTACAAAGTTTGACTTGTCGCAAAAGGTTTTCGACAAGTTCAAGGGATTGACTGCGATGAGACCTTCTCACCCGTAGCGATGCTTAAGTCTGTCCGAATCATGTTAGCAAATGCCGCATTTTATGATTATGAAATTTGGCAGATGGATGTAAAAACTGCATTCCTGAATGGATTTCTGGAAGAAGAGTTGTATATGATGCAACCAGAAGGTTTTATCGATCCAAAGGGAGCTAACAAAGTGTGCAAGCTCCAGCGATCCATTTATGGACTGGTGCAAGCCTCTCAGAGTTGGAATAAACGCTTTGATAGTGTGATCAAAGCATTTGGGTTTGTACGGACTTTTGGAGAAGCCTGTATTTACAAGAAAGTGAGTGGGAGCTCTGTAGCATTTATGATATTATATGTCGATGACATATTACTAATCGAAAATGATATAGAATTTCTGGATAGCATAAAGGGATACTTGAATAAGAATTTTTCAATGAAAGACCTCGGTGAAGCTGCTTACATATTGGACATCAAGATCTATAGAGATAGATCAAGACGCTTAATTGGACTTTCACAAAGCACATACCTTGACAAAGTTTTGAAGAAGTTCAAAATGGATCAAGCAAAGAAAGGATTCTTGCCTGTACTACAAGGTGTGAAGTTGAGTAAGACTCAATGCCCGACCACTGCAGAAGATAGAGAGAAAATGAAAGATGTTCCCTATGCTTCAGCCATAGGCTCTATCATGTATGCAATGCTGTGTACCAGGCCTGATGTGTGTCTTGCTATAATTTTAGCAGGGAGGTACCAAAGTAATCCAGGAGTGGATCACTGGACAACGGTCAAGAACATCCTGAAGTATCTGAAAAGAACTAAGGATATGTTTCTCATATATGGAGGTGACAAAGAGCTCATCGTAAACGGTTACGTTGATGCAAGCTTTGACACTGATCCGGACGATTCTAAATCGCAAACCGGATACATGTTTACATTAAACGGTGGAGCTGTCAGTTGGTGCAGTTCTAAACAAAGCGTCGTGGCGGGATCTACATGTGAAGCGGAGTACATAGCTGCTTCGGAAGCAGCAAATGAAGGAGTCTGGATGAAGGAGTTCATATCCGATCTAGGTGTCATACCTAGTGCATCGGGTCCAATGAAAATCTTTTGTGACAATACTGGTGCAATTGCGTTGGCAAAGGAATCCAGATTTCATAAGAGAACCAAGCACATCAAGAGACGCTTCAATTCCATCCGGGATCTAGTCCAGGTGGGAGACATAGGGATTTGCAAGATACATACGGATCTGAATGTAGCAGACCCGTTGACTAAGCCTCTTCCACGAGCAAAACATGATCAGCACCAAAACTCCATGGGTGTTAGAATCATTACTGTGTAATCTAGATTATTGACTCTAGTGCAAGTGGGAGACGGAAGGAAATATGACCTAGAGGCAATAATAAAGTTGTTATTTATTTCCTCATATATCATGATAAATGTTTATTATTCATGCTAGAATTGTATTAGCCGGAAACATAATACATGTGTGAATATATAAACAAACAGAATGTCACTAGTATGCCTCTACTTGACTAGCTCGTTAATCAAAGATGGTTATGTTTCCTAAACCATGAACAAAGAGTTGTTATTTGATTAACAAGGTCACATCATTAGTTGAATGATCTGATTGACATGACCCATTCCATTAGCTTAGCACCCGATCGTTTAGTATGTTGCTATTGCTTTCTTCATGACTTATACATGTTCCTATGACTATGAGATTATGCAACTCCCTTTTATCGGAGGAACACTTTGTGTGCTACCAAACGTCACAACGTAACTGGGTGATTATAAAGGTGCTCTACAGGTGTCTCCAAAGGTACTTGTTGGGTTGGCGTATTTCGAGATTAGGATTTGTCACTCCGATAGTCGGAGAGGTATCTCTGGGCCCTGTCGGTAATGCACATCACATAAGCCTTGCAAGCATTACAACTAATATGTTAGTTGTGAGATGATGTATTACGGAACGAGTAAAGAGACTTGCCGGCAACGAGATTGAACTAGGTATTAGATACCGACGATCGAATCTCGGGCAAGTAACATACCGATGACAAAGGGAACAACGTATATTGTTATGCGGTCTGACCGATAAAGATCTTCGTAGAATATGTAGGAGCCAATATGGGCATCCATGTCCCGCTATTGGTTATTGACCGGAGACGTGTCTCGGTCATGTCTACATTATTCTCGAACCGTAGGGTCCGCACGCTTAAAGTTACGATGACAGTTATTATGAGTTTATGCATTTTGATGTACCGAAGTTAGTTCGGAGTCCCGGATGTGATCACGGACATGACGAGGAGTCTCGAAATGGTCGACACATAAAGATTGATATATTGGAAGCCTATATTTGGACATCGGAATGGTTCCGAGTGAAATCGGCATTTTACTGGAGTACCGGGGGGTTACCGGAACCCCCCCGGGGGTTAATGTGCCCATATGGGCCTTAAGGGAAAAGAGGAGGGGCGGCCAGGGCAGGCCGCGCGCCCCCTCCCCCTAGTCCGAATAGGACAAGGAGGGGGGGGGCGCCCCCCTTTTTCCTTTCCCCCTCTCTCCTTCCTTCTCCTACAAGGCAAGGGAGAGGAGTCCTACTCCCGGTGGGAGTTGGGAGTAGGAATCCTCCTGGCGCACCCCTTGGGGGCCGGCCGCGCCCTCCCCTCCCCTCCTTTATATATGGGGGCAAGGGGGCACCCTAGGACACACAAGTTGATCATCGTGATCGTTCCTTAGCCGTGTGCGGTGCCCCCTTCCACCATATTCCACCTCGATCATATCGTTGCAGTGCTTAGGCGAAGCCCTGCGTCGGTAGAACATCATCATTGTCATCACGCCGTCGTGCTGACGGAACTCATCCCTGAAGCTTTGCTGGATCGGAGCCCGGGGAGCGTCATCGAGCTGAACGTGTGCTAAGAACTCGGAGGTGCCGGAGTAACGGTGCTTGGATCGGTCAGATCGGGAAGACGTACGACTACTTCCTCTACGTTGTGTCAACGCTTCCGCTTCGGTCTACGAGGGTACGTAGACAACACTCTCCCCTCTCGTTGCTATGCATCACCATCATCTTGCGTGTGCGTAGGAATTTTTTTTGAAATTACTACGTTCCCCAATAGTTCCGGGAGGCCCCGGGAGGTCTATGGGCCTAATGGGCCAAGGAGAGGCACACACCAGCCCACAAAAGGGGTTGTCAGCCCTCTCCCTGGCCGCCGGACCTAGAAGAAGGAAAGGGAGGGGCGCCACCTCCTCCTGCCTTTTCCCCCTTGTGGGAGAAAGGAAGGGGGGCACCTCCTCCTTCCTCCCCCTTGGCCCCAAAAGAAGGAAAGAGGGGGGGGGGGGGGGGGCGGCCTTGGGCAAGCCCAAGTAGGATTTAGACCTACTTGGTGATGGAAATATGCCCTAGAGGCAATAATAAAGTTGTTATTATTCTATATTTCCTCATTCATGATAAAGTTTTATTATTCATGCTAGAATTGTATTGACCAGAAACTTAAATATATGTGTGAATACATAAACAAATATCATGTCTCTAGTGAACCTCTATTAGACTAGCTCGTTGATCAAAGATGGTTAAGGTTTTCTAACCATGGAGATGAGTTGTCATTTGATAACGGGATCACATCATTAGGAGAATGATGTGATGGACAAGACCCATCCGTTAGCTTAGCATTTGATCATGCAGTTTATTTCTATTGCTTTCTTGTATGTCAAATACATGTTCCTTAGACCATGAGATGATGCAACTCCCGAATACTGGAGGAATACCTTGTGTACTATCAAACGTTACAATGTAACTGGGTGATCATAAAGGTGCTTTACAGGTATCTCCGAATGTGTTTGTTGAGTTGGCATGGATCGAGATTGGAATTTGTCACTCCGAGTATCGTAGAGGTATCTCTAGGCCCTCTCCGTAATACACATCATAAGAAGCCTTGCAAGCAAATGACTAATGAGCTAGTTACGAGATGATGTATTACGGAACAAGTAAAGAGACTTGCTGGTAATGAGATTGAACTAGGTATAGAGATACCGACGATCGAATCTCGGGCAAATAACATACCGACATACAAAGGGACTGATAAAGATATTCATAGAATATGTAGGAGCCAATATGGGCATCCTGGTTTCGCTATGGGTTATTGACCGAAGAGGTGTGTTGGTCATGTCTACATAGTTCTCGAACCCGTAGGGTCCGCACGCTTAACGTTGGATGACGATATAGCTAGTATTATATGAGTTATGTGATTTGGTGACCGAATGTTGTTTGGAGTCCCAGATAAGATCACAGACACGATGAGGAGTCTCGAAATGGTCAAGAGGTAAAGATTGATATATAGGACAAGGGTATTTGGACACCAGAAGTGTTTCGGGTAGTACCGGGTACTTATCAGGTCACCGGAAGGTGTTCGAGGCAACCCCGAAGAGGTATGGGCCTTATGGGCCAAGTGAGGGAACACACCGGCCCACAAGGGGCTAGTGCGCCCCCATAGCTGACCGGCCCTAGGGGAGAAGGAAAGTGGAGACTAGGTCTCCCCTTTCCTTCCCTCTCCTCCTCCTTCCTTTCCCCTTTGGGGAATAATGGCAGGGGAGCGCAGGGCAAGGCAGGGGCCCTAGGGCCCAGCGGCCATGCCCTAGGGCGCGCCTGGCTGCCTCCTCTCCCCTCCGCCTGGCTGACTTAGCCGTGTGCGGCGTCCCCATCCACCGTTTACTCCCTCGGTCATATTTTCGTAGTGCTTAGGCGAAGCCTTGCGGAGATCGCATCACCATCACCGTCACCACGCCGTCGTGATGCCGGAACTCATCTACTACTTAGCCCGTCTTGCTGGATCAATAAGGTGAGGACGTCACCGAGCTGAACGTGTGCTGAACGCAGAGGTGTCGTATGTTTGGCACTTGATCGGTTGGGTCACGAAGAAGTTCAACTACATCAACTGCATTGTCTAACGCTTCCGCTTACGGTCTATGAGGGTATGTAGACACACTCTCCCCCTCGTTGCTATGCATCTCCATGGATAGATCATTGCGTGTGCGTAGATTTTTTTATTTTCCATGCAACGTTTCCCAACAGTGGCATCATGAGCCAGGTCTATGCGTACATGATATGCACGAGTAGAACACAAAGAGTTGTGGGCGATGATGTTCATACTGCTTACTACCAACGTCTTATTTTGATTCGGCGGTATTTTAAGATGAAGCGGCCTGGACCAACCTTACATGTCCATACTGGTTCCATCGACATACATGCAACTTGTTTTGCATAAAGGTGGCTGGCGGGTGTCTGTTTCACCTACTTTATTTGAATCGAATTTGACTGCGGCCGGCCCTTGAAGAAGGTTAAAACAGCTAACTTGATAAATCACCGTTGTGGTTTTTGCCGTAGGTAAGAATGGTTCTTGCTAGAAGCCTGTAGCAGCCACGTAAAACTTGCAACAACAAAGTAGAGGACGTCCAACTTGTTTTTGCAGGGCATGTTGTGATGTTATATGGTCAAGACGTGATGGGTTATACGTTATTGTATGAGATGATCATGTTTTGTATTATCGACAACCTGCAGGAGCCTTATGGTTGTCTCTTAATTATTGTATAAAATGCAAGCGCCATGTAATTACTTTACTTTATCGCTACGAGTTAGCAATAGTTGTAGAAGCAATAATTGGCGAGACGACCACGATGCAACGATGGATATCAATGTGTCGAGCTGGTGACGATGGAGATCATGATGATGCTTTGGAGATGGATATCAAAAGGACAAGATGATGATGGTCATATCAATGCACATATTTTGATTGCATGTGATGTTTATCCTTTATGCATCTTATTTTGCTTAGTACGATAGTAGCATTATAAGATGATCCCTTCACTAAATTTCAAATAAAAGTGTTCTCCCCGAGTATGCACCGTTGCTACAGTTCGTCGTTTCGAGACACCACGTGATGATCGGGTGTGATAGGCTCTACATTCACATAGAACGTGTGTAAGACAGTTTTACGCATGCGGAATACTTGGGTTAAACTTGACTAGCCTAGCATGTACAGACATGACCTTGGAACACTAGAGATCAAAAGGTCGAACATGAGTCATATAGTAGATATGATCAACATAGAGATGTTCACCATTGATGACTACCCCATCTCACGTGATGATCGGGCATGGGTTAGTTGATTTGGATCATGTATCACTTAAATGACTTGAGGGATGTTAATTTAAGTGGGAGTTCATTAGTAATTTGATTAATTGAACTTAATTTAGCATGAACTTAGTCCTGATAGTATTTGCATATCTATGTTGTAGATCAATGTCTCTTTCTAGTGTTCCCTTGAATTTTATGCGTTCCTAGAGAAAGCTAAGTTGAAAGATGATGGTAGAAACTACACGGACTGGGTTCGTAACTTGAGGATTATCCTCATTGCTGCACAGAAGAATTATGTCCTTGATGCACTGCTAGGTGATGGACCTACTGCAGGGTCTGAAGCAGATGTTATGAACGTCTGGCAAGCTCAATCTGATGACTACTCTATAGTTCAGTGTGCCATGCTTTACGGCTTAGAATCGGTACTTCAAAGACATTTTAAACGTCATGGAGCATATGAGATGTTCAGCTGAAATTAATATTTCAAGCTAATACCCAGGTTGAGAGATATGAGGTCTCCAACAAGTTCTATAGCTGCAACATGGAGGAGAATAGGTCTGTCAGTGAACACATACTCAAAATGTCTGGGTATCGTAACCACTTGACTCAGCTGGGAATTGATCTTCGACCTGAGAGTGTTATTGACAGATTTCTTCAATCACTGCCACCAAGCTACAAAGACTTCATGATGAACAATAATATGCAAGGGACAGAGAAAACAATTCTCGAGCTCTTCGTGATGCTAAAATCGGCGGAGGTAGAAATAAAAAAGGAGCATCAAGTGTTGATGGTTAACAAGACCACTAGTTTCAAGAAAAAGGGCAAAGGAAAGAAAGAGAACTTCAAGAAGAACGGCAAACAGGTTGCCGTTCCAATGAAGAAACCCAAAGCTGGACCTAAGCCTGAAGCTGAGCGCTTCTACTGCAAAGGGAGTGGTCACTGGAAGCGGAACTGCCCCAAGTATTTGGCAGATAAGAAGGATGTCAAAGTGAACAAAGGTATATTTGATATACATGTCATTGATGTGTTCCTTACTAGTGCTCATAGCAGCGCCTGGGTATTGATACTGGTTCGGTTGCTCATATTTGTAATTCGAAACAGGAGCTACAGAATAAACGAAGATTGGCTAAGGACGAGGTGACGATGCGCATCGGGAATGGTTCCAAGGTCGATGTGATCGCCGTTGGCACGCAACCTCTACATCTACATTCGGGATTAGTTTAAGACCCGTATAATTGTTATTTGGTGTCTGCGTTGAGCATGAACATTATATCTGGATCTTGTTTGATGCGAGATGGTTATTCATTTAAGTCAGAGAATAAATGGTTGTTCTATTTATATGAGTAATATCTTTTATGGTCATGCACCCTTGAGGAAAGGTCTATTCTTATTGAATCTCGATCGTAGTGATACACATATTCATAATATTGATGCCAAAAGATGCAAAGTTGATAATGATAGTGCAACATATTTACGACACTGTCGTTTAGGTCATACAAGGTGACACCCCGTGTGTTGCTGCGGGAATTGTCGCAAGAAATAACAGATATATTAGAGAAATGAAATATAGATGATTTGAATATACTTTTTAACCAGTCATCTCCTAGCTAAAAAGAAATCTTTTCATAAAACTGAACAATGCACAACTGGGAAGAAAAATACAAAGATGGTGTATTGTTTATATCATATCAATATTTGCTGGTGTTTTCGCTCCCAGTGACTACTCAATCATCCGCTCAACCAAAATAACCGACACACAAAGTGCAGATAAAGAAACACAAAACAAATAGACATTGGAGATTTCCTTGGGAGGTGGTAATGCTTCTTCTGTGTCACTTGCATCAAATCTCAATTCCTTATCTTCATCTGGCCACAAAAGCAAGCAGACATCTGCATTAACAGGGAGGACAAAACAGAATAGTGTGCAAGCAGATTTGCATGATGGCGAGAACAGAAGATTACCAGTTCAGGTTGTGTCATAGTTCTGCAAATTTATTCAATTTACTACATTCAGTGAATGAAATAATTATAAAACAATTAGCGGGAAAAGTAAGTTTTAAAATGAAATAAGGTAGTGAGCCAATTTGACAATGCCAGGTAAGGGAGAAAGCTCTTAAACTTAGCATAGTGGAACTTTGGTTCCTAACGGAACGTAGCATTCCATAAGCATATTATGCATTCCGTACATTCTATTTTAATTAATATTGTAAATTTTTTGGCTTGGGAAGTCAGGATTATGAAAATAAGAAAAATCGGAAGTGAATCTTACGATGCAAGGCCGGACATAATTAAAGGTGTAGCACTGAAGCAATAAATGAATAACAATCTGTTACCACCATTAAAGCAGAAGATATTCTTACGCCTATATATTGGGAAAATAGCACTCGATTGTAGACAGCACAACCTCCAGGATCTGCTAGATGATTCCATCATATGCTATTTTTTTATCATCCTCCTTTTACGGTTCACATGCCTCATATATGTTCAAGTAACTCACAATAGTAAAACATCAGAACGATTGAGACTCAGTCACCGAATATAGAAAAAAAAGTAACCTGCAATTAGCAAAATATTTTAATTATCCACAGATACATTCAGCAAACATCAGAGATTATAAATATAAGGTTTGTAGAATGACAGAGAAGATTATTGATGGCATACCATTATAGAAGTTTTGAGCACTTCAGCAATGCTTGCAAAAATAATGCATCCGGCTAACAAAGCAGAGGAGTAGGAGTTACCTTCACTGGATGTTAGGCACTGCCTATATCAAATTAAGGGGTACAATAATAGGATTGACACCACCTGCTAGAGAAAATTGGTTAGTCAACAACAAATCTGCAAGTTGAAACTATTTTTTGGGATCTGGGTGTCTCTCTTGATGGCAGCAGATCATGGTGTACTTCATGTATTACGCAGCAGTTTTCCTCCCCTGACCAAGCAAACGCTTTTGCCGGCTGCATATCTACCTGACCATGCTGCGTCATACGAAGTTGATATCTCCACTTCTCCTCTTCCTTTATCTAGTCTCCGCCATCCTTTTCTCCCGTTCTAAGTGCAGATTGAGGCACACGCTAGCGGCACCGATACGACCATGTATTAAAAGAATGATGAGAAAATTGATCATCTATGTAAAAATGTTAATCAAGAATTAGAAAAAATGTTGAACAAGTATTTGAAAAATGTTAAATGTGTATAGAAAAAAAATGTTGACCATGTATTAGAAAAATTTATCAAGAATTTGAATTTATTTGAAGAACTATTTGAATTTTTTTAATCAAGAGGTTGAAAATTGTTAAATGTGTTTAGAAAAATGTTGACCATCTTTAAAAAATGTTAATCAAGTATTTGTATTCTTTAAGTGTGCATAGGAAAAAATGTTCACCATGTATTAGAAAATTTTAACCTTGTATTTTAAAAATGTTAATAAAGCATTAGAAAAAGTTTAAAAATGTATAGAGGGAAAATGTTGAGCATGTATTAGAAAAATGTTAATCTTGTATTTGATTTTTTTAGATGTGTATTGGAAAACTATTGACCATGTAATAAAAAATATTGAACTTGCACTGGAATAATACGCCAAGAAAAGTACGCCCGGACTACTCGGTGGACCGATACAGCGCGGTCCGGGCAGTTGCGGGTGGTTTGAGGGTTCGTTTTGGAGATGTCGTAAGGCCTCTATAACTAGGTAGAAAGTCACAATGATTTCTGTCCGTTGCTTCTTTCATTTCATCTTCCCCTCTTCTCACTGCGCGTGCATACCATGGTTAAACGACTTCTACTTGTACTCTGATGAATATTAAAAAAGGGTTTCTCCTGCTTTATATATTGAGCAACCATCGTCGAACCAAGCGAGACAACCACGACTACTACTTGTACTAGTACCTATGATGAATGAATATATAATGCACATTGGGATCGATTCGGCCTGATCGAGCTGCTTAAATTAGGGTGTACGATTTGAGGATACAACTTTCCAGCTGCAGTTGCATTGCATATTGCGGCATCGAGACCGGAGCATATTATAACTGTCAACTTAACTATGAATCTGGTAGTACGACTCCTAGGCAGCATCCTTGAAAGAAAAAAACTGCCGACATACTTATGAGACACACTCACAAGCTACCTAGGAGTATGTTGATGCATACAGTTCTAATCTTTTTGGAATGGGTCCTCACTTTTACAATGAAAATCCTAAACCTACTAACTAATCCAACTAATCTAAGCATTCTCCCCCTATTTTCAGGTGGGGTGGACCTAATCCTCTCCTTTAATCCAATCAAATAATCCAACTTTAGATCAGTTCGCAATCTTACGTAAACCATTGCGTGGATGTAGCATTGCTCCCCCGATTAAGTCTTGTTGGGCACTCGTCGTCCTTCATAAGACAAGTGAAGCACTTACATTGCTGCCCCGACACTCTGGGTCAACGCTTGATGCATGGCCACTGACCCAGCGTGCTAACTAGCTGGAGTATATTTAGGACCCTTGGTGCGCAGGCCCCTAACATCACATCCATCACTAGCAGCAATTCGTAGCCGAAATCTCTGTGTTGCTTGGATCAGTTGAGGGCAGCAATGTCCGCTCGTGTCAGCGGGCTCGCGGTGGGCTTCCTCTGCCTGCTTGCAGTGTTGTCGCCGTCGGCGCAGCAATCCCCGCCCCCAGACTCCCCAGATTTAAGCTCGTCAATAGACACAGACACCCCACCTCTCCCTGACATACGCCCGCCCCCGAGCTCCCCGCGCGGCTACGAGTTGGACGTGCCCCCCAGGAACGTCACGTGCAAGGATACCGACGGTAAGCGGCCGGGGTGCACGGGAACCTGCCCTCGCCGCTGCCCCCAGTGCATCGTCCTCTGCCCCGACTGCAAGACACTATGCCGTAAATATCCACATATAGTTGGTTGCGTCCATGTATTACATCTAAATACATCTGTTTGAGCGACAAGTAATTTCGGACGGAGTGAGTAGTTTTTTGGGTGTTTGCCTTTTGGTGGAATGCATGTACTTGCTTGCTGGTGCAGATGACGAGGTACAGATGCCAAGGCCGGTGGCGCCGCCTGCCATGTTGGTTTTCGGAGATGGGGCGTTTGACAACGGTAACAACGGATACTTGGAGCCCCCTAACTACCCCTACTCTGGCACCGGCAGGCTCAGCAACGGGGCCAACCTTGCCGATGCCATTGGTACGTGTGTGCACAACACCTCATGATCATACACAGACTCTCTCTCCTCTCTTCACCGTCGGTCATGTTTGATGGATTGTTTGGTTGATTTCATGGTGTCCAGCATACACTATCGGATTCCCGCAAAGCCCTCTACCCTTCATGTCGTTGCGCGGCCGGATCAGCATGTGGGGCGCCAACTACGCTTCCGTGGGCGCTGGGATTCGGAACTCCACGGTAAGTCGTCAACACATTGCACTTAATTATTTTGCAAGATTAGAAATAAGAGAAAATTCGAGAGATGCATGCAGAACGGAGAGCGGAGCATCCCTCTTTCGCAGCAGCTGGAGGACTTCAGGACGACGAGGGCCCTTATGGGGATAATGCTAGGGGGTGAAGCCAAGCTGCGCGCGTACCTGTCCAAGTCCATCTTCCTCCTCGGCATTGGCGGTCAGGACCTCGACCCAAGATGGAACATACACCTAGCAAATTCGACCGAGATCCAGAGCCTCGTTGCCCTATACGGGGAGGCCGTCACGTCCCTCTACGACATGGGCGCTAGGAAGGTGGCCATTGTCAACGTTGGGCTCATCGGTTGTGCGCCCGAGATCTTCAGCTACAGGTACGGTTGCGACCAGAGCATGAACGACCGCGCCGCCGCGTTCAACGCCGCCCTCAAGCCCCTCATGGCTGGCCTTGCGTCAAAGAAGAAGGGCCTTCTCTACTCCATCGGCGACTTTCATAGCTTCACCACCGCCGTCTTCGCCGACCCGGCAGCTTATTGTACGTAAACAGCCCACCGATACGATACTCATGAGAAGCAGTCTAGGATTTATCCTCCTTTTATTTATTATATTAGGAAAATGAGAAGCTGTTCGTTTGAGTATTTATGATATTTTTAGGGACTTATTTATTGTGGTTTGCTTAACTAGTTGATCTGTTGTGCGTGGTGCAGGGATGGTGAACATCCATGACTCGTGTAGCTTCAAGGACGACCCAGAGAGGACGTGCTCTCCCCAGGAAGAGTACTGGTTCTGGGATTCAGAGTTCATGACGGATCAGGCATGTAGGCTGACGGCCACTGCATTTTACTATGGACCGCCTCAGTTTACGGCCCCAATGACCTTCAAGGCACTGCTGGAGAAATAATACTCCAACTCCAATTGTGTGGCTCCCTCAGCAACCGGTATATAGCAACAAGTACGCCATGAATGAAGAATAAAAATAGGCTATTCTAGCCTTCTACTACCCATGATGAATAAGATGGTGAATCTTCTTTGCACCACTGTCTATTCGCCAAGTAGTGTTCTCCGGCCCGTACGTAATGTGATAGGCGCAGATTGTCTGACATAAGAGCATGGCCATCGCGTCGCCCTAAACCTGATGCCGTGCAGGCCAGCTAGGTTCGGATGCCACCGTGGAGATGCAGGTGTAGCTTTGCAAATGACAGGCGCAGCTTGCAGAAGAGACGGCCGCTTCAGTTGAAAAAGTGAGAAAAGTTCAGAGAAAGAAAGAGAGAAAGGGGGAAGAATCCAGAAATAAAAGAAGAAGGTCCCTACAAGCCTCCTTAGAGATCAGCGAATCTGGACCGTTGGATCGGTTTGCTTGATGCGTTTCTGGGTGTCGGATCAATATCTGGATGAACCTGGGCCGTTGGATCTGAGGTAAACACTGCTGGAATGAATAGTAATGGCAACAAAATGTGTATACCGTGCCCCCACCAGGGCATTTCGGTCATTTCGCGTAGTGGGGGTATAAAAGGGGAGCGCTCCTGTCCTATGGCGGAGACCTAGCCGTCTCCTCCTCTCTCCCTCCCTCCCGCAGCCGCCTCCCCTCCCGCGCGCCTCCTCTCCTCCCACCCACATCGCCGCCGCCGCTGCCGCCGCCGCCACCCACCTCCCCGCGCCGTCGGCGGCCAGATCCACTGCAACAAAGCCCCCCTCTCCCCAACGACGATGAGCAGCAGCGGAGGGAGGACGAGGAGCACGACGGTGGTGGCAGTGGGGAGGAGCAGCAGCAGGGCAAGGAGGCGTAGCAGCGGGGCAAGGCGTCTCCTCTCCTCCGACCACGCCGCCGTGTTGCGCGCCGGCAAGTGGGCGCTCGCCCTCCCCGTCCGCGAGCTGGTCCCCGGTCATGGCGGCGGCTCCCGAGCCCTCCTGCTCCGAACCTGCAGGGTGCTTGAGTGTGGAGGGGCAGCAGACGGTGGTGGGCGCTTGCGCTGCCGCCATCTCCTTCGTCCTGCCCGCCCGACCCCCGACGCTCACTTCCCCGACATCGTCCCCTTCGTCCACAACCACCGCCACCGCGCCCCACCCTCTCCCCATCGCTGCAGGCCCCCACCTTCTCCCAATCCCCTCACCATTCTCTCCCGTGGCCAGTGGATTCGCCCCTCGCGGGATCGATTCCTCCGAGCCAGCGGTCTGCAGGGCCGGACGGGAGCGGCACGGCCCCCATCGGTGCGACGGTCCTGCGGGTCGAGGCTGACCCCCAATGGCACTGGCATTGTGTCAAGCCGGCGCGTGCTTCTGCTCCTACCTAGCTCTTCCTCCCCTTTCCTCTTCTTCTCCATTGCTCTCTGCTCACTCGTTCTTCCTGCTGTTCTGGTCCTAGGACGACAAGCATTGGGGCTGGTTGCATCCGGAATCGAGGCAGCGGGTTGCGACGGTTTCATTGCTCCGTGATGATGCCGGTTAAGGTGATTTCCCTCTTCGGATACAATTTATTTTCATTCGCTTATCCCTTTTTTCATGATTTTTGATCTCGTCCGCCTGCAGGTCACTTGTTCTTGCATCGCTACGGCTAATCTGTTGTCGAGCCTCTCGGTCTGTAGGTATGTATATTTCCCCCGTTCTTGGTCATTGCTTGCTGCTTGTCCATGATTTTTTTTGTTTGATTTTCCTGCAAATTGGTCCGCTCCTCAGTCGATGTATGCCTTCGCCTCATGTCCCTGCAACTGCTTCGTCCACGAATCTGCAGGTCGATCCCTCCTCCCCTCCCATCTTCCTTGTCAGGTTCTTGTTCGTACACCGGTGAGCCACTGTTTGTGGTCATGTGCAAATTGGCCAATGAGTGCCTTCTGTTCTTGTCTTGTTCCTGGTAGATTCTAGGATTATTATTCCCGTGGTGCATTCGACTTTGGTGGTTTCCTACCATTCCTTGCTCGTTATTAGTCTAGTATATGTTTATGCGTTTTGTTCCATGTCTTTGTCTGGGCATAACCTAGGGTTGTTGTTCCTTTGTGCATGGACATTGATGTTTTTGTTCTTTTCCTTGCTTTATTTGCTGTTTCTTTTCTGGCAGCCTACTGATTCATTCTGTTTTCTGGTTTTCATCTGTCGTGTTGTTGATGCTATCAAACAAACCAGAAGCTAGGCCTTTATAAATATGGCCTCTGTCCATGATGCATCCATTTGTTTGATTGTTAATGCTATTGTGCTATATCTGTTCATTTGATCTATTCTTCGCCTGTCCTCCGTGTATAGTTTCAAAAGAACAATAATACAATTGATTATAATTGCCTTTCATCTCTCTTTTGTTACAATTGATTGCTTTTGGCAAGTCATTTTTTCTATTACTGTATTTACCAATTCTTAACAACATCACATTTTCTTGGCTGTAGTAACTCTTCTTGCTGGTTATATAATTCCGTTTACACACACAAATTTTTATTTAGTTACTACTATTTTTTTGTATTAAATTGACATTTCGAAATAAGCTAGCAATGATCCTAGGTTGCGAGAAAAGTGCATTGCAAGTTCAGTTTCTTCACTGACAGGGAAAAAGAGATAACAACAGCTCATTTTTTGCATGCACGTAAGCCCAAAAAAGCATATTCTTGGTCTAAACTTCACCGTCTCATACTTTTTGTTCTACCATCACATTGAATGTTGCTTCGCCATAGTCTTGCAATGCACGAGCTTTTTGACAAAAGAAGCACTTCTAAAATATCAGTCGTACATCTTGAGAGTTAGCAACAATTAATGGTTATTTGCTAGAAGCTCCAGATCAACACAGACCACTATTAGTTCAGTCATGTATGAGTTCAACTTCACCATAATTTTTTATAAATTAGTATATGTATTCAGTTCCTGAAACATTAGCCATTGTAACCATACTTTGTTATGGCAATAGTTTCAGAAATATCTGCCATCTCATACTAAAGTTGTACCTTTTGAATTAGTCAGTCATAAGGTAACCACTAATGCATATTACGACTATGGTAAAAAACATGTTATTGTTGCTCAGGCCATTTTCATAGTTCTGACACATCCACTTGATGATGTGGCTGCCTACTGCCTGAATAGTTATTTCTTCATATCATCGGTTTCAGGAACCTTATGCCAACTATCGTTGATTTCACAACAGAATATGGACAACTTATGTTGTTGAGTGTTCCATGCTATCTTTAGATTGTTACCAGCTTCTTCCTTTATTTTCTAACTATTGTTGCTTCATGCATTGTTGTTACTCCAGGGTTAACTTTGCTACGATTTGTGTCTATCCATTCAGAGGAAGCAATTGATTTATAAAAATTCAGAGGAAGCAACTGATGGATGTTGCAGTTCCAATTGTGCTATTGCATCGCATGAACCAGGGAAGAAGAAAAAGGAGAGGAAACAGAAAGTGGGAAAGAGGAACATTGGCTGCTGCTGCAATCTCGCCAAGCTTAGTCATATTCATCATCCATGCTTCAAAGGTTACTGCTGCTCCTCTGCTTCGCCTACTGTGTGGCACATGGCCGTGGCCATGGTGCTCGTTTGGTTGATGCTCTATGCCCTACTCATGCATCGGTTCCTACTTGAGTTCTGTAGTTGCGGATCCATGCTATTTTAGGGTTTGCAGGCTGTTGTTCATGTTTAGTTGCTATCATAGGAGCTCATGTGATGCTCTGGTTTACATGTGGATGCCCTAGTTCAGTAGCTATGCTCCTGGATTTGCTAAATTGATCAGTGGCGTTTGTGCTAGGGTGATGATCATTAACCGTGGCTGAAATAAGTGTGCCTTTGAGCAATCCAGACACTTGTGGATATCAAGTTGGACCCTCCCTCTTGTCTCTAGAATCCTTTTTGATCTTGTGATACTTATTGTTCTGTCCTAGGATGGTCATTTTTGTTGAGTGATAACCAGGGTAGCTCCATTGTATAAACAGATTGATCTGTAATAAGAGATGACGGGGGTAGGTTATATGATCGAGGAAAGCCGAATCTGAGCCCACTATGCAATGAACCCTAAACTATTTTTATTTGTATTTAAATGTGTTACTTATTTATGCTCCGGTGGCTTTCGTGCTGGGGCGATGATGATTAGCCGTGTCTGAAATAAGTGTGCCTTCAAGCAATCGAGGCACATGTGTATCAAGTTGAATCCTCCCTCTTGTTTCTATAATCCTTTTTGATCCTGTGATACTTGTTGCTCTGTCCTTGGATGGTCATTCTTGTTGAGTGATAACCAGGGTAGCTCCACTGTATAAACAGATTGATCTGGTGATAAGAGACGGGGTAGGTTATATGATCGAGGAAAGTCAGATCTGAGCCCACTATGCAATGAACTATGGATCCTTTTTATTTGTATTTAAAGGTGTTGCTTATTTATGCTCCGGTGTTTATAGTCGTCTTATGTAAAGATTTCTTCTCTCTCATACCTTTATTGCATATGATTTGTTCTTGATCTTTTATTGTTTGTTGTTGGTCCTTGATTTAATTTGGTTAAGAGTAAGCTGCACTTTGTTATACAAGAAAGACATGCTCCCATCAAGTTATATGGGCCTCTCTTGCTGCCTTAAGTTTGTATGGTAAAGTATGCATCATGTGTGCCTCTGTTTTGTTTCCCTCTTGTATTCCTATGTGTTGCTTCACATATCATGCCACTTGATATATGCATGGTTGTTGGCGATCGGACGCCACCACCGCCGCCGATGCCATCGTGGCTCTTGCCGCCGTCAAACATTAAGTAAGTCGTGACCTTCTCTTTTTTTCTTAGTGATATGCACATGGTTGCAACTACTCTACTGATTAAAAAAGAAACATGAGCATGGCAGAGGTTGATTACAAAAGTTTTCTTCGTTCTTTCATGTTGGAGTCAGTGGCAGTACCTTGCCAGTTAAATTACCTTCTTTCCTATTAGAAAGCAGTGTATGCTCTCTAGCTACTTAATGTTTTCTTTCTTGGCTGTAGTTTATTTCATATTTGTAGTTTCAAATGATATGTCAAACATGCTCTAATTGTTTCATGCCATTAGAGATTTCGGCTCATATTACTTCCTCTATGTTTATGGTTGGTTAGTGGTGCTTTACTGATTAGGTATTCTCAATCATGTATCATATCTACGTTCAAAAATATGTTGGAGTCAGTAGCTGCGACCGTGGTTCGGCCTGCAATTCCTGTTGGCTATGCTGATGGCCCTACCGCTGTGATTGACGCCGATGTCCTTCTGTAGTGATAGATGTTGCACGCCAGATAGGTCTCGACGGCGTGCAATATTTAGTTTTAGCTTTATTGTGTGAGTTTTTTGTGTTTTTCTGGGTTTCCATTGGTCCTAAATTGTACATCGAAATCAGTGTAGATGTATTAAGAGAGATGAGCTACTATGTAGGCATTATTTGTTTTTTCTTATGCACCTGGTTACTTAATAATCGTTCTTAATATTGAAAAGGGACAGAAATAAGTTGAGTATTTGATCGGACTTGGTAGTGTTTGCCGGTTAACACATCTATGTCATTACACCAGTTCTTTTTTCTTCTCACAGTTTGTCATTTAGAATGATTTTTTAGAGGAACCAGGAACTGGTTCCTGATTCACTTTGTCCTCTTTGTTGATGATCCTTTTCTTCCTATGGTTATGCAGGCTTGAGTCTCAGTTTGATCTTACGGTTCTATGGCTCAAAGGTTGATGACTGCCATGAGTCACTACCCAGTTAAATCTTCGTAAGTTGTTGAGCATGAACTTTTCTTCTTAATTATTTTCATCTTCTTAGCCTTGCCACATCATCTCTTAAAAATAGTTTGAATCCATCAACTTTGCGCTCTGCCTATGCAATTCATTGAACCGTAAGATTAAAACCTTCATAAGGTGTAGCCCTGTCTCAAACTACCTTTTGAATATTAACATTTTTGTTGGAAAAAGAAGAAAGATTGAATCATATGCACTCCTACTGCTGTTTCCTGCTGCCGCTAGCTGTTGCTCCTCCTCCTGATGCTGCTCCATGCACTACTGGCCCACCTGCTGCCGCCGCTGCCCGTCGCTGCTACTGCTGAGTGCTGGCCATGGCCGAGCGGCTGTTTGTGTGTGTGTGTGTGGACGGTTGCCCCTAGTTTTTCAGTTTAGTCATGTAACACTCATGTGCTGCTATATTTCATTCCCTTGTGAAATGAATCGTTTATGTGTATGAAAGTTTTTAGAATATCACAAAAATGTTCACTTTTAGTGTCCAGTTCACTGCCAATTCTCTTACTGCTTTTGTCGTGACCATGCAAATCAATTATCCTGTGGATTGACTATGCCTTGCTTACCTTGCATTGGGTTTATTTTGTTGTTTGTGATATAGTAAACTCATCTATCATGGATGGTTACTTTGATTTTTTAGATGTAAACAATTTCTCAAACCTTCCTACTAACTTGACCATTACCTGCTTAATTACAACGTTTGGACTGGCACCTTCGCACCAAGGCGCACAGCCGGCTCGCCGCAAGTACACCTATGCCGCCGCCTCCTCGGGGGGCTGCAAGGTGAAGTGGACTGCCGAGGAGAAGCCGCATGGCGGGGCTGGGCTCTCAAGTGGGAGGCGGAGCTCGCCTCCCCCCAACGACGTCAGCTTTGATCACAAGTGGAAGTGGGAGCCTAAGTCCAAGCCTGGTGCCGCCAGCAAGCCCAAGACCAAGCTCGAGGAAGACAGTGAGGATGACAAGAATAAGCCGGCGATGAAGTGCATGCACATCGACGAGGTCCTCGCCGGCTGCGACGCCATCCGTAAGGTACTCCATACAAAAGATGAACTTTTTTGGGGGGTTTCCAGTAGATTTCCGACTGGTTACAGTAGTTTAAAGGCTGCAGTGGAATTTGAATATAATGCGAAGTCAACTTACTCAAAGTTTGCATACTACCAAGTTAATTTACTCCATTCTTAAATGAATACTGCTAAGTTCCACAGATGCATGAGTAGATTTAAGGGAAAGATTGCAGTAGCTTAAAATGGAACATCACTTCACTGTTTTGTAATATTCAGTAGCTTAAAGATTGCAGTAGATTTTGACTTGGTGCAGTACTGAAACTTGCCTTGTTAGACTGTTAACTTGCTTTTATACTTTCTTGATTGTGTTAATTTTTTGGAGTATTGTATCTCATGCTTAGTGCACCACCAAGATTTAGTATCTTGAACTACTCCAGTATTGCTTGAACTACTCCAGGAGATCATCATAATTCTGTAAATTATATGTAGTAGTTTCAGTTGTCTTACAGCAACAATACTCTTGCCTGCATATCCTTTCGTACAACAATTAATTTACTTGACTTTCCTCTACAGGATGATGACTATCTAATGGTGATTCCCTATTCCCACATTTTTTGCCGTCATCTGCCCCTGCAATTTACCATCACAAGACATGTCTGGGCAGCAAGTCTCCTGTGACGGTTACTTTTAATTCATCGTTACAATTGTTTGATGGTTTGCTTGTTCCAACCTCGATATCTGCCTTTAGATTCCCGTTGTTGTCTTTGTAGTGGAAGGTACCACCTGGTGGTATGTTGCTATTTTCACTTTGTTCTGAACAAGGCATGTATAGATTTCAGATTTTAATTTCTATCTCTCTGTCGTAAAAAGTAATGTATGGTCCTGTGTTTTAACTTTGGTCGTATGAAAGCACCGAGCTTGATTCTGTCTTATAACTTCAGCCCCATTATGTTTTGCTTCTAACACAATTGGTTGTCTACACATGCTATTTCTGGGCTCTTACCGACAAATTGTTACATGTTTTGTCTAAACGTTCTGACCGGCACCCTTACGCCACGGCGTGAACCCGATCTAGTAGGAGAGGATGGCGACCTTGCTGCGCGCTGCATGGGAGATTTCTGACGCTACATAGACCCCACGAGATGATAGCTTGCGTTGGGTACTAGAAAAACATATACGGTGGTTAGATTTTTATGGGTAGGTGGACTATGAGGCAGCACCAAACCGGTGCTTTCATTGTACATGCAACTAGTTAACAAGCGCTCCTTCGGGAATCTCACAACGATCAGTGTCACTTGATGCGCTTTCAGCCATTCGCCACGTGTCGCGCTCTGGACGCTTTCTTCGGATTTTTTTATTTTTCCGCATGCGTTTTCGGCTTTTTAAACGTTTTTTCCGGGGTTTTCGACATTTTGGTTTTTCACCCGTCTTCCTTAGCTTTTCGATAAAAAAGAAATTTTTGAAAAAAAAATTGCGCGAAAGAACGCGTTTTTTCCTTTCGCGAGAGTCTCGGTTTCGCTTCTACGAGAGGCACGGTTGTGCTTTCGCGAGAGTCACGGCCGTGCATCTCGGAAACAAAAAAACATGTTTTATCTGTTTTTTCCTTTCGCAAGAGTCACGGTTTTGCTTCTGCGAGAGGCACAGTTGTACTTTCGCGAGAGTCACGGCCGCGCCTCCTCGGAAACGAAAAAAACATGTTTTCTTTTTTTTTTTCTTCCGCGAGAGTCACGGTTTTGCTTTCGCGAGAGGCACGGTTGTGATTCCGTGAGAGGCACGGGCGCGCCTCTTTCGTAAAGGAAAAAAACCTGTGCTCCTGGTTCGGTTTTTTCGTCTGTTTTTTTCATGAAAAAGAAGTTCGTCAAAACCTATCAACATGGGATCTAGTTTTGAAGATCTCGACGCGATGAATCCAACGGTGAAAGCGGTTCGAGATTTGAACGCACGGTTTGAGAGATAAACCATTTTGAATAAACGGATCTAAGAAAAAATAGAAAACCCCCGGTTGCGACAAGTGGCGCGCTGCATGTGCGCCATTTGTCGCAACTAGGGAAGTTGGAGTGATCTTTGCAACGAGTACTCCTTAATTAGTGATTTCCCTAAGTTAGCTGACTTTGGATTGTTCACATGTGGGCCAGCGTGTTGATGGGCCCACATGTCAGTCAATCCAATATCAGCGGTGTTGGGAATAAGTCGTGGCGGAGCACGGTACGACCGGCGACGTTGCGCTAGATCGGGTCCGTGACGATGCGATCAGCGTCGGTGCGCCAGGTCAGATCTTCGGGGCTGGGTCACGGCCGTGTGTGTGTGTAGCGTGTGTGTGCGCATGTGCGTGGCGTGGTGGTACGTGGGAGCTAGGTGGTTAGCGATGCATGGGAGCGGCCGCAGTGCGCCCGCGGCCGGGCATGCGGGTCGTGCATGCGTGCCCAGCGAAAGCGTAGGGGCTGCGTTTCCGTTGGCTACAAAACTAGATGCTCTTGTGTTTGTTATGTGGGGTGGTGCGACCCAAAAGTTTGAGCTCAGGAAAATACGCTGTATGAGCAGCAGGGGTTCCTCGCC
Organism: Aegilops umbellulata; assembly: GCA_032464435.1. Classification (NCBI taxonomy): domain Eukaryota; kingdom Viridiplantae; phylum Streptophyta; class Magnoliopsida; order Poales; family Poaceae; genus Aegilops; species Aegilops umbellulata. Next base: position 533,785,282 of record CP136059.1, read on the forward strand.
AGGAATCCATCTGTGTCCACCGTGTCCTCCCCTACTTCTTTCTTTCTTCTTCCTTGGCTTGAAGCAGAGAGAGAGCGAGAATTAGAGTAGGGGACTTTTGTTAGAGAATCCACACCGTGTCCGGCGGTTGGCCGCGGCTGTGGCAACATGGCCAGGGGCCAGGGACAAGCGGCTCTGGAGGGCGGCCTTCGGCTCGGGCTGGTGTGCTCGGGCGTGTTCCTTGGCGACGCTGGCGTGAGGCATGCGGCATGCGGCTAGTGCATGCGGTTGGTGGATCCGTTCGGATCCAGTCTTTGTTCATGTGTCTTCAGGTTGGATCCTTTCGATCTAAAATTCTCTTCATCGGCGGCGGTTGCTGTTCTGGGACGTTGGTCTTATGAGACCTTAGCACGACGACTTCTCGATTGTCTACTACAACAAGTTGTGCCCGACTCCGGCGAGGGAGGGGCGATGACGGGGCGCACCTTCGGCTCGCTTCAGTGCTTGTAGTCGTCGCTAGGTGGTCTATGAATCTGCATGTAATTTTTATTATTTCCGGTGTTCGTTGTACTACCATGACTGAAAATGAATATATCGATGGTTTCCGCAAGAAAAAAAGAACAGACAGCCGCAAAAACAACCTAAAGATAAATGAAAATTAGATGGCACAAATTTAGGAAAAATGTTACTTAAATCTTTCGTTCAAAGTATATAACTAATTAATGCTATTGGCAATGGTAATACACCAAAAAAGGCAATCAATATTGAAGAATTACAATTCAGAAATATAAACATAGTACAAGATAATTTTGACAAACAATAACTTCCTAATCTTGTAACTTGTCTAAAAGAGGAGAAAAATTAATTTTACTTTATTTTTGTCTATAGAACGAGGGTTCATACTATGGAAAGATAATAAATAATTCCAATTTTATTTCTCGAAGTTTACTGCAAAGGATCGGGATGAGCTATAGCACCAGATCTCTCTTCTCTTAACCCCTCTCTCTCTATATATATACGGGTCATGTCATGTGTTGCCAGCAAATATTTCGCATCAACAATCAAAGTGATCAACAACTATCGGGTGGAGTATGGACAAGTACACAATTCGCATCCTTGCACTAGCCCTACTGTCTCTACATCTCGTATGCTCTACCACTGTTGTTCAATGTAAGCACAGTAATTGAGTTTCATTTTTTCACTTCTCTTGGAAGAATATATGTAGTATAGCTAGTGAAGAAGCGGAAATCCAATTTGGCTCCGGGAGCACATGCTCCCGGCGGGGCCAATTTTTTTTTCAAATGTCAAAATAATTCAGACAATTTTTTTGATCTTTGTCTCATACAAATGCTACCGCCAAATTTGATGCAAAAAAATTAACCATATTGGCCTGCGCAAAGAAAAACACAAATCAAAGACCAAATTTCACCCCAATATTTTTTCACCGACCAAATTTCACCCCAATATTTTTTTCACAGACAAAGACCAAATTGTCAAGCATGCTTGCGACACCAACACCATCATCTACAAAAAAAAAATCAGAATTTTTTGAAAATATTTACTCGTTTCTTCGGGATACTGTTCACCCAGGAGACAAAGCGCCCCTCCCATAAAGGAGGCTTTTTGTTTTACTTTTTTTGTCTATCTCTTGTACGTTTATTTATTCCACTCTAAAATATATAGTTGCATAACAATTAACTGTTTGTTTGTTATTTCATAGGCCGAATCATGTCTGACATGGATATCGAGAAGATTAGTTTACCACACGGCCTATGCGCTCATGTGGGTCGGGTTTATTGTAGCGTTAAGGGATATTGCGACTGTTGTTTGGTAGATGATTTGTGCTATCCAACTATGGATGAGTGCGAGAGAAAGTGTAAAAAATCCTTGTCTTCAGAAGACATACTACAGGCGATGACATCCCCTCCTTATTTACCTGCTCCTTAATTTTCCAGCCTAGTCAAATTGGCTTTCTTGGATATTTACTTGTCCTGAGAAATAAATATAATGCCTGATATGTGTGTGGAAATAAATATAATGCCTGATATGTGTGTGGAAATACCGTTGTGCAATAAGATTGAGTAATACTCTAGCAATTGTTGTTGAGTATTTGGTTTGGCAAATTGTATCTAAACTTTTGCCAATTATTGCGGGCTAAGTTCTAGTAATAATGCAACCTAGGTACAATGTGAGGCCTAAACCGGAAGCGTCACCCGATAGGGTGTGTGCCCAGAAGAGAGAAGAAAAACATGTTGCTTGCTATTTCTGGTTGAAGAGCTATTTTTTCCTATCAAACAGGAATTCCGAGGGATGTTTTTTGTTGTCGATTTGTAGCAATAGAAAGATAATGAAAGTGATTGAATAAGATTCCTCGATACACACGCACCGAGCTATTGCTGTCTGGAGAAAAGCGGCCATGAGTCTCATGGAAACAAGATCTTAATTGGTTCTGATCAGCACTAAAACACATCTCATGTTTTACGAAGATACCTAAGCAAAATTTACACATTGATTTAAGAAAGTTGATTAATATATGCATAATTTGTTAATACACTCCGGTAATTATAATAAAATGGTTGCATGCATCGCCCGAATGGAGAGGCCGGGGATACATCATTCTTTTCAAAAAAAAATTATAATCGGAACTGGTGGTTTGTAAAACATAAAGCAGTAATATGTAAGGACATCTTCAATGCCGACCCGCAAGTTCTCTCCTGGATCCGTTCGTGCACTGCGGGGCTGTGTGTGTGTGTGTGTGGGGGGGGGGGGGGGACCAGTCCGCGGATACAAAATGCTCGAGCTGGCCATCCAACGCTGCCCGCATACAATGGAAAACACATTTCAACAAACCAGACGAAATTCATGCATTATAATTCGGACAACACTCATTATAATTCGGACAACACTCATTACATTTCAACAAACCTGGCGAATTTTCATATAAACCGGAGAACACTCATTATAATTCGGACATTTTTTATATAAACCGGACAAAATTCATTATATTTTAAACAAATTATAACTAAACTCCACTCTCAACATAATCTAAATGATTGCTGGCGCCCGTTCCCCATGTTCGATCGTAAACTCTGAGAACTGAAGCTCTGGCTCCTACTTTCATCTTCTCTAGTTCCGCATCGACGCTCTCCAGCTCTGCCTCCGCCACGGCAACATGAGCGGCCAATCAACCGACAATGATTAATCCGCCAAGCTTAGCATCAGCGGGAGGGAAGGAGGGGTGGCCTTCTTCGGCCCCGAGCTGCGGAGACCTACCATGCACTACTCTTCCTAGCTGTCAGCAGCGCCCGCGGACGTGCCAACTTCGTGGTCGTGGCGACGGGGCGCGGCCGTGGCGGAGATGGCGATGTGCTCCTTGTCGTCGCTCTTGCCGAACACCTCGTCCTCCGCCTCATCAGTCTCCTTAAAGGCGACTTGTAATTCTGCCTGATGGTGGCGGTACAGCTAGCGGTCGCTGTAGATGTCACGGGTGGAGCGGTAGCAGTAGAGCAGTGCCTCCTGCTCCACCACGTCCACGTCCGGCACGATGTCCATGCCTGCGGCGAGTTGCTCCCTTCGCAGGCCAGTGCTCATCTAGGAGGCCAAGGTTGTAGTCCTCGTCGACCTACGCCTGTCGGAACTTGGCCTCCTGCTCCTCCTGCGGCATGTCCATGTAGTGGGAACGGGCCTCGCCGATGGTGATGCCGGGATGAACGTCGAGGAGGGTGGGGTCAGCTCGTCCTCGGACGTGTCCTCCATTGGGATGTCATCAACCTCCGTCTGCCTACAGGCCTGCTAGCCGGCAGCAATGGCGGCCATCTCCTTCTTCTGCTCGGATGAGAGGTTGTCCTAGAGGGCTTTGGAGTGCTAGGAGGCCATGGAGGGCGTGGTGTGGAGAGGAGAAATGGACCGGAGGAGGATGACTGCCACCGAATAAAAAGGTGAAACACTTTGTTGCATACTATTGGAAGTTCTTATGTGTGGTGTTTCAAGTTGATTAACCAAATTGATCATGTTGTTCATCGGCATATGAATTTGTGGGGTTGCTGATGCATGAGAGTTGGAATACATATGATGGATGTTACTAGTATTCAAAAGAAGTTGAAGCATGTAAGTTACTTTAAATCGGCCCTTGCACCTAATTAGATGCATGATTGATAAAACTAGGGCTAGCCGGTACATTAAGCTCATTAAGAGATCTAATAACAACATATGAATTATTTGCGTCTACATAGGTGAGTCGGCTACTCATATTACCTTCGTAGATTGCAAACCCTAGATGACGATCTCTTCCTAGGAAGAACGAGCTGGAGACCGTTCAACGCTTCTTCCCCAGCGGAGTCGCCAAAAAGTGCGTTCGCACATGAACATGTCACCATATACCCTCGATATCGGGGGTGATGCATCGCAGCTTATGCAGAAGGAGATCCGGCAGGAAGCGCAGTACACAAGCAATCTGGTGGGCGCTTTTGTAGACCCGAAACTCCACACGCCCGAGAGGGACCCTGTCAGGGCACGAGGCGGCTATGGGCTGCCCTAGGTCGACTCGATCGCCCTTAGGGCCTTGTGGATTGCTGCCCTCCAAGACGAAGAATGAGAAAGAAGAAGAACAAGGGAGAAGGAAAAGATAAATATAAAGATAAAAAGTGATAGATTGATTTGTTCGATTATGTGTTGTTTCAATCTGCCGTCACCCCTTACATATATATGAGGCGGCTGGACTCCCCATACAAGAAAAGGACCCAAATCCTGTCGAAAACATTGAAAGTTAACCTAACTCGGAATAAGAGGTCCGGAACTTCCGGTCCGAACCGGAACTTCCGGACTCAAACTATACGAAGTAGCCCTCTTGCACTGAACATGCAGGTCGCATATGGCTTCGGATCACGATGATCCAAAAAGCAAAGTTGTTCATCTTGAAACGGAGAAAAATTAGTATGTAGAATTTTTTTTCATTCGAGGTCATCTTGATATTGATTTTGGGTCTGCAAATCTGCAAAAAATATTAAAACTGCAGTTTTCTCAGAGCACATTGGGTGCAATGTTTCGGTAAATCCCGGAACTTTTGTCCGGAACTTCCGGCGCAGATTTATATAGCACACTGTTTTGGCTCTAACTTTTGTATAAGAATTCAGAATGAGACGATTTTTATATCAAAATCTACCGTTTCAACGAGGCGAAGACAATCCGTGTAGAACATGTTCTCATATGAGGCCGTCTTGAAGGCGTAATTGGCCGAACAATACTCAGAATACAAAATATTTGTATTGTGAGCATAGTTTCAGCTCTTTAGATGAGATCATATGGTGATGACCCTAACATCAAAGTTTCTCATTTCGACGATACATAACTTTCTCATGTTGTGCACTTTTCCATTTGAAGTCATCTTCATTAAGTTTTTGACCATGACAAAATCTGATGTCAACACCTACAACCACAACTATGTCTACGAGCGGAACCTAAACAACTATGTCACTACATTAGACGCCGCTGTCAAGCCCTTCAGAGGCAACCTTGCGTTTGAGAAGCTCCACAACCTATCCTACGACGACTTTAACGACTTCACCACCATCGTCTTTGTCAATATCGCGTCTTACAACAAATGGTGCTACTCGAGCCCCTACTATTATTGAGCTTCGTTATGAAAGCCTGGGTCTGACCCAAGTTGGTCACACCTAGCAATGGGGATGTTTGTATATCGTTACCTTGTTGAAGACATTACTCGGATATGGTCGAAGTGGTTCTTCAGGGTATAAACCTAGATTCTGGCCTAGATCCGGTGACGGCGAAGCTTAAATGTTACTTCCTTACTGAAGGCGTTACTGTTGAAGAACATCATCGTCTGTGTTATGCTGTGAGATGATTGGTGCGAATATGGTCATCGTTATAGTTTGCCGATTGCGGATTTGATCGCTTTGGGCTTTTTTTTCTCCTTGCCTACACATAGCCTTTTGTCTTATATATGCCTTTGTTGTTTGCTGTCGTGTTTCTGTGTGTGTGTGTGTGTGTGTGTGTGTGTGTGTGTGTGTGTGTGTGTGTGTGTGTGTGTGTGTGTGTGTGTGTGATGTCGGTTGTATGCATCCTACCTATGCAAAGGCCAGATGTGTATTTATTATGTTTTCTATTTTCTTAATGCTTTATTTTGACTTAATAAAATTCACCCTTTGTTAAAAAAAACCATGTTCTTTACTTCTCACTGTGGAAGGGAGATAGGCCATGTGTCTGGCTTGTGAGGCGGGTGGATCAGTCGATACCGATTAGTGAGATTGCCCCTCTCCCTCTGATACATTTGGCGGCGTCACCCTAAAATCCATCCCACATTGGAACAGCAAAAGCGGCGGCCATGGCCATGGCGGCGGCTCGTAGGCTCGGGGGCGTTGCGCTCCGGCCGGCCGTCGAGCAGCACTCCCTGGCTCTCCTCCGTCCACTCCACTCCCAGGTGAGTTCCCCCTGCCCCCTCCTCCCCGGTAGGTTACGAGCGACGACCGCTAGGGTCCTTTCTTCCTCTGCCCCTAGAAATTGCTGGTCGGATATGTAGCTTGGCCTGTAGGTTTCCCTTATCCATCTAGAATGTTCTAGGTGTGCCGGATCTGAAATGACTACTTCCAGGTAGGATATGTGGCTAAGCTTGTTATATATTGTATATTTCCTTCATCAAGAAGCTTGTTTTAACTTTTAGGTCGTGGTTCGATGCTGGGCATGCACATTATTAAGCTCCGTTCCATCTTGTCGAGTCTCCATGTAACTGAAGGTTGTTGTTCGTTAGGCCTTGGCCTAATTTGAAATGCATAAAGTTGAATACGATCTACCTTTTCTTTTCATATCTTGGTCGATCGAGTCATTCACATGAGATTTGTTGTCTCATTACTTTGTCTACTAATCCTGCTGCCGCAGGCCAAGGCGCAGAAGGCGGCGGGTCTTTTGGCCGAGATCAAGGAGGCTAAAGAAGAGCTCTTCGGTCGGATGCTTGAGAACCGTCAGGTGCTGGGGGTCGAAAACTGTGGTCTGCTCAAGCATCTCTGTCTCCAAGTCGAGCCTAGGACTGATGACTCCACCTGGTACGTACGTAGAATCTACTCCCTCCGTCCCATAATATAAGAACGTTTTTTTACACTAGTGTAGTGTCAAAAATGCTTTTATATTGTGAGACGAAGGGAGTATCTTCTATCTCGGACGGAACAACCAATGCATTTTCCTTCTATTAGGAGTATCTCTGTTTCAACCTTGTTTATGAGAAAGAATTTCAATCTCTTTTCGCAGGGGCCAATAGCTCCTGTGCGACGTTTTTCATGCGAATTGGAAGGAGTGCGACGTTGTTGGAATGAATGGCTGCGATGCGATGTTTTAGAGGCAAACAATAGCTCCAATGCGACATGGCTCTGTTTAACCATGAAATGAAAAACACGAGGGGTTAGCGATTCGAGTTATGACACGTGGGACCTAGAAGCTACTCGCATGCGGGTGGGACCCACAACTTATCCACGCAAGCATGCCCGTGCTCATCAGCGTGCCCCGACCCGAGCCAGCCACGAGCCCGAGCCAGCCCACCCCACCCCCCCCCCCGCCCTGCCCCTTTCCTTTCCCACCTTCTTCTTCCTTTGCTCCGGCAACGAAGCGCGCCGCCGACGAGTGATGTCTAGCTCGACTTCGGCCTCCCGCCAATCATGGATGCAGTATGATCCACTGCCGTTGACAAGATGCCCCGATTGCCCGCGCATGGAGCCTCTGAAGCGTTTGACTTGTGTGAGGGAAGAAAATGGCAACCGTGGGCGCGAGTTTGTGAAATGCTTGAGCAAGCCACAGCCGGGCAGGTTAGATCTGTGTTCTTGACCAATCTTATGGTCTAATTTCTCCCGATTTCTTTCTTTTTTCCTCGAATTAGGGCGGTGGATCTGGGTGGTGGATCTAGGATTCATGCGCCTCCGGCGCACTGTTTTTCAGGTTCTGAAGAAATGTGGGCATTTTGAGTGGCTCGATGACTATGTTGAAAGGTTGAAATTGGAGGGATCAACCGGAACCCAAGAGCTCAATTTTGGGGGGCGGCTTGCCGTGGAACAAGCCTCCAATTTGGCGGACAGAGCCGATCCGATGATGCACAGTGCAGAACTGAAGTGTGAACTGAAGAAAATTGGCAAGCAACTAAAGCATCTGATCGATTTGAAGCAGCAAGCAAATATGATGGCTGAAGCATTTTATGGTTGTGTCATTGCTATGGGTTTATTTTACTTGATGTTCATCAACCGCTAGAATTTGTTAGAGTTTCAGTTAGTGTGTCAATTAGTTTCAGGGGATTTGTTAGATGAATTTGAATTAGTGTGAAGCAAAACTTGCATGAATTATTGTAATGATATTCTCAGGGGCCCTATTCAGTGTTCATGCTCTGTTTCCTCTGTTTTTGTTCTTCAGTTAACAGAGTACACACCCAAATTCAGTTTCTAGTAAAAAAACAAAATTGGGCTGCCGAATAAATGTTGGGCCGTGAGAAAATGGGCCTTGAGAAAATAACCATGCCCAAGACCAGCCCACCCGCGTAGGGGCACCATCCCACCTCTAACTTTGGCAAATAAAATGGGGCCCAATAAAATGTTACTTGTCATTTTATTTTGCCTTTTTCTTGCACTAAATTTTGTGATGGATAATTTTTTGATGCACTAAAGCTAAATGTTAATTGTTTTTATGCATGTCTACTGTTCCATGAACTAAATGAGTTGTATGCTTGCATGAAGTGCCCGAAGTAAATTAGTTTGCATTTTCTAGTTGCACCCATGTCCATAGTGGGTTTGCATGGGGCTCCTAGTTGCATGTCCATGGTTTGGCCAATATTTTGAAGATGTTGTGTGTGGTGATTGGGGTGTAGAAATCCGGGCCCGTAGCAACCCATAGCAATACACGAATAATAAGCAAAAACAACCCCTAGCAATCCACAAATAATAGCACAAAACACAAAATATATATAGTAGCATACCCAATGATTATATAGAACCATAACGATTATATAGAAGCATACCCAACGATTACATAGTAGCATACTCATAGTTCCACGGGGCATGATAGCCTTACAACTTAAAGTACTAATAAAACTTAATAATAGTAGCATAACTATTACAACTTAAAAAAAAACTAATACGATAGATCTAAGCTAGATAGATAGGGGGGCACAAAACGCGGGTTCTTGGGGTTCTTCTCCTCCTCCTCCGGGGCCACCTCGCTCCTCAGGCGCCCTCGCTCCTCCGGGCGCCGCCCTTCACTCCTCCCCCTCCCTGTTGTTGATGGGGTACGGGAGCGTGTGCATGACGCCGTTGTTGGGGAAGATGCCGTTGAAGTCGGTGAAGATATTGTAGGTTGTGAAAGCTATGAACTCACAACCTACCCAAAACGCTCGCCCGAGGAGATGGAAAGCATTGAAAGGGTTAGTGAAAGTGGCGAGGAGCCCAACCACAACGCCGTTGTGGTTGACCTCCTCAACATGGTACATCCGAGGAGAGCCGCGGGGGAGGTGGCGGAAGCCGGCCGCAAGGAAGAATTCCGTTAACTCCCTTGCGCCCCTCCACCTCGAGATCGCCCAAACCCTAAGGGTTCTCTCGACATACACTCCGGCCGGGTAGAGCCTTTCCGGCGTGGTTGGGGGGAAGCGGTAGGTGGCACTAGTAGAAAAGGGGGCAACGGTCCAGGCCGGGTTAGCCCATTAGTCCCGGTTCAATCTAGAACCGGGACCAATGGGGGCATTGGACCCGGTTTGTGAGCCCAGGGGGCCGGCCGGGCCACGTGGGCCATTGGTCCCGGTTCGTATGGACCTTTTGGTCCCGATTGGTGGGACGAACCGGGACCAATTGGCCTCGCTCCTGGCCCACCACCATTGGTCCCGGTTGGTGGCATGAACCGGGACCAAAGGTATTCATTTAGTCCCGGTTCATGCCACGAACCGGGACCAGTGGTGCCGCCTATATATACCCCTCGCGCCGGAGCAGAGCACTGAGTGCTCTGTTTTTCTGGGCCGGCGAGAGGAGGGGCTTTAGGTGCTCTAGCTCACCTCCTATGCACATGAGGTGTTCGATGAAATGCCCGAGCCACACTAGTTAAGCTTTCTCCTCTCGAAGCTCAACCTCAAAGCTCCATTTTCCTCGAAATTTGTCTAGATTTAGCGGTCCGTCACGCCCCACCCCTGTCTTCACCGCCGTTGATCACCCGCGCCGATCTCATCACTGACACCACCGTGGTGAGCCTCTTGCTCTTATCTTCTTTCTGAAAGGAAAAATATTCTTACTTGTATGTTTAGATAGATACTTGTATCATTTTCTTACTTTTATTATTGCATCTTATATAGTGCGATGGTTTTGGTATCCGCCCCCGTCGGCCCTCGTCCTGTCTATGATTCGGATGTGGTATATATATTAATCTTTATAACTATTGGTTCATTTATTGTTTATGATAATTATGCGGACCAACGTGACATAGATTTTATTTATCTAGGATGTATGTGAACCGGAAATTCCAACCGACCCTATTGTCGAGAGGTTAAATTTAGTTGAAGAAGAAAACAATTTCTTGAAGGAAAAAATAAAAAAAATTGAGGAGGAGAAGATGATATTGGAGTTGCATGTTGCGGATGTCGTCGATGATCACAAGATCAAGATGGATGCAATGCGCTTGAAGATTAGAAAGATTAGAAAATATGCCATTCATACCGAGGCTTGCTATCATTATGCCGTTGGATCAATTGTTACCTTGGTTGCGATTATGATCGCCTTTGTTTTAATTAATGTATGGTTTAATTAATTAGATGCTCTGGAGAGCTATATGTTGTTAGATGAGAACTATGTATGTACTTTGCTTTTAATGCATGTGATGATGAACTTCTATTAATTTGGACAGTGCATTATATATAATGCACGCAGATGAACCGACAATGGATGTACGGTGACAGACACACCTCCGAGTACATTAAGGGCGTGCATGAGTTTCTCGATGCGGCTCAGGCAAACAAGCAGAATGGTTTTATGTGTTGTCCATGCCCTGATTGTGGGAATACGAAGTCTTACTCTGACCGGAAAATCCTTCACACCCACCTGTTCTACAAGGGTTTCATGCCACACTATAATGTTTGGACGAGGCATGGAGAAATAGGGGTTATGATGGAAGACGACGAAGAAGAAGTGTACGATGACAACTACGTGCCCCCTGAATACCGTGATGCTCCAACGGGGGGAGCTGGTGAAGATCAAGAGGAACCAGACGATGTGCCCAATGATGCTGCAACGGGTGAAGGTGCTGAAGATCAAGAGGAACCAGACGATGTGCACGATGATGGTGATCTCCGCCGTGTCATTGTCGATGCAAGGACGCAATGCGAAAGTCAAAAGGAGAAGCTGAAGTTCGATCGCATGTTAGAGGATCGCAAAAAAGGGTTGTACCCCAATTGCGAAGATGGCAACACAAAGCTCGGTACCGTACTGGAATTGCTGCAGTGGAAGGCAGAGAATGCTGTGCCTGACAAAGGATTTGAGAAGCTACTGAAAATATTGAAGAAGAAGCTTCCAAAGGATAACGAATTGCCCGACAGTACATACGCAGCAAAGAAGGTCGTATGCCCTCTAGGATTGGAGGTGGAGAAGATACATGCAGGCCCTAATGACTGCATCCTATACCGCGGTGCATACAAGGATCTGAACGCATGCCCGGTATGCGGTGCATTGCGGTATAAGATCAGACGAGATGACCCTGGTGATGTTCACGGCGATCCCCGCAGGAAGAGGGTTCCTGTGAAGGTGATGTGGTATGCTCCTATAATACCACGGTTGAAACGTCTGTTCAGAAACGGAGAGCATGCCAAGTCGATGCGATGGCACAGTGAGGACCGTAAGAAAGACGGGAAGTTGAGAGCACCCGCTGACGGGTCGCAGTGGAGAAAAATCGTGAGAAAGTACTGGGATGAGTTTGCAAAGGACCCAAGGAACGTATGGTTTGCTTTAAGCGCGGATGGCATTAATCCTTTCGGGGAGCAGAGCAGCAATCACAGCACCTGGCCGGTCACTCTATGTATGTATAACCTTCCTCCTTGGATGTGCATGAAGCGGAAGTTCATTATGATGCCAATTCTCATCCAAGGCCCTAAGCAACCCGGCAACGACATTGATGTGTACCTAAGGCCATTAGTTGAAGAACTTTTACAGCTGTGGAATGGAAATGGTGTACGTACGTGGGATGAGCATGGACAGGAGGAATTTAACCTAAAGGCGTTGCTGTTCGTGACCATCAACGATTGGCCCGCTCTCAGTAACCTTTCAGGACAGACAAACAAAGGATACCACGCATGCACACACTGTTTACATGACACTGAAAGTATATACCTGGACAAATGCAGGAAGAATGTGTACCTGGGCCATCGTCGATTTCTTCCGACCAACCATCAATGTCGAAAGAAAGGCAAGCATTTCAAAGGCGAGGCAGATCACCGGAAGAAGCCCGCCATGCATACCGGTGGTCACGTACTTGCTATGGTCAATGATTTACACGTAATCGTTGCAAAGGGTGCCGGCGCACTAGCTGTTCCGAATGACGCTGAGGGACACGCACCCATGTGGAAGAAGAAACTATATTTTGGGACCTACCCTACTGGAAAGACCTAGAGGTCCGCTCTTCAATCGACGTGATGCACGTGACGAAGAACCTTTGCGTGAACCTGCTAGGCTTCTTGGGCGTGTATGGAAAGACAAAAGATACACCCGAGGCACTGGAGGACCTCCAACGTTTGCACCAAAAAGACGGCATGCCTCCGAAGCAGTATGAAGGTCCTGCCAGCTACGCTCTTACGAAAGATGAGAAAGAAATCTTCTTTGAATGCCTGCTCAGTATGAAGGTCCCGACTGGCTTCTCATCGAATATAAAGGGAATAATAAATATTCCAGAGAAAAAGTTCCAGAACCTAAAGTCTCATGACTGCCACGTGATTATGACGCAACTGCTTCCGGTTGCATTGAGGGGGCTTCTACCGGAAAACGTCCGATTAGCCATTGTGAAGCTATGTGCATTTCTCAATGCAATCTCTCAGAAGGTGATCGATCCAGAAATGGTACCAAGGCTAAGGAGTGATGTGGCGCAATGTCTTGTCAGTTTTGAGCTGGTGTTCCCACCATCCTTCTTCAATATCATGACGCATGTCCTAGTTCATCTAGTCGACGAGATTGTCGTTCTGGGGCCCGTATTTCTACACAATATGTTCCCCTTTGAGAGGTTCATGGGAGTCCTAAAGAAATATGCCCGTAACCGCGCTAGGCCAGAAGGAAGCATCTCCATGGGCCATCAAACAGAGGATGTCATCGGGTTTTGTGTTGACTTCATTCCTGGCCTTAAGAAGATAGGTCTCCCTAAATCGCGGTATGAGGGAAGACTGACTGGAAAAGGCACGCTAGGAGCGGACTCAATAATATGCAGGGACGGGCATTCTTGGTCTCAAGCACACTACACAGTTCTACAGAACTCTACCTTGGTGACCCCGTATGTCGATGAACACAAGAACAGTCTGCGCTCCAAACACCCGGAGCAGTGCGACGACTGGATTACATGTGAACACATCAGGACTTTCAGCAGTTGGTTGGAAGCACGTCTCAGAGGTGACAATACTGTTTGTGATGAGTTGTACTTGTTGTCCAGGGGACCATCTTTGACTGTATTGATTTACAAAGGATACGAGATAAATGGGAATACATTTTACACGATTGACCAAGATCAGAAGAGCACCAACCAAAACAGCGGTGTCCGCTTTGATGCAACAACCGAGAAGGGAAAGGACACATATTATGGTTACATAGTGGACATATGGGAACTTGACTACGGACAAGATTTTAAGGTCCCTTTGTTTAAGTGCAAATGGGTCAATCTGTCAGGAGGCGGGGTACATGTAGACCCACAGTACGAAATGACAACAGTGGATCTGAAAAATCTTGGGTACACTGATGAACCGTTCGTCCTAGCCAATGATGTGGCACAGGTTATCTATGTGAAGGACATGTCTACCAGACCGAGAAAAAGAAAAGATAAGGAAACGGATACATCATACGATGAGCCAAAGCGCCACATAGTTCTTTCAGGAAAAAGGGATATCCTGGGAGTGGATGGCAAGACAGACATGTCTGAAGATTATGAAAGGTTACATGAAATTCCTCCCTTCAATGTCAAGGCTGACCCAAGCATCCTGATAAACGCTGAAGATTATCCATGGTTACGGCGCAATAAGCAAATGACACAAGCGAAGAAAAAGTGAAGAATTTCTCCCGCAACTATTATGATGATACCATGCCAAATTTGTAACAGACGAGTATGTTATGCCAAGTATTTTAGAATTCATTTGAAAACAGACAAGTAGGTGCATCTATGTTAAATTTTTTTATTAAAGTTAATCACAAACTTGTGATTCACACAATTTTCAAAGAATTCAAATTTTAACTATTCAAATTTGAGTTTATAATTTTTCTAAAACTAATGGCACTAACAGAAAGTTTATAATTTTGCTGACCTAAAAGCAAAAAGAATAAAAAAATAAAGCAAAGAACAAAAGAAAATAAATAATACAGAAAGCAAAACAAAAACAAAAGCCCGTCCCTCTCTGCGTTGTTGAGCTCCTCTCAAAGTGAAAAAAATGCCTATAATATTTGTTATGACTAACTAAAATTACCAAATTGATTATAATGATAAAACACAGTAATATTAAATAGCAGGAAAAACAATGACTAAAAAATCAATTTTTATTGTAAAGTTATTCATAAACTAGTGATTCACACAAATTTTAAAAAATTCAAATTTAAACTATTCTAATTTTAAAACTAATTGCGCTAACAGAAAGTTTATAATTTTTGTGACATAAAATAAAAAAGAAATCACTACAAAACTATAAGTATTTAGTTCTAAGTAGAAATGAAAAAAATAGCAAAAAAATGCCACCTACTGGGCCACCACGGCCTGAATACGACTAGAAACCCAACCACCATGGGCCAGGATTCAGGCCCGCAGCAGGCCCACAGGCATTGCAGTAACAATTAGGCCCGAAAGCCTGCAGTCGAGAGGAGCTCGAGAGGGTGGGCGCAGCAGCGCTTATAAGCCACTCTCGAGCTCTCTCAGCTAGCGAGGTGGGACTAAAGTTTTGGCGCGGGGCAGCACAAGGCCTTTGGTCCCGGTTGGTTCCACCAACCGGGACTAAAGGGGGAATTGGTATCGGTTCGTGGCACAAACCGGGACTAATGCCCCCCTTTAGTCCCGGTTGGTGCCACCAACCGGGACCAAAGGCCGCCGCTTCCCGCCCTTTGGGCTGCTGAAAATAAGCCTTTGTTCCCGGTTGGTGGCACCAACCGGGACTAAAGGGGGCATTAGTCCCGGTTTGCGCCACGAACCGGGACTAATGCTTTTGCTATATAAGCAACACTTAGCAGTTTTCGACCAAATCCATATGTTTCTTCTGGCCCCGACGCCTTCTGCTCCTCGTCGCCGTCGCCGCCGAGCCCTGCCCCGACGCCGTCAGGCTGGTCCACCTCGCCGTCGCCGCCGCCGAGCCACTGCCCCGACACCATCGCCGCGCCCGCCGCCCCTGCCGGCCCCGACATCATCGCCGTCGCCGCGCGCGCCGCCCCTACCCCGACCCCGTCGCCGTCGCCGCACGCGCCACCCGTTCCCTGACCCCGTCGCCGTCGCCGCGCGCGCCGCCCCTTCCCCGACCCCGTCGCCGTCGCCGCGTGCGCCGCCCGTTCCCCGACCCCGTCGCCGTCGCCGCGCGCGCGCCGCCCCTTCCCCGACCCCGTGGCCGTCGCCGCGCGCGCCAGCCCCTTCCCCGACCCCGTCGCCGTCACCGTCGCCGTCGCGCCTTCCCCAACCCCGTCGCCGTTGCCCCGACCACACGCCGCCGCCTTCGGTCCGGCCGC
Source organism: Aegilops umbellulata (assembly GCA_032464435.1). Classification (NCBI taxonomy): domain Eukaryota; kingdom Viridiplantae; phylum Streptophyta; class Magnoliopsida; order Poales; family Poaceae; genus Aegilops; species Aegilops umbellulata. Next base: position 533,801,166 of record CP136059.1, read on the forward strand.
CGGCGCCCTTTTCTCTTATTTTTTGCATTATTATAAAAATGTGTATATATGCATATGTTCTCTGTGTATATATGTTCATATATGCAAAAGTTAGATTTTAGAAAAACTTTATATATGCAAAAAATTTACATGTATGCAAGTATATATGTATGTATGTGGATACATGAGGGGGGTCGATATACCCCCTCTCCGATAGCATTTGTGTGTATTTTCATATGTGCATTTTTTCACATATGTATTATTTTTTAAGTTGTTAGTAGATATCGATTTTAGGTTAGTGCATTTTATCACTGATTTTAGGTTAGTTGATCGATTTAGTGCATTTTATGTTTGTTGCATTTTAGGTTAGTGCATTTTATGTTAGTGGAGAGGAAAAAGTAAAATAAGGAAAAGGAAAATAAGTAGAGAAAGAAGGAGAAGAAGAAGGAGAAGACGAGGAGAGGAAGAAGAGGAAGAAGAAGAAAAAAAGAGGAGAAGAAGAAGGAATAGAGGAGCTTCTTCTCCTCTATTCTTTCTTCTCCTCTTTTTTTTCTTCTTCTTCCTCTTTTTTTATCGGGAACGAGGGTCGTCGAACATGACAGGAAGAAGAGGATAAAAAAAGAAGAGGAAGAAGAAGAAAAAAAGAGGAGAAGAAAGAATAGAGGAGTTCTTCTCCTCTATTCTTTCTTCTCCTCTTTTTTTCTCTTCTCCTCTTTTTTTTTCTTCTTCTTCCTCTTTTTTTATCGTGAACGAGGGTCGCAGAGCGGTAGAGGAAACCCTAGTTAAATAGCAAGTATCGTTGGTGTGAGATACATGTGGCCGTCGGTGTCGGACACTACATCCACGTCCCACAAGAAGAAAAAAAGAGGAGAAGAAAGAATAGAGGAGTTCTTCTCCTCTATTCTTTCTTCTCCTCTTTTTTTTTTCTTCTCCTCTTTTTTTTTCTTCTTCTTCCTCTTTTTTTATCGTGAACGAGGGTCGCAGAGCGGTAGAGGAAACCCTAATTAAATAGCAAGTATCGTCGGTGTGAGATACATGTGGCCGTCGGTGTCGGACACTACATCCACGTCCCACAAGTGACGCGGGCTTCGACGCCCACGTCACTTGTGGGACGTGGATGTAGTGTCCGACACCGACGGCCACTTGTATCTCACACCCACGATACTTGCTATTTAGGGTTTCCTCTACCGTTCGGCGACCCTCGACGACCCTCGTTTCCGATAAAAAAAGAAGAGGACAAAGAAGAAAAAAAGAGGAGAAGAAAGAATAGAGGAGTTCTTCTCCTCTATTCTTTCTTCTCCTCTTTTTTTTTCTTCTCCTCTTTTTTTTCTCCTCTTTTTTTTTCTTCTTCTTCCTCTTTTTTTATCGTGAACGAGGGTCACCGAGCGGTAGAGGAAACCCTAATTAAATAGCAAGTATCGTCGGTGTGAGATACATGTGGCCGTCGGTGTCGGACACTACATCCATGCCCCACAAGTGACGCGGGCTTCGACGCCCACGTCACTTGTGGGACGTGGATGTAGTGTCCGACACCGACGGCCACTTGTATCTCACACCCACGATACTTGCTATTTAGGGTTTCCTCTACCGCTCGGCGACCCTCGACGACCCTCGTTTCCGATATATATGATTCCTTACTATGATTAGCTAGCTAGCTAGTTCTACGTTTGCCACTAATATATCCATTTGTCATGTTTGAATAATAATTGCCATGTTGTAAATATTTGTAGAAACTATGGACACTATCGCCCGAGACGAAGCAAGAGAAGCGATGTTGAGGGACATAATCGCAGAAGGAAGTGATGCCGTCTCGTTGTATCTCAACGACACCGATGGTAGTCTGGAAGGAGAGGGTGAAGAAGCTGGCTCTGGTGACCTAATGCCGGTGCAAGAAGAAGAAGAACGTGACGGCTCCGGTGACCGAAACGAGTCCGGTGGTCGAACCGAGTCCGGCCAGGTATATATATTAGTTAATCCTGTGCTGACTAGCTAATTGATGCATTCATTGTTTTGGTATGTACACATATTAATTAAGTCTTTGTTCTTTTTTCAAGCCCTCCGCATCGAGCACAACTGAGGTAAAGAGACGAGGCCCGAAGAGAAAGTTGAGGTCGGATGAAAGGTTTGAGATCATAGCAATCGCGCCCGACGGCCAACCTACTGAACCCATCCGAACAAAGAAGGCATTTGTTGCTCAGTGCGGGGGTCTGGTTAGGGACAAGATCCGATCAGCATCCAGCAATGGTATAAGCCTAAGAACGAAGACCCTGAGGTGTCTTATGTCAATGATCTGTAGAAAAATGATCTTTGGACTGAGCTGAAGTCAAATTTCACCCTACCGCCAGAGGATGATCCGGAGAAGCCAGTGAAAGAGCAATTAATCAAGTCTTTTGCTCTTAAGAGGATGGCAGACCTATTCAGGAGGTGGAAGAAAGACCTGAATAGGTTTGTCGAGAAAAAAGAGACACCAGAATTCAAGGGCATATATGAGAAGATCAGAGATGACTGGCCTGCATTTGTGGCCCACAAGACATCGGAAAAGAGTAAGAAGATGTCGGAGACAAACAAGAAAAATGCTGCGAAGAAGAAGCATCACCATCACACGGGGTCAGGTGGCTACCTGGTAGCCCGGCCTAAGTGGGCCAAGGCTGAGAATGATCTGGTTGAAAAAGGGATCGAACCAGAGACAATGAGCTGGCCAGACCGTTGCCGGACTTGGTTCTTCGGGGCTGGCGGAACCTTGGACCCTGTAACAGGGAAGTGCATTTGGACGGACGAGCAACGTGACATTCCCTTGAAGAACCTTCGGTACTATATCAAAGCAGCGCAGGAAGGGGCGTTCCTTCCAGACAGAGAGAACGACGAGCTCACAAAGGCCCTCGGGAATCCTGAGCACCCTGGACGGACACGAGGCACGCCAGGCTCCATTCCGTGGAAGGTTGGGTCTCCGGACGCAGGCGGTTACAAAAGCCAGGAGAGGAGGAAGCAAGTGCAACAGTCCGAACTGCAGGCGCTTAAAGCAAGGGTACTCGGGATAGAGGAACGAGAAGCAAATCGCAGCAACCGACCTGCCGAAGCTACCCCGCCATCTCAGCGGAGAAGCAGCGTTGCTTCCACCGAGCTGCTTCAGCCGGAGCTTGTCTTGACGGCTCCTGCCAGCTATCCCGTGGATGCTATCATGGAGGCTCAAATTTGCCACCTTATGACGCAATGGATGAATTTGAAGGTCAAGGCGGCTGTTGGCTCTGTTTTTCCTAATGAACCCGGCGCAACTTTTCACTGTCGGCCGATTCCAGAAGGATATGCTAAGGTGATGGTGGATGAAATAACGGAGGGATTTGAGGACCTCTCGCTTGACCACCCTACCGGAGAAGGGGAGACTCAGCTGGGTTCTGCTCTGAAGACTCCATGCCTATGGCGGAAGGAGCTCATCAACCTTCCAAACTGGACGCCTCCGCCTCCTCCTCCTCCTCCTCCGGCGAGTCAGGGCACTCCGCCTCCTCCACCGCCTCCTCCTCCGGCGAGTGACGACCAGGGCCCTCGGCCGGCTCCTTCTCCGGCGCGTGGCGGCACTCCGCCTCCTCCGCCTGCGCCGGCGCGCCCGAGCAGCCAGCCTCCTCCTTCTCTACCTCGTCAGCAAGGGCGGAAGAGACCCGCCGCCGCTCCGGCAGCTGCTCCGGCGCGTCGTAGTCCTTCTCCTCCGCCTCGTAAGCAAGTCAAGAAGACTGCCGCTCCGTCTGCTCTGCCGGCGTCTAGCAGTACAGCCAGAGGCGGGAGCAAATACAGATTCGGTCCTTCTCTCAAGACTCCAGAGAAGTTACCATACGAGAGGACCCCGGAGGAGAACATGAGGATCGCGCAAACCGAGGTGGATGACTGGTTTGAAGGGTTGAAAGCAAAGAGAAATCCACCTCCGAAGGAGAAGCTAGATCGGGTGAAACTGAAGCGCACTCTGGCTGCCCTGGCAAAACCACCCAAGTCTCTGCCGAAAGGCAACTATGAGCGCATTATTGCAAAGACATGGGCCGAAGCGTCGCGGTCGGGAAGTACAGTCAGTGATAAAAGGCTGAAAGAACGACGAGGAGCTGGGAAACAAATTTCCCAGCTCGGCGAACAAGCAAAGCAATCGTGCCCCCCGCTCAAGGTGCCTAGCGTCGATCCGAGGATGGCGCCCGGTTATAACAATCCTGACAATTACCTGCCCGACGATGTAGATTATGGTTTCTTGGACGTGCAGATACAAAGATACGAGTACGGGAAGCCTCTCGTCGAAGATGAAAGATCTCTAACAACGATGATGCGAAGATTGCATGATTGGTACATGAAAACCTGCAGAGAATCAGGAGGGAGGAGTACTTTGTATGTGAGAGTTAAACCGGAGCATGACCTCGTTGGAATTGGACTGTTGCATGTTCCATTTGAGGATTTCTATCAGTTCTTCAATCAATTGGCCCTCGATAAAACAACGGTCACCTGCTACTATCTGTAAGTACTACTGCTACTACTTCTGTCATTAAGTCTCTCTATATAGCTCAGCTCTTTCATTGCATGTATTTATAATTATCCTCACTATATTATGCAGATTGAAGATCGCCGAATTGAAGAAAAGACAAATCGATGATATTGGGTTCATTAACACAAATCTCATAGATGCAGTTCAGGTTAAAGATCATGCCGCAGAAACCGAGGCCAACTTGCTACGATCATTCGAAATAAATGAACACAAAGATATAATACTCTTTCCTTACAACTTAAAGTGAGTGTTGTCTTGTGCATATTCGGTTTCCCTTGTATATTAGTCCAGGTATAGTACTGTAATTGATGAGTTATGCATGCGTGCGCAGTTTCCACTATATTCTCCTGGAGATTAGGCTTGAGAAGGGAGTAGTAACTGTCTTGGACTCGAGACGAAAAGATCCCGAGGAGTATGCGGACATGATTAAAATCCTAAAGAAGTAAGTTAAATCGATCATTATCCACCATATCAGCAAATTTGTTCATTTCGTGATATCAAGTAATTGTTTTCTTTTGTCTGGCAGTGTTTGGAGAAAATTCAGCACAAATTCCCCGGGACTCCCGAAGGAGCTGGAATTTAGATACCCGAAAGTAAGTACTATAGTACCATGTTCCGCGCGTCTCCTAGCTATGGATTCAAGCGCTAGTTTCATCAATACCATTTGGCATTCTTGCTTATCTGTTTAATTGACCTCTATTTCTTGTAAAGTGGTTGTGGCAGGAACAAGGGAATGATTTCTGTGGATACTACGTCTGCGAGTCCATCCGCCACACGACCTGTGAGCGGGGCGGGTACTATGAGAAACAATATGAAGTGCGTAAGAAATAATATTCACAATTTTTGTTTATTACCATCATTTGTGTTGAGTTTCATTCATTCATATATATATATATATATATATATATATATATATGTGTGTGTGTGTGTGTGTGTGTGTGTGTGTGTGTGTGTGTGTGTGTGTATTGACCCCCTTCTTCAAATTAGATGTTTCGGCAGCGGAATGAACTCCTAGGACCAGATCGCATGCGAGCAATTCAAGAGGAATTGGCGGCATTCTTTCTTGACCACGTGATCGCTGAAGACGGAGAATACTATGTGGACCAGGCGTCCGTAATTTAAGAGATTATATTTGTAAAAGATAATTATTGTATATATGTAGCCGGTAGTGTCAGACGATAGATATACGAGAACATGTTGTTCGACCAATCTCTCGGAGAAGGAGATGTGGTCGATATCACTTCTCTCTGTATGCATATATGTTCATGACGATCTTCTGTTTCCTTCGTTTGCTTACTAGCTAGCATATGCCTAGTCTTCTCTATACGTATGTTCAGTACGTAATGTCGACCAAGCACGGACATAAGAGAGGACACTTCTCTCTATTAATTAGCTATCTAGCTAACACAATATATGAAATAACTAAATTAACCCCCCAAAATCCCCAAACCCCCCTCCCCCCTTTCAAAAAAAAAACCAAAAACCCCAGCCACATAAATGCTGACGCGTGGATGCCTATTGGTCCCGGTTGGTGCTACCAACCGGGACCAAAGGCCCTCCTGCCTGGGCTCGGCGCACAGGCCACGTGGAGGCCCATCTGTCCCGGTTCTGGTTTGAACCGGGACTAAAGGGTGAGGGTATCAGTAACGACCCTTTAGTCCCGGTTCAGGAACCGGGACTAAAGGCCCTTACGAACCGGGACAAAAGGCCGGTTTTCTACTAGTGTGGGGCCAGTGTACTGCATGGTCGCGGGGTGGCTCGAGGGCTCAAGGGCTCGATCGGATTTGACGGAGAAGAAGGAAGAAGGAGGGCCGAGGAGGCAGAGGATGGGGTGTGGATGAGGAAGGAGAGGAAGACGATACTGCCCGGCTTAAATAGCCCAAGTGCGTCGTGGTTTCACCGGTGAAGATGGGCGGGCGGCGTTTGGTGGCGCCCTAGAATTAATGGGCGGGCGGCGTTTGGTGGCGCCCCATGAAAGTGTGTACACGAGCGTGGGAAACGGGCTGCGATCCTTCTGTGCCACCGGTCGCGGGTCAAGGGGGACGGGTTCACGCACGCGTCTGTGCCGTCGTGGGTCAAGGGGACACGCCTGCCCCGGGTTCTCTGCGTGTGCCGCCCGTGCATTCATGCCGTAGCCCATTAATTTGCTCATCTTGCTAGTGCCTGGCTAGAGGGAGACGTGACAATAATGGACGCCTTCATTTGCCAATCTTGTAACGGGCAGCACGCCATTTGAACTGCATCGATACCCACATCGATACCCCATGCCAGTTTTGCGTCCTCAAAGAGGAGCACGCCATGTACAGCACGCCATGCAGCGTTGGCTTTTTGGTTGTCTTCATCGGGCTGCTGCATTGTGGCCGGGCGCATGCTTTGATGCGACGATGCATCGGTTGTAATGGTAGGCATGCGACAGCTTACTGCGTAGGGGTGGCGGAGCAGGGCTACGTCGAGGCCATGCATGCAAGCGGGCCCGCATGCAAGCACGGGCGCAGTTCTGCGGGTGAGCATGCATGCTGCGGGTGGGCACGGGCACGCATGCAACGGTGGGAATGGGCACTGCGTAGGCTTGGTCCATGCACCGCGTCAACTCTTGTCGTTGGATTCAAATGAACGGTCCTGATGCCCCAACGAGAGAGGTTGATCCAAACCCCACCAATTCAACCAATCAAGGCGTCTCATGTGGATCGATATACACTGTAGCTAACCCTAGCGCCTGATCTCAACCGTCCACGCACAACGATCGACGACCCAGTAGTGTGCGGGGTTTTGAGGGGTTTTGAGAGGGGTTTTGAGGGGTTTTGGCTGATTAGGGTTGAGCATAACTAATTCAAAAAAAATCAAAAAAATATAAAACTTGCGCACATAGTCTTATTATGTCGTATAGTAACGAGAAAAAAATATAAATATGATTTACATACATTTTTACGAAAAATCCTTCACAAAATTGTCATTCCTCGAACAATGTAGTATGGAGTTCAAGGGAGAGAGTAGTGGACACCCGAGAGTATAGGTGGGGTTTTGAAAATGAAAAGTGTGAAAACCTCACCAAAACTTCATTTTGGATTGACTAAGAAAGATATTAACTTACTTTTCTCATTTTCATGTTTTTAAACTTGTTTTATATATAATTTTCTATTAAACCTTGTTTTTCCAAAAAAAAAGTAAATAATAGAAAATTAATTCAATAAATAGTGAGACTTTAGATTTACACTATATAGGTAGAATAGATGTGTAGAAAAATTATTTGTCTGGTTTAGACAAGGTGCAAAAAAACTTGCTTAAATATGAGACCGTTTACCTTACCTTTGAAGGTCATTTGAGACACACTTTTCATGACTATGAGTTCAACTTACCAAAAGGGCTGGGAATGATCAGCAAACAAACATATTTCAGTTGAGGTACTTTAGATAGCATTAAAACATCAATACCCCATCCCTAATTCAAATTTGAGCCCAAATTTGAATTTAAATTTGAATTTTATTTGGCTGGTTTAGACAAGGTACCAACAAACAAGTTCGAATAGAAATACGGGATACATAGTGACTAGCAGTACGCACCAAGTTACAAATATTATTACATGCCCCAAATTTCAAAACTGTTCTCTGTTCTACCTCTTCCTACCACGTCGCGTGCCCTTCTTCGCCTTAGCACTTCTTGTTTTTGGTTCAACTACACACACAAGTTCACTGATCATCTTGGTTTTTTTCACTGGTCTTTTCAACTCCTCGCCAACACCCTCGTGATCAGTGTCTTCAGTCTCAATGTTGATAGCAGTTTCAGTTTCTTCGGTGTGTACCTCAACATGGGTTTCTTCAGTCTGAACCTCGACACGCTCAGGTTCAGTTTCAACCTCGAGAGCAGTTTCTTCAGTCTGAATGTTGACTGCAGCAGGATTTTCTTCACTCTGCTCAGGCTGAGGCACACTTCTCTTCTTTCTACCGCCATTGACTCTTGCTTTTTTTGTCGGCCAACACTGTTCAACAACAAGGGGCTGACTTGCTCGCTTCCTCCTGGCCATTGCGAAAATGTTATATATATATATATATATATATATATATATATATATATATATATATATATATATATATATATATATAGTAATTGGAAAAAAGCACCAAATCAAAACACAGACAAATAAACAAGAACATACTTTGGCTTATCAGGAGTGTAACGGCATTTGACAGATCCCACTCTGTGCCCAAGTTCCTGGCACAACTTGCATCTGTTTTTGTTACCTTTTTGGGCCCTTTTTGGCTTTCTATCTTTATTTCCCTTCTTACTACTCCCACCTTTCTCAAACCATGCCTTGAATCTACTCTGTTTAAGCCTGCCAGCCTTTCTTTTCGTCAAGGGAGGACACATGGAAAATTCAATGTCCACTTCAGGCCACTGAGACTGATCTGTTAGTGCTGGAATTGGAGTAGCATATGCAGCTTTGAATTTTGCTACCGAATAATATTCATGCAAATATGGGTGCATGTTTATCTTCGGTTGGGATGCTAAGAAGAGAATGGCATGCTCACATGGTTTACCAGTGTGTTGCCACTCGAGGCAAGTGCAATCATGCAATTCAGTGTTAACAACATGTCTCCTTCCAGTTTTGTTATCTCTAACTTCAGCACCTCAAGGTGAAGATTTTTCAACAAACAAAAATGAAAGACATCTGCTCCTATTGACCACCTGTTGTACCATTGCTGGAAGCTTATCACCTTGCAGACAATCACCTATCCTTCTTCTCAATTCCCACAACCGCATGAGCATGATCCTGATTTGGTCAACCATGTCATGCACAGGAAAATCTTTTAAATCCTTCACCTTGTTGTTGAAACTCTCTGCCAAATTGTTGTTGATGTGGTCACACTTGATGGCAGTGTTGAATGCTGACCTGTACCATAACAAAGAATGGTAGGTGTTCAACCATGGACCAAACTCATCACATGCTGCCATTATCTTATCAAGATGATATTTGTGTGTCTGTCTAGTGTAAGATCTTGCTGCTGGCCACATGCGCCCAAATTCTTCTCCTCTAAATTTTTTGACCAAATTCATCCACAAATGACCGAAGCACTCCCTCTGCTCAGCATGTGGGAAAACATTTTTCACTGAATTTTCAAGCCCCTTGCATGCATCTGTGTGTATAGCCAAAGGTGACACTGGCCCTAGGCATCTTTTCAACTGGATCATGAACCATGTCCATGAAGCCTCTGTTTCTGACTGAAACAAGCCAACAGCAATAGGAAACATCCAGTTGTGTCCATCTAGAGCATTGCATGCTGCCAACTGACCATTCCACTTGCCTGTCAAAAATGATGAGTCTTATGCTCAAATATGGACGGCACCCTGCTTTGAACCCATCAATGCAAGGCTTCAAAGCCATAAAAAACTTGGAGAACTTGACTTCACCTTTGGCTGATACCTCTGTATCTATCTCCACAACACTGCGAGGTGACCTCTTTTCCACCTCTGCTTTCAAGTTGTAAAGCATCGTAAATGTATTTGCCCAATCACCATATAAATTTTTCATTGCCCTTTGTTTTGCCTTCCACACTGTGGTATATTTCAGTTTAATGGGGTACATCTTTTCCAAGTCTACTTTGAGTTTCTTCGCAGTAGTGTTTGGTGTTTTGGCTAAAATTGGGGTGATCTTTTCTGCAACCCAAAGTTGTGATGTCATGGTTGATACTCTCTGTGAACTTGTAATACAAGTATGTTGATTGGGGATTTGGTTAACCCTGACAGTACTTCCATCAGGTTGCAGTCTAGCAGATATGTACCACTTGCAAGGCTTCACACTACCATCAAATCCTCTGCACCTCGCATAAAACTTCTTTCTATCAGTCCAAACAGTCTTGGCATCAAACTCATGTTTCACTGCATAAGTCTTGAAACACATCCTAAACTCCTTCATGCTTGGGAACAACTTGCCTACTTCAATGACAGGGTTTTATTTGTCATACACATGCACCAGCTCATCATCATGTGCATCATCTACCTCATCTGCAGCTTGTTGCATTAACTGTCCATCTACTTCTTCATCAGCATTAGCAGGCAAACTAGATTCACCCCTCTCCTGCTTATCTCTGTCATTGACTGGAATGCCAAAAAGGTTGTCCATCTCAATGTCAGGCATTGGTGCAATGACCAAATCAGTAGGCTCATCTAATTCAACTACATTGCAATCAATACTTGCTGCAGTTTCAGTTTCAGTTTCAGTCCCAGTCAACTGTCCCTCGGGTATTACTGTAAGTTCAGTACACATGGGAATCAATGGCCTCTGTGTAGCCCAATCATCATCTACCATCTGCGCAGCCAATTGTGATGGCACATATCCAACCTTTGAAAAAATGTTCAGATCAACGAGCTCAGCAAAAAAAATTAGCCTGTTTGCTTGTCCGGCCGTTTTGCCGATCGAATTCTTCAACAATCTGTTCACCATCTTCTATTCTCACATACTCTCCTTTCCAATCATCAAACCGCAACAGTGATACTTCTTGCTCTGGACCCCAAACAATATTCTCGCCAATTTTTTTCACCCATTTCTTCATTGCCGTCTCTCCCATGTTCTGTAGAACTTGTGGATCAATCTCTGTAAACTCAACCTCCCATTTAACAATAGTGTCTCTCTCAATGATCTGTATGCTACCATCAACTAATTTTGCCTTTGATGGAAAGAAATTGACTGTCAATTCGAAGGTCCGAGCGGCAGCATCCCCTCTATCAGTGGCGGACAGTGTGAGCCCGTGAGAAAAAGCAGACGAGGCCACCACCTAATTGCAATGCAAAATTGGATCGGACAGAGGCGCATTACCTATTCGAAGTTGAATCTGGCGGCTCCATCTCAATATGCCCACGGGCTCCCCTCACAACCTATCGATTCCGCAAGCGAAAACAGAGGAAATGAGCTGAGATCTACGGGCCGGAGAGAGGAACGGGAGGGCGACTAGGATTTGAATTCACTCACCATTTTCTGAGGACGAAGGCTCCGCCGCCGTTGAGAACGAGGGCTCCGCCGCCGCCGCCGAGAACGCAAGATCTGCCGCCACCGGAGAAGAAGGGGGGCAGAGTGGCGGGCCCGGCACGGTCGGGCGCCAGGGCACGGTCAGCTGTTTTGAGGAACAATTAAGTTGGACCCACATGTCCTAACATAAACGGGCGGGCTTGGTTGACGACCAATTTAACCACATTTAACAGCCATGTCGTGCGTGGGCTATTTGCCTGCTCAAAATTATCGCACCACAGCCATTCATTCCAACAACGTCGCACTCTTGTCAATTCACCTAAAAAACGTCGCACAGGAGCTATTGGCCCCTTTTCGCAGGCGCTTCTATCGAAGAGCAAAACTGCTCAATTACTTCTGGAAGTATGCTGGGCCCTTCTTCTCTGGCTATGTGGTCATGCATCACTACGTCAAGTCGAATGAGGCTTTGAACAAGTCGAACGAAGAGCCATCCCTTGTCTGACTGAGCCGCCTAAATATATATGCATATGTATGAATGCTATTACTTTGTTACGTATTCCCTCCGGTCTTTTTTACTCTGCATATTAGATTTGTTCGAAATCAATCTCATCCAACTTTGACCAAGTTTATATAAAAAATTATAGACATTCACATAACACCAATATCATTAGATTCATCTTAAAATATATTTTCATATTATATTTGTTAGATATTATAGATGCTAATATTTCTAATATAAGTTTGGTCAAACTTAGCAAAGTTTGACTTTCGGCAAATCCAATATACAGAGTAAAAAGGACCGGAGGGAGTACTATTAGTTATCGGAGCTCTGTTTGGACGACACTAGTAAGTTGATGTGCATTGCAGGTTGCGGTTAGTTCTTTGTAAGCATTTTTTTAAAGGAGGATTACCCCGGCCTCTACATCTGGACGATGCATGCCGCCATTTTACCTAATTATTCACAAAGACCTTACAAAGTAGTACATTAGGTAGTCTGAAGCCATCATCTTAGCAACAATTATCGCTACTCCTATCCACCTGATGAAGGGGTGCCGATAGTCCGAGCCTAATACCAAACAGACATCGCACAAATGCCTAGCATCTAAGGACAGAGGCCCCAACCAAGCAACATACCCGGTTTGGGGCACAAACTGGTCCGACGCACTCTCTGTGTCGTCGCCGCCATCTTCCACCAATCCATCTTCAGAACAGAAACTAATGCATCGACCTTGCCAGGCCTCTTCTGCCATCAACGTCACCATGACGCCAGACAGCATCCTCCTCCTGCCCGAGTTCATCTCTGCGCGTCGGACTCCGAATCTTCACAGCGCCACGCCGCCGTGATCCGCCGCCATCATGTTTTCTTTGTAAGCATGATGCCCAGCCGATTTTGAGTCACCCTGCAGGCTCTTCTCTCCAAGAGCCAAACTGATCGATTACTTTTGGGAGTATACTGGTCCCCTCTTCTCTACCTATGTGGCAATGCATCATCACCATCTTAATATTGCCAAGTCGAATGAAGGCTTTTAACAAGCAAGGGCAGCCTTTTGTCTGATTGAGCCCCCTACATATTTATGTAAATATGAATGCTAGTACTTGTTATGGTGCTTGGACAATCTTTGGTTTCCTACCCTGAATTATCTGAGATGTTTTCTCAATGGGTATTGAATTGCAAGATGTACTGGACCATCAAGTGGTTTGCTATGATGGCATCTTCCATGGTGCTTTCGTTTTCTATTTTCATGAGTGGCATTTCGATGCCTTTCTCTTCTATAGAATAGTGTAAGTAGGGTTCTTGCTGGAGGAGAAACAATGTGCAGCGTTTTTGTTTGATTTGTTCTCTCTACATTGTCAACTAGAACTGCTTCTATGATGATGCTTTGGCACCACTTGTCAAGCGAGTGATGCTTGCAGTACACATGTTGATGGACAGTGACAACATTGTTACAAGTTCTGTTCTAGAGAGTAGAGACATAGGTCACTCAATTTCACAGGCTAACATGTGAGACCTGGTCTCATAGAATTCTTTTCCCTGCCATGTTGTGCTTTCCACTATTAAAGGATAAAGACTTAACTCCACTGATTACCTTTTTTGATTCCATCGGTTAAAATGACTTTTTTTTTGCGGGAAAAAACTTCCGTTCTATTCATCTTCAATAGTGGTAGTACAACGAACACTAAAAATAATAAAAATTACATCCAGATCCGTAGACCACCTAACGACGACTAGAAGTACTGAAGCGACCCCAAGGCGTGCCCCTCCCTTGCCGGAGTCGGGCAAACCTTGTTGTAGTAGACAGTCGGGAAGTCGTCGTGCTAAGGTCCCAAAGAACCAACGCACCAGAACAACAACCGCTGCTGATGAAGAGTGTAGATCAGAAGGATTCAACCTGAAGACACAAGAACATAGACGAACGACGAATAGATCCGAGCAAATACATCAAAGACAGATCCGCCGGAGACACACCTCCACAAGCCCACCGACGATGCTAGACGCATCAACGGAACGGGGAATAGACGGGGAGACCTTTATTGCATCTTCAGGGAGCAGCCGCCGTCTCGCCTTCCTGAGCAGAACACAAACCCTAACAAAACTCGAAAAAAGATCTAAAAATGAAGCCCTCCCACCGGCAAGGGCCGGGATCCACTCCGCCCCCATGGCCCTAAGGCCACCTGAGACGGGGTGGACCGGTGCCGGCGCCGGCGGGAGGCAGTGGCATCCTAGCTTTTGAGGAAGACAGCGGCAGGCTAGGCGTTCGCATCTTAGTAAGGATTAATTATGTGCTGATTTCCACCCCACGCATCATACTATTAGAATGGTCTTTCGTTACATATGCAGTACATAGCCTCCACTTGAAGGGTCTCTTTGATTCCCAAAATGCAGTAATAGGAAAAATGCAGCAATAGTGTGGCATGTCCTATAGTACCCTGCAGGATTTGAGAGAATGTCTGATATCACACGAAAAATAAAGGAATCCTACAAAGAGGTTTGAGTGGATGGAGATTTTCCTTCAAAATGTAGTACAAATGGATCCTATGAAATACTCCCTCCGTCCTAAAATAAGTGACTTGACTTTGTACTAACATTGTACTAAAGTTAGTGCAAAGTTCCCCGCAAAAAAAAAGTTAGTGCAAAGTTGAGTTACTTATTTTGAGACGGAGGGAGTACTTCCTAAGGATTCCAATCATACGAATCAAACGATTTGCACATGAAAAATTCCTAAGTGTCCAAATTCTCTAAAAATCCTGTGAAATTCCTTTGAATCAAAGAAGCCCAAATTATTTGATGACCTTACCTTTGAGCCATTCGTAGTAAAGAGGGTTGCTATTGCTTCAAGCTCAACAAAAGGTGCTTCATTTAGAGGCTATGGATGGAGGAACGGACAGGAAATGGCTTCCGAGTCGGGCCATAAAATCCAAAACGAATCAAAGTGAGAGACACTTGTTGCTTGGATTGCTGAGATTAGCGGTGAGTTTACAGAAAATGAGCTTTTAGCTGGGGAGAACCCCTACCTACTAAGGGTGTTTTTGGTTTGGAAGGGGTTCATTCTGCACCTAGAACCTATTCTTATGTTTGGGTTGAGATGGAACCAGAATAAACTTATTGCTCAAGTGGGAATATACTGCCCAGATGCCAAACTAGATTTTGAGTAAATGACATAGTTGATGACGCGTATATGGGTGGATATCTTGTATTTTGACATGAATATGGAAGGACGACTTGTATTTTGACATATTTTTTACATGTATATGAGTGAATAACTAGTATTTTGTTTGAAATTATTTTTATTATGTGTCTTAAAATACAAAGACTAGTGATATTTGTGCATATATACATTGTGTAAGACGTAACACCTAACTATTTCTGTGAAAGAGGTGAGATGAATCAAATACGATCTGTTCCATATTTCCATCCGAACACTAAAATAGAACCGTTCCATTTCACGTAATTGCCCAAACATAAGAATAAAATCACCACTCCAGTGGAATACATTCCATTCCACTTGATTCCCAAATCAGACACACCCCGAGAGGAGAAGAATCTCAAGAAAAGGAAAAGAGAAAAAAAAAGAGGGAGAGAAGAGGAGTGTGGGCCCCTTTCGAAGATGAAGAAGGGTGTATCCGTTCTGGCCGCAGCCCATGGAGCTGACAACGTGTTTCTTCCAATCTGCAAGTTGTGTCTCCTCAAGGTCTCCCTGGTGTCACTGAGCGATGGATTGCGATCGATGGAGGGCTTCACTCTCTTCAAGCTGCTCCTGGGCTTTAGTTTCTTCTTCATCTTTGCTTGTAGGTTGCGTGAAGCTAGCTAGCTGTTGCAGAGCACCATGTATCTTTTAGCTGTTTTGTTTCTTTTTTCTGCTTCTGTAAGTGGGTTGTTGCTGTAATCCTGGCCGGTTGATGGCTTTGTTAATTCAAAGCCGAGCTCGTCGTGAGCCTTCGTTCTAAAAAAAAAGAGGAGTGTGGGCTAGCACCCGAGCAGATACACAAAGGCCCGCGCCGCCGAGCTCTCTGGAAACCTCTAGAAGCCGAGTGTCCCGCAGCCGCAGTCGGACCCTAGCCAAGCCAAGCCGAGAACGACTGGAAAGGCGGCGAGATCCAACCAAGATGGGATGGCGGCGATCCGGTGTGCGGGAAGGAAGCTCGTCGTTGGCCGGCGACCGGAGGCGCTCAGCCGGTTCTGGCCTAGCTCTGCCACCCCAGCCGGTCTTGGCCGCCCAAAGTCAATCCAGGTTCTTGCACACATTTCCGATTTCAGTTTTGCACTTCTTACGGCAGCCACATCGGGTGCCAAATGGCAAATATGGCTTCTTTTCTTAGGGTTTGATACACTACACTGTGGTGGAGGTAGCGCCAAATCCTCTGTTTCAACCACTTTGGCAAGCCATAAACTAGTAGTATGTTTTGCCAACTGCCAACAACATCTCCCCACTTCAGGTTTCAACCACCGAATATATCATCTAGTTTTCCAACCGTTGAAGGCGACCCATATCATCTGCAACTACGAAACCAATTTGTGCTGAAAAGATAGCAGCAGCAGCCGCGCTAATTATTCAAGCTGAAACAGGGGCAATGGGTGGCATTTGTGCCTCTGTAAAAATCACTGGTTCCACTGGGAATCATGTTTCTTAATTCATCCAGATTCTTGTGTCAATCTCAATTTCGTGCACTTCTTAGGACAGACCCGATTCCACCGGGGATCATATTGTATCGTTGTCTGATTACGCTGGTAAAAAGCAGAGTTAAAAATATGTTTGGCTCGTTTGCTCTGGTATGCGTTAGTCGGGTAACAAATCACGCAGATCTGAATTCTTCAATTTACCAGCTGGTGATTCATGTTCGTGATTCAGTCAGTTGATAGTTCCCTGGAAAAAAATAGTTTCTGATATCGCGCTGTGCTTTTGCGGAACCTGCTGCAGTCCTTGGCATCACATGAATAGAGTGAAAAGGCTAGGCTCTTGATGGAAACACAGGAGAAGAAAGAAAAGCTGTACCGACTTATCATTGAGCACAGTTGCCTCGTCGATGGCAAGATAGGCTGGGCAGACCTTGAGCTCTTGCCGCATCTTTCGGCACAGGTCAAACGTAGGCCCAACGATCCTGTTTGGTATGTATACTTGTACCATTTGCTTTCATCTGTAGTATCGTTTTCAGTTTTATTATTTGTTTGTCTGTCACCCCTAGTAAATAATTCCTTATATCTCATCTGATGATTTTTTAGGCGATTTCTTCAGAAGCAGCACAGAATCTATATTTTTTGGATGATTTTCAGCCCTCCGATAACTGCCTATGGAATCTGGATCTTCTTCAGTGAGAGGGCCAAGAAGAAACGCATCCGCCAGGAACAAGAATTTCTTGTCTGAAAAGTTCAATACCCCACCCAATCCGACAATGTCACTTGCCATGGAGTAGTATTTAACTATTTATGCTTCATTTGGACTTCCCTCTGGACTATCTTCTATACATTTTCATGTAATGTTCGAAACGAAATGATGTTTCTTAGGCCCGCTACATTAGTAATGCGATGGAGGCATTTGGTGGCGTAGTAGTTTCCGTATCTAATATCTGACTAGAGGTTGGGCGTGCCTCATGTGTGCCCTTGTGCGCACTTTTTTGTGAACAAATATGTGCGAAGGCAGTAGAGAATTGTGGCAAGTGATTGTTCTGGTTAGTTTAGGTGGACTATATGGCTGTGGTTGTTTTTGGCCAATCATAGTTGATCATCGGGTTTGCCTATTAAGGTTGTGACTGGCTACCCATGCCACTCATTTACAACTTTATGCCCTTCCCTTGATATGTGACTACCAGTGTTGCATCTTTTCATAATCAATATGAATTTTTGTGTTCTACCCTCCACTGAAGTCAAATTAGACCTAGTTGCATCTTCCCTCTTGCAGGTAAATCACAGAGTACGTAACAGGCCATATGAGGTGCAAAAGAAATCAGCTTAATTGTTTGACAGTAACAGGATTGATTTCACAACTGAACAGGTTCATATATGGCAAGAATGGTTTGAATTTTTTGATTCAGAACATGTGGAAAATAGATTTGAAAACTGTTTTTTAGAGATATGCACACTCAGGGGCGTAGCTAGGTACAGCTAGCCGGTGTCACTGGCACCGGGTCCAATTTACACTTGCTTAAGATAATCCATTGATTTAATGTATAGGTCATTGATTTTTTGATGTGTTCTTCCATATGGACACCGGGTAATTTTCAGTCTGGGTCCGCCCCTGTGCACACTTATAACTTAAGTCTTAGGATGCAGAATCTGAAAAACAACCACAACTACAAGCTAATACCCGCTTATCCACATTCTTCTACTTTAATTGTCCACTGCATGGAACACAACATATATTTAGTGCTTCAGCACATAGCTATAAAAACATTAAATTGTCCCAAGATTCTCTATCTCTACTATCCAAAAAGAACGTACGATGCGGACCAACCTATAGTTGGATGGTTAGGTGGACAGTGGTATCCCAGCCCGCGATGCATCCTTCTCCTCCATCGAATTTTTTCGTTGGTTTTTTACCCCACGTCTCTGACGTTTCTTGGCTCACCAGCGTACGAAAAAAACCAGGAAGCCTGAGTCCCCACCAAAACCTAGCGTCATCACGCATGCCCTCGATCTCGCCGCACACCGCCCTCCCTAGATCTCACCGGACGCACACGCCTCCCTCAACCGACCGACGGCATCCAACGCAGCCCGCTCCTCCTCACCCCGGCCGCCGGCGCCCACGCACCGCACAAGACTGCACATCACAAACCGGCATGTTTGGCACGACGCCACTTCGGCTCCGGCGGCGGCGGCGGCGATGGGCTCAACCATGGACGCGGAAAACTTCTTGTTAGAATAAATCTGAGGCATAACGTTGATCATCCGAGAACCAAGCAATCACATGAGCACGACACCGAGATTTGTTAACGAGGTTCATCGATATGGCTACATCCCCGGGGCTTGACTACGGGCGCTCCTCCCCGTGACACCGTCACAATACCGCACCCGGTCGCCCTGGACACCGGCACATGCCGCCGGCTTCCCCTGCGTTCCGGTGCTATTATGTTGGCATAGGTTACATCGTGTGTCTAGTCCCGCTATATATGAGAGGCTTAGGATACAAGTGTCCTATTAGGACACGACTCCATATCCTATCTAAACACAATACAACTACAAGTCCAACTGTAACCTACCTCGTACACTATATTCGACACAACTCCAACAAACTCCACCTTGGCGAATATTCTTCACCATCCTGGATTTGTCCATGCGTCAAACTTCCATGTACATTGGACTTGAGCTTATTCCATGAGTACCGCTGCTACTCCAAAGACTCCATGTGACTCCACTTGCAATTTGTAGTCCCTTTTTTTCTTGACCACAGTCAACACTCGAGCAAAATTAAGTTCCTTGTTATTCTAGTTTGTGCTCCCAACTTTCAGAGTATCCGTCCAACGCCATCACACAATGATCACTGACCTGCATGAGAGTGAACAATTCACATATTGGGTGTCACACGTAAGAGTTACCTGAACTCAACATCACCGCTCTTCCTTGACCGCCTGTCTGAAACTTGAAGAAAGTTCACCGTTGCTTGTAGTCATCCCGAGTCAAATTCGCAATCGTCTCACCACATGTATGACCACCAGAGCCCTGGCCTGTCTTCATGCCCCGTGCGTACCGCACGCCTCGCCGCTATTACCGCGTCGAGCCTCCGCTGTCCCGGTCGAGTCTCAAGGGTCGCGAACCCACACCACTCAACCCCCACTGCAGAGTACCACCGATCGTCACCGACCGATGACGAGTTTCACGCTTCCATCAGACCACTAGGCTCCAGTCCGAACTACGTGTCCCTCGCTTTTTCCCCCTTGCTGAATAGGCTTCGATTCCCCGGATCCTTACATCGTAGCCCCTCAATTCAGCTCCACCTTCAACATGACTCCATGGTAGGTGATCAGTCCACCCTTGCGCCCCGTCGACTTCAAGCTCTCAAGTATGCACCGTCTTGAATCAACCCCGCGCCATAGTCTTGTCGAAGCCGCACAAGCCCTCAGACCCGCGCCGCGTGTTTCCACGCCCAGAAGTCGGTCACTATCAGCATCACGCTCCTAAGTCGTCTTCGCCGATCCCACCACCGTCTTCGGTACCAACCGACCTGCGTCGATCCGTCAGACTATCTTGTCCGACCCAGTCGAATTTGTCCGACTGCATGACACGCTCGAGGCTCTCAAATTGTCTTCCAAGAATTTCCATCCATCGCATGATAATTTCATCTTAACTGACATGACTTCGTGCAACTCCTTCAAGCATTTCTGTCGCGCCAAAAATCTTTCACCCATGTCTGCCATAACCCAAGGTTTTCAGTTTCGTTGAACTTCTTCACCTCAAACCCGATGCCAGATGGCGTCATGATTCTTCGTATAGCTGACCTTGTGAATAATAACGAGCTTCCCACGCAATACCCAAGTACCGACGTACACAAACAGAACCTGATTGCTTCATGTACTACTAGCCTTTGCTTTACGTGAACTTGTCTCCTTGGCTTCAACTTCCAATGCTAGCCAATTGCTTTGTCTAAACCCGATGGATGCACAAGACAATCGATCTCTTCAACCCGATTTGATTCCTTTTGCCTCTGTGTCACATGAGGAGTCGGTCCTCTTTTTTCAACAAACAAATCCTCACGATGCCTTCGGATCTGGACAAACGAACGGATAGCTCCTGATCAATTCGCTCTCAGCCTGCTCCATGCACATCTGTCGTTGCCGGATCGAGCGTGAGTGAGAGAGGAAGAAGAACTTGCAAGAGAGAGAGAGAGAGTGTTTTTGCGCTGCCAAACTTCGCAGCTTTTTCCGCGTTCTATTCTCTTCTTGTTATTCTGTTACAGAAGCCACCCCCAGCTCGCCACCTCCCGGCGGGATCGCCATGATCCGTGATGGCCGCGCCATCCCACGACCACATCACACAGCGACCAAGTCCCACCAGGAGTAAAGCCAAGGTAGAAAAAGAAAAAGAAAGAGAAAACGTGAGGGTCGTGCGTAGTGCACACCACTCCTACTCCTACGTGCATGCGCCGGTCACATCACCATGCACACACACATTATTCAGCTGAAAAGAAACTACGACTAGAACTGCCCAGCCACCCAACTAGCTTAGTCTAACAACATCTGCCTCTCGCTTCAGCCCCTTTCAGCCCAAGTTGGGCTGAGCCAGCCTGCTCTTTGCCTGGGCCTCAGCCGTGATACGCTCGTGCACCGCATGCCTGTATGAATCGATCCGTCTCGCTGCCGCCGTTGCTTTCCGACCTCGCCGAGAACACTGCCCGATTGCTCTTTTCCAAACACGATACATGTTGTCTTCAATGAAATCTTCCGCTCGGATCAACCTCGTGGATCCACCGACACGACAACCACAGCCACATCTCCAATCGCACATATTGCATCTTGCAAGATCTCGTCGACAACTTTCACGTGTTCTCCTCTAGATCAACGATCCGCAGCCTCCTCGTAACTTTGTTCATGATACCACTTGTTAAAATAAATTCGAGGCATACCGTTGATCATCCGAGAACCAAGCAATCACACGAGCACGACACCAAGATTTGTTAACGAGGTTCACCGATATGGCTACATCCCCGGGGCTTGACTACGGGCGCTCCTCCCCGTAACACCGTCACAATACCGCACCCGGTCGCCCTGGACACCGGCACATGCCACCGGCTTCCCCTGCGTTTCGGTGCTATTATGTTGGCATAGGTTACATCGTGTGTCTAGTCCCGCTATATATGAGAGGCCTAGGATACAAGTGTCCTATTAGGACACGACTCCATATCCTATCTAAACACAATACAACTACAAGTCCAACTGTAACCTACCTCGTACATTATATTCGACACAACTCCAACACAGTCAACAACCACACCAGCGTCTCTGTTGTCTGCATCCTCTGGTGCTGTGGTCGGCAAGCATGATCGGCAGCTGCGCCAGATCGTGCGACCGCGCAGCTCCATGAATGCGTAGGCAGCATGACAAATTGGCATCCCCATCCCCCATGCCCTCCGCTGGCAACAGGCATCGATCACGCCGGCCTGCCCTCCCTCAACCCCATGGTCCTTCACGTCCGTCCCTAGGGCAACAACTCAACGCCCCCACGCCGGCTTGGCCGCTGCTACCGCCCCGATACTTCCGCCAGCCATCGATGCACGATGTCTGTCATCGCGCAGATCTGTTGGCCTTGATGATGCACGCCACTCTTTGCGCGGACGCGCCGGCCTCATCGCCCCACTGTACAATGGCATGTAAGACACCGCGGCTACCTCTACAGCTTGATCCAATGGTCTGACGACGCCAAGGTACTACTCCCTCCGTCTCAAAATAAGTGTCTCAACTTTGTACTATCTCTAGTATAAATTTATACTAAGCTCAAGACACTTATTTTGAAACGGAGGAAGTACTATTTTTGCTTGATCCATGTACTAATATTTGCCTACTATAAAGATGGGTTGATCCATGTGTATAGCAATCTGGATGGGTCGATCCAAGAATTATTTTTCCCTACTAAAGATGGGTTGATCCAAGTAGCAATCTGGATGGGTTGATCCAAGAATTATTTTTCTCTACCAAAGATGGGTTGATCCATGTAGTAATCTGGATGGATTGATCCAAGAATTAATCTGGGTTGAGCCATGTAGTAATATGTAAGAGATACATGTATTCGTCTGGGTTTATCCACGTAGTAATTTGTTAGAAATGTATCATCGCAATATTCTAACTGCTTTCACTTGTATTCTGCGGGATTTGTTCCTCATAGGTCTGTGCACGGAGATTATTTGCAGGGGTTACAGTATATACGGGGAGATCATCTTATATGACAGAGAGATTATCTACCAGTGTCCACATATCGCACACACGAACAGAAGAGGTTCCTCCACTATGGCTACTCCGAAATTCCAAGCAAAAAGGACCTTCCACTTTACCTGGTAATGATGCGAAACTCAAAACTGGCTATAAGGTTACATTTAATATTTACCCTCCGTATTACTGTTACTTATTTGACCATTACATATATAGAGGCCATGATAGAATATGTATAGCTGCATATCTGTTATATCTAAATAATGACAGATTTGATAATTACATGTATATATAGTTGCTAGGAGAGAACATGTATAGCTATCAGTTAGGGCATCTCCAACGCTGACATTTAAACCGTCCGCATACGTGCGGACTGTGCAGTCCAGACGTGTTGTGCCATTCAATGCGGGGCTGTATCCGTCCGCCGAAAGGTCCGGACGCTGTTTCTCCCGCAAAGAAGAGACAAATTAGGAGGCTTTGCTGGTCTCTGGACCGCCGCCAAGCCCGCATCTGACTGCCCTGGCCCACCCAAACCCCCTCCCTTGCCTCCACGCCATTCGGCCTGAAACGGTTCAGTGCCGCATTCATGCCCGGCCAGAGCGACCGTGACCTCTTATTGGCGCTGGCACTGAAGCGACGCGTCGGCCGAGACAGCGCCGCCCCTGGCGCTTCCCGGTGCATGCGACTGTGACACCATGGCCATTCGTTCGACGCCCACATTAATGACACACAATTTTTGAGGTACCTACTCCGGCACCACCTGTCCGTCCCTCTGCTGTCCACCATTGCCATTCGCCCGCCATATAAACTGCAATCCCGGCCATAGCCGCATTCATCTTCCTCCGGTCACTTTCCTCTTCCGCACCACTCCCACACCATGACCTCCTCGTGCTTCCCAAATTGGGTAAAAGTGCAATCCGATAGCCGCAGAAGTAGGAATAATAGCACCAGAGATAATATTTGTTTCCGTTAAGTAAAGAATCAGAAACAGGCGCACGAATACCATCAATATCTACTGGAGGGGCAGCGATGAAGGCAATAATAAATACAGAAGTTGCGGTCAATAAGGTAGGGATCATCAAATCACCAAACCATTCGATGTCAAGACGATTTCTAATGCTAGTTATCCAGTTGCAGAAACGACCCCACGTGCTTGTACTTTCACGTCTCTCTAAAATTGCAGTCATGGTAAGATCTTGGTTTATTCAAAATGCAAAAACTCCCAAGCACACGTATTAACTAGAATATAGATAACAGAATGCTTGTTATTTAACAGTATAACATAGAATATACTCCCTCCGTTCCTAAATATAAGTCTTTTTAGAGATTTCAATGCGAAGTACATACGGAGCAAAATGAGTGAATCTACACTCAGAATATGTCTATATATTCTTTTTAGAGATTTCAATGCGGACTGCATAGGAGCAAAATGAGTGAATCTACACTCTAAAATATGTCTATATACATCCATATGTAGACCTTATTGAAATCTCTAAAAACACATATATTTAGGAACAGAGGGAGTATATACCAATGTGAACCAAGTCAGCCCAAAGATTGGCTATCCATATAACTAAATTAACCAAAGCTCTTTGGTGTGAACTGTCGCCAGAGCAGAAGGAGATGGCTGACATTGCTGCCGGCTGTTAGGGCGGCGGGCAGCCGGAGGTTGGCGACGTCTCAATAGAGGACGCGGTCGAGGACGAGGCGACGCCACCCTCGCCGGTGCATTGCGCCGTGACCATCGTCAAGGTCCGTGCCCATTACATGGACATGGTGCGGGAGGAGTGTCCTACAACCTCCAGCTGCCTTAGGAGCACCAGCAGGTGGAGGAGCATGTCAATGCCGGCAGGGAGATCACGCCTGACGCAGATGTGGTGGAGCAGGCGATGCTGCTCGAGTCCTACCACTTCGCCCGTTGGCGATATATACCGCCAGCGTCAGGCGGAACTAGAGGTCACCTACAAGGAGTTCGACGAGGAGGGAGACGAGGTGTGGGGCAAGACCGCCGACGAGGAGGACATCGTCAGCTCCGATGAGGCCGCGCCCCGCTGTCATGACCATGAAGCCGGCACGTCTGCGGGCGTCACCGACAATGAGGAAGAGTAGTGCATGGTAGGTCGTCGCCGCTCGAGTGCCAAGAAGGCCATCACTACTTCTAGTTTATATGAAATCCGCCACGTTTGCATGAATAACTTGCGGTTTACACGAATGTCATCTGGTTGGTACAAAATGTTGTTGAAATGTATGCAGGCAATGTTGGATGGTGGTCTCCGGCATTAGTGCCCCCCCCCCCCCCCCCCGGTCTGCGGATGGATGCAGGAGGAAATTTGCGGGTTGGTGGTGAAGATACTCTTAAGCTTGTGGATTATCAAGCTGTTACTTTCTCATCTTATTTTAGGTACAAACGTTGGTGCTGTTTTGCTTAGTTTGGAAGCATGAACATTATCATGTCTGTATTACTCTAAAAGTGTCATTCTTTGTTCATTGAGAGTCGTCGCGCACACCTCCAAGTGATGTCAGCGGATTAGGATCATTGCAAAGCATGTGTCAACGAGTTGTTCGCCAAGCTTGAAGACATCTGCACCAACCGATCCGAGCCCTTCGCACCGATTGACATTCAGCAACCGACATGTGTGGCATGCATACATCAGTGGGTGTGTATCAAGTGTGGTGTCCATGGTGACCGTACAATTTTTCTTTGCATGGGATGCAGGCTGTCGGTGGTAAAAGAGTTGCATTCTTGCGACGTGTGAGGCAACCACATTCTTCCCTGCAATACTTGGTGCATAGATTGTCAACGGTTGTGGCGATGGACAAAACTGGGGCTTTGTATTCTATGCGGTAGCAACCCCACCAAACTTTCAAAGGACGAAGATAATGGCGTAGTCATGCCCGATAGTGAGGCAAATTAGTATGGAGGGTCAATGAACTTCTATCATCGAATTATGGATCATCTATATTAGTTTAAGTTGAAGTGGGCATCGATGAAAGTTTGAGTTGAATGCATTATCTATGTAAGTTTGAGTTTAACTGGATCATCTACTCTTATATAAGTTGAAGTTGAAGTGAGCATCAATGTTGTACATGAACATTTATAAATGATCCAATTGAACTAAACTTAAATTATCCACCACAAACAAATTTATTTCATGGCATTACAATATATATGTATATATATATATATATATATATATATATATATATATATATATATATATATATACATAGATGCTCAAAACATGAAAACTTTTATAAATGATCCAATTGAACTAAACTTAAATTATCCACCAAAAACAAATTTTACATTGCTGCTCACTTCGACTCGAACTTATATAAGAGTAGATGATCCACTTAAACTCAAATTTACATAGATAATGCATTCAACTTAAACTTTTATCGATGCCCACTTCAATTAAAATTAGCATAGATGATCCATAATTCGATAATATAAGTTCATCGACCCTCCATACTAATTCGCCTCGCTATTGGGAGCAACTACTCCATTGTCATCGTCCTTTGAAAATCCGGCGGAGCTACGACCACATAGAATACAATACCCTGCTTTATCCAATGCCGCAACCGTTGCACAATCTTTGCACCAAGTATTGCGGGGATGAATATGGTTGCCTCACACGCCGCAAGAACGCAACTCTTTTGCAGTCGGCAGCCTGCACTTCACGCAAAGAAAAAATGTACGATTCCCATGGAAACCACACTTGATGCACACCCACAGATGTATGCATACCACACATGTCGATTGCTGAACATCGATCGATGCGGAGGGCTCAGATTGCTTGGTGCGGATGGCTTCAAGCTTGGTGAGAAACTTGTTGGCACGTACCTTGCGATGATCGTAATCCGCCAACATCACTTGGAGGCATGCGCGGTAACTCTCAGCGAACTCCTCGTTATTATTCATGACTTGATCACCTTCCACAACATCCAAGGGGTGTCTGTTTTGGCTTGACACCTCTGAAGGAAATGTGCCCTAGAGGCAATAATAAAGTTATTATTTATTTCCTTATATATCATGATAAAAGTTTATTATTCATGCTAGAATTGTATTAACCGGAAACATAATACATGTGTGGATACATAGACAAACAGAGTGTCACTAGTATGCCTCTACTTGACTAGCTTGTTAATCAAAGATGGTTAAGTTTCCTAACCATAGACAAAGAAGTTGTCATTTGATTAACAAGGTCACATCATTAGTTGAATGATCTGATTGACATGACCTATTCCATTAGCTTAGCACCCGATCGTTTAGTATGTTGCTATTGCTTTCTTCATGACTTATACATGATCCTTTGACTATGAGATTATGCAACTCCCGTTTACCGTAGGAACACTTTGTGTGCTACCAAACGTCACAACGTAACTGGGTGATTATAAAGGAGCTCTACAGGTGTCTCCGAAAGTATTTGTTGGGTTGGCGTATTTCGAGATTAGGATTTGTCACTCCGAATGTCGGAGAGGTATCTCAGGGCCTTCTCGGTAATGCACATCACATAAGCCTTGCAAGCATTGCAACCAATAAGATAGTTGCTAGATGATGTATTACGTAACGAGTAAAGAGACTTGCCGGTAACGAGATTGAACTAGGTATTGGATACCGACGATCGAATCTCGGGCAAGTAACATACCGATGACAAAGGGAACAACGTATGTTGTTATGCGGTCTGACCGATAAAGATCTTCGTAGAATGTGTAGGAGCCAATATGGGCATCCAGGTCCCGCTATTGGTTATTGACCAGAGATTTGTCTCAGTCATGTCTACAGTGTTCTCGAACCGTAGGGTCCGCACGCTTAAGGTTACGATGATAGTTATTATGAGTTTATGCATTTTGATGTACCGAAGTTAGTTCGGAGTCCCGGATAAGATCACGGACATGACGAGGAGTCTCGGAATGGTCGATACATAAAGATTGATATATTGGACGACTATATTCGGACATCAGAATGGTTCCGAGTGGTTTCGGATAAAACCGGAGTGCCGGAGGGGTTACCGGAACCCCCCGGGGAAGTAATGGGCCTTATTGGGCCCGAGGGGAGAGAGAGGGCTGCGGCCAGGAGGTGGCTCCCCCCCCCCCCATGGGGAGTCCGAATTGGACGAGGAGGGGGGGCGCGGCCCCCCTTTCCCTCTCCCTCTCCCTCTCTTTCCTTCCCCCCTCTCTTCCTAGTTGGACTAGGAAAGGGGAGTCCTACTCCCACTAGGAGGAGGACTCCCCCCTCCCTTTGGCGCGCCCCATAGGGTCGGCCAGCCTTCCCCCTTGCTCCTTTATATACGGGGGCAGGGGGCACCCTAGAACACACAAGTTGATCTTTGTGATCGTTCCTCAGCCGTGTGCGGTGCCCCCCTCCACCATATTCCACCTCGGTCATATTGTCGCAGTGCTTAGGCGAAGCCCTGCGTCGGTAGTTCATCAAGATCGTCACCAAGCCGTCGTGCTGACGAAACTCTTCCCCGAGAGCTTTGCTGGATCGGAGTCCGGAGAACGTCATCGAGCTGTACGTGTGTCAAGAACTCGGAGGCGCCGGAGTAACGGCGCTTGGATCGGTCGGATCGGGAGGAGGACGTACGACTACTTCCTCTACGTTGTGTCAACGCTTCCGCTTCGGTCTACGAGGGTACGTAGACAACACTCTCCCCTCTCGTTGCTATGCATCACCATGATCTTGCGTGTGCGTAGGAAATTTTTTGAAATTTCTACGTTCCCCAACAGTGGCATCCGAGCCTAGGTTTTTATGGTTTGATGTTATGCACGAGTAGAACACAAGTGAGTTGTGGACGATATAAGTCGTACTGCCTACCAGCATGTCATACTTTGGTTCGGCGGTATTGTTGGATGAAGCGGCCCGGACCGACATTACGCGTACGCTTACGCGAGACTGGTTCTACCGCCGTGCTTTGCACACAGGTGGCTGGCGGGTGTCAGTTTCTCCAACTTTAGTTGAACCAAGTATGGCTACGCCCGGTCCTTGAGAAGGTTAAAACGGAGTCTATTTGATAAACTATCGTTGTGGTTTTGATGCGTAGGTGAGATTGGTTCTTGCTTAAGCCCGTAGCAGCCACGTAAAATTTGCAACAAACAAAGTAGAGGACGTAAAATTTTATTGTATGAGATGATCATGTTTTGTAACCGAGTTATCGGCAACCGGCAGGAGCCGTATGGTTGTCGCTTTATTGTATGCAATGCAATCGCCCTGTAATGC
Source organism: Aegilops umbellulata (assembly GCA_032464435.1). Lineage (NCBI taxonomy): Eukaryota > Viridiplantae > Streptophyta > Magnoliopsida > Poales > Poaceae > Aegilops > Aegilops umbellulata. Next base: position 533,830,191 of record CP136059.1, read on the forward strand.
TTTACTTTATCACTAAGCGGTAGCGATAGTCGTAGAAGCATAAGATTGGCGAGACGACAATGATGCTACGATGGAGATCAAGGTGTCGCGCCGGTGACGATGGTGATCATGATGGTGCTACGGAGATGGAGATCACAAGCACACAAGATGATGATGGCCATATCATATCACTTATATTGATTGCATGTGATGTTTATCTTTTTATGCATCTTATCTTGCTTTGATTGACGGTAGCATTATAAGATGATCTCTCACTAAATTATCATAGTAATAGTGTTCTCCCTGAGTATGCACCGTTGCGAAAGTTCTTCGTGCTGAGACACCACGTGATGATCGGGTGTGATAGGCTCTACGTTCAAATACAACGGGTGCAAAACAGTTGCACACGCGGAATACTCAGGTTTAACTTGACGAGCCTAGCATATAACAGATATGGCCTCGGAACACGGAGACCGAAAGGTCGAGCATGAATCATATAGTAGATATGATCAACATAGTGATGTTCACCGTTGAAACTACTCCATCTCACGTGATGATCGGACATGGTTTAGTTGATTTGGATCACATGATCACTTAGAGGATTAGAGAGATGTCTATCTAAGTGGGAGTTCTTAAGTAATATGATTAATTGAACTTAAATTTATTAAGTAATATGATTAATTGAACTTAAATTTATCATGAACTTAGTCCCTAATAGTATCTTGCTTGTTTATGTTGATTGTAGATAGATGGCTCGTGCTGTTGTTCCGTTGAATTTTAATGCGTTCCTTGAGAAAGCAAAGTTGAAAGATGATGGTAGCAATTACACGGACTGGGTCCGTAACTTGAGGATTATCCTCATTGCTGCACAGAAGAGTTACGTCCTGGAAGCACCGCTGGGTGCCAGGCCTGCTGCTGGAGCTGCGCCAGATGTTATGAATGTCTGGCAGAGCAAAGCTGATGACTACTCGATAGTTCAGTGTGCCATGCTTTACGGCTTAGAACCGGGACTTCAACGACGTTTTGAACATCATGGAGCATATGAGATGTTCCAAGAGTTGAAGTTAATATTCCAACAGAATGCCCGGAATGAGAGATATGAAGTCTCCAATAAGTTCTATAGCTGCAAGATGGAGGAGAATGGTTTTGTCAGTGAGCATATACTCAGAATGTCTGGGTATTATAATCACTTGAATCAACTGGGAGTCAATCTTCCGGATGATTGTGTCATTGACAGAATTCTCCAATCACTGCCACCAAGCTACAAAGGCTTCGTGATGAACTATAATATGCAAGGGATAGATAAGACAATGCCCGAGCTCTTCGCAATGCTAAAAGCTGCGGAGGTAGAAATCAAGAAGGAGCATCAAGTGTTGATGGTCAATAAGACCACTAGTTTCAAAAAAAAGGGCAAAGGGAAGAAGAAGGGGAACTTCAAGAAGAACAGCAAACAAGTTGCTGCTCAAGAGAAGAAACCCAAGTCTGGACCTAAGCCTGAAACTGAGTGCTTCTACTGCAAGCAGACTGGTCACTGGAAGCGGAACTGCCCCAAGTATTTGGCGGATAAGAAGGATGGCAAGGTGAACAAAGGTATATGTGATATACATGTTATTGATGTGTACCTTACTAATGCTCGCAGTAGCACCTGGGTATTTGATACTGGTTCTGTTGCTAATATTTGCAACTCGAAACAGGGACTACGGATTAAGCGAAGATTGGTTAAGGACAAGGTGACGATGCGCGTGGGACACGGTTCCAAAGTCGATGTGATCGCAGTCGGCACGCTACCTCTACATCTACCTTCGGGATTAGTATTAGACCTGAATAATTGTTATTTGGTGCCAGCGTTAAGCATAAACATTATATCTGGATCTTGTTTGATGCGAGACGGTTATTCATTTAAATCAGAGAATAATGGTTGTTCTATTTATATGAGTAATATCTTTTATGGTCATGCACCCTTGAAGAGTGGTCTATTTTTGATGAATCTCGATAGTAGTGATACACATATTCATAGTGTTGAAACCAAAAGATGCAGAGTTGATAATGATAGTGCAACATATTTATGGCACTGCCGTTTAGGTCATATCGGTGTAAAACGCATGAAGAAACTCCATACTGATGGACTTTTGGAGCCACTTGATTATGAATCACTTGGCACTTGCGAATCGTGCCTCATGGGCAAGATGACCAAAACACCGTTCTCCGGTACTATGGAGAGAGCAACAGATTTATTGGAGATCATACATACAGATGTATGTGGTCCAATGAATGTTGAGGCTCGTGGCGGATATCGTTATTTTCTCACCTTCACAGATGATTTAAGCAGATATGGATATGTCTACTTAATGAAACATAAGTCTGAAACATTTGAAAAGTTCAAAGAATTTCAGAGTGAAGTTGAAAATCATCGTAACAAGAAAATAAAGTTTCTACGATCTGATCGTGGAGGAGAATATTTGAGTTACGAGTTTGGTCTACATTTGGAACAATGCAGAATAGTTTCGCAACTCACGCCACCCGGAACACCACAACGCAATGGTGTATCCGAACGTCGTAATCGTACTTTACTAGCTATGGTGCGATCTATGATGTCTCTTACAGATTTACCGCTATCGTTTTGCGGTTATGCTTTAGAGACGGCCGCATTCACGTTAAATAGGACACCGTCGAAATCCGTTGAGACGACGCCTTATGAACTATGGTTTAGCAAGAAACCAAAGTTGTCGTTTCTTAAAGTTTGGGGCAGCGATGCTTATGTGAAAAAGCTTCAACCTGATAAGCTCGAACCCAAATCGGAAAAATGTGTCTTCATAGGATATCCAAAAGAAACTGTTGGATACACCTTCTATCACAGATCCGAAGGCAAGACTTTTGTTGCTAAATTCGGAGTCTTTCTAGAAAAGGAGTTTCTCTCGAAAGAAGTGAGTGGAAGGAAAGTAGAACTTGATGAGGTAACTGTACCTGCTCCCTTATTGGAAAGTAGTACATCACAGAAATCTGTTTCTGTAGCACCTACACCAATTAGTGAGGAAGCTGATGATATTGATCATGAAACTTCAGATCAAGTTACTACAGAACCTCGTAGATCAACCAGAGTAAGATCCACACCAGAGTGGTACGGCAATCCCGTTCTGGAAGTCATGCTACTAGATCATGACGAACCTACGAACTATGAAGAAGCGATGGTGAGCCCAGATTCCGCAAAGTGGCTAGAAGCCATGAAATCTGAGATGGGATCCATGTATGACAACAAAGTGTGGACTTTGGTTGACTTGCCCGAGGGTCGGCAAGCAATAGAGAATAAGTGGATCTTTAAGAAGAAGACTGACGCTGATGGTAATGTTACTATCTACAAAGCTCGACTTGTTGCGAAAGGTTTTCGACAAGTTCAAGGGATTGACTACGATGAGACCTTCTCACCCGTAGCGATGCTTAAGTCTGTCCGAATCATGTTAGCAATTGCCGCATTTTATGATTATGAAATTTGGCAAATGGATGTAAAGACTGCATTCCTGAATGGATTTCTGGAAGAAGAGTTGTATATGATGCAACCAGAAGGTTTTATCGATCCAAAGGAAGCTAACAAAGTGTGCAAGCTCCAGCGATCCATTTATGGACTGGTGCAAGCATCTCGGAGTTGGAATAAACGCTTTGACAGTGTGATCAAAGCATTTCGGTTTGTACAGACTTTTGAAGAAGCCTGTATTTACAAGAAAGTGAGTGGGAGCTATGTAGCATTTCTCATATTATATGTAGATGACATATTACTGATTGGAAATGATATAGAATTTCTGGATAGCATAAAGGGATACTTGGATAAGAGTTTTTCAATGAAAGACCTCGGTGAAGCTGCTTACATATTGGGCATTAAGATCTATAGAGATAGATCAAGACGCTTAATTGGACTTTCACAAAGCACATACCTTGACAAAGTTTTGAAGAAGTTCAAAATGGATCAAGCAAAGAAAGGGTTCTTGCCTGTGTTACAAGGTGTGAAGTTGAGTAAGACTCAATGCCCGACCACTGCAGAAGATAGAGAGAAGATGAAAGATGTTCCCTATGCTTCAGCCATAGGCTCTATCATGTATGTAATGTTGTGTACCAGACCTGATGTGTGCCTTGCTATAAGTTTAGCAGGGAGGTACCAAAGTAATCCAGGAGTGGATCACTGGACAGCGGTCAAGAATATCCTGAAGTACCTGAAAAGGACTAAGGAAATTTTTCTCGTATATGGAGGTGACAAAGAGATCGTCGTAAACGGTTACGTTGATGCAAGCTTTGACACTGATCCGGACGATTCTAAATCGCAACCGGATACGTATTTACATTAAACGGTGGAGCTGTAAGTTGGTGCAGTTCTAAACAAAGCGTCGTGGCGGGATCTACATGTGAAGCGGAGTACATAGCTGCTTCGGAAGCAGCAAATGAAGGAGTCTGGATGAAGGAGTTCATATCCGATCTAGGTGTCATACCTAGTGCATCGGTTCCAATGAAAATCTTTTGTGACAATACTGGTGCAATTGCTTTGGCAAAGGAATCCAGATTTCACAAGAGAACCAAGCACATCAACAGACGCTTCAATTCCATCCGGGATTTGGTCCAGGTGGGAGACATAGAGATTTGCAAGATACATACGGATCTGAATGTAGCAGACCCGTTGACTAAGCCTCTTCCACGAGCAAAACATGATCAGCACCAAGACTCCATGGGTGTTAGAATCATTACTGTGTAATCTAGATTATTGACTCTAGTGGAAGTGGGAGACTGAAGGAAATGTGCCCTAGAGGCAATAATAAAGTTATTATTTATTTCCTTATATATCATGATAAATGTTTATTATTCATGCTAGAATTGTATTAACCGGAAACATAATACATGTGTGGATACATAGACAAACAGAGTGTCACTAGTATGCCTCTACTTGACTAGCTTGCTAATCAAAGATGGTTAAGTTTCCTAACCATAGACAAAGAAGTTGTCATTTGATTAACAAGGTCAGATCATTAGTTGAATGATCTGATTGACATGACCCATTCCATTAGCTTAGCACCCGATCGTTTAGTATGTTGCTATTGCTTTCTTCATGACTTATACATGATCCTTTGACTATGAGATTATGCAACTCCCGTTTACCGTAGGAACACTTTGTGTGCTACCAAACGTCACAACGTAACTGGGTGATTATAAAGGAGCTCTACAGGTGTCTCCGAAAGTATTTGTTGGGTTGGCGTATTTCGAGATTAGGATTTGTCACTCCGAATGTCGGAGAGGTATCTCAGGGCCTTCTCGGTAATGCACATCACATAAGCCTTGCAAGCATTGCAACCAATAAGATAGTTGCTAGATGATGTATTACGAAACGAGTAAAGAGACTTGCCGGTAACGAGATTGAACTAGGTATTGGATACCGAAGATCGAATCTCGGGCAAGTAACATACCAATGATAAAGGGAACAACGTATGTTGTTATGCGGTCTGACCGATAAAGATCTTCGTAGAATGTGTAGGAGCCAATATGGGCATCCAGGTCCCGCTATTGGTTATTGACCTGAGATTTGTCTCAGTCATGTCTACACTGTTCTCGAACCGTAGGGTCCGCACGCTTAAGGTTACAATGACAATTATTATGAGTTTATGCATTTTGATGTACCTAAGTTAGTTCGGAGTCCCGGATAAGATCACGGACATGACGAGGAGTCTCGGAATGGTCGAGACGTAAAGATTGATATATTGGACGACTATATTCGAACATCGGAATGGTTCCGAGTGGTTTCGGATAAAACCGGAGTGCCGGAGGGGTTACCGGAACCCCCCGGGGAAGTAATGGGCCTTATTGGGCCCGAGAGGAGAGAGAGGGCTGCGGCCAGGAGGTGGCGCCCCCCCCCCATGGGGAGTCCGAATTGGACAAGGAGGGGGGGCGGCCCCCTTTCCCTCTCCCTCTCCCTCTCTTTCCTTCCCCCCTCTCTTCCTAGTTGGACTAGGAAAGGGGAGTCCTACTCCCACTAGGAGGAGGACTCCCCCCTCCCTTTGGCGCGCCCCATAGGGTCGGCCGGCCTTCCCCCTTGCTCCTTTATATACGGGGGCAGGGGGCACCCTAGAACACACAAGTTGATCTTCGTGATCGTTCCTCAGCCGTGTGCGGTGCCCCCCTCCACCATATTCCACCTCGGTCATATTGTCGCAGTGCTTAGGCGAAGCCCTGCGTCGGTAGTTCATCAAGATCGTCACCACGCCGTCGTGCTGATGAAACTCTTCCCCGAGAGCTTTGCTAGATCGGATCCCGAAGAACGTCATCGAGTTGTACGTGTGTCAAGAACTCGGAGGCGCCGGAGTAACGGCGCTTGGATCGGTCGGATCGGGAGGAGGACGTACGACTACTTCCTCTACATTGTGTCAACGCTTCCGCTTCGGTCTACGAGGGTACGTAGACAACACTCTCCCCTCTCGTTGCTATGCATCACCATGATCTTGCGTGTGCGTAGGAATTTTTTTGAAATTTCTACGTTCCCCAACAACCTCCACCACGGCGGCCTCTCCATCCGAATCTGCCATGATCTGTTCCTCCACCACCACAGTCTCTCCACCCTCCTCACCTTCAGCCCTAGCTTCTGTTACTTCTGTGCTTGATAGAGTGCTTGATTCGTTTCTTTATATAGATGAAAGAAGAAGAAGAAGAAGAAGAATAAGAATAGCCGGCAAGAAGAGGAGTCAGAAGGAACGAGTGGAGCATGCAGATTGCCAAACGTGTGTTGGGGAACAAAGCATGAAAATAAAAAAAACTACGAACTCCCAAGATCTATCTAGGAGAAGCATAGCAACAAGAGGGAAGAGTGTGTCTACGTACCCTCGTAGACCGAAAGCGGAAGCATATATAACACGGTTGATGTAGTCATACTCTTCGCGATCCGATCATGATCCAGTCGATCTAGTGCCGAACGGGGACGGCGCCTCCAAGTTTAGCACATGTGCGGCTCGATGACGTCTCCCCCTCCTTGATCCAGACAGAGAAGGCGGAGAAGTAGATGGGATCACAACCAGCATGATGGCGTGGTGGTGATGGTGGTGGTGGAGCAATGGCAGCGCTTTGCTAAGCAAAAAAAACCGTGGATGTGAACTATGCTGGGAGGGAGAGACGGGGCAGAAGCCAAAGCCAATGTGTTGAGGTTGCTTGATGCGCCCCCTTACCTATATTTATATGCGTGGGAGGGCTCGGAGTCCAGCCCTACTCCTAATAGAAGGTCGCGCCAAGGGGGAGAGGACTTGGACTCCAAGTCCAATCCTATCCCTACTGGACTTCCCTTTTTCCCTTCCCTAGCCACATGGCCTTTTGAGGACTTGGTGCGCCTAGCCCAACAACGCCAGGGTGCCTCCCCTCAGCCCTTGGGACATGGTGGACGCACTTGTGGACTTCCGGACCCCTCCAAAATCCTTCGGAACCTTCTGGAAGCTTCCTAGTACAATACCGAAAATTTGCACCTTTTTTCGGAACCCAAAATATGACTTCCCATATATAAATCTTTACCTACCGACCATTCCGAGACTCCTCGTGACATCCCGGGTCTCATTTGGGACTCCGAACAACATTCGGTTACCAATCATCAAATATCCCGATACAACTCTAGCGTCAACGAACGTTAAGCGTGCGACCCTACGGGTCCGAGAATCATGTAGCCATGACCGAGACACCTCTCTGGTCAATAACCAATAGCGGGGCCTAGATGACCATATTGGTTCCTACATATTCGACGAAGCTCTTTTAACGGTTGAACCACGATGTCAAGGATTCGGTTAATCCCATATGTAATTCCCTTTGTCCGGCGATATGTTACTTTCCTGATATTCGATCGTCGGTATATCCATACCTAGTTCAATCTTGTTACCGACAAGTCTCTTTACTCATTCTGTAATACAAGGTCTCGTGACTAACTCATTAGCCACATTACTTGCAAGCTCTTTACGATGTTGTATTACCGAGAGGGCCCAGAGATATCTCTTCATCACACGGAGAGACTAATCCCAGTCTCGATCCATGCCAACTCAACAAACAGCATCGAAGATACTATAGAGCATCTTTATGATCACCCAGTTACGAAGTGACGTTTGATAGCACACAAGGTATTCCTCTGGTATCCGGGAGTTGCATGATCTCATGGTCTTAGGAATAGATACTTGACATGAAGAAAGCTATAGCAATAAACTCAAGTGATACAATCAAATGATAAGCTTACGGTTGGGTCTTGTCCATCACATCATTCTCCTAATGATGTGATCCCATTATCAAATGACAACTCATGTATATGGTTAGGAAAACTTAACCATCTTTGATCAACGAGCTAGTCTAGTAGAGGCTCACTAGGGACATGGTACTTGTTTATGTATCCACACATGTATTTAAGTTTCCGGTCAATACAATTCATACATGAATAATAAACCTTCATCGTGGACAAGGAAATATGATAATAACCAATGTATTATTGCCTCTAGGGCATATTTCCAACAACGTGTTCACAGATACCAAAAGTAAATCTTAACATGTAGCACAATTTGCTAACATGTTTTGAGCATCGTCTGGGTGTCAATCTTAACATCCTCTATATTATGTAAAATAATGGGTTTTTCTAACTTGAGAAACTACAACCACATGGTTATATCTTTGGAATTCAAAGTGGGGTTGTGGAAGGGTCGAGGGATTATGAGACACATGTGTCATTCACGGTGATGTCGTGCTTGGATTAGGGAGGTGAGATGGTGATGGAAGAAGTAGCAGTGTGACTTTAAAGGTATGTGTTGGTGATGATCGGTATCAAACCACAAGAATGCTTATGGCCCCGTAGCAACGCAGGAGCAATTACCTAGTTTGAATCAAAGGAGCTCTACACTTTTCTTTTGGTAAAACTGAGACCCTCCAAACAGGGCCATGCTCTGCGTGTTAATTAAGATCAAAGTATACCAGAGGGGCGTAAAAGTCCGTTATTTTTTGAAGAAGTAACCCCAGGAAATAATGAGATTATTACAAAGCAGTCTAGAAAAGGCACTTGCACCATCGAAAGCCGATAGGAGATACACGCGTCACTCTTGAGTATAGGCGTTGCCTCGGACTCCTAAGCTATCTCCAGATCACCGCCTATGACCAGAGATGAGCTATCCACGATGGGCTGATAGTCCAGCAGCGACCCGCGAGAGGGCAACACCGTCAATGGCCTATGACACTCTAACGACTCAGTCTTGGTCGCAGATTTGCAGCAATCATAGCAGCTTTGACGAAGCTCGGGGGGAACAAAACACCGATACCCTGTGTATTGTGGAAGCATATGCATCCGCGACCAGACCAGCAGAGACGCTTCACCGGCATAAGATTTCCCAACGATAAACCTAACAATAATAATATCTCTTTTTTCTTTTCCAAGCGACATTGAGTAGACTTTGGACCATTAGAGCATCTCCAATAACTTGTTGGTTAGCTTGTTGGTAAATATATCTATGTCATCAACAAACAATGTATTATACAAGTACTGCAGTGATTATATCTTGTATGTAAGGTTGATCAATGGGATGTGAGAGCATCTACAACTAGACCCCTCATATAAGGTTGATCAATGGGAGGTGAGAGTATCTTGTATATTGTCCTTGATCACTTTTTTCGACCTAACCAGATGACTACTTCGACCATCAGGTCCATGTGTAACAAGCAGGCCCATGTCTTATGCATGGCACGCGCCCGACTGGTGCACCCACATGTCCCACTCTCCCATGCCTAGCACCCTCTCTAGTTTAGTTAGTTGATGAGATGCACTCATTCAAGTAATTATATGCATTGTGGATGTAAACAGAACCAAGTGATGAATACAAGCACCATGATTCACACTTTGTTGGTAATCAAATTAATCCCCCGATCCTTCCCCTCTCCACTAAGAACTACAGTTCATGTGCAGCCACCATCAGTCCTGCGATGGCACCTCCATGGTGGTATGGGATTTTTCTCCTCCCCCTTCCCCTTGTGCCTCCCTCCATGCATCACATCAAGATAGTCAACTACATCCAATTCAAGCTCAAACATGTCGGCCAACAACTACAACATCCACCACATTCAACTACCTCCACCACATCGATATCAACATCGCCAATGCCATCCTCGGATCAGCACTCGATGCTCAATGCGGCCCTAAGTAACATGTTCATGTAGCCTAATCATAGGTATGACAATTGGTAATGACTTCTACGCCACCTAATTTGCAAGGGGGCATACTAAAAGAAATTGAGGAACAAAATAGAAGGCGAGGTGTTGGGATACCTAGATAGATAGGCTAGAACAATGCTATTGTATTTACACTACTTGTGTCCCGAATTATGTGGTGTGAACAAATTTATGTTGCTCTGATGGGGCGAGTGGGAGATGGTCTAGGCCTACTATTGGTTCAGGGCAGAGGAGGAGTGGATTGCCCATGATGCCTCTGGGTCACCTTATAGAATGATTGAGAGTTCTTCTTGCACCTCCGTACATCCAGCAGTTAAGATTTTGGTTAGTACTACTCTGAACGTGGGTCCCGATGATTGTGCCCCATCTGTGGAGATCTAGAGATGTGTGCATGAAGAACAAAGAGCTTTAAACCACCAAAAAATAGAGATGTTTCCCCTCCTTGGAAACATGTTGCCTTCGTTGGTCCTGCCATTTTGGAGACGTGATGATTTCTCGGTGGCGGGGCACCATTTTGCATTGCTTGCACGACCCTTGGCAACATTGTTGGCCCATGGGAGGATGCAAAGGCTTCGAAGTGTGCGGGATACAAACAGGAACAGGGAGGCAGTCTACTCGAGCAAGATGTGCTACATGCAATATTTCTGGGGTAACATGGGAAACAATTTTCACTCTTGTTCTCCCCTTGGTTGGCGCAACTCGAAGATTACACCCCTTAGCATGGTAAAGGATGGAGTGATATGCAAGTACTCGAGATCGAAATTTTTCCACATAAGTGCAAAGGGAACAAGTGAGTGATAGAATTGCGGCGTATACCACAAGACAGACTTGATAGAAGCTGGTTATGGGGTTATAATTTGCTACAAAATGGAAAATTTATCAGAGTATTTAAACTAAAATGTATTATGCATCTAACGGGAGCAATGAAAAGCACCTGATGTGTTGTCATGTAAGATTGCTTAACTCTTCGTGAGATTGGTGACATGAGACAGGTGATCCACAGAGAGATTTTACGACTGCAAGCAGATTGACGGATTCAGCAGCTTGATTTCATGAGATGTTATGGTAATGAACAGAGGTTAATACAAAAAACTAACAGATGTGGCATACCTGGCCATGTCGATATTTGGTGAACCCAAGCAGGCCTGGCCCATAGGCTGGGCAAAAGGGGTGATAACTCAGGGCCCCAAATATAAATTATACTAGCAAACACTATACAATTATACAATACATCTGAAACATTATTAAATTCAAAATAGTAGAGCCTCGATTAGCGGGAGCACAAGTTCACAATGCATACCAATAGTTTATATCACGTGAAGGCAAACCATTCCGACCAGCCAAGTTGAGTTTAAATACACTAGTTTATTTTTAGATGGATGTCTTAGTATCTAATGAAATTTATGATGACAAGAATTCAATTTTTAAATCAATGCACAACTTCTCATTTGAGAAACTGGTAAGAGATCTCATTTGCGCCAAATCAAACCAAGTGAATTTAGACGAGCATGTCAGATAATCAAATTATACGCAAAAGGACAATCAACAACTTTTTTGGTCTATCACTGAATAAACTTGCAAGTCACATTTGCTATGCCCTAGAAGTTTCTTTGAATTGGGTTGCCTAATATAAATTAAAAACCACTATTAAAATATTTGTTAGTGTGTTTATGATTTAGAAATCTCTCTATATATATGCAAATATATGAGTATACAATATATATTTTATGCAATATTATAAAATTAATTCGAATGATTTTTATATCAAAAAGGAGAATTTTTTATACATCATACAATTTAAATTTGACAAAATCAAAATTTTCAACGATATGCACTAAAAATTAAATACAATGAATAATATAAATATTATTTGCAAACATTGTTATGTGGCTAATTAATAGAAAATTGTATTAATTACAACTGCAATATGGTTCACTTAGTTTAAATAAGTATAAAAGTTCAGTATGAAAAACAATTGTTTCACATCCCCTGAGCAAGAAAATGGTTTGGTCATGCGTTCTTTCAGACTTCACACTTGTCGTCTTACTTCACCATACTCAACAAGTACCGACACAAGTCAATATAATAGAGAGAGAAAACAAAAACAATCTTCTAATTTCTCTTTCTTAATATAACCGAACCTTTTACGATAAATACAAGGATAAGCATTTTCTAGGCACGGTGTCCTCCTATGTGGCACCACTTGAAACCAAAATTATGAAACAAAATTAAATATAAGTCAAATTCCTAACAACTGTTTCAGAAATTTGAGTTTGCAAACAACTATTTCAGCATAATCAGTGATCCAGAAATGATGGAGGTTAAAACAATATAGACTAGCAGCGAGCAAACTCTACGATGAGAAAGAACCCGTCATGTACTAGCATTAACCTCCTCGGTATTAAAGCAGAATAATTACTAATATGTCACACAAAATACAGTGTTAATTGCTATCGAGTCTAACTCCGTCAATATCAGTCCAAAACATTTTCTTAATATTAGTGTCCAGCCTCGCTGACATTAACTAAATTAGTAAGGTACTTTACCACCCTACCATACCACACCGAATTAAATCTGAATCAACATGAATGGAAAGGATAAAATACAATGTAGTAAATACATTCTCTGACACACGGAGTAGTCGACTTTTCGGTTCTGATTATCATTTCAACCGATGAACATCGATTTAGCCCTTAATCTATCATTTATAAAAGCAAAAAATATCAATAATAAAATGTAATATTCTGCTAGGCAACATGTTACACATGGAAGTATTAAATATCACAACATAGGATTTGTGTTGTATACAGAACTTTACTACGAAACCCCGTGCAAATGAATCTAAGTAAAAATTCATATGGTCTGCAATCCTATGATTCAAACAACCCATGTAGGAATATGCAATATAGGGAGAGCATCGGGTTGGGGTACGACGGGTTGTTCGCAAACCTTGTCCTGCAGTGGTCAGGGTGAGCCACAGGATGACACACATAACTTGCGGCTGTGCGGCTGAAGAGAAGGCTTGAAAGCGCCATTGTGAAGTGCAGCCACCTGCAAAATTCGTTTGTAGAAGCAAAAAATGAGTTTCGATGCAAAATCAAGGCTTCCAAGTACTACATTAGTTTTAGTTGTTCGTTACCTGCGGCTGCAGTACTTGAACACTATGCTTCTTTCATCAGCGTTGGCAAACAGGTGACATGGGAATTTTTTTTCACTCTTCCCTGTTGTCTATATGATGAGTCAGATGATATTTTCATCATATTTTACTAGCTGGTAAATGTTTTGTTTGATTTTCATAGAACAACTGTGTGTGGTGCTTATCTTACAGAGAAGAATGTTTTAGCCAAAATATATATGTTCGATTCATGTGCCTTCTCCTTGCAAATGTCTGGTATGAAGATTTTCAAGTACCTATTGCTCAGAGGTCATCTGCTAATTACTCCACCAGCGTCGCCGTCGCTAATCATCATTAGTCTAATCCATCTGTATATTCTAGTACTACAATGGCTAGCAAGTTTCGAATGCATGCACGGCTAACGGCTAGCCAAGAAATTTTACAGCGTTTTGTGACGTAGCCAAACACGTCCTCTGTATCGTGAATACTTCAAAAAACGATGTTATATTAAAACCATGATATTTTGTACCTATATGCTAAATTACTGTAGTTTTTGATACTTTAGTTTTTATTGTACTTTGCTATCAAACAGAGCCATCTGTATGATAAACAAAGCATAGGAATAACTAATCTCGTAGGCATGTTTTTAACAAAATAATTAGCACAGTCACTTATACCGCTGCTCGTGCCTCAAACCGATTTTGTTGGCTGGGCTTGGAAAAAATCACGGAGCCCATAGGTACAGGAACTGTACGACCGCTCGCGCTCCTACCGTTGGCCGTCTTTTGCTCTGTTTTGCTAATTCTGTCCAGATTTTGTTCTGATTTCTATCTACCTTTTTCTCCAAGATTGATCTCGAGAATATTATGATTTTTAACCTTTACATATGCACAAGAGTCACATCTCGCTCATAATCAATCTACTCTCTAGCCTCTTCTGCATGCCACCTCTCCACCAAACTTTGTTTTACAGTATGAGTAAGTCATTCGCCGCCATCACCAATGAGAAGGGATCTTGCTCGACCTCTCCCTCCACCAAGATCATCCCTTTTCATAACTTGGAATAGATGATCCCGACGGGTTGGGAGGAATTCAAGAAGATGAGCATCAAGGAGGAGGTGCCGATGAAGGTGTAATCCAAGGAGGAGACGCCCGAGAAGGAGAAAGAAGAGCATGAAAAGGAAAATGAATAAGAAGGGATGAACAAGCAAGATGAGTATCCTCCAAATCCTTATCAGTTTAATATCTGTTGACGTATAAATGTATTGTCTAGTCTCTTCCATCAGATTGGTTTTTTTTATTGCATTGGCTAGAGCATGCACTTCTACATGGTATTAAAACTAAAACTAATGGACCTTGCAATCTCAATCTGTTGCAGCCACAACCTCTTACTTGACAGTTAGATGACATGCGCCATGTACCTTGCGGCGGAGTTCCGTACCCTCGTCCAGGGCAACCACACCATCACGGTGGACTGCCATCGTCTCCGGTCCCTCTCTGACGCTCTCTGCGATGCCGGTCAGCCATTCACCGATCAGACCCTCGTCCTGACCTGCCTACGTGGCCTCAGTCCGCGCTTCGCCGATATCGTGACCATGGTGATGATGCAAGTTCCCTTCCCTTCGTTCTTGCAGACGCAGTCACTACTTCTCCGTGAGACCCAGCTCGCAACGCCGTTGGCACCGCAGACTGCACTCTACAACAGCTATGGGCAGGGCTCCGGGAGCGGCACCGGCGGCACCAACCCTGATAACGACCGCAACTACGGCAGCAGCACACTAGCGGGTGGACATGGTCTCATTTGCTCACGTCCTGGTGCTCCTTCACACACGTCGTCTGCCTACGAGCCTGCGTACGCACCTGCTCCACAGGCGTACCTCACGCTCGTGTACGCTCCTAATCACAGGCGTACACCACGTCGTTGGCGCCGTTGCCTGGCCAGGCCTACGGCACCTATCATCCGTCGCCCGCGATTCCATACGGCAGCAGCACACCAGCTGGGGATTGCTCCGTTCTCACGGCAGCAACGAATACTACTTTCGAACTGTCCTCCGCCACTGGTGATTGGATCATGGATTCGGGGGCCACCTCACACATGGTCTCCCACACCGTTATACTTTCTTTTCCTTCACATACTCCTTCCTCCTGCCCTCATTGTGTACAGGCTCACCTATCAGTATTAATTCTCAAACATTTTGTAAAACCATTCAACCACATAGAAATGCCAACAAATATTGTGTTCACGTGAACCTCCTTGTGTACTATACTTACTCCCTCCTAGAACTAGTCAACTAGCGAGCATGGATCAAAGGGCCTTTGGTCGCGGTTCGCAACTGCCATTAGTCGCGGTTGCGCAACCGCGACCAAACAGGCGGGACTAAAGGCTTCCCCCTTTAGTCGCGGTTGCTTAAGAACCGCGACTAAAGGCCCGTCCACGTGGGCGCCAGGTGGCCGTCGGGGCGGAGGACCTTTAGTCGCGGTTCTTCTGGCCAACCGCGACTAAAGACCGCCGCAGGTTTAGGGTTTTAGCCCCCCCCCCTAAACCTGCCCCCCCCCCCCTAAACTTGTTTTCTGTTTAATTTGTATTGTTTTATTTCTTTTATGCTTTATTTTAATTTTGAAGGAGTTTCACATATTCTACGCTACTACATACATGCATATGAATGTACAATTTCAAACAAATTTGAAATTAGAACCAAAAAGAATTCAAGAGGAATATACAGTATATATTAAATATCATCGGATGACCATATACAATTTTGAACAAGTTTCCATACATAATTTAATGCATATAAAGTTCTACGTCCTCGTAATGGTGTTCTCCTTTAGGATGGAGGACTTCCCTCCTGAACCATCCAGCTAGTTCCTCTTGAAGTGGTCGGAAGCGAGCTTCTGGACTAAGCATCATCCGGAGGTTATTCCTCTGAGCATTGGTATCACTCGGAACCCGCTCAGAGGTGTATCTCCGGATCATCTCACAGACATAGTATCCACATAGATTGGTTCCCGCTGGCTGAATATCCCCAGCATTCTTAGCCTTTGACTTTTTGAATTCTATCTCTTTTTTGAATTCACCGACCTTTGTATCTACGAACCGTCTCCAAACCCTACGAGTCAAAGAAAATTAAATGAACAAGAGAGTTATTAGTTACTTGATATTAGGAAATGAACGAAATAGGCCGATCGATATAGAGCGCAAATGAATGAAAATAATTACTTCTGCAGCATTCTTCTCATGTCGCCCCAAAGCTTTGGATCCATATTCAGAGAGTCGTGGACGAGACATTCTGAGGTGTCAACTTTAATTACTAGCAGAATCCAGTGGAACCTGCGGACACGATACATGCACAGTACGTCATGCATAACTCATCGATTAGCCGGCCACATACCATGCATGGAGTAAACAAAAGAGAATGTGCTCAAGACAGAAACACTCACCCAAAATGGTAAGGAAATAGAATATCACTTTTGAGTTCCTGCTTTGTAAGAAACTGCCACAGGTCTGCCTCCATGTCGGTGGGGTGATGCCGCAACACATATCCATTAATGATGTGTGGGTCAATGAACCCAACATCATGGATGTTCCTTACTCTGCATTCCTTAATCTTCATTCTGCATGTATAATAGCGGACACAACAATATAGTTAGGACATATATATAGTGCAGGCAATATGAACGAGATGGGGTAGAAATAAATCACTTACAGAACGTAGCAACTGATGATAGATTTGTCGAGCTCGCGCAGATTGAAAAGGTGGAACAATTCACTCAGATGAATTTGTACATAGTAATGTTTGAAATGATGCTCATATCTAACTTCCGCATAAATATATTCGTTGGCGTTTTTATTTTTTATGTAACCCTTGTACCATTTCAGCAGACCTTTCATTTGTGGAGGTAGATCCTGTTCCTGCGCAGGCTCGACGAGAGGCCCATTCTTCACATATGTAATTACTACCTCCTTCACTGGCGCCTCATCAAGGCCTAACAGTTCACGAAGAGTAATACCTAAGTTGGCCGCTTGTTCTCTGGCACTCGTTACAGTCAATCCAAGTGCTGCCGCAGCTGCTATGATATCGGGGTCATCCGGACCGGCGGCTTTCACTATAAGCGGGGCAATCGATTGTTTACTTTGTTCCCCGAGCTGGGCAACTCGTTTACTTTGTTCCGGATCGGGGTCATCCGCCCGCTCTTTCTTCTCCTTCAACATGAGTGCCTGCCTACGAAGTTCACGTGCATAGTCCTCAGGCAGATTCTTCGCGGCTTGGGACGGTGTGCTCAAAAATGACTTAGCCCACTTCTTTTGCTCATCAGAAAATACTGGCTTGGGCTCGGGCTCTCTTTTCTTCTTGCAGTCCGCCTTCCATTTCTCAAGATCACCAGCCGCGGCCGCGGCAGTTTCCTCGGCACTACGTTCCCAAGGCCTTGTGGGGAGAGGCTTCAGTGATGGCTCCGGTACCTTTGTGGTCTTAGGTACATAAGGGTCGGGGTTAATAATCCAGGACTGCTTCTGCTTCTTTGCCGGAGGTGGATTGGGGGGCGGCGTCTGATCACCCGCCGGACGAGGACTGGGGGGCGGCGTCTGATCACCCGCCGGACGTTGTGGACTGGGAGGCGTCGGCTGACGTGACGGAGGTGTAGGTGAACCGCCACCACCACCACCACCACCGCCACCGCCACCACCACCACCGTAGGGGGGTGGACTTGTTGTCCTTGGCGCCTCGCCTGGAAACTTGATAAACTTCTTTTGCCATAGAATGAAATGGCGCTTGACATCTCCAAGTCTTTTCTCCCCTTCAGGTGTAGCAATGTCAATCTCCAGGTCCTCAAACCCTTGGACTATGTCCTCCACCGTGACACGAGCATAGCCATCTTGAATGGGGTTGTTGTGGTGGAGTGCTCCAGGTAAACATGGTAAAGCACTGCCGATGGCTACCTTCATGGACATGTTCCCGATAGGATAATACAGATGACATTCTTTCCTCTCCTTTATATCGTCCACGGGGTAGCGAGGAGGCTCCGGTGCAGTAATTTCGACCACCAGAGGCTCCGGTGCAGTAATTTCGATCGTCGGTGCATCTGCACCAGCCGGTGGTGCCTCCGTGGAAGCCACGCTGCTTCTCCGCTGCTGGCTTTCGAGATCCGCTGGATGATCTTCATGCTGCGCCCAAGCTGCATCTCTTTCGGCTACTAGTACACTCACGGTTTTCTTCATCACATCCATTTCCGATGCCAACCGCGCCACAACATCTGCTTCCCGATCCATCTTTCTCTTACGGCTTCTGTAACCGTACGGGTCATCATTCTGGGGCAACCCTATTTTCCACGGAATGTGCCCCATGCCTCGTACACGTTCTCCGTGTTCAGGATTCCCGAGGGCTTTTGTCAGTGCGTCGTTCTCTCTGTTGAACTTGATCTTCCCCTCTTGAGCATCCCTCATTGCGTCAATAAGGGCTTGGGTGGGTTTAATTATTTTGCCCTGGTAAACACACTCCCCTGTCTCCGGGTTCAGCGTTCCCCCATGCCCGTACCACCAGCTTTTGGCCCTTGGGTCCCATCCCTCCGTACCTGGACGGATTCCTCGCGCCCTCAGCTCGTTCTCCATCTTCTCCAACCTAGGCTGCCAAAGGCGATACCCTCCTGGCCCCATAATATGATTGTACTCCTTCTTAGCCGCATTTTCCTTATTTTTTTCGATATTTGAATGAACTGCTCCGATTTCTTTTGCTTCACAAATTCTGGCCAATCATGTTTCAGTTTCTCATATTGTCCTTTGAAATCCGGAGTCTTATTCTGCTTGACAAAGTCATGGTTTAGATTTTGCTTGAATTTTCGGAATGCGTCGGCCATCTTATGAAGAGCGAACTGTTTGACTAGCCTCCTCCTCTCCTTGTTTTCCTCAATCTTGTTACCCTCCTCATCGAATTTGTTGTATTCCGGAGGTAGAACGAAATGTTCCATAAGCTTCTTGAAGCAATCTTTTTTTGTTCTCTTATCGACAAAAGTGAAACCAGCAATTCGTGCCTTCTTTGGCTCATTCCACTCCTGGACGGTGATCCAGACGTTGTCTCTAACAACGGCTCCGCATTGGCTGACAAACTTGATGGCGTTCTTGCGGGGCTCCAGCGGCCTGCCGGTTGCACTGTCGACAACCTCGATGGTGCATGTTTCTCCTTGTTTCATCGTCTTGGTTGCGCCACGCTTTGACGACGTACTCGATTGTTTCGACGATCCGGCCGAGGGCTAAAATAAGAAAGAGAGTCGCGCCCGTTAGTACACACATATTTATTCAAATCAGTTAGTTTGTATCACCAGAGGCTCAATGTATATATATACCTCGGCGCCGGAGGTGGTTGCTACTTCCATTTGAAGATCGTCGTTTATCGACGTTTGTTCGGCATCATCTTGCTGACGGCGCCCTTCATCTTCACCGTCAAGGTTCAGATAAGAAGAGACATCATCTTCTTCTTGTCCGGTCGGCACATATAGAATATCGCTGTTTATGATGCCGAACATATGTGCTTCACCGTCCGGATCATAGTTGTCCATAATCGGGTCAGCTCTATCGTCCGCCATTATGTCAGTCCTGAAAACATGTAGTAAAAACAAATTAATTAAGTGAAGAAGGGGGGCGGTGGCGGTGGCGGTGGCGAAAGGGCGGTGGCAAAAGGAGGGGGCGAGGAAGGGGTGGGAGAGGGTGTCGCGGTAGAGCGCGAGACGGGGCGGCAGACGACGGCGTCACGGAGAGGGAGGCGAGGACAACACACATGTATAACCCTCGCCATTTGGTTAATTATCAAATTTTACGGTTTTTTGTTAATTATCAAGTTTTAAGTTACTTTTTTTCTTCTTCCTTTTTCTTTCTTCTTTCTTTGGGTTTTCATTTGGTTTTCTTTTTTTTCTTCTTCCTTTTTCTTTCTTGTTTTTTCTTCTTCCTTTTTCTTTCTTCTTTCTTTCTTCTTTCTTTCTTCTTTCTTTTTTTCTTCTTCCTTTTTCTTCTTTCTTTTTTTCTTCTTCATTTTTCTTTCTTCTTTCTTTCTTCTTTCTTTTTTTCTTCTTCCTTTTTTCTTCTTCCTTTTTTTTCTTCTTCCTTTTTTTTCTTCTTTCTTTTGGTTTTGTTTTGTTTTCTTTTTTTTCTTCTTCCTTTTTCTTTCTTCTTTTTTTCTTCTTCCTTTTTCTTTCTTCTTTTTTTCTTCTTCCTTTTTCTTTCTTCTTTCTTTCTTCTTTCTTTTTTTCTTCTTCCTTTTTTTCTTCTTCCTTTTATCTTCTTCCTTTTTTTCTTCTTCCTTTTTTTTCTTGTTTCTTTTGGTTTTGTTTTGTTTTCTTTTTTTTTTCTTCCTTTTTCTTTCTTCTTGTTTTTTTTTCTTGTTTCCTTTTGTTGGGGAACGTAGTAATTTAAAAAAAAATCCTATGCACACGCAAGATCATGGTGATGCATAGCAACGAGAAGGGAGAGTGTTGTCTACGTACCCTCGTAGACCGAAGCGGAAGCGTTGACACAACGTAGAGGAAGTAGTCGTACGTTCTCCTCGCGATCCAACCGATCACAGCACCGTTACTCCGGCACCTCCGAGTTCTTGGCACACGTTCAGCTCGATGACGATCCCCGGGCTCCGATCCAGCAAAGCGTCGGGGAAGAGTTCCGTCAGCACGACGGCGTGGTGACGATCTTGATGTGTTACCGGCGCAGGGCTTCGCCTAAGCACTGCAACGATATTACCGAGGTGGAATTTGGTGGAAGGGGGCACCGCACACGGCTAAGGAACGATCCGTAGATCAACTTGTGTGTCCTTGGGGTGCCCCCTGCCCCCGTATATAAAGGAGCCAAGGGGGAGGGCTGGCCGGCCAAGCCTGGCGCGCCAGGAGAGTCCTACTCCCTCTAGGAGTAGGATTCCCCCCCCCCCCCAATCCTAGTTGGACTAGGATTCTCCAAGGGGGAGAGAGAGAGAGAGGGGGCGCCCACCTTTCCTAGTCCTAATAGGACTAGGGAAAGGGGGGGAGGCGCGCAGCCCATGAGGGCAGCCCTCTCACCTCTCCTCCAAGGCCCATGTTGGCCCATTATGCTCCCGGGGGGTTCCGGTAACCCTCCCGGTATTCCGGTAAAATCCTGATTTCACCTGGAATGCATCCGATGTCCAAACATAGGCTTCCAATATATCATTCTTTACGTCTCGACCATTTCGAGACTCCTCGTCATGTCCGTGATCACATCCGGGACCCCGATCTCCTTCGGTACATCAAAATGCATAAACTCATAATAACTGTCATCGTAACGTTAAGCGTGCGGGCCCTACGGTTCGAGAACAATGTAGACATGACCGAGACACGTCTCCGGTCAATAACCAATAGCGGGACCTGGATGCCCATATTGGCTCCTACATATTCTACGAAGATCTTTATCGGTCAGACCGCATAACAACATACGTTGTTCCCTTTGTCATCGGTATGTTACTTGCCCGAGATTCGATCGTCGGTATCCAATACCCAGTTCAATCTCGTTACTGGCAAGTCTCTTTACTCGTTCCGTAATACATCATCTCGCAACTAACTCATTGGTTGCAATGCTTGCAAGGCTTTATGTGATGTGCATTACCGAGAAGGCCCTGAGATACCTCTCCGACAATCGGAGTGACAAATCCTAATCTCGAAATACGCCAACCCAATATGTACCTTCGGAGACACCTGTAGAGCACCTTTATAATCACCCAGTTACATTGTGACGTTTGGTAGCACACAAAGTGTTCCTACGGTAAACGGGAGTTGCATAATCTCATAGTTAAAGGAACATGTATAAGTCATGGATAAAAGCAATAGCAACATACTAAACGATCGGGTGCTATGCTAATGGAATGGGTCATGTCAATCAGATCATTCAACTAATGATGTGATCTCGTTAATCAAATAACAACTCTTTGTTCATGGCTAGGAAACATAACCATCTTTGATTAATGAGCTAGTCAAGTAGAGGCATACTAGTGACACTCTGTTTGTCTATGTATTCACACATGTATTATGTTTCCAGTTAATACAATTCTAGCATGAATAATAAACATTTATCATGATATAAGGAAATAAATAATAACTTTATTATTGCCTCTAGGGCATATTTCCTTCAGTCTCCCACTTGCACTAGAGTCAATAATCTAGATTACAAAGTAATGATTCTAACACCCATGGAGTCTTGGTGCTGATCATGTTTTGCTCGTGGAAGAGGCTTAGTCAACGGGTCTGCAACATTCAGATCCGTATGTATCTTGCATATCTCTATGTCTCCCACCTGGACCAAATCCCGGATGGAGTTGAAGCGTCTTTTGATGTGTTTGGTTCTTTTGTGAAATCTGGATTCCTTTGCCAAGGCAATTGCACCAGTATTGTCACAAAAGATTTTCATTGGACCCGATACGCTAGGTACAACACCTAGATCGGATATGAACTCCTTCATCCAGACTCCTTCATTAGCTGCTTCCGAAGCGGCTATGTACTCAGCTTCACATGTAGATCCCGCCACGACGCTTTGTTTAGAACTGCACCAACTGACAGCTCCACCGTTTAATGTAAATACGTATCCGGTTTGCGATTTAGAATCGTCCGGATCAGTGTCAAAGCTTGCATCGACGTAACCGTTTACGACGAGCTCTTTGTCACCTCCATAAATGAGAAACATATCCTTAGTCCTTCTCAAGTACTTAAGGATGTTCTTGACCGCTGTCCAGTGATCCACTCCTGGATTACTTTGGTACCTGCCTGCTAAACTTACAGCAAGGCACACATCAGGTCTGGTACACAGCATTGCATACATGATAGAGCCTATGGCTGAAGCATAGGGAACATTTTTCATTTTCTCTCTATCTTCTGCGGTGGTCGGGCATTGAGTCTTACTCAACTTCACACCTTGTGCCACAGGCAAGAATCCTTTCTTTGCCTGATCCATTTTGAACTTTTTCAAAATTTTGTCAAGGTATGTGCTTTGCGAAAGTCCTATTAAGCGTCTTGATCTATCTCTATAGATCTTAATGCCCAATATGTAAGCAGCTTCACCGAGGTCTTTCATTGAAAAACTCTTATTCAAGTATCCCTTTATGCTATCCAGAAATTCTATATTATTTCCGATCAGTAATATGTCATCCACATATAATATCAGAAATGCTACAGAGCTCCCACTCACTTTCTTGTAAATATAGGCTTCTCCAAAAGTCTGTATAAAACCAAATGCTTTGATCACACTATCAAAGCGTTTATTCCAACTCCGAGAGGCTTGCACCAGTCCATATATGGATCGCTGGAGCTTGCACACTTTGTTAGCTCCCTTTGGATCGACAAAACCTTCTGGTTGCATCATATACAACTCTTCTTCCAGAAATCCATTCAGGAATGCAGTTTTGACATCCATTTGCCAAATTTCATAATCATAAAATGCGGCAATTGCTAACATGATTCGGACAGACTTAAGCATCGCTACGGGTGAGAAAGTCTCATCGTAGTCAATCCCTTGAACTTGTCGAAAACCTTTTGCAACAAGTCGAGCTTTATAGACAGTAACATTACCATCAGCGTCAGTCTTCTTCTTAAAAATCCATTTATTCTCAATTGCTTGCCGATCATCGGGCAAGTCAACCAAAGTCCACACTTTGTTCTCATACATGGATCCCATCTCAGATTTCATGGCCTCAAGCCACTTTGCGGAATCTGGGCTCACCATCGCTTCTTCATAGTTCGTAGGTTCATCATGGTCTAGTAACATGACTTCCAAAATAGGATTACCGTACCACTCTGGTGCGGATCTTACTCTGGTTGATCTACGAAGTTCAGTAGAAACTTGATCTGAAGTTTCATGATCATTATCATTAGCTTCCTCCCTATTTGGTGTAGGTGTCACAGAAACTGATTTCTGTGACATACTACTTCTCAATAAGGGAGTAGATACAGTTATCTCATCAAGTTCTACTTTCCTCCCACTCACTTCTTTCGAGAGAAACTCCTTCTCTACAAAGTTTCCGACTTTAGCAACAAAAATTTTGCCTTCGGATCTGTGATAGAAGGTATACCCAAGAGTCTCCTTTGGGTATCCTATGAAGACACATTTTTCCGATTTGGGTTCGAGCTTATCAGGTTGAAGCTTTTTCACCTAAGCATCGCAGCCCCAAACTTTAAGAAACGACAACTTTGGTTTCTTGCCAAACCACAGTTCATAAGGCGTCGTCTCAACGGATTTTGATGGTGCCCTATTTAACGTGAATGCGGCCGTCTCTAAAGCATAACCCCAAAACGATAGCGGTAAATCGGTAAGAGACATCATAGATCGTACCATATCCAGTAAAGTACGATTACGACGTTCGGACACACCATTACGTTGTGGTGTTCCGGGTGGCGTGAGTTGCGAAACTATTCCGCATTGTTTCAAATGTAGACCAAACTCGTAACTCAAATATTCTCCTCCACGATCAGATCGTAGAAACTTTATTTTCTTGTTACGATGATTTTCCACTTCACTCTGAAATTCTTTGAACTTTTCAAATGTTTCAGACTTGTGTTTCATTAAGTAGATATACCCATATCTTCTTAAATCATCAGTGAAGGTGAGAAAATAACGATATCCGCCACGAGCCTCAACATTCATTGGACCACATACATCAGTATGTATGATTTCCAATAAATCTGTTGCTCTCTCCACATTACCGGAGAACGGTGTTTTAGTCATCTTGCCCATAAGGCACGGTTCGCAAGTGCCAAGTGATTCATAATCAAGTGACTCCAAAAGTCCATCAGTATGGAGTTTCTTCATGTGTTTTACACCGATATGACCTAAACGGCAGTGCCACAAATAAGTTGCACTATCATTATCAACTCTGCATCTTTTGGCTTCAACATTATGAATATGTGTATTACTACTATCGAGATTAAGTAAGAACAAACCATTCTTTAATGGTGCATGACCATAAAAGATATTACTCATATAAATAGAACAACCATTATTCTCTGATTTAAATGAATAACCGTCTCGCATCAAACAAGATCCAGATATAATGTTCATGCTCAACGCTGGTACTAAATAACAATTATTTAGATCTAATATTAATCCCGAAGGTAGATGTAGAGGTAGCGTGCCGACCGCGATCACATCGACTTTGGAACCATTTCCCACGCGCATCGTCACCTCGTCCTTAGCCAATCTTCGCTTAATCCGCAGCCCCTGTTTTGAGTTGCAAATATTAGCAACAGAACCAGTATCAAATACCCAGGTGCTACTGCGAGAATTAGTAAGGTACACATCAATAACATGTATATCATATATACCTTTGTTAACCTTGCCATCCTTCTTATCCGCCAAATACTTGGGGCAGTTCCGCTTCCAGTGACCAGTCAGCTTGCAATAGAAGCACTCAGTTTCAGGCATAGGTCCAGACTTGGGTTTCTTCTCTTGATTAGCAACTTGCTTGCTGTTCTTTTTGAAGTTCCCCTTTTTCTTCCCTTTGCCCTTTTTCTTGAAACTAGTGGTTTTGTTAACCATCAACACTTGATGCTCCTTTTTGATTTCTACCTCCGCGGCTTTCAGCATCGCGAAGAGCTCGGGCATAGTTTTGGTCATCCCTTGCATATTATAGTTCATCACGAAGCTCTTGTAGCTTGGTGGCAGTGATTGGAGAATTCTGTCAATGACGCAATCATCCGGAAGATTAACTCCCAGTTGAATCAAGTGATTGTTATACCCAGACATTCTGAGTATATGCTCACTGACAGAACCATTCTCCTCCATTTTACAGCTATAGAACTTATTGGAGATTTCATATCTCTCAATCCGGGCATTTGCTTGAAATATTAACTTCAACTCCTGGAACATCTCATATGCTCCATGGTGTTCAAAACGTCGTTGAAGTCCCGGTTCTAAGCCGTAAAGCATGGCACACTGAACTATAGAGTAGTCATCAGCTTTGCTTTGCCAGACGTTCACAACATCTGGCGTAGCTCTTGCACCAGGCCTGGCACCTAGCGGTGCTTCCAGGACGTAATTTTTCTGTGCAGCAATGAGGATAATCCTCAAGTTACGGACCCAGTCCGTGTAATTGCTACCATCATCTTTCAACTTTGCTTTCTCAAGGAACGCATTAAAATTCAACGGAACAACAGCACGAGCCATCTATCTACACAACATAGACAAGCAAGATACTATCAGGTACTAAGTTCATGATAAATTTAAGTTCAATTAATCATATTACTTAAGGACTCCCACTTAGATAGATATCCCTCTAATCCTCTAAGTGATCACGTGATCCAAATCAACTAAACCATGACCGATCATCACGTGAAATGGCTTAGTCTTCAATGGTGAACATCATTATGTTGATCATATCTACTATATGATTCACGCTCGACCTTTCGGTCTCCGTGTTCCGAGGTCATATCTTATATGCATAGCTCGTCAAGTATAACCTGAGTATTCCGCGTGTGCAACTGTTTTGCACCCGTTGTATTTGAACGTAGAGCCTATCACACCCGATCATCACGTGGTGTCTCAGCACGAAGAACTTTTGCAACGGTGCATACTCAGGGAGAACACTTCTTGATAATTTAGTGAGAGATCATCTTATAATGCTACCGTCAATCAAAGCAAGATAAGATGCATAAAAAAAGATAAACATCACATGTAATCAATATAAGTGATATGATATGGCCATCATCATCTCGTGCTTGTGATCTCCATCTTCGAAGCACCGTCATGATCACCATCGTCACCGGCGCGACACCTTGATCTCCATCGTAGCATCGTTGTCGTCTCGCCAATCTTATGCTTCCACGACTATCACTACCGCTTAGTAATAAAGTAAAGCATTACATCGCGATTGCATTGCATACAATAAAGCGACAACCATATGGCTCCTGCCAATTGCCGATAACTCGGTTACAAAACACGATCATCTCATACAATAAAATTTAGCATCATGTCTTGACCATATCACATCACAACATGCCCTGCAAAAACAAGTTAGACGTCCTCTACTTTGTTGTTGCAAGTTTTACGTGGCTGCTACGGGCTTAAGCAAGAACTCATCTTACCTACGCATCAAAACCACAACGATAGTTTGTCAAATAGACTCCGTTTTAACCTTCTCAAGGACTGGGCGTAGCCACACTCGGTTCAACTAAAGTTGGAGAGACAGTCTTCCGCAAGCCATCTATGTGCAAAGCACGTCGAGGGAACCGGTCTCGCGTAAGAGTACGGGTAAGGTTGGTCCGGATCGTCTCGTCCAACAATACCGCCGAACCAAAGTATGACATGCTGGTAGGCAGTATGACTTATATCGCCCACAACTCACTTGTGTTCTACTCGTGCAAATAACATCAAACCATAAAAACCTGGCTCTGATACCACTGTTGGGGAACGTAGTAATTTCAAAAAAAAAATCCTACGCACACGCAAGATCATGGTGATGCATAGCAACGAGAAGGGAGAGTGTTGTCTACGTACCCTCGTAGACCGAAGCGGAAGCATTGACACAACGTAGAGGAAGTAGTCGTACGTTCTCCTTGCGATCCAACCGATCACAGCACCGTTACTCCGGCACCTCCGAGTTCTTGGCACACGTTCAGCTCGATGACGATCCCCGAGCTCCGATCCAGCAAAGCGTCGGGGAAGAGTTCCGTCAGCACGACGGCGTGGTGACGATCTTGATGTGTTACCGGCGCAGGGCTTCGCCTAAGCACTGCAACGATATTACCGAGGTGGAATTTGGTGGAAGGGGGCACCGCACACGGCTAAGGAACGATCCGTAGATCAACTTGTGTGTCCTTGGGGTGCCCCCTGCCCCCGTATATAAAGGAGCCAAGGGGGAGGGGCTGGCCGTCCAAGCCTGGCGCGCCAGGAGAGTCCTACTCCCTCTGGGAGTAGGATTCCCCCCCCCCAATCCTAGTTGGACTAGGATTCTCCAAGGGGGAGAGAGAGAGAGAGGGGGCGCCCACCTTTCCTAGTCCTAATAGGACTATGGAAAGGGGGAGGCGCGCAGCCCATGAGGGCAGCCCTCTCACCTTTCCTCCAAGGCCCATGTTGGCCCATTATGCTCCCGGGGGGTTCCGGTAACCCTCCCGGTATTCCGGTAAAATCCTGATTTCACTTGGAATGCATCCGATGTCCAAACATAGGCTTCCAATATATCATTCTTTACGTCTCGACCATTTCGAGACTCCTCGTCATGTCCGTGATCACATCCGGGACCCCAAACTCCTTCGGTACATCAAAATGCATAAACTCATAATAACTGTCATCGTAACGTTAAGCGTGCGGACCCTACGGTTCGAGAACAATGTAGACATGACCGAGACACGTCTCCGGTCAATAACCAATAGCGGGACCTGGATGCCCATATTGGCTCCTACATATTCTACGAAGATCTTTATCGGTCAGACCGCATAACAACATACGTTGTTCCCTTTGTCATCGGTATGTTACTTGCCCGAGATTCGATCGTCGGTATCCAATACCCAGTTCAATCTCGTTACTGGCAAGTCTCTTTACTCGTTCCGTAATACATCATCTCGCAACTAACTCATTGGTTGCAATGCTTGCAAGGCTTTATGTGATGTGCATTACCGAGAAGGCCCTGAGATACCTCTCCGACAATCGGAGTGACAAATCCTAATCTCGAAATACGCCAACCCAATATGTACCTTCGGAGACACCTGTAGAGCACCTTTATAATCACCCAGTTACGTTGTGACGTTTGGTAGCACACAAAGTGTTCCTACGGTAAACGGGAGTTGCATAATCTCATAGTTAAAGGAACATGTATAAGTCATGGATAAAAGCAATAGCAACATACTGAACGATCGGGTGCTATGCTAATGGAATGGGTCATGTCAATCAGATCATTCAACTAATGATGTGATCTCGTTAATCAAATAACAACTCTTTGTTCATGGCTAGGAAACATAACCATCTTTGATTAATGAACTAGTCAAGTAGAGGCATACTAGTGACACTCTGTTTGTCTATGTATTCACACATGTATTATGTTTCCAGTTAATACAATTCTAGCATGAATAATAAACATTTATCATGATATAAGGAAATAAATAATAACTTTATTATTGCCTCTAGGGCATATTTCCTTCACCTTTTTGGCAGGGGCGGCGGGCAGGGGCGGGCAGCGGGCGGCGCGCGGGCGGCGGCGGCGGCCAGGGGCAGGGCCAGGGGCGGCGGGCGGCGGGTAGGGGGGCGGCGGGCGGCGGGCGGCGGGCAAGGGCAGGGCAGGGCAGCGGCGGCGGCGGCGGCGGCGGCGCGCTAGGGCAGGGCACGGGCGGCGACGGCGCTCACTCGGGGCGGAGGCGGCGTCGGGGCAGGGCGTCGGCGTCGGGGCAGGGCGTCGGCGTCGGCGTCGATCGGCGTCGGGGCAGGGCTTCGGCGTCGATGGGCGTCGGGGCAGGGGGCTTCGGCGTCTGAGAAGAATGGGAAGTGGCGGAAACTGCTAAGTGCAGTATATATAGGCAGACCTTTAGTCGCGGTTGGTGTGGCGGACCGCGACTAAAGGGTAGCTTTAGTCGCGGTCCGCCACACCCACCGCGACTAAAGGCTAGCTTTAGTCGCGGTCCGCCACACCAACCGCGACTAAAGGGTTTTGGCGCCGCTTTCGTTCCCGCGCAGGAAGAGCCTTTAGTCGCGGTTGGGGAGGCAGACCGCGACTAAAGCTACCCTTTAGTCGCGGTTGGTATGGCGGACCGCGACTAAAGGTCTGTGCTGGCACTGGCGCGGTGCGGTGGGATGTTTAGTCCCACCTCGCTAGCCGAGAGGCTTCGACAGTGGTTTATAAGCGCGGCTGCGCTGACCACTTCGAGCTCCTCTCAAATGCAGGCTTACGGGCCTATTCTGTTACTATTAGCCTGTGGGCCTACTGGGCCTTTCTGCGGGCCTGAATCCTGGCCCAATAATGGGTTTCTAGTCGTATTCAGGCCGTGGTGGCCCAGTAGGTGGCATACTTTTTATTTTTTGCCTGTTTTTTGTTTTCATTTTTGCTTTATTTATTTTGTTTTGTTTCTACTTACAACAAAAAACTTATTTATTTTATTTTATTTTGTTTCTAATTACTTATTTATTTTACTTTATGATAATTATTTTTGCTATTAAAGTTTCTAATTACTTATTTATTTATGTTATTAAAATCTTAAAAATACAATTATATATCAAAAAAATCAGAAAATAAAACTAATTCATTTTAAATTCTTGTTTTTCTTCTGTTTTTTTCTTCCTTTTTTCTTCTATTTTTTTCTTCTGTTTTTCTTCCTTTTTCTTGTTTTTCTTCTTTTTTTTCTTCCTTTCTTCCTTTTTCCTTTTTTCTTCTGTTTTTCTTCTGTTTGTTTTTTTTCTTATGTTTTTCTTCTGTTTGTTTTTTCTTCTGTTTTTCCTTTTTTCTTCTGTTTGTTTTTTTCTTCTGTTTTTCCTTTTTCCTTCTTTCTTCTTCTTCCTTTTTCCTTTTAAAATCAGAAAAATAAAACTAATTCATTTTAAAATCTTAAAAATACAATTATATATCAAAAAAATCAGTAAAATAAAACTAATCCCTTGAAGGTTTGACAAAAGGTTTGATACATCATTCAGTTCATCGACCAAATACAAAGTTTGGTACAATAAATTATTACACATCAATTCTTCCCTTGTGTCCCTGTTTGCTTACGATTGTGCCGTATCCATGGAGCATCCTCATCATTTAACTTAATGCTTGGGTCGGTGTTCACTTTGAAGGGCGGAATTTCAGCAAACATATTATAATCTTCTGACATGTCTGTCTTGTCCTCCACTCCCACGATGTTTCTTTTCCCTGAAAGAACAATGTGGCGCTTTGGATCATCGCATGATGTACTGATCGTTTTCTTATCTTTCCGTTTCCTCGGTTTGCTACTCATGTCCTTCACATAGAAAACCTGAGCGACATCTTTCGCTAGGACGAATGGTTCGTCAAGGTAACCAAGATTGTTGAAATCCACCATTGTCATTCCGTAATGCTGGTCCACCTTTACCCCACCTCCTGTTAGCTTGAACCATTTGCACCGGAACAAAGGGACCTTAAAGAAGGGTCCATAGTCAAGTTCCCATATCTCCTCTATGTAACCATAATATGTGACTTTTTGCCCATTCTCGGTTGCTGCATCAAAGCGGACACCACTGTTTTGGTCGGTGCTCTTTTTATCTTGGGCGATCGTGTAAAATGTATTCCCATTTATCTCGTACCCTTGGAAAGTCGTTATAGTCGAAGATGGTGTCTTGGCCAACATGTACAGCTGATCTACAACATCATTGTCATTCATTAAATGTTTTCTCAACCAACTGCCGAAAGTCTCCATGTGGGCCTTCCTAATCCAGGATTCAGGCTTCCCCGGGTTGTCCGAGCGTAAAATATTCTTGTGTTTCTCAAAGTACGGAGCCACCAAGCTGGAATTGGTCAGTACAGTGTGGTGTGCTTCAGTCAGAGAATGGTCGTCCATACATATCATTGATTTCCTTCCGATCGTGCCTTTTCCACTTAGTCTCCCCACGTGCTGCGATCGAGGAAGGCCAATCGGCTTAAGGTCGGGAACAAAGTCAACACAAAACTCAATTACCTCCTCATTTCCAGAGCCCTTGACGATGCTTCCTTCTGGCCTAGCACGGTTACGAACATATTTCTTTAATACTCCCATGAACCTCTCGAAGGGGAACATATTGTGTAGAAATACAGGACCGAGAATGAAAATCTCTTCGACTAGGTGAACCAGGAGGTGCGTCATAATATTGAAGAAGGATGGCGGGAACACCAACTCGAAACTGACAAGACATTGGATCACATCGTTCTGTAACCGTGGTAGAACTTCTGGATTGATTACCTTCTGAGAGATTGCATTGAGGAATGCACATAGCTTCACAATGGCTACTCGAACATTTTCCGGCAGGAGCCCCCTCAAAGCAATCGGAAGCAATTGCGTCATAATCACGTGGCAGTCGTGAGACTTCAGGTTTTGGAACTTTTTCTCCGCCATGTTTATTATTCCCTTTATATTGGACGAGAATCCAGACGGGACCTTCATACTGCTCAGGCATTCAAAAAAGATGACCTTCTCTTCTTTGGTCAAAGCGTAGCTGGCACGACCTTGAAACCATTCCGGATGCCGGTCATCAGGGTCTTTCAAACGTTGTTGGTCCTGCCGTGCTTCCTTTGTATCATTTGTCTTCCCATACACGCCCAAGAAGCTTAGGAGGTTCACGCAAATATTCTTCGTAACGTGCATCACGTCGATTGTAGAGCGGACTTCTAGGACTTTCCAATATTCTAGCTCCCAGAATATAGATTTCTTCTTCCACATGGCTGCGTGCCCGTCAGCTCCCTTCGGAACTGATTGTCCGCCAGGACCCTTTCCAAAGATGACTTTCAAATCCTTGACCATATCAAATACCTCAGCACCAGTGCGTTCTGCAGGCTTCGGCCGGTGATCTGCCTTGCCGTTGTAATGCTTGCCTTTCTTTCTTACTGGATGAATTTTCGGAAGAAATCGACGATGCCCAAGGTACACGTTCTTCTTACAATTTGGCAAATGTACACTTTCAGTCTCATGTAAGCAGTGCGTGCATGCATTGTATCCTTTATTTGACAGTCCCGAAAGGTTACTAAGAGCAGGCCAATCATTGATGGTTACGAAAAGCAACGCTCGTAGGTCAAATTCCTCTTGTTTGTGCTCATCCCACACACGGACACCAGGTCTGCCCCACAGCTGTAAAAGTTCATCAACTAATGGCCTTAGGTACACATCGATGTCGTTGCCGGGTTGCTTAGGACCTTGGATGAGCACTGGCATCATAATGAACTTCTGCTTCATGCACAACCAAGGAGGAAGGTTGTAGATGCATAGAGTCACGGGCCAGGTGCTATGGCTGGAGCTCTGCTCGCCAAAAGGATTCATGCCATCTGTACTTAGACCAAATCTTATGTTCCTTGCGTCAGCTGCAAAATCTTTGAACTCTCTGTCGATCTTTCTCCATTGCGTTCCATCTGCGGTGTGTCTCAACTCCCCGTCCGACTTATGGTCCTCTTTGTGCCATCGCAACAACTTGGCATGCTCTTTGTTCCTGAACAGACGTTTCAACCGTGGTATTATAGGAGCATACCACATCACCTTGGCGGGAACCCTCTTCCTGGGTTTCTCGCCCTCAACATCGTCACCAGGGTCATCGCCTCTGATCTTATAACGCAATGCAGTGCATACCGGGCATTCATTCAAATTCTCGTATTCACCGCGGTAGAGGATGCAGTCGTTGATGCATGCATGTATCTTCAGAACCTCTAAACCTAGAGGGCAGACAACCTTCTTTGCTTCGTACGTACTGGCGGGCAACTCGTTATTCTTTGGAAACATATTCTTCAACATTTTCAGCAAGTTTTCAAATGCCGAGTCAGCTACACCTGCCTGTGCCTTCCATTTCAGCAAATCCAGTGTGCAGCCCAGCTTTTTCAGACCATCATCGCATCCGGGGTACAACGACTTTCTGTGATCCTCTAACATGCGATCCAAATTCTCCCTCTCCTTTTCAGTTTCGCAGCGTCTCCGTGCATCAGCAATGGTCCGACCAAGATCATCAACGGTCTCATCACGTGCCTCTTCTTCACCTTCACCTTCCCCTTCACCTTCCCCTTCACCTTCCCCTTCACCTTCAGCATCCTCCATGAAAGTATCACCGAAATCAGCAAGATAGCTTTCATCGATGAAATCATCCCCTTCTTCATCTTCTTCCATTATAACCCCTCTTTCTCCATGCTTGGTCCAACAATTATAGCTTGGCATGAAACCGTGCCGAAGCAGGTGCAGGTGAACTTCTCTTGAGGAAGAGTAACCCTTCTGATTCTTACAGTCAACACATGGACAGATAACAAAACCCTTCTGCTTGTTCGCATTAGCCACTACGAGGAAATCTTTCAAACCCGTAGTGAACTCGCGGGAGAGTCGGTTACCGTACATCCATTGCTGATTCATCTGCATTATTATAATATAAAATATATAATTAACCATCATGCATTTGTTAAACTAACTAGCTATAAACAATAGAAATTAAACAATGAACAACACACATGCATATTTTATCAATGACACACATGCATGAAAGGTTCAAGTTGCTAACCGCGATCGAGGAGGAAAAAAATGAATGAGGAACCTCAAGTGTGGCTCTTGGGGCATTTCATCAAACACCTTGTGTGCATAAGAGGAACCAAAAGCAAACCTACACCCCCTTGTGAAGCTTGTGAAGAGAAGTGGCACCAAATGGCTAAGTGAGTGCGCTGAACTGGTATATATAGGGGAGGAGCTTTAGTCGCGGTTGGCCTGGCCAACCGCGACTAAAGGCCTTTGGGCACCTTTAGTCGCGGTTGGCCTGGCCAACCGCGACTAAAGCCCCTCACGTGCACCAGCTGGCCACCGAGCGCCCTGGGCGCAGGCCTTTGGTCGCGGTTCGTCTACCGAACCGGGACTAAAGACTTCATTAGTCGCGGTTCCTACAGTTCCGCGACTAATGGGGCTGGACGGAAGCCTCTTTTTCTACCAGTGGGACGAAGCAAATGCTAGCAAGGATGGCACAAGTAGCATGGAACCAGCAGGAAGCAAGGACAACGATAAACATAAGTGGATGACAGACGAGACAGACCATAGAGAGTACCTGCCCGTTGCATCGATAAAATCTCATTGCAAAATGAGCTTTGCTCCATGGGGAAGTGCCTTTTATTCATTCATATTATTATTTGGCACCAGCTCTCGGCAAAATTAAAATGAGCACAGATTCCATACTCACCAGGGTGAAAGACGGGGAAGAACTTTGCTTCACATAAGGTACAATAAACTTTAAACTACTTCCTCATGAGCTAAAACAGGAACACAAAACAGGTATAATAGTAATAGTTTTGAAGGTTTTAAAGGTAGCACACAAGCATATCAGTCAAGTCTCTGAGCAACGAAGGTGCATTTAGTGATAACACATGATTAACGAAACAACCAAAAGTTTCACTTCTTCTTTGCCCTCTTTACTTTCTTATCTTTTGACAACATTTGCTTAATCTCTGCAGGCATTACTGTGTTCTTCTCGTGGACAAGAAGGTTCCCCAGAAACCATTGCTTCTCTAACAGAGCCCTTTTCTGCACATTGAAATTAAAAGGACATAATGCAGGTCAGTATTTTTGAAACATCATGTACATTAAAATAATGAGATAAGAATGGTTGGGGAACACACACTAACTGGGTTACACAAGGATTTGGGCATCGCTTTTCCATTGAACAGCTGCATGCATATCATACATGCAAATGCACTTGATTCTCTATGACATTCCATAATAACAGTTGAGCAGCATACGTCGCTAAGGCATGTAAATGTCGAGGTGTAGCCACAACTCCGAAAGGCTTTGTGTACCTTCTCCGCAAATTTTTCACTGATGGTCTTAATCTGACCACCGCTTATCTTACAGTCATTGGCATGCAAGGCAGTGACCTGGTTTTTTTGCTCACTATCGAGGAAAAGCACTATGCCTTCTTGTTTTTGAGTGTTAGGATCTTCTTCAGTGATAGCACAAATTAGCTGCAAACACTAACATGTATTAGAATGTTGATGTATTATCATTGAGTGTATTATGAGTAGAATACTGGACTACTTACGAATCTCTGCTCTAGTTTCCCTCCATCTTTTTTGTTGCTCCCGATCTCTTTCTTAATCACTTGCACAAATTCTTCATCCAACTGCACTCAAAAATAATTAGCTATCAGACCAGCTTTTAACTGACAACCAAGGCTATGTTTCTTGCACAAAACTTACCTGATGTTATGGTTGGATAATTATTCTTTTTTTTATTATTGTCGTTCTTGTTATCATACTGCTTGAGGCATTCAACAAAAACACCTAGAAGATTCAGAGCACTCTTAGGATCCTCTATACACTTCAGCAGCTGAGCCCCCGTCATGATAGTCCCACCCAAATTTAACACTTCATCACCATTGCTTCACCAATTAAAAACAATATATGAGTTTACTGATAAAACTAAACAGGCGAACACCTGTCTCACCGAATACAATGCCTAGGTTGTCAATACAAACATATAACGGAGCCTAGCAGACTCAAAAGTCCAGTGAATAAATGAATAAACTTACTATTTCTCTTTGAGAAGTTTACAGATCTCCTCACAGTCTGTAGCAGGCAATAATTCCTTTACCCTAAAAGTAACGGGAGACACCGCTTTGGCGGAAAAGTTCCTCATCCTCTTGCCATGCCTCTCTTTTGGTGTCTTTACTGTTGTATTCTTATCAGCAGTATTCTTATCAGCACTCCTATTCCAGCGACGGTTCCTTGCTGGTGTCCTTGCTATTGTATCAGCAGTATTCTCATCAGCACTCTTCTTACCACCTTCTTGAGCCTTTCCTTGTCATCTTCCTTTTCTTTTGTATCGGATCTCACGGAAGAGTCTTCAATGTCCGTTGTATCGGGGCTACGGTTACCACCTTCCTTGTCATCTTCCCTTTTTGTTGTATCGAAGCTCACGGAAGAGTCTTCACTGTCCTCATCCACCTCTTCTTTTTCTGCTTTATCAGAGTTCACAGGAGAGTCATCCATCTCTTCGGCGTGGACAGTTTCTCCCTCATCCATCACTACCTCTTCAGAGATCACAGGAGAGCCTTCAATGTGCTCATCCATCTCTACAGGACTGCCTCGAGGAGAAACGTGGGCTTCGCGCTGACGGGTAGTGTCAGCTACAACGGCTAGAGTGTTGTCCTGGACAGTGTCTCGAGGAGAAACGTGGGCTTCGGGCTGATGGGCAGTGTCAGCTACAACTGTGCCCTCATCCATATCTTCGTCCTGGACAGTGCCTCGAGGAGAAATGTCCTGGACAATGTCAGCTATAACGGCACCCCGAAGTTCCTCAGCCTCGTTAGCATCAATTGTTGTGTGGGCATCGCACTGATTGGCACCCCGAAGTTCCTCAACCTTGTCAGTGTGTGGAGGAGGAACTTCCTCAACCTTGGCAGTGTCAGTACTGTGGGCAGTGTCAACTGTACTGTCAGCTTCATTGACTTTGGTCCTTGGATCATCTAGGAGGCGCTTTACAAGCTTCTTTCTGAACTTTAACACCTCAACCTGCATATTTGAGGCATTAATTATTTGTTCTAGAACTTGAATAGAACAAAAATTAAAAAGAACAAGGCTTAGTGTTTACCTGGGTGATGCCATATATCTTCATTTTCTTAAACCGTTCGATATATTAAAACATGAAATCCACAAATAATTATACCTCGCAGTTTTGATTGTGGATTTCATGTTTTATTATATATCGAACGGTTTAAGGAAATGAAGATATATGGCATCACCCAGGTAAACACTAAGCCTTGTTCTTTTTAATTTTTGTTCTATTCAAGTTCTAGAACAAATAATTAATGCCTCAAATATGCAGGTTGAGGTGTTAAAGTTCAGAAAGAAGCTTGTAAAGCGCCTCCTAGATGATCCAAGGACCAAAGTCAATGAAGCTGACAGTACAGTTGACACTGCCCACAGTACTGACACTGCCAAGGTTGAGGAAGTTCCTCCTCCACACACTGACAAGGTTGAGGAACTTCAGGGTGCCAATCAGTGCGATGCCCACACAACAGTTGATGCTAACGAGGCTGAGGAACTTCGGGGTGCCGTTATAGATGACACTGTCTAGGACGTTTCTCCTCAAGGCACTAACCAGGACGAAGAGATGGATGAGGGCATAGTTGTAGCTGACACTGCCCATAAGCCCGAAGCCCATGTTTCTCCTCGAGACACTGTCCAGGAACACACTCTAGCCGTTGTAGCTGACACTGCCCATCAGCGTGAAGCCCACGTTTCTCCTCGAGGCAATCCTGTAGAGATGGATAAGCACATTGAAGGCTCTCCTGTGATCTTCGAAGAGGTAGTGATGGATGAGGGAGAGACTGTCCACGCCGAAGAGATGGATGACTCTCCTGTGAACTCTGATAAAGCAGAAAAAGAAGAGGTGGATGAGGACAGTGAAGACTCTTCCGTGAGCTCCGATACAGCGGAAAGGGAAGATGACAAGGAAGGTGGTAACCGTAGCCCCGATACAACGGACATTGAAGACTCTTCCGTGAGATCCGATACAGAAGAAAAGGAAGATGACAAGGAAAAGGCTCGGGAAGGTGGTAAGAAGAGTGCTGATAAGAATATTGCTGATACAATAGCAAGGACACCAGCAAGGAACCATCGCTGGAATAGGAGTGCTGATAAGAATACTACTGATAAGAATACAACAGTAAAGACACCAAAAGAGAGGCATGGCAAGAGGATGAGGAACTTTTCCGCCAAAGCGGTGTCTCCCGTTACTTTTAGGGTAAAGGAATTATTGCCTGCTACAGACTGTGAGGAGATCTGTAAACTTCTCAAAGAGAAATAGTAAATTT
Organism: Aegilops umbellulata; assembly: GCA_032464435.1. Taxonomy (NCBI): domain Eukaryota; kingdom Viridiplantae; phylum Streptophyta; class Magnoliopsida; order Poales; family Poaceae; genus Aegilops; species Aegilops umbellulata. The sequence goes on from CP136059.1 coordinate 533,868,904, forward strand.
ATTCCTTTATTCACTGAACTTTTGACTCTGCTAGGCTTCGTTAGATGTTTGTATTGACAGCCTAGGCATTGCATGCAGTGAGACAGGGGTTCGCCTGTTTAGTTTTATCAGTAAACTCATATATTGTTTTTAATTGGTGAAGCAATGGTGATGAAGTGTTAAATTTGGGTGGGACTATCATGACGGGGGCTCAGCTGCTGAAGTGTATAGAGGATCCTAAGAGTGCCCTGAATCTTCTGGGTGTTTTTGTTGAATGCCTCAAGCAGGATGATAACAAGAACGGCAATGATAAAAAAAGAATAATTATCCAACCACAACATCAGGTAAGTTTTGTGCAAGAAACATAGCCTTGGTTGTCAGTTAAAAGCTGGTCTGATAGCAAATTATTTTTTAGTGAAGTTGGATGAAGAATTTGTGCAAGTGATTAAGAAAGAGATTGAGAGCAGCAAAAGAGATGGAGGGAAACTAGAGCAGAGATTCGTAAGTAGTCCAGTATTCTACTCATAATACACTCAATGATAATACATCAACATTCTAATACATGTTAGTTTTTGAAGCTATTTTGTGCTATCACTGAAGAAGATCCTAACACTCAAAAACAAGAAGGCATAGTGCTTTTCCTCGATAGTGAGCAAAAAAACCAGGTCACTGCCTTGCATGTCAATGACAGTAAGATAAGCGGTGGTCAGATTAAGACCATCAGTGAAAATTTTGCGGAGAAGGTACGCGAAGCCTTTCGGAGTTGTGGCTACACCTCGACATTTACATGCCTTAGCGACGTATGCTGCTCAACTGTTATTATGGAATGTCATAGAGAATCAAGTGCATTTGCATGTATGATATGCATGAAGCAGTTCAATGGAAAAGCGATGCCCAAATCCTTGTGTAACCGGGTTAGTGTGTGTTCCCCAACCATTCTTATCTCATTATTTTAATGTACATGATGTTTCAAAAATACTGACCTGCATTATGTCCTTTTAATTTCAATGTGCAGAAAGGGATCTGTTAGAGAAGCAATGGTTTCTGAGGAACCTTCTTGTCCACGAGAAGAACACTGTAATGCATGCAGAGATTAAGCAAATGTTGTCAAAAGATAAGAAAGTAAAGAGGGCAAAGAAGAAGTGAAACTTTTGGTTGTTTCGTTAATCATGTGTTATCACTAAATGCACCTTCGTTGCTCAGAGACTTGACTGATATGCTTGTGTGCTACCTTTAAAACCTTCAAAACTATTACTATTATACCTGTTTTGTGTTCCTGTTTTAGCTCATGAGGAAGTAGTTTAAAGTTTATTGTACCTTATGTGAAGTAAAGTTCTTCCCCGTCTTTCACCCTGATGAGTATGGAATCTGTGCTCATTTTAATTTTGCCGAGAGCTGGTGCCAAATAATAATATGAATGAATAAAAGGCACTTCCCCATAGAGCAAAGCTCATTTGGCAAAGCTCATTTTGCAATGAGATTTTATCGATGCAACGGGCAGGTACTCTCTATTTTCTGTCTCGTCTGTCGTCCACTTATGTTTATCGTTGTCCTTGCTTCCTGCTGGTTCCATGCTACTTGTGCCATCCTTGCTAGCATTTGCTTCGTCCATGCTCGCTAGTTGGCTAGTTCCAGGATGGAGTAAGTAGAGTACACAATGTGGTTCAGGTGAACACAATATTTGTTGGCATTTCTATGTGGTTGAATGGTTTTACAAAATCTTTGAGAATTAATACTGATAGGTGAGCATGTACTTCACCGTCGGCAATGGAGTTTCTTTACCTATCACTTCTACTGGTAGCACTTCCCTTTCTACTCCCCACGGTACTTCCAATTTAAACAATGTCTTAGTCATTCCAGATATTATTAAAAATCTCATCTCTACTCGCCAATTTACTACTGATAATTCGTGTTCAGTGGATTTTTACTCTCTTGGTTTTTCCATCAAGGATCTTCGAACCAGGCGAGAGATCGCACGCTTCAATAGCATCGGCCCGCGCTACAATCTTTGCTCCCATGCCGCTGCACCATCCTCCTTTGGACTCCTCGCGTCGTCGGCTTCCACTGAGCTATGGTATCGCTGCCTAGGTCACCCCGGTCGTGATGCTATGTCACATTTATCCAGATATTTTGCCATTCCTTGTAATAATGCAGCTAACACGGTGTGTCATGTCTGCCGGCTTGGCAAACATGCTCGCTTGCCATTTTGTCACTCTTGAACCTTTAGTGTCGTGCCTTTTCAGTTAATTCACTATGATTTGTGGACATCTCATGTTCTAAGTGATACTGGACTGAAATATTATCTTGTCATTGTTGATGATTACTCCCACACTCCGCCACCTCGGCTTCGGCCGACGTTGGTGCGAATGGGTGTGCATCCTGCTCGGCACGGTTAGCACATGCGTCCTAGTCAATGCCGTCCCAGCCCCCCCCCCCATCCTTCATCGCTGCGGCTTCCTCCAGGGTGACCCTCTGTCCCCCATGCTTTTCGTCATGGCCATCGACACCCTCAACAACCTGCTTTGTCGAGCGGTGGCCGACGGCGTGCTCCAGCGGCTCACCTCGCGACACATGGCTTCGAGCATCTCTCTATACCGATGACGTCGTCATTTTCTATCGGCCGGACCTGCAGGATCTGTCCGCCGTCCGTCGTCTGCTCGACATCTTTGGGGCAGCCTCTGGGATGTATACCAAGTTCGCCAAGTGTGCGGCCTCGCCTATACAATGCTGCCCGGACGACCGTGCCGCGATCACCTCCGGCTTCGCCTGCCCGCTCAAAGAGTTTCCGACGACATACCTCGGACTGCCTCTGTCCATGCGCAAGATCAGCACCAACGCCCTACAGCCACTCCTCGACAAGCTTGAGCGCAGGCTCTCACCATGGTGGGCGTCCCTGATGTCGCGTGGTGATCGGCTTGCCCTGTGCAGACATGTGCTCTCCGCGATGCCCGTGCACACACTGCTCGTGTTGGCTCTTAACAGCTCCGTCCTCAAGCAGGTTAATCGCCTACTCCGCAGCTTCCTCTGGTACGGCCGCAAGGACGCAAGCAACGGCCACTGCCTCGTCAGTTGGCGCCGGGTCTGCCGGCCAATCTCCCTGGGCGGCCTTGGCATCCCCGGCCTCCAGCGACTAGGCACCTCTCTCCGCACCCGATGGCTCTGGCTACAGAAGACCGACACCTCGTGACCATGGCAACACCTGCATCTCCCACACCGCCCCGACGTCCAAGCCATCTTCAGAGCATTGATCTCCTGGACCATCGGCGACGAGCGGACCTGCAAATTTTGGGAGGACCCCTGGCTCGATGGTCAGTCCATCGCCGAGATCGCGCCACTTGTCCATGCCAAGGTTCCCAAACGACGGCGCAAGACCGTCTCCGCACGTGACGGCCTCCACAACCGTGCCTGGGTCGCGGACATCTAGGGCGCCCTGGGAATCGAGATGGCGCTCCAGTATGTCTCCCTTTGGCGGCGCCTGCGGCAGGTCACTCTCTCAGATGCACCGGACATGCTATCCTGGCGGTGGTCTCGCTCCGGCTCCTACAGCACGCGGTCTTGCTACCAGGCCCTGTTTTCTGGATCCACCGAGGACCCCCACTGGCGCATCACTTGGCGATCGTGGGCGCCGCTGCGCATCAAGTTCTTCATTTGGCTGGCCCTGCTCGGACGATGCTGGACGGCCGGCCGCCTCGCGCGTCATGATCTACCCCACGAGCCTACATGTCTTCTCTGCGATCAGGAGCCAGAGACGATGCAGCACCTTCTCGCGGGCTGCTCCTTCTCCCGCCTGTCTTCCGCACGCGACGGCCTCCACAACCGTGCCTGGGTCGCGGACATCTAGGACGCCCTGGGAATCGAGATGGCGCTCCAGTATGTCTCCCTTTGGCGGCGCCTGCGGCAGGTCACTCTCTCAGATGCACCGGACATGCTATCCTGGCGGTGGTATCGCTCCGGCTCCTACAGCACGCGGTCTTGCTACCAGGCCATGTTTTCTGGATCCACCAAGGACCCCCACTGGCGCATCACTTGGCGATCGTGGGCGCCGCTGCGCATCAAGTTCTTCATTTGGCTGGCCCTGCTCGGACGATGCTGGACGGCCAGCCGCCTCGCGCGTCATGATCTACCCCACGAGCCTACCTGTCTTCTCTGCGATCAGGAGCCAGAGACGATGCAGCACCTTCTCGCGGGCTGCTCCTTCTCCCGCCAAGTATGGCATGAGGTGCTCTCCTGGTGTCGCTCCACCGCCTCCATCCCAGACCAAGACGAGGAGTTCATCGCCTGGCTGACCTCGGACATCGCTGCCACACCTCGCAGCCTTCGATGCGGGCTCGCCTCCATTGCCATCCTCACGGCATGGTGGCTATGGAAGCACCGCAATGGCTGTGTCTTGCACGGCGACCACCCCTTTATGAGTCGTGCCATCAATGACATCCGTGAGGAAGCGAGACTCTGGGCACGCGTGGGCGCCTCAGGATTGGCGCTCATCTTACCAGAGACGTAGCCTAGGGCCGTTGTGGTAGGCGCACCCCCCCCCGGTGCGCCGCGGCAGTCGTTGCATGCCATCCTTGCGCCCATGCTCGACAGCCACCACCCCATCTCTTTGTAAATGTAACTCTTGCTACCTTTCTACCTATCAATGCAATGATACGCAAGCCTTTTGTGTATTCGCGAAAAAAATATGATTACTCCCACTACATGTGGACTTTTCCACTTCGCCACAAATCCGACACCATAATCAACTTCATCGCCTTCGCACACACACAATTTAATCTTCCGCTAGTTGCGATGCAAGCTGAAAATGGCACTGAGTTCGTCAACTCTACACTAAAGGATTTCTTCTCCCGCCACGGTATCCACCTTCGCCTCTCATGCCCATACACCTCTCCCCAAAATGGCAAGGCCGAGCGTGCCCTTCGCACCCTTAATGGTATCACGCGGACCCTCCTCTTTCAGGCACACATGCCTCCGTCCTATTGGGCCGAGGGCCTTGCCGCGGCTACCTATCTTCTCAATCGATGCCCATGTTAGCCAGTCGAATTTTCTATTCCCTACGAGCTCCTCTATCACCGGCCACCATCCTATACTAATCTCCGCGTCTCGGATGCCTCTGCTACCCGAATCAATCCGCCATAGCCCCACATAAACTATCCCCTCGCTCAAGTGCATGTGTCTTCCTCAGGTACCCTTCGTCCCATCGTGGTTATCGCTGCCTTGATCTAGGGTCGCGTCGCGTACTAACATCCTGGCACGTCATCTTTGATGAAACAGCGTTTCCTTTTGCTGGCACCAATTCTTCTAATTCTAGCGATGCATCCCTAGACCCAGCTGTTGAAGTCAAGTCCCGTGCTGCAAGTATTTTTCAGTTTCCTTCAGTAAGCTTGCTCTGAATAATAAAGTTGTACACTTGGTTCAGAAAGTAGTAGTTTCAGGCCAAGTCATTTTCCTCTTGTAGTGCCAGAAAGGAGTATTGTGTTTACGTTGCGGCAAGATTAGCGGATCAGTGAGTTTAGTGGTTGGCCACGATCTGATTGCGTGGGATGGCGCGTGATAGAAGGATCGTGGGCGATCTTATCGGGCTGTCTGTTGGGGATAGCTCTGTCTTCTGAATAAACGAAAGAAGTCCAGAAAAGACGCAGTTAAGGCGTCGCAAAAATCTCTCGCGTTCGTCTCTGTGTGTTCATCTCCTCCACCGTGCCCTAGTTGAGTGATTAGTCCAGCTATTGGGTGTATGATTCTGGTCTAAAAATCTAACACCAGCTCTTTCTCAGCCCATCACGCATGCACAACAAAGCATGCATGCTCTTGTAGCTGTACGTGCAACTCCAGCCCCAACCACACCTAAACTCCCAGACGCATTCATGCTCAGCAGCGCCACACTTGCCTACACCTGTGTATTGCCTCGCTGCTTCCTCTCCTGCCCGCAGCATGCCCGAGCCGGCCACTCCATTCCCACCGGCTGACTCGCCCACACCTTCCCTGCCACCACCTCCGCCTCCGCCGCGGCGATTTAAGCGGTCCACGTGCCGCTGCTCGCACCTCTTCCTGCACGACCCCGGCTGTAAACACACACCCGATGCTTACGCGTGGTAAACACGGTATTCATCAACCCGTGGATCGCTTAAATCTCTCTGCCATTCACGAGTCCATCTCTCCCATTCCGAAAACATAACGCGGGGCACTTCATATGATCCACATTGGCATGGTGCCATGGCTGATGAATATAATGCATTAATTCAAAACCGTAAGTGGACTCTTGTCCCCTGTCCGGCCGGTGCTAATGTCGTTTCAGGAAAACGGATATTCAAGCACAAGTTTGCCTCCGATTGTGCTCTCGCTCGGTACAAGGCACGATGGGTGGTCCGTGGCGTTTTCCCTCAACTCTTTCTCCCTCTAGTTTACATGGTGTACATATGGGTGCTAACGACTGCGTGGGTTCTGCACATATGGGTGCTTACAATATACTACTAGATATGATATGGCAGAAGAGAAGTAACTTGAACCACCAGCAGATATGAAAGGAAATTCAGACATGTTCAAAGTCGAAGTACCTACAACCTTTGATTCACATGACCCCATCCTCCATCGTGGTGTTTTGACATGATCATTATCCTAGTCATTTTTGTATATGTTTGAATCCAGTTCATTCTCCTGTTCATATTATGGCATGCATATATTTTTTATAGCAAATAGCGCAATATGTACAAATGAAAGTAGCATCACAGGCATGACAAAGTGAATATCACCAGATAGACTTTTCATTTGTGAAGAAACATTGGTATTAAGAGGCACTCACCCATACTCAAGATAGTTGATGTGCATTCCAGTGAAACATTCCTTCCACCTGCAGCCTCAATTCTAGGTCGACACAGATTGAAAACCATACCAAATTAAGATGCAGTTAACATTACCTAATGGACTTAATTGGAACGTGAACATCTAATACAGAAAAAATAAGCTACCTCCTGCAGCATAACAATATAGGTATTCCTTACTTTACCTTATACACCTCTTGATGATTAATCATTTTTAACATGGCATCTCATCTCCGTAACCAAGCATGATGAACAGATGTGGAAAAAAATAGTGGAAGATGCACGGGCAAATGGCAATTGTCACATGCCTCGTTAGCATTGCCTGTGCCAAAATCACATTAGGTAGCAGCAGTAAGGCCAGGCACATATGTGGATATGCATGAATATCTCGCGGCGGCAGCAAGCATAGCCCCCGCTACAAAGCAAGGACACCATGGGACTGTTGCACCTCATGTGGACGGATGGCGCAGCTCCAATAGGAGGGGCTCTTGTGCGGAGACGGCGATAGCTCCGGCAAGCTTACGGGAAGGCAGCTGTGTCAAGGATCCAGGAACGAATGTGGAGGAGGCAAATGAAGCGACATGGGTAACCAACAGGGGAGAGAAAGGGGCTTATGTAGACAGGGCAAGGAGAGACGGGAGAAGAAATTCATTTGTTTCTCTTGCAACAAGGTAGTGGAGAAGACGAAGAGGAAGGGATTTTTCTACAGACTAAGAAGGTCAAGTTTCAAGAGGGAAACCAATCGGTGGGTAGTAATTGAGCAGATAAAAGAAACCAATCGAATGGGAATAAATTGAAATAAAATTGATATGGCTCTGAAGAAGACATTAAGGTCTGCACGACCATGGGAAATAAATAAAAATAAGCCATTCGTGGACGGGGAAGCCTGGCCGAGGGAGCGTCGGATCTGGGCCTGTGGCGACGGCTGGCCGAGGGAGCGTCGGCCGTGGCAGCGATTGGCCTGGAGAGTGCGTCGGGTGCGGCGGCAGGTGGCCGGGGTACACACTGGGGAGCTTAGCAGCATCAGATGGTCGTTGGACGGGCTGGGAGGCCGTGAGTGTTGGCTGTAGATGGGCAGGTGGAAGGAATGTTTCACTGGAATGCACATCACTAAAAAAATGGTTTTTTACATCATTAAAAACATTCAACTTCAATAGATGATGTAAAATAGGGCATTAAAGTTCCAATAAATGATGTAAGATCATCTTCAGTAGCAGGCCTATTTTTTGGCACGAGGCGTTTAGGGCACGAAGGGCCAAAAACAGCCTCCAACAACGTCCAGTCCTAAATTTTTTGAATTTTTTTGGGAAGCCCAGGAAAGAGGCTCTAAGAGCATCTCCAGCCATTCGGCCCCCCAGGACGCCGAAAAAGCGACGTCTAGGGCCGAGCCGGCGTTCATATCGGCTTTGGAGCGAACGTGTTCCCAGTCGCCGCCCCAGGTCGCCCCAAATCGTCACAACTCGACACAAACATGGCTCACACTCCGCGATTTCATTCAAATTTGTAAAACAAACAGAAAACATGATTTAAAACAAGTACGCCTAGCCCTACTACGTCGTTGCCGCCGCCCGCCTTCTACATGCAGAGGAGTCTGTAGAATCGGGTATAGTCGCCACCGCCGCCGTCGTCGTCATCATCGTCGCCACCGCCCTGCGTCCCGCCGGAGCCGCTGCCGTCTCTGCTGCACCCCTGACCAGGGTCGCCGATGCGCGGGGGGTTGGATGGTCCGGGCGCGTCCTCGTCGTCGCAGTCGAGGACTACGACGCCGCCCTCGTCGCCGCGGCGCCGAGCTTTGATCTCCTCATAGGCCCGGCGTTGGCGCTCCACCTACTCGCGGACGTAGTCCGCCTTCGCCCACTTGAGGGCGGTCTCGTCAGCGGCGGCCATCTCCCCGTGCTCCTTCTTCACAGGAGCAACCCCGGCTCGGTCTTTGGCCGGACGAGGCAGAGGGAACAAGGGGAGGGGCGGCCGCCCTCGTTGATGACGAGGGCGCCGCTGTGGGTGCGGCGCCCAAGCGGCATCTCCTGCGGCTCCGGCTTGACGGGGCGGAGCGCCGGCGACCCGGAGGAAAGCGAGCAGGAGCCCTACGATGAGGAGGTCGTCGTCTCCATTCGCCACGGCGTCCAGGAACTACTGCGGCGGCGAGAGAAGGACGGGGGTGCCGAGTACACTCGAGGCGCGGTGTGTTGCCGGCCTCGATGTGGTCGAGGACGGCCTCGAGGGTGCGGCCGGGCACGCCGCCGCCCGTCGGAGTTGAGGCGGCTACGTGGCACGGTGCCGTTCTGCAACGCCCTCGATGCGGCTATATCTCCCACGTGTCGAAGCACGACTTAGAGGCATAACCGCATTGAAAGCAATGTCGCAAGTGAGGTAATCTTCACACAACCCATGTAATACATAAGGGAAAGAGATACATAGTTGGCTTACAATCGCCACTTCGCACAATACATGAGTAAAGCATTACATCATACAGATACAATCAAGGTCTGACTACGGAACCAAAATAAAAGAAGACTACCACAGATCCCCGATCGTCCCAACTGGGCTCCACTACTGATCAACTGAAATGAAACAACACAATGAACAAGATCTTCATCGAGCTCCCACTTGAGCTCGGTTGCGTCACCTACACGGCTTCATCGGCACCTGCAAACTGGTTTTGAAAGTATCTGTGAGTCACGGGGACTCAGCAATCTCACACCCGCGAGATCAAGACTATTTAAGCTTATAGGTAGGAGAAGGTAGTGAGGTGGAGCTGCAGCAAGCGACTAGCATATCTGGTGTCTAACATACGCAAATGAGAGCGAGAAGAGAAGGCAAAAGCACGGTCGAACAACTATGATCAAGAAGTGATCCTAGAACAACCCACGTCAAGCATAACTCCAACACCGTGTTCACTTCCCGGACTCCGCCGAGAAGAGACCATCACGGTTACACACGCGGTTGATGTATTTTAAATTAAGGTCAACTTCGGGTTTTCTATAACTGGACATTAACAAATTCCCATCTGCCTCATAACCGCGGGCATAGCTTTCGAAAGATAATACCCTGCAGGGGTGTCCCAACTTAACCCATTATAAGCTCTCACGGTCAACGAAGGATATTCCTTCTACCGGGAAGACCCGATCAGTCTCGGAATCCCGGACTACAAGACATTTCGACAGTAATAAAACAAGACCAGCAAAGCCGCCCGGATGTGCCGACAAATCCCGATAAGAGCTGCACATATCTCGTTCTCAGGGCACACCGGATGAGCAAGACGTCGGGTTGGCATAGACCCTGGTTGACCAAGGGGCGCCGGACATCGCTCGGTTTGGACCAGCAATCGAAGGAGAACTGGCCCGGGGGTTTAAAATAAAGATGACCCTTGAGTCTGCAGAACCCAAGGGAAAAAGGCTTAGGTGGCAAATGGTAAAACCAAGGTTGAGCCTTGCTGGAGGAGTCTTATTCAAAGCGAACTGTCAAGGGGGTCCCATAAATCACCCAACCGTGTAAGGAACGCAAAATCCGGGAACATAATACCGATATGACGGAAACTAGGGCGGCAAGAGTGGAACAAAACACCAGGCATAAGGCCGAGCCTTCCACCCTTTACCAAGCATATAGATGCATTAATTAAATAAGAGATATTGTGATATCCCAACAAGTAAACATGTTCCAATCAAGGAACAACATCTTCATGTTCCAACAAGGAACAAACTTCATCTTCACCTGCAACTAACAATGCTATAAGAGGGGCTGAGCAAAGCGGTAACATAGCCAAACAACGGTTTGCTAGGAAAGGATGGTTAGAGGCTTGACATGGCAATACGGGAGGCATGATAAGCAAGTGGTAGGCATCGTAGCATAGGCATAGCGAAAGAGCGAGCAATCTAGCAAGCAAAGATAGAAGTGATTTCGAGGGTATGGTCTTCTTGCATGCAAGGTTCTTAGAGTTGTCGAAGGCTTGATCCTCGTAAGTGTTCTCAACAGGTTCCTCGTTCACGTACTCGTCTCCCGGCTCTACCCAAGACAAGAACACAAGCAAAGGAACAACTATCAACCACGATGCAATGCGCAATCAACATGATGCAAAACATGGCATGATATGCGAGATGTGGTATGCAATGCATATGCGTGCTCCGGAAGAAAAAAGATGAACAAGGCATAATCTTGGCAAATCAAGTATGCCACTGAAAAGGTGAGGTGATTTCGGTTGAAACCGATATAAAGATCACCGGAATCGGATGCACGGTTTGCAAATGACAAGCAAAACAAGAATGACAAGATTCTGCCATTAACAGCATGATGCCACTTAGCATGCAACAAGAAATTAAGCTACTGCACCCAAACATATCAGCAAAGCATATGGCAGTGATCTACTCAAGATTCTTGACAAAAGATGAACACTGAGCTACGGCTAAATCACACCATAACAGGTTCAAACAAGCATGGCAAAAGTGCAAAAGATAACAGGTTCACAGACTTAGTTAAATCAACAACATGCCAGAAATTAACATCAGGAAGCCATGTTTAAAGCAAGGAAACAACCTGCTACAGGAACAGAACATTGCACAATATGGCATGGCATGGATCTACTCAAAGCATTGAACAAAAGTCCCTTACTGACCATGAGCCAAAAAGGACCAGAAAATATAATAACACCCATGACAATTAAGCAAGTTTCGTTATAGTTTTCAGACTTAGCAGAAAACTGGACATGTCAAAAACAGATAACAAGTAGGCATGTTTACGAGCTCGATGCACTCACTACAGAGCATTTCATGACAAACTAAGCATACAAACATCAAGAAGACATGGCATAAAAGCTATACATGGCAAGAACAACATCATATCATGCAAAGATCAACTACAACAAGCTTGGCAAAATCGAATAACATGTAAACAATCTGCCAGTAACATTTTATAGCAAAAGTAGAGCTCGATTGACTCAAGCTAGGGTGCTCCATAAATACAAACAGAGGCATGGATGGATATGGAAAATCCATATGTTCAAAACACCCTTACTGATCATGCTCAAAAGAGGCATAGATCTCAGTGAAACAACATGAACACATGGCATAAAAATAACAGCAGGGAATGACTTAGTGAAATTCCTAAGTCCCTGAAATCAGCAACAATATGATCCCTAGTTTGCATGCTTGTGCTAGTTACCACATAGATCACAAAAATACATAGCATACACCCCTGTAAAGATAGCATGGTATATTACAAAACACATGTAGGACTCCAAATCATAGGATGCACACGTCAATCATGGCAAAAATGACAAAAGTGCATGTTCTGAAACAGATCTGAAACTAACATCACATAGCCCTCTTCCAACAGCATTTCGGGCATCAAGATGAGCTCAAATGAAAATGATGCAATGAGATGAAATGATGTACTCATCGAGAAGAACAATTTTACATATTACACGCACGAAACAGAGCAGTATGCAGCAAGTTATGATGCGATGAACATGGCATGATTATGCAACATATCTCGGGACTTGGGGAAAAATCGGGGCAACCTCGCAGATCTAGGGTTCCGGGCACGGGAACCGAGGATGGCCGGAGTTGCGCCGGAGTGGAAGGAGATGGCGGCCAGAGGGGCCCGAGGGAGGTCCGGTGAGGCACGAGGTCGCCGGATCCGGGCGCGGATGTCGAGGACGGACGGATCCGGCCTTGGGGCAACCGAATCCGCGAGGAGGGCGGCGCCGGAGTCGGGTAGCGGAGCAGGCGCGGGATCCGGCGGCCGGCTGGTCCGGACGGCGAGGGACGCGGGCGGCGAGGCGGAGAGCGGGAGGCGCTCGGGCGGGGAGCCGCAGGGCGCGGGGCGCGGCCCAGATCGACGGCGGCGGCGGGCTCGCGCGGGTCCGCACGGGCGGCGGCGAGCGGCGGCTCGGGCCGCGGGGGCCGGGAACGGGCCGTGCGGGCCGGCGGCGCGGGGGCGGCGGAGAGGCCACGTGGCGGCGCGCCATTGGCTGTGGGCGGCGGCGGAGATGCGTCCGGTGGAGAACGGACATGTCCGGCGGCGGAGGGAGGATTTTAGGGTTTCGGGACCCGGGATTTGGACGGGAGAGGTGTTTTTATAGGTAGAAGGAGTTAGGAAGCTTCAAATGGAGTGCGATTTTCGGCCACGTGATCGTGATCGAACGACCGAGAAGATGGAGGGGGTTAGGATGGGTTTTGGGCCACTTTGGAGGGGTGTTGGGCTGCACACAAAAGAGGCATTTGCGGCTACCCGGTTAACCGTTGGAGTATCAAACGACCTCCAAATGACCCGAAACTTGACAGGCGGTCTATCGGTGCTATACAAAGGCCGCTTGGCAAACCTCGGTCCATTCTGAGACCGTTTAACACCCTCACACGAAAAGAGTTAAAAAGGGATGCCGGGAAACATAGGAGCGCCGGATTGCAAAACGGACAACGGGGAAAATGCTCGGATGCATAAAACGAACACGTATGCGAATGCGATGCACATGATGACATGACAAGAAATGCATGACAAGGACAAAATGCAAAAGAGGGAAAACCCAACCACGGAGGGAATATCATATCACATTGCCGAAAATGGCAAGAGTTGGAGTTACAAATATGGCAAGTTACATCCGGGGTGTTACACGTTCGCGGAGGCGACCTGGTCGACGTGGTGGCGGTCGAAGTACATCGTCCACAGCGTGTGGCTGACGGCGGCGTACCTTGGCTCGTTCCGCTGCGCCTCCGATAGCGATGAATGGATGTGCACTATCTCAGCGCGCCGATCGGGACCGGTGTGCTCCGGGGCCACCGGGACGCCGCCGGTGCTCAGCCTCCACGAGCCCAGCACCCGCATGTCCGGGGGTGCCGGGTAGTCGGCCTCGTAGAGGAGGCGCGCCTCGTCCTCTCGCAGATGGCGGCGGCCAAAGCCGTTCGCCGCCGCCGCGTCGCTTGGGTAACACTCGTCCATTGTTCGTCGATGGGAGAGGAGTGGGAGAGAGGGGCTACGGTGGCGAGTTGTGGCGTTCACCGGCGGGGAGGTCGGCTTTTATAGCCGAAGATGGGCGGTGAGAAGTTGCCTGCCGGGTGGCGCGTGGCGGGAGCGGGCGAGATGCGGATCGCGGCGCCTTCATTGCGCCGCCTGTTAGGCATCAATGGAAGGCTGACCAGCACGGCAGCGCGGCAGCCTTGACATTGATTCCCGCGAGAACCGAGGCGATGAGGACGACAAAGGCGGCGAGTCGCTGACTCGGCGGACCCACTCCATTTCGCGTCAAAATCGTTTCCCCCGGCGCCCCCAGCGCACAGGGTTCGGCCTGGGTCCGCCGGCGCCGAAAATTCGGCCCAGCCCGGCGATAAAAAAGATGCCTGGAGGGGGCCTGTTGGGGGCGCGACTGGAGATGCTCTAAGTGTAGCAAATTTGGGGCACTTTGGCGGCTGCCGCTAACTTACGAAGTTGCGTCCGGACGCTCGCCCACAACCTTTTTCTCCCGCGCCCAGTCGGAAGCCCTTGGATCCGGCCGCCGCCGCAGATCCGCTGCCCACCACCCACTACGTTCGAAACCTTTCATGGCGTCTTCATTGAACACCTATAGGATGTGCTAAAAATTTCAGATCGTTACGACCAAAACCTGATGCACATTGTTTACAAACAGGACACTCTTCTGCGAAGTGTGAGGGTTTCGTAACGGCCACCTCACACACAAAACTCAATTTCTAAAAATATTTTGAACATGAAACTTTTTTTCTTGGGTAATATAGGCCATCAGAAGGCTCGTGCTGGCTATTTTCGCGGCATTAATTGAATTTCCAGGAAGTAAAAAAGGCAAACCAAACTTTCGCCATGCTAACGAGGTCGGAAACGTTCCAAACTTTGCATGACGTCTTCATTGAACACCTGTAAGGTGTCATAAAATCTTGAGATAGTTACGACCAAAACCTGATGCATATTGTGTACAAATAGGACACTCTTCCGCCAAGTGTGTAAGGGTCTTGAAACGACCACCGCACACACAGAACTCAATTTTTAGAAAAAAAATTAGACTTGGATCTTTTTCCATGAGTAATATGTGCCATTGGAAGCCCCGTGCTAAAGTTTTATTACTTTTGGAGTTGGTTTGCTATTCTCGCGGCGTTAATTGAATTTCTGACAGCCAGAGTGTGGCGGGCACAACTAACTGCCCACCACTGCTAACTTCTTGATTTATAGTTCTTTTTTCGCCGGTGACTACATTGCGTCAGTGGCGAGCACCTTTACTGCCTGTCGCTGCTAACATCTAGATATAAAAAAAATTGATAGGGTCTCCCCACTATGTCTGTGGCGGGCGGATTCTGTGCCTGCCATTGCAACCCGCACTTGCAGTGGCGGGTGCGCAGCTCCGCTCGCCAGTGACTGGTTTCGACATGCGAGCAAATTTGGGGAGTCCGGCTGTGGCAGTCGTTGTTACGCACCCGCCACTGCTGCGCTATCAACACTGACGGGTGCGTCTTGGTACCCGCCGCCGCTGCATTTCCGAATTTGTTGTGGTTGGTATCTCACTCTGCCCTCACCAATTTGAGTTCACATGTAAGCCATTTCTCAGTAGTGTATCTCTATGTTTGTTGCACTTGTATCTCTATGTAATAATTTGGTGAACTATGCAACAATTTGAATTTGTTTGGAATTCATTTGAGATGCATTTGATATTATATGTGTGCAATATGTATGAAATACAAATGAAAAACATACATGCGGCTGCCCTATTTTAGGGCTGCGGTTGGAGACGGCGCTTGCTCGTGCCTAAAAAATTTTACTCCACCAATTTTTCGTGCGAAAAAAAATGGCTGCTATTTGAGATGCTCTAAAATAGGGCATCCACACAAACAAAATGCAATCATTCCAAGTTCATTTCAAACAAACATAGTTCATACTACAAACATTGAAACGACTACTTCATACTAATACTACTGCATGTCGATTCTAGTTGGTCACCATAAACATAAACTACTCGTCGGACTCGGGGTCGAGTTCCAGAACATGTCGGAACAGGGGTCATCAGATTCCTCCTCCTTGTTGGACTCGACGGGGATCACGGTCGAGGGTCCAGCCTCACCCTCCTGCTTCACGTGCTTCTTCTCGAGGTCACGCTTCCGAAGAGCTCCAACTCGTACTGAACGTACTACGGATTCTCCCATGCGAACCTCGCCATCGCCACTTCATCGTTCTCCTTGATTGGTCGTATTCCCACATCCTTCACCCCGACAAACTCCACCTGCTCCAAGGATTCGATCTCCTTAAAATTCATCTCGTGGATTGGCCGGCCAGAATGCCACGCCACAATGTCATACGCACGCGCGGCAATGTCTGCAGACTCGAAGGTTCCTAGCCAGTAGCAACGTCCATCGCACTGAAACTCGATACAGAAGCGGCCGGAGGGCACAGGCGCACCTCCCTGAAGCCCATCTTGCCCTTTGACGGCATGACGGCAGCACGAGTGAAACATCGACGCGGGCCACGGTGTAGATTGGAGACAGCGTGAGGGAGTGCAGCAGGGTACCACGGAGGTCGCACGTTGGTGGTATCGGGCGGTGCCGCTGCGTGGGTGGGCGGGGGGAGGTGCTGTCCTGCGGCGGCGGGTTGGGTTGGACAGATCCGGCGGCGGCAGGGTGGGTTTTATTGGTGATAGTCGCCAGAAGTGGCACGACAGTCACGCGGCGGTTGGGCTTCGCACGGCCCCTTTTGGATTTGCTCCAGCCGCACAGGACACAGGTAATGCAATTTTCGGTCACTTGGTGCCCTATTTTACAACATGGTCAATCCCCCGAGTAACACTTTTTGCATCAGTTGGAGTTATGTGTTTTCCCCATGATGTAAAAATCTGTTAATTTTAAATTTATATCATCTACTGGAGATGCTCTAAAGGCTAAGTCTGGACCCTTTTGTGTGCTGTGGCCAGCCATACTCTATGGATCCATCCATCGCTAGCTGGAGCAGTACAGCACACATACGTGACAGGTGCTGGTATACAGTTCCATGCAAGCAGGTAAGGTTTATTAATCCCTCTCCAAAATTCAAAAAGATAAGGTGTATAATACCCGATTAAACATGCCACAATATATTCCTGACTGAGCTGACGACCGATGAGTTCCAGCACGTATTCCTCCGCGACCTCTATGCCACCGCTCCGCCGCCGTAGCCTCCCAATGGAATCGACCGCTAAGCCACATCTAATGGCATCTCCGACTAGGGATCAAGAGCCAACGGCGACACCTTTGAAAGAAAAAGGAATCAGATGTAATCAACGAGGCGGCGTGCAAGGAGGAACCAGGACGCCTCACGTTTACCTTGTCTTTGACGACTGTCCGTTAGGCGGTTAGGGTACAGCATCCGCGAGGTAATACCGCCGCCTCCTGGCCCCAGCCACCATTGCCATACCGCTGCTGCCTCAAACCCAGACACAGTCTGTGTGGAGCCACCGCCTCCGGTGGTCGTGCGCTTGGAGGCAGTGCGTGGGTCGCCTGTCTTACTTCTCGATAGCCTTTGGCACCAAGATCATGGCGGTGCACACCAGGGACCCCCATGGCCGCATATCGTCTCCTCCGGGGGACTCCATGCTCATGCTCATGTTCGACGTCTGCGAGCGGAGCCTCACGTTTTGCGCCGGCCTGGATTTTCTGGTCGATCCCATCTATTTCTCCGTCGGCAACAAGCTCTTCTGTTTGCTACGGCTTCTTCCAGATGCTCATCTGGGAGCCTGGCAGCATGGCCAGGGAGAGCTCGTGGAAAGAGCTCCCGGATCCGCCGTTCAGGCGTTATGTGTTAACCCAGAACAGTGAGACCAGCGGGTCGTGGCAATCTAGTGGTAGTACTTGCACTCAGCTCACTGGTAACACACGCACTCACTAGTGCAGCGCAAGACACACACACACGAGGAGGAAAGAAGCTCAAAGGCTGTAGTGAAGCTCAAATACTTGGAATGGAATGATCCTACAGCGACGGGCATCGGTCCTTTATATAGCCTACTGAACCGACTATAGTACGTACGTGCTGATGTCAATTACCTAAGTGACATCATGGCTGACCTACAATAGTAGAAAACCAAAATGGTCTTGCCAACTTACTGCTACTCCCTTCGTAGCTAAGTAATACTACCCTGGTGCATGCATGCTGCCGACAAGCAGCCTTCGGAGACAAGTTTGACACTACATTCTTCCCCTCAAACTTGTCGAAGGAGCTTGGTGTCGATGATCCCAACCTTGTCGCGCAACTCCTGAAACCGGACACGACCAAGTGACTTGGTCAGGATGTCCGCCTTCTGCTCACCAGTCCTGATGAACTCCACGATCACCGAGCCTTTCTCGACGCAGACACGTATGAAGTGATAGCAGAGATCGATGTGTTTGCTGCGGTCGTGAAGCACTGGATTCTTGCAGAGGGAAATCGCCGACTTGTTGTCGACGAAGATGAGCGCAGGGGCGGTGTCCTGATTCAGCATCTCGCCGAGAAGGCGAGCAAGCCAAATGCCTTGACAGGCCGCTGTAACATATTGCGGCCAAAAATTTTACACATAGAGTTTGGTGAAGACCAAGTGCTTGTGATAGTTTGAGAAGTAACATATTTAAGGTGGTAGAAACCCTCTTCGCGGAGCGAGGTGGGATTAATTTTTTTAATAAACTTAGCAGTAACGAGTATTATTGGCATGTTTTTATAACAAGATAATTAGCATGGTCACTCCTACCGCTGCTTGTACCTCGAACCGATTTTGTTGGCTGGGTTCAGGAAAAAAAAGAATCACGGCACCCATAGCTACAGGCACTGTACAACCGCTCGCGCTCCTACCGTTGGTCGTCTTTTGCGGATTCGATCTCCTTAAAGTTCATCTCGTGGATTGGCCGACCAAAATGCCATGCCATGATGTTATACGACGTGTGGCAATGTCTGCACACTCGAAGGTTCCTAGCCAGTAGCGATGACCATCGCACTAAAACTCGACACAAAAGTGGCCAGAGGGGCGCAGGCGCACCTCCCTAAAGCCCATCACGAGAAGTGGCACGACAGTCACACGGTGGTTGGGGGGAATGGAAGTTCATGCGGCGGTTGGGCTTGGCGCGGCCCCTTTTGGATTTGCTCGAGCCGCACAGGTAATGCAAATTTGCATAACTTGGTGCCCTGTTGTACAACACAGGCAATCCCCCAAGTAACACTTTTTGCATCAGTTTTTTTAGGCGACGACACCCAACCGACGCGATCGAGCACTACTGTCGACTATCTCCTCCCATTATTGACGGCCGCCGCCCAAGTCATTCCACCGACACAAGGTTGAACAACCACCGCCGACGATGGCAGAAAGGAGGATAAGCGACAATATAGATTGGCGTTTGTGGTCACATAAAGGACGTTGAAGAGTGTGTGCGGGGATGTGGGAAATGCTGAGATATTATTTTTCTCCCGTTGCAATGCACGGGCATATTTCTTATAGTTTATATCATGTACTGGAGATGCTCTAAATGCTAGTCTGGAGTCTTTTTTTTACGAAAAACTTTTGATCTATTCATCTTCAATCATGGCAGTACAACGAACATAAGAAATAATAAAAATTACATTCAGGTCCCTAGACCACCTAGCGATGACTACAAGCACTGAAGCGAGCCAAAGACGTGCCACGGTCATCTCCCCTTCCTCGCAGGAGTCGGGCACAACTTGTTGTAGTAGACAGTCAAGAAGTCATCGTGCTAAGGCCCCATAGAACCAGCGCACCAGAACAGCAACCGCCGCCGATGAAGGATAATGTAGATCAAAACGATCCAATCTCGACGACACACGAACATAGACGAAAAACAACCAGATCCGAGCAAATCCACCGAGGATAGATCCGCCGGAGACATACCTCCACACGCCCACCACTGATGCTCGACGCACCACAAGAATGGGGGCTAGGCGGGGAGACCTTTATTCCATCTTCAGAGAGCCGCCTCCGTCTCGTCTTCCTAAGCAGGACACAAACCCTAACAAATCTGAAAGGAACGACTAACAACGGAGCCCTCTCGCCGGCCCTTGTCGTGGTTCTAAGTCTGACAGTGATGTAGGGGGGTAAGTATGGAGAGGCTAGATCTTAGCTATGTAGGAGTTGTAAGAACACAAGGTTTACGAGTTCAGGCCCTTCTCGAAGGAAGTAACAGCCCTACGTCTCGGTGCCCGGAGGCGGTCGATTGGATTATGCGCGTAAGGATAACAGGGGTGCAAACCCTTGATACTGAGGAGGGGGGTGGCTTATATAGAGTTCGCCAGGCCCCTCTAGCCCTCAGTAATGCTGGGTTTAAAGTACATTAAGGTTAGGCGTTACTGATAACGCCCCTAATAAAGTGCTATAATGACCATAAGAGCTACTTAATGACCGACCGTTTGTGTGCGGAGTGACTGTAGAACTCCTTGCAGTCGAGTGCTTTGCTTCGTGGTCGAGTGATAGCGTCATGGTCGAGTGTCTTGAATCCGTCGAGTGGGATACCTCCAAGTCGATTGAAAGGTGACTTTTTTTAGGGATGTCCTTGGGTAGGGCACTTAAGACAGGTCCATGCCCCTACCCTAGGTACATAGCTTCATCAGCCCTTGCCAGGATCCACCTTGCCTCCATGGTCCTAGGGCCACCGGAGACGAGGCAGACCTGCGGCGGAGCCTGCGAGAGGCACAAACCCTAGCTTTTTTGGTGGAGGAGGAGGAGGCGGCTGCGTTGGCCTTTGTCTTTCTTCTTCTTAGAGATGCAGCCGTCTGCTAGTCTGGAGTCTGGACCTATTTGTGTGCTGTGGCCGGCCATGGCCCATGGACCCATCCATGGCTAAGTTACGTGACAGTCCAAAATTAGAAAAGATTCGGTACACTACATACCCGATTGAACACAGCCCCACAGTATGTTCCCGACCGACCTAACACTTGCCAACTAATTAAGCACGTTTTCCTTGCGAACTGGTCAGCGGGAACTTCATAAGCCACCGAACCCTCAAAACCTTGGCCTCTCCGCCGCCGCAGGCCCGCAGCCTCCCAACGGAATCAAGTGCTAAGCCAACTCTGATGGCATCTTCGACAAGGGATCAAGAGCCAAAGGCGAAGGCTTTGAAAGCAAAAGGAATCAGATGTACAAATCAACAAGGCGACGAGCAAGGAGGCACCAGGACGCCTCACGTTTACCTTGTCTTCGACGACTGGCCATTAGGATACAGCATGACAGCATTCGCGAGGTGATACCGCCGCGTTCCGGCTCCAGCCACCATTGCCATACCGCTGCTGCCTCAGACCCAGACACAGCCTGTGTGGAGCCACCGCCTCCGGTGGTCGTGCGCTTGGAGGCAGTGCGTGGGTCGCCGTCTTACTTCCCGATAGCCTTTGGCACCAAGATCATGGCGGTGCACACCAGGGACCCCGACGGCCGCATATCGTCTCATCCGGGGGACTCCATGCTCATGCTCATGTTCGACGTCTGCGAGCGGAGCCTCACCTTTTGCGCCGGCCTGGATTTGCTGGTCGATCCCATCTATTTCTCCGTCGGCGACAAGCTGTTCTGTCTGAGCTACGGCTTCTTCCAGATGCTCATCTGGGAGCCTGGCAGCATGGCCAGGGAGAGCTCGTGGAAAGAGCTCCCGGATCCGCCGTTCAGGCGTTATGACGTCACCTCCTACGCCGTGCACCCCAAGTTACTGACCTTTATCGTCAGCACCAAGGAGGGCGCCACCGAGGCCACCTTTGCCTTCGACACCGAGAAGCTTTCATGGAAGCACCTCGGCGGTTGGGCGCTGCCCTTCGCCGGCCGTGGCCACTTCGACCAGGACCTCGATCTCTTTATCGGGATTTCTATAGAACCCGACTCGTCCCTAGGCCAGCTCTGCTCCTGCTACCCGGACACCCCCTACACGACGACGCTTGTCAAGGAGAATCTCTCCAGCGAGGA
Source organism: Aegilops umbellulata (assembly GCA_032464435.1). Lineage (NCBI taxonomy): Eukaryota > Viridiplantae > Streptophyta > Magnoliopsida > Poales > Poaceae > Aegilops > Aegilops umbellulata. Next base: position 533,890,573 of record CP136059.1, read on the forward strand.
CCCAACAGAGAGGCATGAAGGCGCCACCCTCGTCCACATTGGACCCAGCAAATTCTGCCTCGTGCAGTGCGTCTCCAGGGAGCTGCCCCTCCTTGAACGGAGACAGTTCTTGTATCGTTTGACTACGCTCTCTCTCGAACATCACCACACTGGAGGCCTGACGATTCGCGAGAGGCAGCGGGTGCAATACTACCAAGTGCCTCAAGGAACCTCTCAGCCATTCCTTACTCAAGATCCTGTGGCGTTTGGGATCTGAAATATGCTAAAAAACATGTCATGAAAAGGAGTTCTTCTATGTTTAATTTTCACTCGACTTGAAAAGAAGTACTCCCTCCGTCTAGGTGTATAAGTCATCTTAGGTTGTGCACCACGACCAAAGCGGAGGGGAAAACGAGTAATGTCTTTTTCCTAATTAATAGCATTGCATGCAATGAACTAACCACTGTATGTCATGTTTGTTAGTCTCAAGTCATTAAAAGCATGCACGGCTCACATCTCTTATTGGTTGATATGTCATGAAACAAGAAACGAGGATGGAGTTAATGTACCATGCCTAAGTATTTTGGGATTATTTCATTTTCGTAAGGTGACTTACGCACCTAGACGGAGGGAGTACTCCGTATGTTTTATAATGTGCACACTCTATGTAGTGCGATTGAGTGAATGTTGTTCCTTCCTATGTTCTCATGTGTATGGTCGAGTTCCATGCATGTCATGACGTTTTTCTTTGGCAAGGAGATTTTAGGAGTAAAGATCTATAGCTTCTGCCCTGTTGCAGAATTAAGGAGTTAATGTGAGTTGTGAAATTCCTAGTTGATGATTCTGGAACACGTCATGAGGACCATGCAGCGATGAGTGGGCTAGTGAACACCTTTTTTCACTCTCTGTTTACATGTGATACTGAGCTCGTACAACAGCCTCTAGTACATCTTTTTGACCAAAAGGTGACGCGTGAAATGAATGACAAACTATGCTCAGATTTTACTGACAAGGAAATTTCAGATAGCCTTTTTTAAATTGGACCTCTCAAGGCGCCGGGCATTGGTGGTTTCCCGGCGAGATTTTTTCAGAGGAACTGGCTTACTATGAAAGAAGAGATCATTTATGCGGTAACGGAGGGTATCAATGACACGATAATTGTCCTCATACCTAAGATCAATGATCCAGTTAAGGTAACGGACTTCAGGCCTATCAGCCTTTGCAATGTTATTTATAAAATTGTGGCAAAGTGTTTGGTGAATAGGCTTAGACCTATTTTGGATGACATCATATCTCCGCAGCAGAGCGCTTTTGTTCCGGGCAGGATGATCACGGATAATGCCCTCTTGGCCTTTGAGTGTCTTCATTTTATGCAGCATGAGAAGAAGGAGGACAATAGATATTGTGCCTATAAATTGGATTTATCTAAGGCGTATGACAGAGTGGATTGGGGATTCTTGAAACAGACGATGCAAAAATTGGGCTCCGCTCACCGGTGAGTTCAGTGGATCATGACATGCGTGACCTCGGTGAGATATTCCGTAAAATTTAATGAAGCCATTTTAAATTCGTTTGTACCGTCGCATGGGCTTCGGCAAGGTGACCCCCTATCTCCGTTTTTGTTCCTTTTCGTGGCCGATGGGCTTTCTGCATTACTAAAGGTATTGAAAATCACCATATTCATGATTTAAAAGTGTGTCCGAGAGCCCCTGGGATCTCACACCCTCTCTTCGCGGACGACACCTTGTTATTTTTTAAGGCTAATCTGAATCAGGCTCGGTACATCAAGGAAGTTATTAGGAGGTATGCACAGGCTACTGGTCAACTTATCAATCCGCAGAAGTGTTCCATCCAATTTGGTGATGCTTGTCCAGTGGAGGTGCAGCATGTGATCAGGCAAGAACTGCAAGTGGTTAATTCTGAGTTTGAAGGGAAGTATCTTGGGCTGCCAACTCCGGATGGACGCATGCATAAGGGAAAGTTCCAAATGTTGCAAGCGAGCTTAACAAAAAGGATTATGGCCTGGGGTGATAGTCTATCTCAAGCAGGGATTGAAACCATGATTAAGGCAGTGGCTCAAGCAATCCCCACGTATATTATGGGGGGTTTTAAACTCCCCTTCTCGGTGTGTGAAGACCTCACTAGGCTTGTGAGGAATTTTTGGTGGGGCTCTAAAAATGGTAAGAGAAGGACTCACTGGAAGGCTTGGGAGAAAATAATTGAACCAAAAGGAGAAGGTGGGCTGGGGTTCCGCGACTTTCGCATATTTAATCAAGCATTGCTTGCCCGACAGGCCTGGCGACTCCTAACCAAGCCAGACTCATTGTGTGCCATGGTTCTAAAAGCAAGATACTATCCTAATGGGTCCCTAGTGGACACAGTTTTTGCAAGTAACGCCTCACCCACTTGGCATGTTGTGCAATACGGTCTGGAGCTGCTGAAGAAGGGGCTCATTTGGCGTGTCGGCAAGGGCGAGCAGGTGCGCATATGGCGGGACACGTGGCTCCCTAGGCCACCGTCCTACCGGCCCATCACCATGCGAGGAACATGCCGTCTACGTCGGGTGTGCGAGCTACTGGATGAGAACGGCCGCTGGAGTACGGAGCTTGTCCAGCGGCACTTCCACGCGGTTGATTCTGCATGCATTCTGAAGATCAAGGCCTCACCTCACAGGATGGAGGACGTCTTGGCCTGGGCGCCGGATCCACATGGGAATTTTTCCGTACGAAGTGCATACCGTCTCGCCATCGACAATTCTTCAAGCACAAATATGGGTGCAACGAGCAGGGCATCGGACGGCACTCGTGCCGTCTGGAAGGCAGTGTGGGGGTGCCTTGCTACCCCTAAGGTACGCATCTTTGCGTGGCGTCTTATAACAAACTTCCTGGCTACTATGGGGAACAAATCAAAGCGGAATCTTGAGGTCACTAATACATGTGTTTTATGTGGGTTGGAATCCGAGGAGACATTCCACGCGATGTGCAGATGTCCGTTAGCGAGAATGTTGTGGGAGGCGATGGCAAAGTCTGAGAGCATGCCACGCCTCGAGGACATCACCAACACAGGCACAGAATGGGCATTACATCTGCTGAACCAATGCACGGAGGAGTAGCGGTTGCCGGTCATCATGACGCCATGGAGAAGCTGCCACGTCCGAAATGAAGTGGTACATCAAAAACCGGCACCTGCCATTGAAGCTTCAAGGAGGTTCTTATGCAGCTACATCGACAACCTGCGTTGCATTCAGCAACACCCACACGAGGACATCGTCAAAGGAAAAATGATATGTACACAGGGAGCTAGTCGGAACCATATGAAGATGGTGGTCGCCCCATCTAGCTGCACTCGGCCTCCAGAACAGTGGACCAAGCCTCCTCAAGGATGGGTCAAGCTCAACGTTGACGGCGCATGGCGGGAAGAGTATGGAACAGGTGGAGCGGGGATGATCCTCCGCGACCATAATGGATCAATCATTTTTTCATCATGTCGGTTCCTCACTACATGTGTTAGTGCTTTGGAAGCAGAGATGGCTGCATGTATGGAAGGGATCGCTCTCACCCTAGAGTGGAGTACTATGCCGTTCATTCTAGAAACTGATAGTAGTGTTGCAGCTAACATGATCAAGGAGGAGAAGGAGAACAGGTCACCAGTCGCTGCTCTCGTTGGCGAAACCAAACGACTCCTTGCTCTGGGCCGGGAGCATGTGATATTGCATCTTAGTAGAGATCTTAATAAAGTGAGTCATTACCTAGCTCAGATAGGTCACTCTACCCCTAAAACTGCAGTTTGGCCGTGATGTGGACCTGATGAAATTGGCAACCTTTGCCAACAGGATTGTAACAATCTTCCCTGATTAATGCAGTCCTTTCTCCCGCAAAAAAAATGTGAGTTGTTTTCTCATCATCATAAGCGGAGTTGTTTTCTCATCTTCATAAGCTGTTCAAGAAATTTGACAAAATGCGTCATCCCCCAAGGCTTCTATGAAAAAGGGGGGTTGGTCATGTCCTCCTAGAGGTTTCGTGAAACTTAACGTTGACGCTTCTTTTAACCATGACCTACTTAGGGGCACGATGGGGCCGGTTTTGAGAGATGAAAAAGGTAGGTTTATCGCGGGAGGGAACGGGAAGATTGACTATTGCGCAGATGTGTTGATGGCGGAAGCCTCGGCTCTTAAATTTGGTATAACATTGGCGCAAAGGGCGGGATGTAATCGCCTTATTATTAACTCGGACAACCTGGAGGTGATTGATACCATGAAGAACGGAGGACAGTCGGCGGGTGCGGCGGCGGCAATATTCGACGATTGTTTTCATTATGCTTGTGACTTCGTTGCTACTAGATTTGAACACTGTAACAGAGAAGTAAATAAAGTAGCTCATGAGCTTTCGTGTTTAGCTAGATTTTCGTTGATTTCTAATTAATTTGAGGAACCTGTAAATGAAATTGTAATGACCCTCACAAACGATGTACTTTTTATCTCTAATGAATAAAGTTTTCGTTTTATCTAAAAAAAGTATTTGTTTTCCTTTCTTCGTCACATGTAGGGCCCATCCATCATAATTTTCTAGACAAATAAAATGCTACCGTTCCGGGTTAAATCTCTCATTCGAAATGGAGACCTAATTAATGCTATTGCCAATAGTACCACCTGATACAAGGTAATAAATATTGGAGAATTACAGTTCGGAAATATAAACATAGTAGTAGGAGATAATTGCAGCAAACAATAACTCCCTAATTACCTGCTTTCATTCGAATTTATTTTGCCACCAAATTTTGAAAACTTGTCTAAAAAAGGAGGAAAATAACCTTTGATTTATGCGCATTGAGCTGTCCTTTAATGAGGGTTCATATTATGGAAAGATAATAATTAATTTTGATTATATTGCTCGATGCATACTGCCCAGGATCTCTCTTCTCTCCACCTCTCTCTCCCTCTACATATACGGATCATGTCATGTGTTCTTTCCTAGCAAATATATTTCTCGTCGACAACCAAAGAGATTGACAGCCGAAGTGTGTGCTATGGACAAGTACCACGATTCGCATCCTTGCACTAGCTCTACTGTCTCTACATCTCGTATGCTCTGCTACTGTTGCTCAATGTAAGCACACCAATCGGGTTTAATTTTTTCACTCATCGAAGTATGTATGTAGTACTATAGCCAGTGAAGGTGGCCTTTCTTCTTCTTCTTTTTTGGTCCAAATAATCTGTTGCGCGTTTATTTATTCCGCTCTAAAATATATAATTTGTTCGTTTGTCATTCCATAGGTCGAACCATGGCTGACACGGATAGCGAGAAGATCAATTTACCAAACGGGCTATGCCATAAGGTAGCTCCGTATCGATGCGTCAAAGAGTGCTTCTGTTGTTTGCTAGATGAGTGGTGCTACGCGACAATGGATGAGTGCGCGATAAAGTGTAAATGATCCTCTTCTTCAGAAGACATACTGGTGGCGATGATATCCCCTCCTTCACCTGCTCCTTAATTTCGCAGCCTAGTCAAATTGGATTACATGCATATTTACATGTCCTGAGAAACAAATGATGCCTGATATATATTTGGTTTGCAATAAGATCTAGTAATACTCTAGCAATTGTCGCTGAGTATTTGGTTTGGCAAAAGAATGAAATTCCAATAGAATCTCTTTGTAATTTGACAAAAAAAAGTGCCAAAAGTATGAATTTATACCAAGTGTAGTTTGCCCCCCGCGAGCGACCGAGGGGGCAACCCTAACCGCCGGCGCCTCAGGTCCCCCGGCCCTCTTCTCCCCTCGCCGCCGTCGGTCCGTGCCGCCAGGCAAAGCCCGGTAGTGCTGGCGGCGGCGGGGCCCCATCTCCTCCTCGCGCGAGGGCTCGGCTCGGGCGGGTGTCCTCGGGCAAGGCGGCGCGTTCATCCTGGGCGCGGCGGCGGTGCTGTGGTGCCTCGTCCTGCACGTGGAGGGCCGGACACGGCGGAGGCTGCGGGATCACCCGGAGGCGACAGGGGCGACTCCGGTGTTGGATCCGCGAGCAGCAGGTAGGGCAGTGTCCCTTGCCTATGCGGTGGCCACCAGATCCATGGCCGGCATGGTGCTCTTCCCCTCGGTGGAGTCTATGCCTTGAGATGGGCGAGGGAAGCCGCGGATCTGGCGTCCCGTCCAGATCCGCCCCGGCATGGCAACCGGTGGCGCGTGGAGGACCGGTGAGGGGTGGTTGGAGGCTCCCTGCCGATGTGCCGACAGCGGCTTTGGTCTTCACGGCAAAGCTCCGTTCGGTTTCAGTCAGCTGCGAGATCGGGGGCGTGATTTGCGGTGAAAATCGCGCCAACTACGCTCATGGCGGACGATGACGGCGTCTATGACATCGTTCCCTTCTTGAGGAATCATTGTTGTAGGTCATGGCGCCCCACTCGTGATGCCCCGGGGGAAACCCTAGATCTGGGTCTACCGGATCAAACCGGATCAGACGATGATGGCACCTTCGATGTCGTTGTCCCTCCTGGGGGCATCATTTTGGAGCACGTGCTGGCTGGAGGGGACAAGAGGAGGAGCGGTGCTACATCTACCGCAAGGTCGACGGCGGATCCCAGCGGCATGGCGCCGCGGAGGTTCGGCGATGGGCGCGTTGGAGATGGACTCGCGCGGGAGGAGGAAGATGTCTGGCATCATTGTGGCGTTGATGGCAGAGAGGCCTGGCAAGGTCGGTGCATCAATTCTGCTCTGAGGATGGACCGAGGGAAGATGGAGGTGACGGCCCTTGCAGCGTGCGGTGCTTACTGGGAGTGTGCCAGACCGGTGTGGGACCCAATCCAGGTAGTGGCTTGGATGGGACACCTGATTTTAGATGTTAGGCTTTGGTGAGATGTCAGTTTGACATTAGGCTCGGATTCGGCATGCCTTCATCAAGGAGATAGGAGTAGCAACAGCGTTGCCAAGATGGTGGCTTCAAGCTTATTGATATATCACCTTGTATGATCTTTGTGAATAATTAATAATATAGCTGCATGCATCGTCCAGATGCAAAGACCGAAGGTACATCCTCCTTTTCAAAACAAAACAACAATATTGTCTACGATCTCTACACCAATCCTTGTCTTTAGGACGACATTGCCGTAGGGGGGCGCCATCATCAAACCCACTAACGTGCGCGGAAGGGGCGTCTGCTCGCATGGTCCACGTGACAATCTCATATCTAAAATACGAGCCTCTAACTTTCAGTGAACTTCAATTGATTCACACTTTCTCATATAGTATTTGCTGGCGTTTCCCCGTCACGATGGATCACACAACAACCTTCCACACCACACTACAAAACGACTAAAAACTCTCCATGCCGGTTAAACTTGTCCCAAATGAGGGAGATTGTTAGCATCGTTTTCACGGATGATGTCCATCGACAGAAAGAATCGCTTCATAGCGAATCAAATCTGGTTCATCGGGGTAATTAATGCCTAGACCATGACCTGCCGTTGTTGACAAAAAAACACCAACTACCTAGGTAGTACTATAGGGGAAACTGAGTCATGACCTGCCTACCTTTTTGTGTGGCGTCCCAGCATGGATCCACACATTGCTAGCTCGAACACACAGACTAACCCAGAAAAGAAAAACATACACGAATCTTAAAACTAAGTGTATTAAAACTAGTATTAAAACTAAGTCTTTTCATTTCAAGAAGAAAACCTTCGGACAACCAAATCATCTCCCCGTTGCATCAAAGTACCATTCTTTTCCTCGTTTTTTGTCCACTCCACTATTCAAAGCCCTACTGCACATAAGTCTAAAATGTTGAAAGTCGAAATCAATCAAGAACGTCAAAACACCCGCAAAGCCAACCACCCACGGGTTAATTAATAAATTGCCCTTGCCATCTTAATACCATGCCTGCATCTACAAGCGATTTTCTAACAACTCTAATCGTCGCACCAAAGGGGACCGAACCTAATGGATTCGATCTCTCCATTGTGTTGTATCCAATGTTCTCTTGATCTGTACTGATGCTCAAAAAAAAAAATTCTCTTGATCTGTAGAGATCTTGGCTTGCCACTTGGATAAAGTGGCCCTGTTCCAAATGTGTTGGGAACAACAACATTTTATTAGTAGTATCTTTGCTTAGCGAGCCAAAAGTCTTCCAGGAAAAGACCGATCTACCCCCGGGGGCCCAAAATATCAAAAGGGGGAGAGATTTCCCTGGCCGGTGGCGCACACACGAAGCCTGACCCATTTCCATTTCTGCCCCCACCTCTTCCTCCCACGCGCCCACCACGACGGCGGGCCGACGACGTTCCCCTCCGCCGCCGCCGGCGCCCTGACCGCCCGCCGTGTCCCCGGCCCGCAGCCGCAGGCCGTCCTCTCCTCCTCCTCCTCGCGCCCTCGCCTCGCTCCTCCGGCCCGCCCGCCTACCAACCCGGGCCCCGATCCGCGCGGAGGGGGGGAGGAAATGGCGGTGGTCCTCGCGTGGCTCAACGCCAGGGTCGTCGACCCCCTGCTGCAGGTCATCCAGAGGTGAGGCCCCAGGTTCTCGTTTCTGGTCACGCCGGTATTTGGTCGCCGGTTTCATCGATTTCTGCTGCTGCCGCTGATGTGATGATGACCTTCTGTTGTGGTGGTTGGCCGGTGCTGCAGGGGCGCGGAGCCGAAGCAGCTGGCCTTCTCCGCCGCGCTCGGCGTCACCATCGGGGTCTTCCCCATCTGCGGTACGTACGTGGTTGCTGGCGCCGATCCCCCACCTCTCGTCGGTCGACCAAAATTTATCTGCGGTTAACCGAGTCTAGATTCGATTGCTCCATACGCACGGCGTGTCGGCGCAGCAATACAGTACAGTACAATAGGATCCGATGTGTGCGTGTGCGGCCATGGTTGAGGAGAGCACGGCTCAGCTCCTGGGAAACACACGGCTGCACGGCACCATGCTGCCATAAGCCGTTCGTTTACATCTCCAGGAGTCCACGACTCCTTCCCAAGTGATGGTTCTCCATTCAGACGTATTCAGCGTTTTGCCTGTTGTGGTCTCATAACTGAATCGTGCGCGTCCTGTCTACCTGCCCTCTTGTCGTCATCATACCTGGGTTTAAGATTTTACAGAGCTGGATTGTCACCAAAAAGCACCTGTCAATTACATGTAGTGGCTTAGGAAAATCCTCTTCCAAGTTTTTGAGGTTCAGCGTTAGTCTGATGGCGCTGGTGTGCCGTGCGCCATGCAGTTATTGTAGGTGTTTTAATGGTATTGCTAATATTTTCTTTGTAGTATTTCTTGAAGCAACTTGATGTAACCTGACCCTTCATGATTGCAGGGACCACTGTTATTATCGGTGGACTTGCTGTGGCCATGTTGGGAGCTCGTTGCAATGCCGTTACTGTCATGGTTCTGAATTTAGCTGCAACTCCTCTCGAGCTAAGGTAAACACACACTCAGCATTAGATACAGTAAATCAAATTCCATTTTCTGGATCCTTTTATAAGACTCATTGCTGGTTCTATGTCAAGCTTTATATCTAGTAATAGTTGTTGGTTCCATGTCAATCTTGATTTTACAGGAATAGTTGTTGGTTCTGTGTCAAGATTTAATTATATGAACAGGTGTTGGTTCCATGGCAAGCTTTATGTATAGGAATAGTTGTTGGTCCACCGCCGTGCCAAAGATACAGACTTAAGCTCTATAGCACTAAACTATGTTGTTTCACTTAAATACCACTCAAACTTTGTTCTGTCATTTTCATGCACTTGAGGCCAATTTCTCTTTTCTGTGCTATCCTTTACCGCTTTTTTAAACAGACATTCGTTTACCTTATATATAAAAGCGAGGGTGTATAAGACTCCACATAGCTCAAGCTGTGCTCATAAGTCATAACAGGGCAAATTCTTCTGCTCATAAGTCTCAGGTTCCTTGTTCGTAGGACTTACTTTTATTATACGTAGCATGCACTAGAGTGCTGATACCCCAAATCCGCTTTCTCTATTATGCTACTTGAAAAAAAAGTGTCTGGTGTTAATGCATATGCTGTCACTAGTTGCCAGGTATGATGGTCTTGAAAAAACAGATATCCTTTTCATGACTTGTTTAATGCCAAACAAAGTTCTTCAGTAGACTAATGCATTTCTTTAGTTTGCCTTTACAGTTGCATTGTGGTAAACATCATGCCAAAATGGGCTATTTTGTAAGGAAACAGTGGGAGGCCCTGCTCTATATCTCCAGGGACTTGTTTCTTTTTTAGCAGGGTTTGATCTTTGAAATTTTGCACGGCATACAACTTGCACCCTCCTCTGCTAATATTTATTTAAAGAATTGGAAAGTTTGTTCCGAATGGTCACTGATTTGTTGCATTTTCACTCCCTTTGTACCTAGTGCAGCAATTGTAAGCTATAAGCAATCATGTTTTAATTTATTTAGAGCTACCAATGAACTTTCATTTCACCGGATCCTCCCTATCTTTGTTTCAATGCATTTGGCAGTGTCGTTTCCTGATTATGTTTTCCTCAGCTTGATCATTCCTTTCTTGCGTTTGGGAGAAGTAGTCACAGGCGGTGAGCACTTCCCCTTGACATCTGATGCATTCAAGATGGTCCTCACGGGCCACGCCTCAAAGGACGTGCTACTCAGCATTTTTCATGCGGTTAGTAAAATTGCTTCGGCCATCAAGTTTATCTCACCCATAAGAAATGAGCATTGTGTCGTCTTGTTCTCAGAAACAGTACCATGACTGTTGCCGTTGTGTTGAATGAATACAGATTCTTGGCTGGATGGTTGCTGCACCGTTCGTGATGGCTGGGCTGTACACCTTGTCCGTCCCTTGTTTCAAGTACCTGGTCGGCAGGTTTGGCGTCATCCCATCGAGCCCCAGGACGCCGATGAAAGCGGTATAATGTAGCTGTTTCCCCCTAAAGCAACTTTATTACGTTTCTGAAGCCGTGTGCGTCAATTCCTTATATTGCCCGATTGAGATGGCCCGGCCGTCCCAACTTCTGAACTGGGGCACATAAATAGGCTTGCAGAGGCATATACCCGTATCTGTTAGCGTGCCGCATGTTGAGCTGAGGTGGTGTAATTCTCAATATATTTTTAAGTTGTAGCAAATCGTTCCTTTTTTTCTTCTTCTTCTTACGAACAAGTGTGCGGCCCGGTTCACCTGTTTCAAAACTGATGATATTTATTCATTCATTGCTTTGGAAGCTATGGCCTGTTCATTTCGTTTGAGACGTGTTTCTGTTTATCTCTCCTAGGTTTTGCTTTGCCCAAATGAATCCGAATCCGAATCCGAAAATGGGGCAGTACCATTGCTCGTCCACGCCGACTGATCTTGTGGCGCGTGTCATCTGGGCATCATCAGCCATTCTCACCTGCATTTGTGTCTCATGGCACCATGTTATGTAAACTGTGGGCATGTTGTGTTGTCTGCTGATACTGTGCTGACTGTATTGTGTTAACTGTTATAGCTCGCGTATTCTCGCGGAGCTGTAGGCTGATATGTGTGTATATATAAAGGTAACGAGTGTTGTGTATGATGCTATCTCTAATACGATGCAGCAACATTGAACATCTGCAATGCACAGGAGTTTGGACGAGCCTGACTTGCGTCTCTGAAGCTGTTCCAATGTTGCGCGTGATTCTGGAGCAATAACCACGCCATGACTGCATTTGCTCATTCTGGAGCAATGACCATGCGTTCAGAGCTCGTGTTTCATCGATCGGTCGGTGCTTAGAGATGTAAATCCTCTGAGCAACTCGCCGTTAAGAAAGTCATTCCGCATAAGTATGTGAGATAGAGTGCCACAGGAAGAAGATGGTGAACAGTGGTCACATGAGCAACAATTTTAAGACTGCCATAATATAACACTAAAAATAATGGAGGTCGTCTGGGCCTTGTGGACAGTTTGATCATGAGGCTAGATTCTCCTGCTCCCATATGTTTATTGCCATATACAGAGGGGGGCTGCATTCATCTCACATCAAGATTGTTTTTCAAACTCCTGCAAAGTAATTCCATGATGGAAATCATTTACTCCGTCCGTTCACTTTTGTAAGACCTTTTAGACATTCAAGACAACATCTAAAACAGTTCAATTTCAGTTGTCCTAAACGACTTACAAAAGTGAACAGAGGGAGTAGCTTTTATCAGCTCCAACTTCTCACTGTGCAGTAAACTTGCACTAAAGCAACAAAGAACAAATAATTTGGCCACCAATTACAGAGAAAATCAGCTGCCCCTTGTCACTTTGTCAGCAAGGGTAATATATCACTACGAGTGCGTGGGTGCAACAAAAATCATCTATTCCAATAGCACAAATATATATAGCAACATGGACATACAAGACTGCTTTTGGTTTACCTGTTGATCTAAAAGAGACAGATGAAACAACCTCTTACAATCATGTAGACACACGAGCCCCATATCAAACACACGACCATCGGTCGATTCGTACCAACAAGGTATTAATTTGTGCATCAAGAAGCGATAGTTTTACGCATTCGAAACATAACTGAAGAAATAGCTATAAGGAGGGGAGGGGAGAGTCTCTATTGCTACCAGTACCAAGTACCAACAGATACCTTGATATACTGCTTATGCGCTAAGAGCATGTCTGCCTGTCGACACATATATAATAGGGTTCAGGAACCATGTTCGATCGATCACCAGTAGTCGCCGCAGGAGCACTTGCCCTCCTTGAAATGGTGGAACCGCTTGTTGTCCCTCACGATGAGCTCCCGCCCCACGATCCTCGACATGATCTTGATGGCGTTGTGGCAGTCCCCGCAGATCCTGAGGTTCTTGATGATGCGCAGCGGGGTCCTGGCTGGGGTGCTGATCAGGCCGTAGGCGATGGCCAGCCGCTCGCTGTGGTACAGCAGCGCCTGCTCCTTGGCCTCCTGGTCAATGTCGTGGAGCACGTACCTCGTGTCGGGGACGTAGCGCTGCTCGTTCACCACCTTCTTCTCGACCTTGGGCGGCAGCCTGTACTCCCCCAGCTTGTTCCTCCCGTCCAGCATGTTGATCCCGAGCCGCCGCTTCGGGGGAGGGGTCGGGAGCTTCTTGGGGTTGGCCTTGGAGGGGTCGAGCGAGACCAGCAGCTCCTCCGCCCGGTCCTCGAGGTCAATGTCGCCGTTCATGCGCGCCAGGTTCAGGAGCGCCTCCCAGATCATGGCGTTGGGCTCGAACGGCAGCTTCTCGATGTACTCCACGGCCTCGTTGAGGTGCCCCGACTTGCCCAGCACCTCGATGATCCCGACGTAGTGCTCCATGCCGGGCTCGATGCCGTGGTCCCTCGACATGGCATCGAAGTAGAGGAAGGCCTCCTCAATGGCCTCCGAGTTGGCGCACGCGTCCAGCACGAGCACAAAGGTGTGCGCGGTGGGCGGCATGCCGCACCGCTTCATCTCCTCGAAGAGCTGCAGCGCGGCGTCCCCGAGCCCGTTGGCCGCGTAGCCCTCGATCATGAGGTGCCAGGAGGCCATGTCCCGGTCGGGCATGTGGTCGAACGTCCTGCGGGCGTGCGTCATGTTGCCGCACCGGCCATACATCTCGAGGAACCGGTTGTTGACCTGCAGGTCGGCCCGGAAGGGCGAGCGGAGCAGGTAGTCGTGCACCTTGCGGAGCTCCTCGAGCAGCTTCGGGGTGGAGCAGGCGCCGGCGAGCTCGTAGAAGGACGCGGCGTCGGCGCGCGCCCCCTTCTCGAGCAGCTCCACAGCCTCCTTGGCCCGCCCCTCCCTGCACAGCGCCATCAGCTTCTCCGGCCCCGCCGCGGGCTCGGACGGCGGCGGCCCCTGCTGCTGCTGCGGCTGCTGGAGGTAACTGTTCTTCGGCGGGGGAGGGCCCTGCTGCTGCTGCCGCTGCGGGGAAGGGGCGGGAGGCGGCGGCTGCCCGTAGCCGTGGCGCGGCGGGGGAGGGGGAGGCCCCTGCAGCCGCTGCTGCTGCTGCTGCGGGTAGTGATTGCTCCACGGCGGGATAGGATCCAGCTGCTGCTGCTGCTGCTGCGGGGGCGGGGGCGGAGCCGGGGGATGCGGCCCGTAGCCGTGGCGCGGCGGGTAGTCGCTCCTCGGCGGGGGAGGGGGAGGCCCCTGCCGGTGCGGCTGGTAGTCGTTCCGCGGCGGGGGAGGAGGCGGCTGCTGGTAGTAGTTGTTGGCCGGCGGGGGAGGCGGGTGGCCCTGCGGCGACCACTGGGGAGGAGGGGATCCGGGGGGAGGCGGGCCCCAGTGCTGCTGCGGCGGGTGCTGGTGGCCCTGGCTGGGGACGGCGGCGGCGGCGGCGGAGGGGTGGTAGGCGTGGGACGAGGAGAGGGCGCGGGCGGGGGTGAGGAGGTGGAGGAGGGAGCGGGACCTGGAGGAGGCGAGCGCGGCGGAGCGCATCGGCCCGGCGGCCCGGTGGATGGCGGCGGCGGCGGCGGCGGCCATGGCGGAGGCGAGGGGCGGAGAATGGGGATTTCTGGTGGGGAGAAACCGTACGGGGTTTATGCGAGCACGGACGGATGAGATATTTCCGGGCTCGTGAATGGGCCGCGCATCGGACCTGTGCCGCCGTCTCGGCCCGTGACTGCAAGGCTTTACCCGCCTAAACAAAATGTTTTTTGGCTTAAAAAACTTTTTTTTTTGTCTATAAAGATTTTCTTTTTTGCAAAACTCCACATGATTTTTTTTGGCATAACTCCATTTCAGGTCATTAAAAATTGCATGAACACCACACTAAGTACTAATACTTACATTATGAGACGGAGGGAGTAGTATTTAGAAAGTGTATTATTTTATACAAAAGTCAACTAAAATCTTTTTCGTCAATATTTAATACTGCTCAAAAAGGGAAAGTATATTTGATGATGAATCTAATGGTACAAACACAGTATTGTAGAAGTTGGTATTATTTTCTACATGGAGACCTCAATATGAAAAAAAAACATTTTCTTTGCGTTTTAGAAAAATTCGGAAAGAAATACTCATATACATTTGGATATATATTACTTGTCTGCAAAGTTTCATGGCATTTATATACGAGCTATACAAAAATAACAAAAATCACATTTCTAGCAGATGTATTATTCACTATAAAAGTTAATGTTTTTTTTACAAAGCACATCAAAACATTTTTTGTGATGAATTTTACACACATCTAGCATGCATCTATAAGTACTTATACACCCTTTGTTCCTAAATAATATTTATTTTCAGATTTTTAAAAACTTAAAATGTTTTTTATTTTATTTTTTTGGAAATTTCAGGCTCCATGAAGCCTTGAAGCATCATGGAAAAATGAAGCGAAAAAGGGCTTTTAATAATACAATCTTAATACCCTAAAAATCTTAATAGGTTTATTTATTGTTCATTCAAAGAGATACCCTAGACAAAGAAAACAGAAAAGAAAAAAGGAAACAATCTGTACAGGGTGCCAAAAGGAAGCTAGAACAAAGGTCTCAGTCTCAGGGGATGATGATCACGCATGATCAATCAGCACTGCTCTTTCTCTACCGCCTACAATGCAAAATGAAGCGCAATGCAATGTCCTACAGCAAATGCTCATCATGCTATCTCTACTACCCTCGGCCGGAGCCGAGTTCTCGGGGACGCCCTCGTTCGTCGACGCCGATCTTCATGGCTGGAACCTCGCCGAGGGCCCCGAGTCGCCGCTCACCTCGAACTCGCTCGAGCTCGCCTTGGACTCAGCGTCCGCGTTGCCACCGGCGTGGCCGCCCCTCCGGCTCCTCCGGTCCTTCAGTATAAGATCAGAACAAAACATTCAGGTATATGGTCTGGAAATGTTATATTGTGAGAGGAGCGGTGGGTAAAGTGGTACAACCTCCCGGGACGGGACGTCCTCTGCCTCGAGCATCCGGACGACGTGACCCATCGTGGGTCTCTTCTCGGAGTCCGGGTCGACGCACCGCAGCGCCACTAGGAGGGCGCGCTTGAGAGCACGGATGGTTGGCTTCACCTCCATGTCACGGTCCACCACCTCGTCGGCTCTCTTCGTGCCAACCATCATTTTGAGCCACTCCACCAGATGCACCTGCACGGCATCATGTCGTAGTTTGATTAACTAACATACATTCCCAGCAGCCAACAGGCTAACAAACTAACAGCACAATAGGAGAAGAATAAAGTTGCAAAGGTAACAGAAGGGTTGCTAGGTTTAAATGATATTTTGCTGTTGAAATAAAATGGACACTAGCATGGACTCCTGAGCATGCATGATGCACTTTGAGAAGTAGAATATATACTCACCTCATTAGCTGGCCGACCATAGTCGACAGGATCCCTCCCGGTCACTGCTTCCAGGAGCAGCACGCCGAAACTGTACACATCACTCTTCTCATTTAACAGACCTGTGTTGGCATACTCGGGGGCCACATACCTGAAATGATGGCAGCATAAAAATTCAGTGCTCCTACAAAGCTAATGCTTTTATACACGACGAACAAAATCAAACATTTCCACGACTGAAGTCAGGTACTGTAAATTAAAAAACAAGAGTGTCATACCCGAAAGTTCCCATAACTCGTGTTGTGATATGGCTCTTCCCTGCACCCAACATCTTGGCCAATCCAAAATCAGAAAGCTTCCCATTGAAATCCTCATCAATTAGGATATTGCTTGATTTGATATCACGGTGCACAACTTTTGGCTCTATGGCTTCATGTAGATAAGCAAGCCTGCATATCATTTAGCTTGATATAATGTCTTGCCCAATTAAAAGTGTGCATAATGAAGTGTGCAAAGAGATGAATGACTTGATTCTTACGCTTTAGCAATTCCAAGAATGATTTTCATTCGAGCTTCCCAGGTAAGAACACCGTGCTGCCGCATGGCGCCATGAATCCACTGCTCTAAGTTTCCGTTGTTCACATACTCATACACAAGCATCCTGGAACAAAAATAAGTTTAACAAAGGGATGGAAGATGAAATAAGTAGCTGCACACGAAGCAGGTAGATTTGCACAATGTACATTCACCGTGAAAATTTAAATACAGAGTTGAATCTTCATGGAGAAAACATAACAAACACTGTTCTCCTAGAAACCACAAACTGCTCATGTACTACAGAATATCTTATATTATATGTACTGAAACAGGAAACTAGAACAGAGCATGGCACTGGTATGTTCAATTTATCATGATGTGGAAAAAAAAAATCTGTCAATGATACGAAACAATTCTCAGACCCCTACCGTAAATATGTCAGATGTTTGTCAAAGGGAGATTGTAAATTGTAAGATGTCAGAAAAAAGAAGATGATTTTCCTGTTTCTGTAGCCAGATATGTCAGGAAGAAAATGATGGATACCTAATACGAAATACATATTAAATAAACTGAAAAACTAGTGAACCATATCCAAGTTGTAGAGAACCAAAACCTGGGTGGCAGGGATGTACACCCGCACCTTTCCACCAACTTAGCTAAGCTCGCTTCCTAATATGTTTCTCAAATAACTACTAGAATAAAAAAAATTAACACATGTACACTGTATTGGCTGATCAAATTTAACATGCTTGAAGAAGACATCACTGACCATAAGAGGATTGACAATTAGATCATCTAAAAGCACCCCTGTTTCGCAAGAAATTTCTTATCTTGATGGCGATTTAAGCAGCACTAGTTCTACCGAGCTAGCCGTGACAGCTTAGGCTAATAGTAGTGTACTGAATTGTACTCCCTCTGTCCCATAATATAAGATGTTTTTTGACACTAGTGTAGTGTCGAAAAACGTCTTACATTATGGGACGGAGGGAGTAGTTAAGGGTCCATTTGGTACCACAGTTTGCCAACCTAGTGCTGTGGAGGAAATGCTTGATTCTGATGACACATGTCCAGGCCTATTACAGAGAGCAGCTGTCTCGGCCAATAAGCCATTCATGTATATCAATTAATCTCTATCTATCTACAGTCTTCCAATAATGCCACCATTGACCTTTAATAGTTTTCATATGCTTGAACCATTTAAACACTTGTAAAGTTATGACAGGGCTCTAAATTTTTTTGAGAGGTTCTTATCAGATTTCTGTTTGGGTATGGTTCACCAATCACAATATTTCCCCAAGTTCAACGATGTTGACTGGAAAAGGTTTTACAACATGCCAGGCTCACACTCTAACTCTGTTAAGAGGGGCAGCCATGACTGTTCCATTATGGTGTTTGCAAGCAGGACAACAGAGAATATTGTAGCGTTAACGATCAAGAAGAAACAACTGAGGCAGGTAGTAGTTTTCTTTTGTATTTCTGGCCTTAAACTTATCATGGCTCTGATATTTACAGATGTTCTGTACTTAATGAGGAATAGTTTAATATATTGTTGATCAATTAAGACCTATGTTTTTAAAGCGTCCCTAAGGCGACGCCTAGGCGCCGAAGCGCTCCCCCTCCGCTTTGGAAAATCGACCGCTTTGGGCGCCTAGGCGTCCAAAGCGCCCGCCTAGGCGCCAAAGCGCCCCCCCCCCTCCCTAAGGCGGTAAGGCGTCGCCTTAAAAACATAGATTAAGACATAAGAATTGAAGAGAGTTCTCAATCGTGTGAGGTCTACTCAGCAAATTAAAATGTTAAAGATAACAACCTACATTAATGTCCATAACACAAAGCACTGAACCAAACAAAAAGAGAATGCTCTATAGAGGGTTTGGCTGCAAATCTTTCTGTATTAGATTTAGTCTGAACAACGACTAACTCAGATCGGTATTATTTATGAATGATCAGATATCATGCAAAAAACATGTGTAGAAGGGTTGATTTCAATATGCAAAATGGATGTACTTTGGCACATGCATTATTATGAAGTTGAATCAAGCTATAAATGTTTGACAGTTCCACAAAGAAAAAAAATGTTTGAAATGATATATACTTCATATTTTGTGGTGAAGAATTAATGACTGATCGACTCTAGTGTGCAAGTGAACATAAATCAGTAGCCATTTCATGTAAACAAATATTACTGCACAAATGAAACTAGCCATCCATTGGTGCAGGTGATCGAAAATAGCTAACCTGTGGATTCCTTCAACACAATATCCCAGCAGACGGACCAGATTTTTATGCCTGACATGACCAATAGCCTCAACTTCAACCCTGAACTCCTTTTCTGCCTGGCCCCTGCAGTGCCATATCAAAACACAATCAGTATGGTAACATCACACAGAGCAAGTTTTTGTAAAGAAAATGTGACCCTCAAGGACCAAATCTAATCCAGAGTTCCTTACATGTTATTCAGTAGCTTTTTTATTGCTACATCAGTCCCATTAATGAGTCGACCACGGTAAACCACCCCATATCCACCCTCTCCAATGATGTTCTCCTTAGAGAAGCGATTCGTCGAATGCTCCAAATCCCTCAGGGTGAACCAATGGCCCCAACCCAAGTGCGAAAATTCCGGGAGACCAACAAGAGGAGATGCGGAGACGGTCGCATACTGAGAATATTGCCTCCTAGCGTTGCCGGAGCTGCCTTCATCGCCAGAATAAGCACTACCAGCCCTATCGCATTGGTAGGCCGAGCTGCACTGGCTCAAATTATCGGCATCACTCGACTTTGTCCTGACCAAGTGTCCCAGCATTTTCCCAGAATCTTTTTCATGAGGCTTCTCCTGCACCGTCAACGTGTGGCTTTCTTGAACTTGATAGTTCTCCACAACAGCATTCTGGCGCACTTCATCCACTGCAATCTCCTTAGATACATCCGGGATTTGAGATACTGGGATCTTATCAACAGACTTCTTCGGCTTCCTCCGGTAAATGGACCAGAAGCACATGAAACCTAGTATGCAGAAGATTACCACCCAGATGCTGATGCCAATCACTATCCACAGCCTCAGGCCAAACGGTGGCGTCTTGGATGACAGCTCTGCACGTAGGCTTTCGGCTGTCACCATCTCTGTTTTGGAGCGGCCTGCACACCAGGATCAGTAATGTAGTGTTAGCTTAGCATCCACTCAATCGGATGTAATATAGTGACCAAGGTGGCAATTCATTGAACACAGCAAGCAAACTGAGGCTAATATGACAAAATTGCATACAGTTCATTAAACACAACAGGGAAGATAAGCTGGGATTAATATGAGGACAACATTGCATACGCTTCATTGAACACAGCAACAAAGATGAGCAGGATTAATATGAGGACAACATTGCATACGCTTCATTGAACACAGCAAGCAAAGACAAGCTGAGATTAATATCAGAACATGGCATACACTTTATTGAACACGGTAGGAAAGACAAAAGGAGATTAATATCAGAACATGGCATGCTTTTGATTGGAGATGGGATGAAATGGTGCATTACATTGATAACAGACTACTTACCTGGGTGAGGACAACATAAATACAGCAATA
This sequence comes from Aegilops umbellulata, assembly GCA_032464435.1. Classification (NCBI taxonomy): domain Eukaryota; kingdom Viridiplantae; phylum Streptophyta; class Magnoliopsida; order Poales; family Poaceae; genus Aegilops; species Aegilops umbellulata. The sequence continues at coordinate 533,910,831 of CP136059.1, forward strand.
ATAAGAGCAACAAGCAGTCATTATTCACCCCAAATATCAAAAGGTGAGTGCGAGATGGGAAGAACAGCACAATTTCCATGTGAAGCGAATTAATTAGAGGAGCAAGCCAGGCAATGATGATGAATCGTCTGTTCCCCGACGACTACCTGCCCCCTCCCCAAGATGAACACTACTAGCAGTAGCACACACAGCATCAGTCAACACATTTACAACTAACCGTGAACTCCTGGAAGCTCACGGCCACATCCAGGTCAAGAACCTGGGGAGTGGGAGCGAATGGGGCAAGAACCGGCAAGGGCGAAACGAATCGCGCATATCCCCGTCAAATCAAATCAAAGCTTTCCCCTTGGGCCTCCGTTGCAAAAGAAAAGATTCGGCGCTTTCTTTCTCGCTGCCCGGGGAAAGAATCCAATCGAATCGAGCGAAATCAATCCCAGAAGCCCTTGCGCACGCATTGGATCAAAGGTACTGCTAGGATCCAGTAACCAAGAACCCACCCGCGCGCCATGGACGCCTACGGCGGCGCCGCTTCCGAGCAGACGTGCCCGCCGCCGCCCGCCCCCAATGCGAATTGACCAGACGGGGAAGAGGGGAGAGAGCGAGGAGGAGGAGACGGGGAGATCACCTGCGGAGCGAGAAACCCCTGGCGGCCGCCTCGAGCTTCCTCTAGGGTTCTTGGAGCAGCAGCAGCACCAGTAGTATACCAACCACCCCCGCTGTCGCTATCCGCGTCGCCTCACTCACTCACCGCCTTACTGCCGCCGGCTCGAGCCGCTGCGGCGCCTCCGGCCGGCGACTAGCTCAGCTGCGCCGCGTCGGCGTGGGGGAGGGGGAGGCGGCTCCGGCGCATGAATGTGGGAGGGATTGGGAGGGAGGGAGGGAGGGGGGAGCAAGCGGCATTAAAGTTTGGGTCACTCGAGTGAGAGCGCAGAAGCGGAAGCAAACAGCTGTAAAAAGAATGGAGCGGCGAGGAAATCCGCCGTCTTTGCGCTTTGCTACGCGCACCCCGTGATGGCTTGGCTTTGGGAGGGACGTGGGGCTGAGGTTGTTTGTGGTGATGATGATTAGTGGGGGGTTGATGGATGGTTAGCGTCTACTCGTAGCTTCATGATCATGCCAAAAATGTTTGTTGATGGATTCTTGTTCTGATGAGGGTGGAGCCAGGTGTTCAATTGACCGGATTATGCAACTAACCCGACTTTTTAGAAAAAGGGATAGGTGAGAGAGGATCAGGTGGGAGGTCGAAACCCTAGTCGCCGCCCCCATCTACTCCCCCTCTCGCTGTCACCGGGGCATGCCGTTGGGGGAAAAGCTCATGCGGCCACGGTGGCGAGGAGGTCTACTACGGGATGGCGAAGGAGATGTGTGCTTGTGTGGCAGTGTTCGTCAAGCGGTGCTCGACGGACGGTGTTGGTGATTCTGCATTGCGGTCTCCAATGGCGGTTCGACTTGGCTAGGTCATCGGAGAAGAGGGAGTCTGCGTGCGGTCCTGAATGCGGGCAAGCTCGACATCGGACCTAAACTTGTCATGCAGTACCATGGATCATTTTTTTCTTCATGTTTTCTTTAGGGAGTCTTTGAGTTTGGTTGGCGACGGCAAGGCGACGTTCTTATCTCATTGTACGAATAATGTTCTTCCCGCTCTTCCCTTCTTTCGTTGGTATGCTTGTCGTCAGGGGAGGGCGTGTGCAGCCGTGTCTTTGGCAGGTCTAGCCGGTTTAGGTTTCTGGTGAATTTGTCTAGATTCGGTCGGGCTTCATGGTCTTCGAGGTTGTCGTCGGGGGAGGGCATGTGTAGCCATGTCTTTGGCAGGTCCGGTCGGTTTATGTTTATGTGGATTTGTCTAGATTCGGTCGGGCTTCGTGGTCTTCGGAGTTGTCGTCGGGGGAGGGCGTGTGCAGCCGTGTCTTTTGGCAGGTCTGACCCATTTAGGTTTCTGGTGGATTTGTCTCGATTCAGTTGGACTGCGTGGTCTTCGAGGTTGTCGTCGAGGGAGGGCGTGTGCAGCTGTGTCTTTGGCAGGTCTTTCAGGTCTGCTCGGTTTAGGTTTCTGTGGATTTATCTAGATTCGGTCGAGCTTCGTGGTCTTCGAGGTTGTCGTTGGGTGAGGGCGTGCGCAGCCGTGTCTTTGGCATGTCTGCCCGGTTTAGGTTTATGTGGATTTGTCTAGATTCGGTCGGGCTTCGTGGTCGTTGTTGTCGGGGGAGGGCGTGTGCAGCGTCTTTGGCAGGTCTGGCCGATTTGGTTTCTGGTGGATTTGTCTAGATTCGGCCGGGCTTCGTGGTCTTCGGGGTTGTCGTCTGGGGAGGGCGTGTGCAGCCGTGTCTTTGGCAGGTTTTTCACGCCTGACCGGTTTAGGTCTTTGTTGATTTGTCTAGATTCGGTCGGGATTCGTGGTCTTCGAGGTTGTTGTCGGGGGAGGGCATGTGCAGTTGTGTCTTTGTCAGGTCTTTCAGGTCTGGCCGGTTTGGTTTTTGGTGGATTTGTCTAGATTCGGCCGGGCTTCGTGGTCTTCGGGGTTGTCGTCTGCGGAGGGCGTGTGCAGTGTCTTTGGCAGGTTTTTCAGGTCTGGCCGGTTTAGGTTTCTGGTGGATTTGTCTAGATTCGGTCGGTCTTCGAGGTTGTCGTTGGAGGAGGGCGTGTGCAGCCGTGTCTTTGGCAGGTCTTCCAGGCCTGGCCGGTTTAGGTTTCTGGTGGATTTGTCTAGATTCGGTCGGGCTTCGTGGTCTTCGGAGTTTCTACATGCCTTTTTTGGCATTTTCTTTTCTGGGACGACAATTTGCTTCGCACATCACGACCGTCGACGTCTCCTGGTCCGCAGCTCGTCGGCCACTGCTTGTAGAATCTCCTGAATTATTAAAAACTTGATTTGAGGTGGAGGCCTGGAGTCAGCATCAAGCTATGCTCATGGTGCACCGCCTATGGATGCAGAGGAAGAAGGTTTGAGCACCCCTAGAATGTTGATGTAGTTGCGAACCAACCCGTGGTTGATGGTTAGAGGGACAGTGATATCCCCAGCCCACCAGGGTTCAAGTCCTGGTGCTCGCATTATTTCTCGACTTATTTCAGGATTTCCGGTGATGTGCTTTTAGTGAGAGGAGACACCCGTCAACGACGAGTCGCGTACGACAACTTTGTAAATCTCAAAATGATATGTCGGCTCCGTCTCTCGGAGGTGCTCACAGGGGTAGTGTAGACAGGTGTGCGTTTATAGGGGTGAGTGTATGCGCGCATTTATGTGCGCTTGCGTCTGTACCGTGTTAGAAAAACGTTGATGTAGTTTTTATTTTTCTTTATGAGTATGGTCAAACTTTTTCTTGGCGGAAGAGTATGGTACTTAATATATTATCCTAGGCCCTCCATAAAAAGGAAAATGAGGGCTTACGAAATGCACAGATGACACGTATCCTTTTGTGTTTCATTTTAAGAGCGTGCAAAAATGATGTAGGAGTGTGTGCTCGGGTGGCTTAGGGTCCAGGCGTTTGGTGCGCGAGGCCGTCGAAGTGGAAGCAAAAGCATGATGATGAAGGTGAGGCAAGGGTCTAACGGGCCCACATGACATGGGGAGTGCTGGATTCACGTGTTGCCTAGCGGCGTGCGCGACGCCAAGGACAGCCGGGTACGCGGGGCCCCGAGGACACGAGGTGGACCGTCCAAAATCTATGGTCAAACGGACGCGTCGCCCAAATCCATCCATGGCTCAGCTCGCATTCACCACACCACACCACAGAGGCAGCCGCGCATTTACCATCTTGCCCCGCGTGGCGCCGGAATGGACGGGAGGGAGGGAGCGTCGCTCAACGGCTCCTCACGCGCTCTGGGCCCGCCCGGCCCATGACGATGACGCTTTTGTTTATGCGGTTGGACGGTGGCGAGCGAGCGACGAACGATACGTGCGTGCATGGGAAGGAGAAGAAGAATCCACGACTCGTTTGTTTACGATACCTTCTTTTCGTTATTTATTTATCTCTACTCCTAATGGAGCAGTTGGTGAATAGTCTGCGCGGTTTATTTTCGCTGGTTTTTTTTCGTCACTCTCCCATCTTCGTTTTATTTTCGTCATCCTCCCACCTCCGTTAACTCGCTACCCTCCTGCGAAAAAAAAAACGGTGCCAAAAAAACCCTATGGATCCCTCCGCAGATCGTTCTCCGCCGCCAACCAGCCCTACGCACGCGCGATCCACCCCTTCGCCCCCGCCGCGGCCGATCCATCCCTGTGCCGCGGCAGATCCTAACCCCGGGGCTTCCTCCTCCGCCACCATCTGGTTCCTTCCGCTCCCATCTGCTGCCTCTGTCGAGATCGGAGACCTCCGACTTCTGGGCCGCTGCCGCCGTTGCCGCGGAACCCCGGGACAAGGCAGGGTGTGGTCGCGTTGCGGGCAGCGAGGAGCGGCGCACGGCCGTGCCCTGCATCTGGTTCCCCTTCGCTCCCCTCGATCCCCTTCATCGCCTCCAACGTACAATCTCGCCGCCGTGGGATCGCCGCCGAGCCGAGGTACGAGATTGCCTCCATCGCATTCCTTCCCTGGCCACGCCCCTCCCAATTTCTTCCCCTCAACTAGCTATGGTTCTCACCCACCACCGCTTCCCTGCTGCTACCCCGCCACCCGATGCCCTCCACGAACACCATCACCATGATGGCGGAAGGAAGAGCAAGAGGGGGTCGTCGAGGTTCGGTGCCGCCGTGAGGATGCTGGAGCCCATGCACGGTGATGGTATTGTTGCGGAAGAAGGTCATCTTCCAGGGGAGCCACGCGATGGCCGCCGTCTCCACCCACGGCCACGCCAACAAGACAGGTACGCCGCCGCGCCCTCACATATTCCCTATTCTCGTGCACATCTGGTCAAGCATGTATGGCTTAACTTGCCCCATACGGCCTTGGCAGATCTCGGTGAGATGGACTCCGCTAGAAATTCCTCTATGAATTTGGAACCTATAAAGGGGATTTAACTTTTAAGAAGCATAGAACGTTGTGCTATTATGCATTGCCGTGATTTGGTCTGGGTGAAGTAATATATTGGGATCTTTGTGGAGGAGATTATATTGCTTCTTATATTGGAACAATTGAGAGGAGCAAGGTTAGTAATATCAACACCTGACCACGCCCTAGGCTGTGGCGAGAGTTTGTGTATATCTCTTTGGTGTCAACCTCATGTGCGTGCTAGCCACGTTCTGCCGCTGCGGGCACCCTATTTGCCTTGGTATGATCGATGGAAGCACTTGGGTGATGTTCTGGTGATAAAAATGCTGAAGGTTCGTGATTTCTTACCAGGTTATATGCGGTTCTTACCCAACTGGCATGGTGATGATTTCTTCTCTTTGCTTTTCAGTTATTATACTGGACGATACATCTATCTATTGGGAGGTTGTTTTGCTATCAATGGGGATCCTGGGTTTAGGGTCTTTTCATGCTTGGTAAAAATGTCTAAACTGTTTGAACCATTTAGGCGTTAACAGTTCAGGAGAATAATGATTCTTTCAGTTTTCTATTTCTTCATGAATTCATTGTCTGTTAACAGTTCAGGAGAAAGCCGTAAACAAATTACTTAGTTTTTAACCCAGCTGACATGTTCCTACTTTATATAATGAAGTATAGTTATAAAGAAGGAGATTTCACAGACCATTTCAGTCGTAGATATAGCAACTATGTTGAATTGGTATCCCAGTGTTATATGTTAGAGAAAGTGGAAGAAAAGAAAGAAATATAAATACACTAACTTACAAATCGTGTCACCAAATCGAGTGCAAGATGTTAGCGTTGGTTACTATATATTAATGAGCCATACCTGTGTGTAACATACTTATACATTTTTCTGTTTCCTTCCAGGATAAAGGCAAGTGTTCTATTTTTGCATTGTGACGGCAATTTTCTTGGATTACAGATGAAGCGAGATCGGAGGAGTACGCGGGTGGGATGACAGATGATAAACTTGATACGGGTGTGTTGTTGACTGCCATCCAACCGACGTGCCCAGACAGGCTACATATTGGCATGATGGACTTCTATGGTAAAAGGACATTATACAGCATGTAAATGTGACTTCTTCATCTCTGTTGTCCTTGATGACATGTTTATCTTGCCTGATAGAGAGAACGACAGTGATTATTTTGTTCTTCCCTCGCTTGTATTGCAGGGTTTGCTTCGGAACATAATTCAGTGTTCGCTGATGTACTGAAAAAAAAGCATATTTGTTTTTCTTGCTTGTCACCAAGCAGGTATTCTTACGTGGCTCCAATCAAATCACCGATGTATGGATTCACTTAAATCACTTGTATTATCTGTAGGTTACCCTGTAATTATCCATATAAAGTTCTTGCTGATTATAAAATGTATGCTTCTTTTTACTACAATATAAAACATGTATTTTTCTCGGTTATTTGTGGGGCACCATCTACAAGTGTATGTAAACATGTTAATGACTCAAGTTAATTGATGTGGACTCAAGTGTCTTGATAGAAGGCACTAACTCTCCAAATTAGGTAAAGAACATGGCTGGTCATCTGTTTGCAAAATGTTTGCAAAATTTGAGTTGTTGCATGCTACTTGCGTGTATGAAAGAGTTAATGCAATTCACAATATGTTAATACTCCATTTTCGAGTACAGATAACCATTTCGCAGGCATGCCTAACCGTGCCTAGGACAATATCTGAAACTTACTGGTAATATGCCTAACTATGTGCCAAACTAACATGATAACATTTTCTACTTATATTGTTTTTCATTTGGGCTGTGTGGATCCTATATTTGAGGCTTTAAGTTTCAGCTACGTAAAAATAACACTAATTTTTTTCTTTATATTTTGTTAATTTGCTTTTCTGTGATTTCTTAATAGTTGTTGAGAATTCTTTCTTACACACTTCACACTTTTCAGGGAAACAAAGACTTAAGTGATGTTACTCATGTTATAGTAGATGAAGTACATGAACGCACTATTTTGGTATGTACTTGCTCGTGTATGTTTTTTCTTTATGTGCTACAAAATGTCTTGTTTCTCCCGATATGATAGATGAAGCACATGGTTAATCCTGATTTGCCCCTTTCAGAGCAACCTTTTGCTGATTGTTCTTAAGAGTCTTGTTGAAAACGCTCTAATCAACCAGGAAGAAAGCTGAAAGTGATTCTCATGTAGTGTCCATTCTCTTATATATTATTTCTTTCCTTTTCATATTTCCATTTTCTTGTTGCACCGATTATTATGAGATCTGCCAATTTATTTCTTGTTGCTTTAACTTCATATCTGCAACTGTTGATTCAAGCCTATTTGCATGATACTTTCGATATTGCCCTGTGATTAGTGTTGAAGTAAGGACAGACCCAGTTTCAACTCACTTCTTTAAAGATGTTTATGAGAAAATGGAGTACTGTCTTGCTTTGTATTCTCGTGCATCAGGAGCATACTTCGCACAACATGGAGAAAAGGTTCCCTTTGCTCAATTTTTATTCTCAGTGAGTACACATCGATCAACCGTGGGAAACCCTTTTTTTTAGAACCTTACAGTTGGACCGACTACTGCTGCTTTATCTCATTTACTATATCTTCTAAATATCCCCTGTTTTCAAACTATATATTATATATTGTAAATATCCCTTGTTTTCAAATTATACACTGATCTTATAATTTTTCCCAGTTTTCCATCATATGTGATTATTACTACAGAACACATCTTAGGGTTTTGAGAGTGCGTGATTTGTTTTCATTTATCCTTGCTTGATCACGGTTGTTTATCTGTTGGTTTTGTCCAGCTTTGTTTATTTTTTTGTTTTGTATGCGGGGATCATAAGATGAGAATGAAAGCAGGGAGGTGCCATTTCCTTTTGTCGTCGGATTCCCTTTGCTCACCGCTGCATAGGCTTATGACTTGAATCAGAAATTTTGATTTCTGTTGTAATTTTGTAAGTAGTTAAACGGGAGACTTTTGTTGTAAATTGGCCAGATAAAAAAACGGTTTTGCTAATTTACAGTCGAGTGATTTACAATTGGTTTTCATTCAAATTTTTGGCCGTTTGATCTCATGCTTAGATCCGCGCTGGGAGCTGGCTTTTCCTTGTGATTTTTTTCTCTCTGTTACTGGGTGCGCTTTCGTTTCCCAGCTAGCCCGTTACTGCCCATCCCTTGGGCCCTGGCTCTCTCTTTATCTTTTTTATAATTTTTGATTCTTGTCCTTTCGCATTTCTTGGCGAGAGTTGAAGCTGAGAAAGGGAGCCGATTCTTGGCAATTTCCTCGTCATCCATGGTGATTTCGATCTCCTCCTCCTCCTCTTCAGCTTGATTTCCGTTCCTGTGTCGTATGATTTCAGTTCGTTATCCTGGTCTTCTCCCTTTCCCCCTTGAATTTCGTCTAGATCTTTTGGTTTGATTCGATTCCCCTTGTATTTGGTTTAGATGTAGGTGTATGTTAGTCGTAGAGGTGGATTTTCCTGGCGAATTTTTTGCAGTTACAGTGGTAGTAGCATGGATGTAGCGGTGGATCCGATTCCCCTGTTGGTTTTCTTTCTGCTAGCCTGGGCGTTGGATTCTGCTGGCCTTTTTTGCTGTTAGATGCAGGGGTGTGTGTTTGTAGGTAGTAGTTGCATCTAAGTTACATCAATAACTGTTCAATTTCAGTGGAATTTCCTCTCAAATCACAGAGTAGTGACACTGTAATTTCTAGAGTTAACCACAGTACAATTTTTGTTGTAACTTCTGTGATTTTTAGTTTACAGTCACTGCAATTACAATGTAATTTACGGTTATTATAGTGCTATTTCACTGTATTTTTAGGTTAATTACACTAGATTACACTAATTATCACTATAATTTTCTCCCAGTGTTGTAAGTGGACTGTACGTTGATCCCAGACCTAGAGAGGGTATGTTGATGGATTAGTAGGCTGTGGACTGTACGTTGATCCTAGACCTAGAGAGGGTACGTTGATGGATCAGTAGGCTGTGAATCAGAGAGGGTACGTTGATGGTCCAGTTCCAACCCGATTAGGATTGGCCTTTTACCGTTGACATGCATACAGTGGAGATACACTAAAAAGGGACACACAAATACATACAAGTGTCGTTCTATTATTGATTGAAAGACTTGACTGATGTCCAATTGATTTTCAGTCAAACGTCAAATAGACACTCAATCTTTAGAAGGCTGCCTCATGCTTGAAGGTATGAACCAATATCTATTCTTTCAAAGTTTTTCTCTTTTAACCATGAAGTGCAATAGTGTAGACGAGCGATCTTACGAAACTCCAGATCACCACATTTCTCAGAGAAATCCCCAGCTTAAAAATCTTGCTACTGGTATGCATCCACCACCCGATCCTCATTCTGAATTTGAGAAGAAATTGATTTAACATCTGCTCTAATGTTCTTTGTAACGTCGTAGTACTTCATGTGTTATGAAAGTGTGGAACACCAGATGTCTTCATATGCAAAAATATAATGAAAGCTATAAAAGTTATTTTTAGTTATATGGATTAGCTAATGTCAACTATAAATGCAGGTGTCTCCATGGTGAAAACTATTATAACAAAATATGTGAAGATATTTGCTGCCTAGATGAACAATATAACTCCATAGCCCACTATAACTTAATCAGCTTATAAGGTACAACTTAATTAAGATGTCGTCAATAGCCACTACTATTTTTTATTCGCTTGCATCATTTGTTATCTAATAGAATGATAGAAATAGAGGTTTCCAGTCCAAAAGAAGGATATGAACACAGAGTAGCTAAAGTAGAGGCATAGAACTACCAATTATCATTGTTTTATTTCAGTAGGATTGCTTTTGAGATAATAAATGAGCTAAGTAGTCCCGTCACAAATTAGTTTACATAGTCCCTCCGTTTCTTTTTAGTCCGCATATATATAATTTAGTCAAAGTGAAACTTTGTAAAATTTGACTAACTTTGTAGGAAAAAATATCAACATCTGCATTACTAAAGCTATATGATATGAAAATTAATTTCATGATGCATCTAATAATATTAATTTCATATTGTGAATCTTGATATTTTTTCCTATAAACTTAGTCAAAGTTGACAAAGTTGACAAAGTTTGACTTTTACCAAATTTTATATGCACATTAAAAAGAAAGGGAGGGAGTACTCGATCTTTTCATGCAAATCTCCTAGATCCAAGAGTTTCAGAAGAAATATTTTGTTTTCAAGATTATAGATCTAATTAGGAATAAGTGAATGAGATTACTTGGATAGTGTTCATATATTTGATCTGGTGATGTATGGTTATTATGTGCTTCTCTTGATTTTATTTGTATCTGTACATGTTAGATTAGTTCCTTTTCAGCCACCAGAACAAAATAAGCTTCTCAGATTTTTTGATGTTCAAATTTTATAGTGTCTTTACACAACTATATCATTTTGCCCACCAAATTGTCGTTATATTTTAGTAATTTGTTTGTTCATTGGCGTCCCTTGATAAGATGTAGCCTCACATGCATGAACTGTAGTTTGACATGTCCAAGTTTGCAGTTTTTCTACATCAGACTGCTTTCACGGAGGTCAAATACGAGGCATTGTCAACCCATGAAATGTTAAATTCTGGACGCACATATGTATATATTTGGATACTGAACTAAGTGATGTAGGGAATTATAGAGGCTGGAGTTAGTTGGTTGCAGAAGATAGAAAACAAGAATATTTTCCAATGCTTAATAAGGTGGGAGACAGAGAGAGTGAGACTAGAACATGTATGCCTGTTGCAACGCACGAGCAATTAATTAGTTACATATATTTAAGGATTACAACTTCCGTGCCAAATTACTTGTCTTAGATTTATTTAGGTATATGGATGTATCTTGTACTAGGGCTACAAGGAAAAAGGAGCAACACTTGGAGAGGAAGCGAGCCAAAAAATTTATGTCCTGGTGCTTTCTTTCAAACTAAGGTAGTTGCTTTTTCCATGTGATCGTCTAATTTTGTCCCACTCTAATTTTTGGTTTCCAGGGACCTATCTCTCTGGATTATGGTGAGCAAGAGGTGTCGCTTATATCCAAGTTGTTGCAAGGTGCCTTCCATCCTCAATGGTAAATTAAACGAATATTGATGTAACCAACAAAAAATAGGAATATAGATGTACTGTGGACGTATATGAGGTGATTCATGTACCACTATGGATTACTTATGTTCAGATGGCACATGTTGTGTGTGCATATATCTGCTGTGTGTGCTTACATGTAATTTGATATGCGCAATCAGAACAAAAATATACATGTGAAATTTGATATGAATTGCATTCATAGGTGTAATCGAAAAAAAAAGATAAATTAAAAGCCCGTGGCAACGCATGGGCATTCTCCTAGTTTGGTTAATTAACAACTTGGCTGGATTAGCAGCGACTGCTTTGGCTCAGATTATCCGTGGCGTCGCTCTCGGCGGCCGGGCGGAGGGCGAAAACGATGGACGTCCAAGATTTTCTTCCTTTCTTTGACGTGCGCACCCACGCTTCACGCTTGCATGGCCTTTTTCGACCATCTAAACAAAGAGCCACTCGTCGGCACGGCACAATCTCGCTCAAGGGTCCGACAGGTGGGGCCGCCCGAAGAAAGAAATGAGACGCTCACCGACGCGCACACAACTAGCTCCAGCCCACTGGCCACTGGGATCGTTAGCTTAATAAGTTATTAAGAAAAAGACTGAGATCGTTAGCTTAAACTTGGTTCCTCCTCTCGCGATCCATGTCAGTGTGCCAAACCTATACTAACTAGGACAGTGCCCGTGCATTGTTGCTGCTACGGGGACACGTATATTCTCTCAACCCTCTAATTTATCTGATGAATAAGTCATCAACTCCTTTTATATTCTCAACACGGCTTTCTTTCTCCTAGTTCTTCGGTTCAACCCACTGCCATTGTAGTGATACTTGTGCCTTCAAAAAACCAGGGTTTAAACTTGCACAAAGCACACATTGCATTAAACTTCCATTTTTTGACCATATTGCATCAGGAATTTTTGGCAAGGTACCCAATGCACCATCAGAGAACTTTCAATAGAGCATACCAAGAAAACTCCAGCTTACAAACATATTCACCTCACGTGCATTCACAATTACTCTTCTTGTAAAAAAAATATATTCCTTTAACAAACAACAAAAATGTGGCTTGCTGAGTGCTGGCATGAAGCTGTTAAGATTTTGAAGTAGCTTTTGCATGCGCCTTCCTTCCATAAAGTGCAGTTCCCAAATCCATGCTACCTTGGAACTTGACTGAAAGTTTGATTGTCATAACCCTTCAGCAATTGTGTACTACGTACTTCAATTTGTGACACAACAACCATTAACTATCCTTGAGATGCATCAGACTTTTGGAAAGTAATTTGAAACTTCTTATATTTTTTCTTGAAACTTTGGAACTTGATTGCAGGCCAAAGCTCGTATGCACATGTTGAACCATCCACATAACAAGTGAGGGCTGCAAACCGAAACAAATTACAGAAAATCACTTAACAAAATTGTCTATCAAGCTTTTGCACACAGGAAACTGCAATGGTCAAGCTTATACAGTGAAACACACATCTTGAAGGACACTAATGGACTAATGGTTATGATTTAACATTGAACAGAAGACATTACATGTGTTGGCATGAAAATAGCTAAAAATGGTTCTGCCCCCATAACATTGGATCACAAGAGTGAGGAGCATAGTACTGTGATGTCAATTTCCAAAGAAGTACTCATGAATTGTGATGTTTACTAATTAATAGAGCTTGTAAAGGTGTTACTTCTCATAGTGATGGCCAAACTGGCATTAGAGTTGCACGAGTTAAATCATACTCGTACTAACTAAATCAGTATTAAGAGTAGTATCCGACCTTTATACATAAATAGTTTGGATTTGCACATAGTAAAGTCGGGCATCTTAAGATCATTGACCAATCACCATGTACTCCTGCAGTTTCTTCTACAACCTATACATTGTGGATCCACACAAGTAGCAAATACAATGCCCACTCATAGGAAGGAGACTCAGAAAAAAAATCTATATGGTGAGTTAACCTTAATTTACTTCTAAGGCATAAGAATATTCATCAAAAAGTCATGGTGCCTAGTATCCTTGATACATGATATATTGGTATATCACTTTGAAGGGGCGTGTTGTGTTCCTCACTCGAGTTCCTAGGGCCATTGGTATGCTAAAATAGAAAAGAAGTATCCCTTATTTAATAACCTCAATCGTGTAGAAGGAATGTTTCCAGTCGAGATAAATATACAAACATTTCAAATAAAGTCTATTTGCTGACTCCAGAAATAAAAAAAAGATGAAATTAGCACCGGCACTGATTGTTTTAATGTATACTTTTTATACAATGTCAATGCTTAAGTAGTTAGTTTCTGGTTCTCAACTCTAATAAATTTAATGATAGACATATTTGTGCTCATAACATGAAAATAACAAAACAAAATATTGCATAGACTGTTCTGTTTATTGCAAGTTAGGATGTTAACAAAACAAGAGTAACCAATTTTCCAAATCTAAGCACCTCGCTTCTGACTAAACGGAGGATGTGATTCAACATAACGATGAAGGCCTACGACGAACCAAACTGAGGCACCCCTGCATGAGTAGAAAATCGAGTAAATAAAGAAGTCCTATACCCGCAGTCAGATCTAGTCTTGAAAATAAGAACAATCACAAGCTTAACATCCATAAAAAATCATGGAAACAACATGGACAACAATTAACCAATCAGCCACATGTCATTCAGATTAGCACAAAAGAGAATCAATACACTCTCAGCTCACATATCAATCCACTAAAAACATCTCATTTTAGAAATGGTCAAGGGGTGAAGTACACTATGATTTATACCTTGTGTAGACTGAGCCTTGTTAGTACCAAATATCCTTGTAGACTTGTAGCCATACTGGCTCACGTGGCCATCCTGCCTTTGCACTCAGCATGTGTCACTACTAGGGAAAACCCTAGTAGTGGCGCTGGTTTTATGGCTATCAGTAGCGCGGCTAGCCGCACTACTACTACGACGCTACAGCTAACTGGTAGCAATAGTGCGGTTTAAACCAGCGCTATTACTGGTCACCTTATGAGTAGTGCTTTTTTGTCACGCGCTACTACTACTTAGCTGTAGCGCTTTTCCTGTCCCCGCGCTGCTGCTGTATCGTTCAACATTTTTTCTGCTTACTGTATTGTAGAACAGTACCCGTTTCAATAAACTGTAATTTCACAAATACTAGGTACTCATATAACAATATCATTAACCACAATACCAGATTTAATATAACCACAATCTCACAAACATTATAGGTACTCATATATAGTCAACATGCATGGATAGATCTCATATGGCGAACTAATAATAGTTGATAAGTAGTCTAGTAGGTAGTCATATATAGTAGCATATATATATGGTTCAACAGCCACACACATATATATAGTTCTAGATGATATCGATGATGATCGTCATCCTCAAGCCTTGACGGTGGGTGTTTCTGATAGTAATTAGGATGGCCTGTCCAACATGAAGATTCTTGCCAATGAGGAAACTCTTTCACCCAACCGAGCTTAAGTGTGTGCGACCGTCCATGTCCACGCCATACGCACAGGTGGTGACGGAGCCCCTTGCGGTAAGTCGTATTCCAGCAGAGCCTTCTTCATCAGGCTCGATACCACAACTCACAGATCGGCTCTTTGGAAATTTCTGAATAAGAAAAACATATCAATTAATAAGTAGCCTCGCACATACTCTTGCAAATATATTTCTACTAATTATAGATTTCTACACTATCAAAAGACAGTACTACATTTCTACTAAGCATGAATTCTACTAATAAATATGGATTCTACACTAAGCATATATATCATTGGACTCTAGCTACACTAAAGCATATCATCGATCGGACTCTACACTAATTAAGCATGTCATCGGACTCTACACTAAAGCATATCATCGGCTAGCTTCTACACAACATTTCTTTGGACTCTACATTAAGCATATCACCGGATTCACTAAGCATATCGTTGGACTCTACACTAAGTAAGCATGTAATCGGATTCTACACTAAGCATATCATTGGATTCTACACTATGCATATCATCGGATTCTACATATAGATAATTTACATTTGTAAGTATAACAATAAAGCATATCATCAAAACTACAGTAAGTATAACATACCATGACATGCCGATCAACCATGGTACTTGTCAGGCGGGTCACGAATGGCACCCCAATGAAGTCAGCACGTGGCGGAATTATGTCTCATAGCACTAGTAGAAAAGGGGGCAACGGTCCAGGGTGGGTTAGCCCATTAGTCCTGGTTCAATCTAGACCCGAGACCAATGGGTGCATTGGACCCGGTTCGTGAGCCCAGGGGGCCGGCCGGGCCACGTGGGCCATTGGTCCCGGTTGGTGCGACGAACCGGGACTAATGGGCCTGGCTCCTGGCCCACCACCATTGGTCCCGGTTCGTGGCATGAACCGGGACCACAGGCTACCCTTTAGTCCCGGTTCGTGCCAGAAACCGGGACTAAAGGGTCCGCCCTCGTTGCACCCAGAGTTTAGTCCCACCTTGCCAACCGAAGGGCGCCCACACCTGCTTATAAGCCTGTCCCTCTCTGCATTATTGAGCTCCTCTTAAAGTGAAAATAGATGCACCTATAGAGGAAAATTGGACCTAAATTCATAAATAGAAATGAATTATGAATTTATGTTTAATTTTCTCTATAAGTGCATCTATGTTCACTAACAGAGAAGTTTTTATTTTTTGTGACCTAAAAGAAAAAAGAAATCACTAAAAAACTATAAGTATTTAGTTCTAAGTAGAAATGAAAAAATAAATAGCAAAAAAGAAAAAAAAATGCCTATAATATTTGTAAAGTTATTCATAAACTAGTGATTCACACAAATTTTAACTATTTTAATTTCAAAACTAATGGCATTAACTGAAATTTTATAATTTTTGTGACCTAAAATAAAAAAGAAATCACTAGAAGACAAAAAAAAAGTGCCACCTACTATTAAATAGCAGGAAAAAGATTGACTCAAAAATCAATTTTAACTATTCTACAAAGTGTTTTCACACAAATTTAGTAAACTAGTGATTCATAAACTAGTGATTCACACAAATTTTAAAAAATTCAAATTTAAACTATCCAAATTTTAAAGCTAATGGCACTAACAGAAAGTTTATAATTTTTGTGACCTAAAAGAAAAAAGAAATCACTAAAAAACTATAAGTATTTAGTTCTAAGTAGAAAAGAAAAAATAATGGCACTAGTAAAGTTAATCACAAACTTGAGATTCACACAAATTTTAAAGAATTCAAATTTTAACTATTCTAATTTGACACTAATGGCACTAGTAAAGTTAATCACAAACTCGAGATTCACACAAATTTCAAAGAATTCAAATTTTAACTATTCTAATTTGACACTAATGGCACTAGTAAAGTTAATCACAAACATGAGATTCACACAAATTTCAAAGAATTCAAATTATAACTATTCTAATTTGAAAACTAGAATCACTAACAGAAAGTTTATAATTTTTGTGACCTAAAAGAAAAAAGAAATCACTAAAAAACTATAAGTATTTAGTTCTAAGTAGAAATGAAAAAATAATGACACTAGTAAAGTTAATCACAAACTTGAGATTCACACAAATTTTAAAGAATTCAAATTTTAACTATTCTAATTTGACACTAATGGCACTAGTAAAGTTAATCACAAACTTGAGATTCACACAAATTTCAAAGAATTCAAATTTTAACTATTCTAATTTGACACTAATGGCACTAGTAAAGTTAATCACAAACATGAGATTCACACAAATTTCAAAGAATTCAAATTATAACTATTCTAATTTGAAAACTAGAATCACTAACAGAAAGTTTATAATTTTTGTGACCTAAAAGAAAAAAGAAATCACTAAAAAACTATAAGTATTTAGTTCTAAGTAGAAATGAAAAAATAAATAGGACAAAAGAAAAAAAGATGCCACCTACTGGGCCACCATGGCCTGAATACGACTAGAAGCCCATCCGTGGACCAGGATTCAGGCCCGCAGAAGGCCCAGCAGGCCCACAGGCATAGCGGTGTGAGATTAGGCCCATAGGCCTGCAGTTCTAAGGAGTTCGATGGATATGGCGAGGCGGCGCTTATAAACAGGTGCGGCGGCTCGTCAGCTAGCGAGGTGGGACTAAACATCCCACCGCACCGCGGCTTTGGCAGGTGCAGGCCTTCGGTCCCGGTTCGTGGCACCAACCAGGACCAACGCCCCCCTTTGGTCCCGGTTCGTGCCACCAACCGGGACCAAAGGCCTCCGCTTCCCGCCCTTTGAGCTGTCGAAAAGTGGCCTTTGGTCCCGGTTGGTGGCACGAACCGGGACCAAAGGGGGCATTGGTACCGGTTGTTCTCACGAACCGGGACCAATGCTCTGCCTATATAAGCAGCACTCATAAAATTTTGGTTCAGTTCGTTCTTCCCCGCCCGCCCAACGCCGCCAGGCTGCCCGCCGTATCCGCCTCGTCGTCGCCCCGCGCCGCCCCGTCGTCACCGTCGTTGCCCCGCGCCGCCCCGTCGTCGCCGTCGTCGCCCCATGCCGCCCCGATCGACGTCGTCGCCCCCCGCCCCGCGACGCCGCCCCGACCCGCCCCACCCCTGCCCGTCGCCGAGCCGCCCCGCCCCGCCCCGCCCCCCGCCGCACCTCGCCGTCGCCGTCGCCGTCCCCGACACCGTCGCCGTGAGCAACTGATTTAATTTGATGTTACTAGTATAGTTAATTGACTTAGATTTTGTTAGATTTTTTTGTTAGATGTGCAGTTCATAGATTTTTCTGTTAGATTTTTTTTCATATTGTGTAATTAATTTGTTCATATTGTGTTAGATTTAATTATGATTTTTTCTGTTGTAATTTAGATTTATTAATGATTTTTTTGTTCATAGTATTTTCTTTGTCAATTTATTGTGTATGTATAGGAAAATTGTGAATGATATATGTCATTTATGAATATGTTCATATTTAGAATAGAGGAAAAAGGAAAAAATAAGAAGAGAAAGTGTTTAATATAATTAGTCTATAGAAAAATAATAGAACTATATATAGTTAAACTAGTTTATTTTTAGTAAGTCGTACTATTTTATTTTATTTATAGTAAGTGCTTCATATATAGTTGAACTAGCTAGTTGATTTAATAAACTACTTTATTTGACTATATATAGAAGTAGTTCCCGCATCGACGTCCACCGCCCGCGACGATACTAGCTGTATTAGTGATGCTATATGTATGATAGTATTCGAGGAGATGATGTACTTTTACTTATAATTGAATACATGCTAATTTGAATACTACTTTATTTTATGATTTGGCTTTGCTTATTGAATGCTCATATTGGAAAAGTACTCCTACTTTGAATGCTAAAATTGGAGAGCGCTAGCTATGCAGAAATCTAGGAGTCCCCTCCATCATCCACACCGTCGTGGGGGTAGTTCTCCTTCATTCCCGTGGCCTAGACAATTTGGTGTAATAATGCACTCTGGAATGAAAGGAGGAGCTACGTACCATCACCGATAGTCAACTCGTGATTACTAATATTGATCTAATTATGAACATAGGCCGGAAATGTCGTACTCGGACAACGGAAGTCTCCCGGGGGAGTGCGACTGGTGCCACGACGATCGAGGTGAGTGCGACAGGCCTCACCTGGACGATGGTCGGCGCTTCAGCATTAAGCTCGAGGAGTACTTCGAAGTTGAAACGGTACGCAACGACGACAAGTGTTTTTTTTTCATAATTAAGCATGACTTCAACTATTTCAACGTGTAATTTTCATCTTTTACAATATGAGTATAGTTGATCCCATGCCATGCAAGACGCTATGTCTTGGAGAGGATGGATTTTGAAGACCATGAAAATTTTGAAACGAAGAAAATTCACCCAAGGACCCATCATGATGTGGATTTTGAAGTAAAGTTGTATAATGATGAGAGCGTAATCCATTTTGGTTGCAAAAATTGGGAAGCATTTTGCAAATTGTATGGTTTTGATGAGGGATTGCTTGTCACCATGGATCTTGGTGATCCTGAAATCGAGCAAGACAATATGGACATTTGGGTCCTTGTTGATACGCCTCCAGTTCTACCGCTATGTGAGTTTCTCAAACATAGTTAATTATTAATAGAACTTATATTGTTCATTTCAAAATAGTTGACAACTTATTTCCATTGACAGCTTATTTTGAAGTATCAAAGAATGTGCAGAAGATGGTAGATAGAACTTACTACAACGATGGCTCTGAGTTAACTTACAAGGAGAAAACTCATCTGGTTGGATTTTGTAATTATCTTGAGAATTACAATATCTACAATCGAACTCCTCAACATTATGGTCAATATGTGCCACTAGTGCACGTGTTGAACTACGGTAACTACCATGGAGATACCCTGGTAAGTTTTTTTACTATTACGACATCCGTGCATCTTTTTGCATACTTCTAAAACTAGTACATCATTGCTAACTACGAAGTTATTACTATGTTTTTCAATAGCTTATCCTAGAGGATTGTGTGCCTCATTTGATGTATCAGAATGGCGGCAACCTTCGTGTTTTGAACATATATCCAGGTCATCCTACGAATCTCAACTGTCTATACCGGATTTCAAGAAGAAGTGAAGACATGACAATCAAAGGATGGAAAAAATGTATGGAGAGTCGTAATGAGCTTCTTGGAAGCAAAAGGAAGCGAGGCGGAAGAATTGGAGACAGGATGATCTCCATTCTTCATAATGGAGAGTCAGGGTCTATATTGTTTTATGCTATTTTACCTTAAGTGTGTTTAGGTCCTACCTGATACTGATGATCATGTGCTAAGAACAATTATGTAGGGTTGGGTTCGATGACTATGAGGATGATGATCGTATGACTTATTATTAATAACGAGTAGAAGTTGTATGATGATGCTTGATTAATTAGTAGGACTTGTTATTATATATGATGATGTATGATGCGAGCATGCATGAGTTATTATATATATATATATATATATATATATATATATATATATATATATATGCAGGTGAAATGAACATATGTAGTCCTTGCAAGGACTACATATAAGAGAGGACACTTCTCTCTATTAGCTAGCTAATAACAACCTAAAAATAACCCCCTAAACCCCTAACACAACCACTTTTTTTTTAAAAAAAAAGAAAAACCTCCTGCTGACGCGTGGAAGCCTTTTGGTCCCGGTTTATGTCATCAACCGGGACCAAAGGCCCCCCTGCCTGGGCTGCCGGCTGCGGCCACGTGGAGGCCCATCTGTCCCGGTTCTGGTTTGAACCGGGACTAAAGGGTGAGTGTATTAGTAACGACCCTTTAGTCCCGGTTCAGGAACCGGGACTAAAGGCCCTTATGAACCGGGACAAAAGGCCGATTTTCTACTAGTGTAGGTTGCCCACCTCCTCCTCGCTCAGCCTCATTCTTTGAGCATAGATGGCTTTATCAAGTGGATCCTCATCATCTTCATCATCTTCCTCCGTATTGACATAAATGACGGCCAGCTTGGGTCTTTCTGCTCTGAAGGAGAAGTTGATCAATTCACCACCAGTGATACCCATGTGGGCGATGAAACGGACCCATCCATCTCCTCCCATCTGCGACATATTTCATCCTTTCTCGACCTCCATAGTGTAGGGGCCCCCAGGAGCCTTAAAGGTCACAGTGTCTCCGGTCAGCTTGTTGAATTCCAACCTCACATTGCATGGGACGATGTGTGTAAAAAAGCAAAATGATATATATACAATGCATTAATGCCAATTAACACTAAAAACAAAATGGTTGTTACAAGTTCATATAATTTGTTACCGCCACATGAAGAAAAACTAGGCTGGAAGTAGATGCCGAACATCGGTGCCCTTTGCAAGGCTGCTAGCGCACCTTGACTTGCACAGTCGACATGGCGGTGGCGCCATTTTCCTATTATAAGCATTGATTGGATAGAGTTAATTAAACATCAATATTTGTTCTAACAAAAAATCGGATAGATAGAAATAATGCATTGATTCATCGGATAGACAAATATAGGGTTTATGTCAATCTTAGGGAAACTACTAGGGAAACATCATAGGGTTTATTTCAACATTTTTTTTACAATTTAAACAGCAGGACAGGCTCCTACTATTGCTTTTTTATAGAGTTAACCGAAGGTTAACAAAACAGGGGGATTATACATACCAGATAATTACTAGGGAAACTACTAGGGAAAAACATCATAGGGTTTATTTCAATATTAGGGAAACTACACTAGGGAAACATCTCATATATATATATCAATGACACTAGGGAAACATATCATAAACATCATAGGGTTACCAACAAACATTCACCTAAACATCTCATGAATACCAACAAACATTATATTCACCTAAGCCTACCTCTACAATGTCATCAATCCTAATTAATATACACTACAAACACACACACACACACAATTAATTAAGCATCTATATACAATAATATGCAGAGTGGGGTGGCGGCAGGAGTGGGGGGGGGGGCGGCGGAGTGGCAGGGGGACCGCCAGTGTGTGGGAGCGGCGGCCGGAGTGGGGATGGTGGCAGAGTGGGGCAGCAGGGGAGTGGGGAGGCGGCAAGAGTGGGGGCGGCAGCGGAGTGGGGAAATCAGAAATTATCTAGCCAGTGCACCCATGGATGGCTCTACCATTTGAATTCACATGTACAATCGATGCAGTGTGATGTCGGGCCGGGGAGGATCGGAGAGGACAAGCTGACCAACGCCAGGAGATGTGGGGGCAGATGCCCTTCGTAGAACGACGGTGGGGAGCTCGACGAGAAGCACGACGGGATCCGCCGCACCGACTGAGGGAACCAAACTTGGCTGAGGACGACGAATTGTCGTGGTCGCCATTGTCCAGCCACCTCGGGCTCACCTCCTCGTGCGTAGTTGTGGTCGCCGTCGTCTAGGTCCATCCACCTCGGTTTATCAGCATGCCCGCGGTGCAACAGCCTGGATCCCGCATCGGCATCTTGAACTTGAGGTCAGCGGGTAGGGGAAGAGGGTAGGGATTGGGCCTTTGCGTCCGTCTTCTCACTGCCTTAGCATTGGTCGCTTCTCCTCTTCGCCTCACAGCTGCATCACAATGCGTCCGACAGTTCGAGCCTCGAGGTCCTCGGATCCATCGATGGTGATCCCATAGTGGTCGGATCCCGACGGCTAGATAGATGCCATGGCGGCATCGCTTGGTGGCCATGCATCCATGCCAGCAGATAATTGAATCGGTGTGTCAAGGATCACACGAAGATGATGTCAAGTCTTGGTTTGGGAGGAAGGAGAGGTCACGGGAGCTAGGCATGGTCAATGGTGCGGGAACCCTAGAGGTGTGGTTTAGGTGGGTAACGGATGAGTGAGGAGCAGAGACGTCTTGGGGTGAAGGGAGGGTCCGGATGTGTTCTCAAGTCGAGGAGCCAAGAAAGGGAGGAAAAAACCGAGGTGGGATGGAGCGGAAAAAAGCCGACAAACGAAGGTTGGGCAAAACACGGTCTGTTGGCAGGAAAAGGAAACTTACATATTTTTTTAAGAAGTAGAGATACCTAAGTAGCTCATCTCCACAATCTTATTTCTCTTAACATACAACCTATCCACATCAATAGCATTGTCAAGTGAACATTTTGTTATAAACTTACATGAGGGGCCCATCATAGTATAGAGCAGACACATTAGATTTTGGTTACTAGCAGTAGGACTCGCGAATTCTTCTCCATCCACTATGAGGTATGTGTTAATTCCACTCTTAAAATTGCCAGATTCTTTTATTTCAAAACCCTTCATGTTTACTTCAACTAAACCTTAGATGAAATCAACACCTTTCGTTCAAAAATAATAATCATTGCAGTACCGATCGATTTAATTTTTTCGTTGTACTAAATATTTATACTTATTATCTCCATACATCATTGTCATTTAGTTTTCGTATTGGAGCCTTCATTGTTTAATCTTAAATATTTTGTCACATTGATAAGAAGAAAACTCGAATCTTCATGTTGTACAACGCAAACATGAATAACTAGAAATAAATCAATGTTGGCGTGGAATTCAACGTTTTCGTGAAAACTGAGTTGTTTCACAAATTTAAATCTTGAGTATCCTGAACACGAATCAAACAAATAAGAAATGTGACAAAATGACACCCATCCATGAGATAATTCATGTCACTACAATATATTGTTACTGAGTTTATACGAGCGGTTTATATCTATTTTTCTTCCAATAATGTGTTCTATTAATGCACAGATCTAACAATAATATCATAATAAAGTTCATTAGATAGGATATTATTGTCCGCCTTAGTCAGAACAAGTAGGAAAATCTAGAATCTATGATGTGTCTACATAGTGTCCTCTAACCCCTCCTCTTGCCCTCTTTGATTGGCATATTACTTTTGTTGTCCTATCATGGTTAAACATGTCATTTTACCTGACCAACGTAAACTATCTAGTACGTGCAACCAATGTGGTGAATGACTTCATTTGTAGTCACTAGAAACAAACTCCAACTCCTCACAATTTGTGCATTTTCGCGAGCTGGCTTGAAACTTAGCTGTTGTATCAGAAGAAGGGAATATACAATAGTGGTAAATTGCTTGGCATGGTGATGTATCGCTGGGAAAATATCTTGTACTCCAATAGTTTGGGTGCTCTAGCTGCACCCAATGCAAACACATGCGTTAGATGCATAATGTAGGGACAAGATGGAACCACAATGCCCCGCTTTCTAAATTTTGCATAAAAGACACCCGGCCACGTAGGTACATAACAGCTATAAATAGCCCCATCACCTATCTCGAAGATGTGTTGCCCCCCGGGTGAACAGAATGGACAAGAACATACCAGGGCTTTCGATATCTGGAGGTGGACCTCGCCGTTTGCTACACTGCGACATCTGGCGAAGAAGCTCATCACGGTGCTGACATACTGTCCTATGACGTCCAACGGACAAGTCACCTATCCCTGCCCTGTCATTTCCCAATCCGCCCTACCCCCAACTCGGCACCAAGCTTCGCCATCTGCCGACGCCGGACAAGGGATAGGTGTGCACACATGCATGCAACCAGTGGCGGAGCCAGCGCCCGGCGTGCCTGAGCACTTGCCCGGGCTCGCTAGCTAGGCACCAGCTACGATGGCCCCATTACAGCGGAAAAAATCGTCACCGCATCGTGATTTACCCGGGCAGCTGGGCCGGTTATCGTTGTTTAATTAGCTAATGGGCTTGTTTAAAGTTCGGTAAGACAAGCCTTCCCTGGCGTTGGATTACTCAAGTCAAATGAGAACTAGGCCTACTGGCTACTGGGCTACTGGCCTAGCAAGCAGTCTATTCGCTTGTTGCCTGCCAGACGAGAACAACCACACGATCGCTGTATCGCTCCATCTCCCCACGATGTAGCTTTTCTTTTATTTTTTTGAGAAAACCCCACGATGTAGTTGTTCAGCTGTTCCAAACGGCGGCACCCTAGGTCGATCGGAGACAGACCGGCGGGCGGCGGCGAGTGAAGGCTCGCCTTGGTTGGGCGTGTGGCCGGCGGTGTACTGAGCCGGAGCGGATCCATCCCAGGATTGACTTGCATCATCGGCCGGCGGCTGCTTGTTCACACCTGGTGATTGGTGAGATAGCTAACTAATTTGAAGTTTAAAATACTTATTAGGGTTTAAATTTTGATGTTAGAACGTGGGGTCTTGGTCATCAGGTTATATATTACTTTGTAAACAATGTAAATTAGAGATCTAAAGTATCTTATATTTATCTACGGATCGAGTAGTTCACTTTGAAATTACATTTGTATGACTATTATGTTCATCATTTTACTTCATTATTATTAATGTAGATTTATGATACATGATTTCAGTGCTGTTTTATATGTTGTGTATCTGAACCAACATTTTTTTACTGGTTAAATTTTCGGAAACCAACTAGTTACCAGATATTACCCAATCCCTGGCGAAGAAGCTCATCACGGTGCTGACATACTGTCCTATGACGTCCAACGGACAAGTCACCTATCCATGGCCTGTCATTTCCCAATCCGCCCTACCCCCAACTCGGCACCAAGCTCCGCCATCTGCCGACGCCGGACAAGGGATAGGTGTGCACACATGCATGCAACCAGTGGCGGAGCCAGCGCCCGGCGTGCCTGAGCACTTGCCCGGGCTCGCTAGCTAGGCACCAGCTACGATGGCCCCATTTCAGCGGAAAAAATCGTCACCGTATCATGATTTACCCGGGCAGCTGGGCCGGTTATCGTTGTTTAATTAGCTAATGGGCTTCTTTAAAGTTCGGTAAGACAAGCCTTCCCTGGCGTTGGATTACTCAAGTCAAATGAGAACTAGGCCTACTGGCTACTGGGCTACTGGCCTAGCAAGCAGTCTATTCGGTTGTTGCCTCCCAGACGAGAACAACCACACGATCGCTGGATCGCTCCATCTCCCCACGATGTAGCTTTTCTTTTATTTTTTTGAGAAAACCCCACGATGTAGTTGTTCAGCTGTTCCAAACGGCGGCACCCTAGGTCGATCGGAGACAGACCAGCGGGCGGCGGCGAGTGAAGGCTCGCCTTGGTTGGGCGTGTGGCCGGCGGTGTACTGAGCCGGAGCGGATCCATCCCAGGATTGACTTTCATCATCGGCCGACGGCTGCTTGTTCACACCTGGTGATTGGTGAGATAGCTAACTAATTTGAAGTTTAAAATACTTATTAGGGTTTAAATTTTGATGTTAAAATGTGGGGTCTTGGTCATCTGGTTATATATTACTTTGTAAACAATGTAAATTAGAGATCTAAAATATCTTATATTTATCTACGGATCGAGTAGTTCACTTTGAAATTACATTTGTATGACTATTATGTTCATCATTTTACTTCATTATTATTAATGTAGATTTGTGATACATGATTTCAGTGCTATTTTATATGTTGTGTATCTGAACCAACATTTTTATACTGGTTAAATTTTCGGAAACCAACTAGTTACCAGATATTTCCCAATCCCTGGCGAAGAAGCTCATCACGGTGCTGACATACTGTCCTATGACGTCCAACGGACAAGTCACCTATCCCTGCCCTGTCATTTCCCAATCCGCCCTACCCCCAACTCGGCACCAAGCTCCGCCATCTGCCGACGCCGGACAAGGGATAGGTGTGCACACATGCATGCAACCAGTGGCGGAGCCAGCGCCCGGCGTGCCTGAGCACTTGCCCGGGCTCGCTAGCTAGGCACCAGCTACGATGGCCCCATTACAGCGGAAAAAATTGTCACCGTATCGTGATTTACCCGGGCAGCTGGGCCGGTTATCGTTGTTTAATTAGCTAATGGGCTTCTTTAAAGTTCGGTAAGACAAGCCTTCCCTGGCGTTGGATTACTCAAGTCAAATGAGAACTAGGCCTACTGGCTACTGGGCTACTGGCCTAGCAAGCAGTCTATTCGGTTGTTGCCTCCCAGACGAGAACAACCACATGATCGCTGGATCGCTCCATCTCCCCACGATGTAGCTTTTCTTTTATTTTTTTGAGAAAACCCCACGATGTAGTTGTTCAGCTGTTCCAAACGGCGGCACCCTAGGTCGATCGGAGACAGTCCGGCAGGCGGCGGCGAGTGAAGGCTCGCCTTGGTTGGGCGTGTGGCCGGCGGTGTACTGAGCCGGAGCGGATCCATCCCAGGATTGACTTGCATCATCGGCTGGCGGCTGCTTGTTCACACCTGGTGATTGGTGAGATAGCTAACTAATTTGAAGTTTAAAATACTTATTAGGGTTTAAATTTTGATGTTAGAACGTGGGGTCTTGGTCATCAGGTTATATATTACTTTGCAAACAATGTAAATTAGAGATCTAAAATATCTTATATTTACCTACGGATCAAGTAGTTCACTTTGAAATTACATTTGTATGACTATTATGTTCATCATTTTACTTCATTATTATTAATGTAGATTTGTGATACATGATTTCAGTGCTATTTTATATGTTGTGTATCTGAACAAACATTTTTATACTGGTTAAATTTTCGGAAACCAACTAGTTACCAGATATTTCCCAATCCCTGGCGAAGAAGCTCATCACGGTGCTGACATACTGTCCTATGACGTCCAACGGACAAGTCACCTATCCCTGCCCTGTCATTTCCCAATCCGCCCTACCCCCAACTCGGCACCAAGCTCCGCCATCTGCCGACGCCGGACAAGGGATAGGTGTGCACACATGCATGCAACCAGTGGCGGAGCCAGCGCTCGGCGTGCCTGAGCACTTGCCCGGGCTCGCTAGCTAGGCACCAGCTACGATGGCCCCATTACAGCGGAAAAAATCGTCACCGTATCGTGATTTACCCGGGCAGCTGGGCCGGTTATCGTTGTTTAATTAGCTAATGGGCTTCTTTAAAGTTCGGTAAGACAAGCCTTCCCTGGCGTTGGATTACTCAAGTCAAATGAGAACTAGGCCTACTGGCTACTGGGCTACTGGCCTAGCAAGCAGTCTATTCGGTTGTTGCCTCCCAGACGAGAACAACCACACGATCGCTGGATCGCTCCATCTCCCCACGATGTAGCTTTTCTTTTATTTTTTTTGAGAAAACCCCACGATGTAGTTGTTCAGCTGTTCCAAATGGCGGCACCCTAGGTCGATCGAAGACAGACCGGCGGGCGGCGGCGAGTGAAGGCTCGCCTTGGTTGGGCGTGTGGCCGGCGGTGTACTGAGCCGGAGCGGATCCATCCCAGGATTGACTTGCATCATCGGCCGGCGGCTGCTTGTTCACACCTGGTGATTGGTGAGATAGCTAACTAATTTGAAGTTTAAAATACTTATTAGGGTTTAAATTTTGATGTTAGAACGTGGGGTCTTGGTCATCAGGTTATATATTACTTTGTAAACAATGTAAATTAGAGATCTAAAATATCTTATATTTATCTACGAATCGAGTAGTTCACTTTGAAATTACATTTGTATGACTATTATGTTCATCATTTTACTTCATTATTATTAATGTAGATTTGTGATACATGATTTCAGTGCTATTTTATATGTTGTGTATCTGAACCAACATTTTTATACTGGTTAAATTTTCGGAAACCGACTAGTTACAAGATATTTCCCAATCCCTGGCGAAGAAGCTCATCACGGTGCTGACATACTGTCCTATGACGTCCAACGGACAAGTCACCTATCCCTGCCCTGTCATTTCCCAATCCGCCCTACCCCCAACTCGGCACCAAGCTCCGCCATCTGCCGACGCCGGACAAGGGATAGGTGTGCACACATGCATGCAACCAGTGGCGGAGCCAGCGCTCGGCGTGCCTGAGCACTTGCCCGGGCTCGCTAGCTAGGCACCAGCTACGATGGCCCCATTACAGCGGAAAAAATCGTCACCGTATCGTGATTTACCCGGGCAGCTGGGCCGGTTATCGTTGTTTAATTAGCTAATGGGCTTCTTTAAAGTTCGGTAAGACAAGCCTTCCCTGGCGTTGGATTACTCAAGTCAAATGAGAACTAGGCCTACTGGCTACTGGGCTACTGGCCTAGCAAGCAGTCTATTCGGTTGTTGCCTCCCAGACGAGAACAACCACACGATCGCTGGATCGCTCCATCTCCCCACGATGTAGCTTTTCTTTTATTTTTTTGAGAAAACCCCAGGATGTAGTTGTTCAGCTGTTCCAAACGGCGGCACCCTAGGTCGATCGGAGACAGACCGGCGGGCGGCGGCGAGTGAAGGCTCGCCTTGGTTGGGCGTGTGGCCGGCGGTGTACTGAGCCGGAGCGGATCCATCCCAGGATTGACTTGCATCATCGGCCGGCGGCTGCTTGTTCACACCTGGTGATTGGTGAGATAGCTAACTAATTTGAAGTTTAAAATACTTATTAGGGTTTAAATTTTGATGTTAGAATGTGGGGTCTTGGTCATCAGGTTATATATTACTTTGCAAACAATGTAAATTAGAGATCTAAAATATCTTATATTTATCTACGGATCGAGTAGTTCACTTTGAAATTACATTTGTATGACTATTATGTTCATCATTTTACTTCATTATTATTAATGTAGATTTGTGATACATGATTTCGGTGCTATTTTATATGTTGTGTATCTGAACCAACATTTTTATACTGGTTAAATTTTCGGAAACCAACTAGTTACCAGATATTTCCCAATCCCTGGCGAAGAAGCTCATCACGGCGCTGACATACTGTCCTATGACGTCCAACGGACAAGTCACCTATCCCTGCCTTGTCATTTCCCAATCCGCCCTACCCCCAACTCGGCACCAAGCTCCGCCATCTGCCGACGCCGGACAAGGGATAGGTGTGCACACATGCATGCAACCAGTGGCGGAGCCAGCGCCCGGCGTGCTTGAGCACTTGCCCGGGCTCGCTAGCTAGGCACCAGCTACGATGGCCCCATTACAGCGGAAAAAATCGTCACCGTATCGTGATTTACCCGGGCAGCTGGGCCGGTTATCGTTGTTTAATTAGCTAATGGGCTTCTTTAAAGTTCGGTAAGACAAGCCTTCCCTGGCGTTGGATTACTCAAGTCAAATGAGAACTAGGCCTACTGGCTACTGGGCTACTGGCCTAGCAAGCAGTCTATTCGGTTGTTGCCTCCCAGACGAGAACAACCACACGATCGCTGGATCGCTCCATCTCCCCACGATGTAGCTTTTCTTTTATTTTTTTGAGAAAACCCCACGATGTAGTTGTTCAGCTGTTCCAAACGGCGGCACCCTAGGTCGATCGGAGACAGACCGGCGGGCGGCGGCGAGTGAAGGCTCGCCTTGGTTGGGCGTGTGGCCGGCGGTGTACTGAGCCGGAGCGGATCCATCCCAGGATTGACTTGCATCATCGGCCGGCGGCTGCTTGTTCACACCTGGTGATTGGTGAGATAGTTAACTAATTTGAAGTTTAAAATACTTATTAGGGTTTAAATTTTGATGTTAGAACGTGGGGTCTTGGTCATCAGGTTATATATTACTTTGCAAACAATGTAAATTAGAGATCTAAAATATCTTATATTTATCTACGGATCGAGTAGTTCACTTTGAAATTACATTTGTATGATTATTATGTTCATCATTTTACTTCATTATTATTAATGTAGATTTGTGATACATGATTTCGGTGCTATTTTATATGTTGTGTATATGAACCAACATTTTTATACTGGTTAAATTTTCGGAAACCAACTAGTTACCAGATATTTCCCAATCCTTGGCGAAGAAGCTCATCACGGTGCTGACATACTGTCCTATGACGTCCAACGGACAAGTCACCTATCCCTGCCCTGTCATTTCCCAATCCGCCCTAGCCCAACTCGGCACCAAGCTCCGCCATCTGCCGACGCCGGACAAGGGATAGGTGTGCACACATGCATGCAACCAGTGGCGGAGCCAGCGCCCGGCGTGCCTGAGCACTTACCCGGGCTCGCTAGCTAGGCACCAGCTACGATGGCCCCATTACAGCGGAAAAAATCGTCACCGTATCGTGATTTACCCGGGCAGCTGGGCCGGTTATCGTTGTTTAATTAGCTAATGGGCTTCTTTAAAGTTCGGTAAGACAAGCCTTCCCTGGCGTTGGATTACTCAAGTCAAATGAGAACTAGGCCTACTGGCTACTGGGCTACTGGCCTAGCAAGCAGTCTATTCGGCTGTTGCCTCCCAGACGAGAACAACCACACGATCGCTGGATCGCTCCATCTCCCCACGATGTAGCTTTTCTTTTATTTTTTTGAGAAAACCCCACGATGTAGTTGTTCAGCTGTTCCAAACGGCGGCACCCTAGGTCGATCGGAGACAGACCGGCGGGCGGCGGCGAGTGAAGGCTCGCCTTGGTTGGGCGTGTGGCCGGCGGTGTACTGAGCCGGAGCGGATCCATCCCAGGATTGACTTGCATCATCGGCCGGCGGCTGCTTGTTCACACCTGGTGATTGGTGAGATAGCTAACTAATATGAAGTTTAAAATACTTATTAGGGTTTAAATTTTGATGTTAGAATGTGGGGTCTTGGTCATCAGGTTATATATTACTTTGCAAACAATGTAAATTAGAGATCTAAAATATCTTATATTTATCTACGGATCGAGTAGTTCACTTTGAAATTACATTTGTATGACTATTATGTTCATCATTTTACTTCATTATTTTAATGTAGATTTGTGATACATGATTTCAGTGCTATTTTATATGTTGTGTATCTGAACCAACATTTTTATACTGGTTAAATTTTCGGAAACCAACTAGTTACCAGATATTTCCCAATCCCTGGCGAAGAAGCTCATCACGGCGCTGACATACTGTCCTATGACGTCCAACGGACAAGTCACCTATCCCTGCCTTGTCATTTCCCAATCCGCCCTAACCCCAACTCGGCACCAAGCTCCGCCATCTGCCGACGCCGGACAAGGGATAGGTGTGCACACATGCATGCAACCAGTGGCGGAGCCAGCGCCCGGCGTGCTTGAGCACTTGCCCGGGCTCGCTAGCTAGGCACCAGCTACGATGGCCCCATTACAGCGGAAAAAATCGTCACCGTATCGTGATTTACCCGGGCAGCTGGGCCGGTTATCGTTGTTTAATTAGCTAATGGGCTTCTTTAAAGTTCGGTAAGACAAGCCTTCCCTGGCGTTGGATTACTCAAGTCAAATGAGAACTAGGCCTACTGGCTACTGGGCTACTGGCCTAGCAAGCAGTCTATTCGGTTGTTGCCTCCCAGACGAGAACAACCACACGATCGCTGGATCGCTCCATCTCCCCACGATGTAGCTTTTCTTTTATTTTTTTGAGAAAACCCCAGGATGTAGTTGTTCAGCTGTTCCAAACGGCGGCACCCTAGGTCGATCGGAGACAGACCGGCGGGCGGCGGCGAGTGAAGGCTCGCCTTGGTTGGGCGTGTGGCCGGCGGTGTACTGAGCCGGAGCGGATCCATCCCAGGATTGACTTGCATCATCGGCCGGCGGCTGCTTGTTCACACCTGGTGATTGGTGAGATAGCTAACTAATTTGAAGTTTAAAATACTTATTAGGGTTTAAATTTTGATGTTAGAATGTGGGGTCTTGGTCATCAGGTTATATATTACTTTGCAAACAATGTAAATTAGAGATCTAAAATATCTTATATTTATCTACGGATCGAGTAGTTCACTTTGAAATTACATTTGTATGACTATTATGTTCATCATTTTACTTCATTATTATTAATGTAGATTTGTGATACATGATTTCGGTGCTATTTTATATGTTGTGTATCTCAACCAACATTTTTATACTGGTTAAATTTTCGGAAACCAACTAGTTACCAGATATTTCCCAATCCCTGGCGAAGAAGCTCATCACGGCGCTGACATACTGTCCTATGACGTCCAACGGACAAGTCACCTATCCCTGCCTTGTCATTTCCCAATCCGCCCTACCCCCAACTCGGCACCAAGCTCCGCCATCTGCCGACGCCGGACAAGGGATAGGTGTGCACACATGCATGCAACCAGTGGCGGAGCCAGCGCCCGGCGTGCTTGAGCACTTGCCCGGGCTCGCTAGCTAGGCACCAGCTACGATGGCCCCATTACAGCGGAAAAAATCGTCACCGTATCGTGATTTACCCGGGCAGCTGGGCCGGTTATCGTTGTTTAATTAGCTAATGGGCTTCTTTAAAGTTCGGTAAGACAAGCCTTCCCTGGACTTGGATTACTCAAGTCAAATGAGAACTAGGCCTACTGGCTACTGGGCTACTGGCCTAGCAAGCAGTCTATTCGGTTGTTGCCTCCCAGACGAGAACAACCACACGATCGCTGGATCGCTCCATCTCCCCACGATGTAGCTTTTCTTTTATTTTTTTGAGAAAACCCCACGATGTAGTTGTTCAGCTGTTCCAAACGGCGGCACCCTAGGTCGATCGGAGACAGACCGGCGGGCGGCGGCGAGTGAAGGCTCGCCTTGGTTGGGCGTGTGGCCGGCGGTGTACTGAGCCGGAGCGGATCCATCCCAGGATTGACTTGCATCATCGGCCGGCGGCTGCTTGTTCACACCTGGTGATTGGTGAGATAGTTAACTAATTTGAAGTTTAAAATACTTATTAGGGTTTAAATTTTGATGTTAGAACGTGGGGTCTTGGTCATCAGGTTATATATTACTTTGCAAACAATGTAAATTAGAGATCTAAAATATCTTATATTTATCTACGGATCGAGTAGTTCACTTTGAAATTACATTTGTATGATTATTATGTTCATCATTTTACTTCATTATTATTAATGTAGATTTGTGATACATGATTTCGGTGCTATTTTATATGTTGTGTATATGAACCAACATTTTTATACTGGTTAAATTTTCGGAAACCAACTAGTTACCAGATATTTCCCAATCCTTGGCGAAGAAGCTCATCACGGTGCTGACATACTGTCCTATGACGTCCAACGGACAAGTCACCTATCCCTGCCCTGTCATTTCCCAATCCGCCCTAGCCCAACTCGGCACCAAGCTCCGCCATCTGCCGACGCCGGAAAAGGGATAGGTGTGCACACATGCATGCAACCAGTGGCGGAGCCAGCGCCCGGCGTGCCTGAGCACTTACCTATGGCTCGCTAGCTAGGCACCAGCTACGATGGCCCCATTACAGCGGAAAAAATCGTCACCGTATCGTGATTTACCCGGGCAGCTGGGCCGGTTATCGTTGTTTAATTAGCTAATGGGCTTCTTTAAAGTTCGATAAGACAAGCCTTCCCTGGCGTTGGATTACTCAAGTCAAATGAGAACTAGGCCTACTGGCTACTGGGCTACTGGCCTAGCAAGCAGTCTATTCGGCTGTTGCCTCCCAGACGAGAACAACCACACGATCGCTGGATCGCTCCATCTCCCCACGATGTAGCTTTTCTTTTATTTTTTTGAGAAAACCCCACGATGTAGTTGTTCAGCTGTTCCAAACGGCGGCACCCTAGGTCGATCGGAGACAGACCGGCGGGCGGCGGCGAGTGAAGGCTCGCCTTGGTTGGGCGTGTGGCCGGCGGTGTACTGAGCCGGAGCGGATCCATCCCAGGATTGACTTGCATCATCGGCCGGCGGCTGCTTGTTCACACCTGGTGATTGGTGAGATAGCTAACTAATTTGAAGTTTAAAATACTTATTAGGGTTTATATTTTGATGTTAGAACGTGGGGTCTTGGTCATCAGGTTCTATATTACTTTGCAACCAATGTAAATTAGAGATCTAAAATATCTTATATTTATCTACGGATCGAGTAGTTCACTTTGAAATTACATTTGTATGACTATTATGTTCATCATTTTACTTCATTATTATTAATGTAGATTTGTGATACATGATTTCAGTGCTATTTTATATGTTGTGTATCTGAACCAACATTTTTATACTGGTTAAATTTTCGGAAACCAACTAGTTACCAGATATTTCCCAATCCCTGGCGAAGAAGCTCATCACGGTGCTGACATACTGTCCTATGACGTCCAACGGACAAGTCACCTATCCCTGCCCTGTCATTTCTGAATCCGCCCTACCCCCAACTCGGCACCAAGCTCCGCCATCTGCCGACGCCGGACAAGGGATAGGTGTGCACACATGCATGCAACCAGTGGCGGAGCCAGCGCCCGGCGTGCCTGAGCACTTGCCCGGTCTCGCTAGCTAGGCACCAGCTACGATGGCCCCATTACAACGGAAAAAATCGTCACCGTATCGTGATTTACCCGGGCAGCTGGGCCGGTTATCGTTGTTTAATTAGCTAATGGGCTTCTTTAAAGTTCGGTAAGACAAGCCTTCCCTGGCGTTGGATTACTCAAGTCAAATGAGAACTAGGCCTACTGGCTACTGAGCTACTGGCCTAGCAAGCAGTCTATTCGGCTGTTGCCTCCCAGACGAGAACAACCACACGATCGCTGGATCGCTCCATCTCCCCACGATGTAGCTTTTCTTTTATTTTTTTGAGAAAACCCCACGATGTAGTTGTTCAGCTGTTCCAAACGGCGGCACCCTAGGTCGATCGGAGACAGACCGGCGGGCGGCGGCGAGTAAAGGCTCGCCTTGGTTGGGCGTGTGGCCGGCGGTGTACTGAGCCGGAGCGGATCCATCCCAGGATTGACTTGCATCATCGGCCGGCGGCTGCTTGTTCACACATGGTGATTGGTGAGATAGCTAACTAATTTGAAGTTTAAAATACTTATTAGGGTTTAAATTTTGATGTTAGAACGTGGGGTCTTGGTCATCAGGTTATATATTACTTTGTAAACAATATAAATTAGAGATCTAAAATATCTTATATTTATCTACGGATCGAGTAGTTCACTTTGAAATTACATTTGTATGACTATTATGTTCATCATTTTACTTCATTATTATTAATGTAGATTTGTGATACATGATTTCAGTGCTATTTTATATGTTGTGTATCTGAACCAACATTTTTATACTGGTTAAATTTTCGGAAACCAACTAGTTACCAGATATTTCCCAATCCCTGGCGAAGAAGCTCATCACGGTGCTGACATACTGTCCTATGACGTCCAACGGACAAGTCACCTATCCCTGCCCTGTCATTTCCCAATCCGCCCTACCCCCAACTCGGCACCAAGCTCCGCCATCTGCCGACGCCGGACAAGGGATAGGTGTGCACACATGCATGCAACCAGTGGCGGAGCCAGCGCCTGGCGTGCCTGAGCACTTGCCCGGGCTCGCTAGCTAGGCACCAGCTACGATGGCCCCATTACAGCGGAAAAAATCGTCACCGTATCGTGATTTACCCGGGCAGCTGGGCCGGTTATCGTTGTTTAATTAGCTAATGGGCTTCTTTAAAGTTCGGTAAGACAAGCCTTCCCTGGCGTTGGATTACTCAAGTCAAATGAGAACTAGGCCTACTGGCTACTGGGCTACTGGCCTAGCAAGCAGTCTATTCGGTTGTTGCCTCCCAGACGAGAACAACCACACGATCGCTGGATCGCTCCATCTCCCCACGATGTAGCTTTTCTTTTATTTTTTTGAGAAAACCCCACGATGTAGTTGTTCAGCTGTTCCAAACGGCGGCACCCTAGGTCGATCGGAGACAGACCGGCGGGCGGCGGCGAGTGAAGGCTCGCCTTGGTTGGGCGTGTGGCCGGCGGTGTACTGAGCCGGAGCGGATCCATCCCAGGATTGACTTGCATCATCGGCCGGCGGCTGCTTGTTCACACATGGTGATTGGTGAGATAGCTAACTAATTTGAAGTTTAAAATACTTATTAGGGTTTAAATTTTGATGTTAGAACGTGGGGTCTTGGTCATAAGGTTATATATTACTTTGTAAACAATGTAAATTAGAGATCTCAAATATCTTATATTTATCTACGGATCGAGTAGTTCACTTTGAAATTACATTTGTATGACTATTATGTTCATCATTTTACTTCATTATTATTAATGTAGATTTGTGATACATGATTTCAGTGCTATTTTATATGTTGTGTATCTGAACCAACATTTTTATACTGGTTAAATTTTCGGAAACCAACTAGTTACCAGATATTTCCCAATCCCTGGCGAAGAAGCTCATCACGGTGCTGACATACTGTCCTATGACGTCCAACGGACAAGTCACCTATCCCTGCCCTGTCATTTCCCAATCCGCCCTACCCCCAACTCGGCACCAAACTCCGCCATCTGCCGACGCCGGACAAGGGATAGGTGTGCACACATGCACGCAACCAGTGGCGGAGCCAGCGCCCGGCGTACTTGAGCACTTGCCCGGGCTCGCTAGCTAGGCACCAGCTACGATGGCCCCATTACAGCGGAAAAAATCGTCACCGTATCGTGATTTACCCGGGCAGCTGGGCCGGTTATCGTTGTTTAATTAGCTAATGGGCTTCTTTAAAGTTCGGTAAGACAAGCCTTCCCTGGCGTTGGATTACTCAAGTCAAATGAGAACTAGGCCTACTGGCTACTGGGCTACTGGCCTAGCAAGCAGTCTATTCGGTTGTTGCCTCCCAGACGAGAACAACCACACGATCGCTGGATCGCTCCATCTCCCCTTGATGTAGCTTTTCTTTTATTTTTTTTGAGAAAACCCCACGATGTAGTTGTTCAGCTGTTCCAAACGGCGGCACCCTAGGTCGATCGGAGACAGACCGGCGGGAGGCGGCGAGTGAAGGCTCGCCTTGGTTGGGCGTGTGGCCGGCGGTGTACTGAGCCGGAGCGGATCCATCCCAGGATTGACTTGCATCATCGGCCGGCGGCTGCTTGTTCACACATGGTGATTGGTGAGATAGCTAACTAATTTGAAGTTTAAAATAATTATTAGGGTTTAAATTTTGATGTTAGAACGTGGGGTCTTGGTCATCAGGTTATATATTACTTTGTAAACAATGTAAATTAGAGATCTAAAGTATCTTATATTTATCTACGGATCGAGTAGTTCACTTTGAAATTACATTTGTATGACTATTATGTTCATCATTTTACTTCATTATTATTAATGTAGATTTGTGATACATGATTTCAGTGCTATTTTATATGTTGTGTATCTGAACCAACATTTTTATACTGGTTAAATTTTCGGAAACCAACTAGTTACCAGATATTTCCCAATCCCTGGCGAAGAAGCTCATCACGGTGCTGACATACTGCACTATGACGTCCAACGGACAAGTCACCTATCCCTGCCCTGTCATTTCCCAATCCGCCCTACCCCCAACTCGGCACCAAGCTCCGCCATCTGCCGACGCCGGACAAGGGATAGGTGTGCACACATGCATGCAACCAGTGGCGGAGCCAGCGCCCGGCGTGCCTGAGCACTTGCCCGGGCTCGCTAGCTAGGCACCAGCTACGATGGCCCCATTACAGCGGAAAAAATCGTCACCGTATCGTGATTTACCCGGGCAGCTGGGCCGGTTATCGTTGTTTAATTAGCTAATGGGCTTCTTTAAAGTTCGGTAAGACAAGCCTTCCCTGGCGTTGGATTACTCAAGTCAAATGAGAACTAGGACTACTGGCTACTGGGCTACTGGCCTAGCAAGCAGTCTATTCGGTTGTTGCCTCCCAGACGAGAACAACCACACGATCGCTGGATCGCTCCATCTCCCCACCATGTAGCTTTTCTTTTATTTTTTTGAGAAAACCCCACGATGTAGTTGTTCAGCTGTTCCAAACGGCGGCACCCTAGGTCGATCGGAGACAGACCGGCGGGCGGCGGTGAGTGAAGGCTCGCCTTGGTTGGGCGTGTGGCCGGCGGTGTACTGAGCCGGAGCGGATCCATCCCAGGATTGACTTGCATCATCGGCCGGCGGCTGCTTGTTCACACATGGTGATTGGTGAGATAGCTAACTAATTTGAAGTTTAAAATACTTATTAGGGTTTAAATTTTGATGTTAGAACGTGGGGTCTTGGTCATAAGGTTATATATTACTTTGTAAACAATGTAAATTAGAGATCTAAAATATCTTATATTTATCTACGGATCGAGTAGTTCACTTTGAAATTACATTTGTATGACTATTATGTTCATCATTTTACTTCATTATTATTAATGTAGATTTGTGATACATGATTTCAGTGCTATTTTATATGTTGTGTATCTGAACCAACATTTTTATACTGGTTAAATTTTCGGAAACCAACTAGTTACCAGATATTTCCCAATCCCTGGCGAAGAAGCTCATCACGGTGCTGACATACTGTCCTATGACGTCCAACGGACAAGTCACCTATCCCTGCCCTGTCATTTCCCAATCCGCCCTACCCCCAACTCGGCACCAAGCTCCGCCATCTGCCGACGCCGGACAAGGGATAGGTGTGCACACATGCATGCAACCAGTGGCGGAGCCAGCGCCCGGCGTGCCTGAGCACTTGCCCGGGCTCGCTAGCTAGGCACCAGCTACGATGGCCCCATTACAACGGAAAAAATCATCACCGCATCGTGATTTACCCGGGCAGCTGGGCCGGTTATCGTTGTTTAATTAGCTAATGGGCTTCTTTAAAGTTCGGTAAGACAAGCCTTCCCTGGCGTTGGATTACTCAAGTCAAATGAGAACTAGGCCTACTGGCTACTGGGCTACTGGCCTAGCAAGCAGTCTATTCGGTTGTTGCCTCCCAGATGAGAACAACCACACGATCGCTGGATCGCTCCATCTCCCCACGATGTAGCTTTTCTTTTATTTTTTCGAGAAAACCCCACGATGTAGTTGTTCAGCTGTTCCAAACGGCGGCACCCTAGGTCGATCGGAGACAGACCGGCGGGCGGCGGCGAGTGAAGGCTCGCCTTGGTTGGGCGTGTGGCCGGCGGTGTACTGAGCCGGAGCGGATCCATCCCAGGATTGACTTGCATCATCGGCCGGCGGCTGCTTGTTCACACCTGGTGATTGGTGAGATAGTTAACTAATTTGAAGTTTAAAATACTTATTAGGGTTTAAATTTTGATGTTAGAGCGTGGGGTCTTGGTCATCAGGTTATATATTACTTTGTAAACAATGTAAATTAGAGATCTAAAATATCTTATATTTATCTACGGATCGAGTAGTTCACTTT
Organism: Aegilops umbellulata; assembly: GCA_032464435.1. Classification (NCBI taxonomy): domain Eukaryota; kingdom Viridiplantae; phylum Streptophyta; class Magnoliopsida; order Poales; family Poaceae; genus Aegilops; species Aegilops umbellulata. The sequence continues at coordinate 533,950,325 of CP136059.1, forward strand.
GAAATTACATTTGTATGATTATTATGTTCATCATTTTACTTCATTATTATTAATGTAGATTTGTGATACATGATTTCAGTGCTATTTTATATGTTGTGTATCTGAACCAACATTTTTATACTGGTTAAATTTTCGGAAACCAACTAGTTACCAGATATTTCCCAATCCCTGGCGAAGAAGCTCATCACGGTGCTGACATACTGTCCTATGACGTCCAACGGACAAGTCACCTATCCCTGCCTTGTCATTTCCCAATCCGCCCTACCCCCAACTCGGCACCAAGCTCCGCCATCTGCCGACGCCGGACAAGGGATAGGTGTGCACACATGCATGCAACCAGTGGCGAAGCCAGCGCCCGGCGTGCTTGAGCACTTGCCCGGGCTCGCTAGCTAGGCACCAGCTACGATGGCCCCATTACAGCGGAAAAAATCGTCACCGTATCGTGTTTTACCCGGGCAGCTGGGCCGGTTATCGTTGTTTAATTAGCTAATGGGCTTCTTTAAAGTTCGGTAAGACAAGCCTTCCCTGGCGTTGGATTACTCAAGTCAAATGAGAACTAGGCCTACTGGCTACTGGGCTACTGGCCTAGCAAGCAGTCTATTCGGTTGTTGCCTCCCAGACGAGAACAACCACACGATCGCTGGATCGCTCCATCTCCCCACGATGTAGCTTTTCTTTTATATTTTTGAGAAAACCCCACGATGTAGTTGTTCAGCTGTTCCAAACGGCGGCACCCTAGGTCGATCGGAGACAGACCGGCGGGCGGCGGCGAGTGAAGGCTCGCCTTGGTTGGGCGTGTGGCCGGCGGTGTACTGAGCCGGAGCGGATCCATCCCAGGATTGACTTGCATCATCGGCCGGCGGCTGCTTGTTCACACCTGGTGATTGGTGAGATAGCTAACTAATTTGAAGTTTAAAATACTTATTAGGGTTTAAATTTTGATGTTAGAACGTGGGGTCTTGGTCATCAGGTTCTATATTACTTTGCAACCAATGTAAATTAGAGATCTAAAATATCTTATATTTATCTACGGATCGAGTAGTTCACTTTGAAATTACATTTGTATGACTATTATGTTCATCATTTTACTTCATTATTATTAATGTAGATTTGTGATACATGATTTCAGTGCTATTTTATATGTTGTGTATCTAAACCAACATTTTTATACTGGTTAAATTTTCGGAAACCAACTAGTTACCAGATATTTCCCAATCCCTGGCGAAGAAGCTCATCACGGTGCTGACATACTGTCCTATGACGTCCAACGGACAAGTCACCTATCCCTGCCCTGTCATTTCCCAATCCGCCCTACCCCAACTCGGCACCAAGCTCCGCCATCTGCCGACGCCGGACAAGGGATAGGTGTGCACACATGCATGCAACCAGTGGCGGAGCCAGCGCCCGGCGTGCCTGAGCACTTGCCCGGGCTCGCTAGCTAGGCACCAGCTACGATGGCCCCATTACAGCGGAAAAAATCGTCACCGTATCGTGATTTACCCGGGCAGCTGGGCTGGTTATCGTTGTTTAATTAGCTAATGGGCTTCTTTAAAGTTCGGTAAGACAAGCCTTCCCTGGCGTTGGATTACTCAAGTCAAATGAGAACTAGGCCTACTGGCTACTGGGCTACTGGCCTAGCAAGCAGTCTATTCGGCTGTTGCCTCCCAGACGAGAACAACCACACGATCGCTGGATCGCTCCATCTCCCCACGATGTAGCTTTTTTTTTTTATTTTTTTGAGAAAACCCCATGATGTAGTTGTTCAGCTGTTCCAAACGGCGGCACCCTAGGTCGATCGGAGACAGACCGGCGGGCGGCGGCGAGTGAAGGCTCGCCTTGGTTGGGCGTGTGGCCGGCGGTGTACTGAGCCGGAGCGGATCCATCCCAGGATTGACTTGCATCATCGGCCGGCGGCTGCTTGTTCACACCTGATGATTGGTGAGATAGCTAACTAATTTGAAGTTTAAAATACTTATTAGGGTTTAAATTTTGATGTTAGAACGTGGGTCTTGGTCATCAGGTTATATATTACTTTGTAAACAATGTAAATTAGAGATCTAAAATATCTTATATTTATCTACGGATCGAGTAGTTCACTTTGAAATTACATTTGTATGACTATTATGTTCATCATTTTACTTTATTAGTCCCTCCGATCCATATTAGTTGTCACTGAAATGGATGTATCTAGACATATTTCAGTGCTAGATACATCCGTTTCAGCGACAACTAATTTGGATCGGAGGGAGTATTATTAATGTAGATTTGTGATACATGATTTCAGTGCTATTTTATATGTTGTGTATCTGAACCAACATTTTTATACTGGTTAAATTTTCGGAAACCAACTAGTTCCCAGATATTTCCCAATACCTGGCGAAGAAGCTCATCACGGTGCTGACATACTGTCCTATGACGTCCAACGGACAAGTCACCTATCCCTGCCCTGTCATTTCCCAATCCGCCCTACCCCCAACTCGGCACCAAGCTCCGCCATCTGCCGACGCCGGACAAGGGATAGGTGTGCACACATGCATGCAACACTAGAACCAGATGGATGTACTCTCATTGTAAAGAGGACAAGGGATAGGTGTGCACACATGCATCCAATACTAGAACCAGATGGATGTACTCGCATTGTAAAGATGGAGTTGAGGAGCTTTGACAATCCACATTGTAAAGATGGAGTTGAGGAGCTTTGACAATCATGTATCTCGTCATCATTATAACCGTCAAAATGTCTCATAAAAAAAGATTCACACTCAAATGTCTTAATATTATTTCTCGGTTTGTTGCTTTGTGAAAATCACAAATGATTTGTGAGTTGCAGAAAAATAACAAACGACAACATTTTTCTCATAATTGTGAAAATGTACTGCAGTCACTTGGTTTTTTCGGCCAGATTGCAAATCAAGAGGATTTTTCGCAAAAATCTGTTGGTACATGATTGCTCACTCGAATATCTATGCAGTAGATTTCATTTTGTGAAATTTGGAACTCACTACTAAAGAAAAAAAATACTTATCTGTATCTCATAAATCCACCACCATCCATTCTGCTTATTCGTAGGAAAACAAGAAGCCAAAGCTTGCAAGTTGCACAAATTGATGCATGCTGTTACTGTTAGAACGAGGCTGACAAGGGCTGAGGCAAGGCAAGGGTCTGGACCCACATGACATGGGGAGTGCCGGATTCACGTGTTGCCTAGCGGCGTGCACCACGGCACTCGTCACCGCGGGGTGGGGACACGTGGCGGTGCAGGTAAAATCGATCGATCTGTGGCTCAGCTCGATGCGCACGCTTCACCACACGTAGAGAGTGCTTATTTACCGTCTTGCCCCGCGTGGCGCGGGCTCGCGGGAAGCCTATGCTTTCGTGGCCGGCCATGCCGTCGGCGATAATGGGCGAGAGCCGTCGTCGCTCTCTGGGTCTCTCTCTCGCGCGCTCAACGGCTAGCTAGCAGCTCCTCACGCGCTCTGGTCCCGCCCGGCCCATGACCATGGATGCGAGGTTCCCCTGAGCACTTGTTTGCTTAAATTCATTTGTATCTGACTTCATCTTTCCCCCTTGACTAGATCGAAACAACCTCGGTAGAAACACAGGAAAGATTCTTACGTCTTTTGTTGTTTATTTTCCCTACGTGGAAATCTCTACTTTCGTTTGTTTTTTTCCGTCCCACCTCCCACCGCTCTCTTTCATCGGTTTTCCTCTTTTCTCGTCTGGCCGGCAATACCCAACGTATTTATGGTAATCAGTCACAATTAATCCACGTATGGTAAAGCTATAAACTCAGAAATCTCAAATATGGTAATTATAGTAATAAATCAATCACCCCGAAGAATCTAACATATCCTTGGGGGATATGGTTATGGAAAAGATAAAACCACAGGAAAAAGAAAAATTGTTGTCCTCATTCTCCCTTGATGAGATACATCATGTAGTTTTTGGCATGAAAAGGAACAAAAGTCCAGGGCCTGATGGGTTCCCTGCTGACTTTTACCAAGACTTTTGGGATTTAGTAAAATGGGATTTGAAAGCTCTAGTGGATGGGTTTGCTAAAGGGGAAATTAACATAGCCAGACTCAATTATGGCATCATTACACTGATCCCCAAAACCAAGGAGGCCAAGCAAATTCAAAAATTTAGACCTATTTGTCTATTAAATGTGAGCTTTAAGATAGTTACAAAAATTTTGATGAACAGACTGACCAAATGTGTCTCCCCTGTTATTTCTAAGACACAAGCTGCATTTATCAAGGGGAGATACATCATGGAAGGGGTGGTTATTCTGCATAAAGCTCTAAATTCATTTCATAGAGATAAAGAAGATGCTTTGGTTTTCAAGGTTGATTTTGAAAAAGCATATGATAAAATAAAATGGCCCTTTGTTATTCAAATGCTTAAAATGAAAGGTTTTCCAGATAAGTGGTGCGATTGGGTCATGGAGACTATGAGAGGGGGGCATGTAGGGATTAAAGTCAATGATGATATAGGACCTTACTTTAAAACTTACAAAGGATTAAGACAGGGGGATGCTATGTCGCCACTGCTTTTTGATGTGGCTGCTGATGCCCTAGCTATTCTAATGAAGAATGCCCTGGAACATGATATTGTCAAAGGGGTGTTGAGTGAAAATGACAATAAAGGAATTAACATGTTACAATATGCGGATGACACCATTTTTCTGATTAAAGATGATCTGGAAAGTGTGAGAAATCTCAAATTCATATTAGGGGCCTTCGAACAAATGTCAGGACTGAAAATAAACTTTCATAAAAGTGAATTAATGCTGTTTGGGAAAGCTAAAGAAAAACAATTGATTTATCAGGAATTACTGACTTGCAAAATGGGAGATATGCCTATTAAATACCTAGGTATGCCTGTATCTGAGATCAGGATTAGGAATATACATTGGAATTGTGTAACTGATAAGATTGAAAAAAGATGTGGATGCTGGCAGGGGAAGTTACTAGGCTCTATAGCTGGTAGGATTACCCTGGTTCAAGCATGTTTGACTAATATTCCTTTGTTCATGATGTCATTCTATGCCATTCCAAAGAAAATTATTAAGAAAGCTGATTTCTTCAGAGCAAGGTTGGTTTGGCAGGAGGATGAGAATGTTAGTAAATATCACTTGGTGAATTGGAAAGAGTGTTGCCTACCCAAAGAGTTAGGGGGATTAGGAATTCTTAATCTAGAAATAATGAACACAGCCTTATTGGCTAAATGGTTCTGGAAAATGGAGATAGAGAAAGGGATTTGGCAAGTTATCCTGAAAAGAAAATACAAAACAGGAAAATGCTTAGCTCTAACAGATAAAAAACCTGGTGACTCCCAGTTCTGGAGTAATCTGATGAAAATAAAGGACATTTTCTATAAATTTACAAAAAAAGAACTTGGGAATGGGAAAAGTACTAGGTTTTGGGAGGACACTTGGGTAGATGACAAACCTTTGAAGGATGCTTATCCCAGAATATATGATATATGCTTTGATCATAAGATTACTGTGGAAGAGGCAATTCAGAAAGGATGGGGGGGGGGGGTTTGGTTTAGAAGGACCTTATATGGGGAAACTCTGGAATTATGGAATGCTCTTAAAAAAAGATGTGAGAATATAAAAATGAAGGGAGGGGAAGATAAGATTATTTGGACCCTCACTGCTGATAAATTTTTTTCTGTGAGATCCTTATATAAGAAAATGATTACAATTGGGCTAAAATTCCCACAGAAATATCTTTGGAAAATCAAAGTTCCTGCCAAGATCAAGGTTTTTTTGTGGCTGATTAATAAGAAAAGCATTTTAACTAGAGACGTACTACTCAGAAAAGGATGGAGGGGGGGGGGGGGGGAAGGATGTATTTTTTGTGGAAAGGATGAATCTATTGATCATTTGTTTTTTACATGCTCTGCGGCTTCCCTGTTATGGAGCCTGGTTAAATGTGTTTGTGGCATTAAGACCACTCCTGCAAATACTAAAGAATGTTTTGGGGAATGGATTAACAAATTTAGCAAAGATGACAGGAAAATGGTAATGGTTGGGGTTTCGGCCTTACTCTGGGCAATATGGAAGAGTAGAAATGCTGTAATTTTTGAAAATAAAAGGATAAATGATCCTTTATATATTATCAGACTAATGAGTCGATGGTTGATTGATTGGTCCATGTTGCAGACAAAGGAGCCACCAAGAAAAATGCTGGAGCTGGGAGCAAGAGTACTAGAGCGGGCAGCAAGTGAGGTGTACACAGCCGGACAAGGGTGGCGAATCAACGTGGCAAGGCTCCCCTGCTGATTAGTGACATCCTCGACGCGGCTGCTGCAGTTTCTTAGTCTTTATGTTCTCTAGCCTAGATAGATCGCTCTTATTTTGCTGTCGTCTTGTTAGTTCGATCAGACTGTGTTTGCCGGGTCCTGGTGCCCTGGTGCTGTGTTCGAATCTGCCGAGGCCTGTGTTGGCCTGAGGCGGGGGTTGCTGTTTCTGGTAGCTTTTGGGTTAGATCCTGCGTTGTAGTTCTGGAATGCTTTGGCACTATCTGTCGTGGTTTTCAGTAATGAAAATCGGAAGGGGGCAAGCCCTTCTTTGATCAAAAAAAGAAGTAATAAATCAATCCAGGTACGATAAGGCTACAAACTCAGATGGAGGATGTGCGGGAGTTGTGGCCGCACGGTGATTCAGTTTGCGATGGGGCTCTGTTTGGAGGGGTGCGTTCGCTCGGGCAAAAGCGCACCGCCGCCGACGGGCTAACTCTGTTGCACGTCATGGCGGGGACGGCCTTGTGGCGGTCATGCGTGCGCTACTCGAGATGGGCGCCGATGTGGAGGCCGCCACGTGGCTTGAGCTGCTGCGGGAGGAGACGCGGAGGCGTTGGGACCGACTCCTCTGTGCAGCCGCGCTAGCCTGCTGGAAGATACATGGCCTGCCTGGCCAGCGAACAAAGCGTCTCTCTCTGTCTCTCTGCGACCCTCCCTCCCCATCTTACATGCCTCCTCCTCGTAAGTGCTGATTTCAATTGTTTGCACCAACTTCTGCTTTGTCCGCAGTGTTACAGATGATTGTAGATTTAGCAAGTATAATTTCTTATTATATGTTTTCACATTTGAATTTGCATCCTGGTCTTGCTTCGAGGATTGTAGTTCACTCCTCGATTAAACAAGCGTTTGTGCCAGGCTTGCGGATGCTGACTCTGCAACCTGGTTAAATGGCTGATTTACAACTTGGTCTTGCTTACATAGAATTTAAGTGTTGGTGCTGGCTTGCATCGTTGTATATAGGAGACGCCTCTTTAGGGCCTCGTCACACCATCAGGCAAGATGCCGCGACCAGTGCTGCCGAGGAGACGTTGCCGTCCGCTTAAGCATCATTCGTAAGGCTGATCACAATGGGCAAGAACATAAGCTAGTAACTTAAACATTTCCCTAGACTATGTTACTACCTTCATAGTGGGTAGGAACATCTATGTAGTGTCACGCAACGATGTATTTATTAGGTTATAGACTCATTATTTCTTGGAGTGTGTGATGTTCCGGTAACTTAGCTAGTTACCACAAGCATCTCTCTCTTCATTAAATATGTGCCACATAAGCAAAGTTGTATTGGAGTGTGTGATGTTACTCCTAAGTCCTCCCCATTGTGACCAGCCTAAGATGCTGATGTGCTTATCAATTCTCATGTTTTTCCGCACCCAATTTGTTCGTCATCAGTGATCTCTTCAGCGCATCGACGCCCCAGCTGAGCCCATTCCTAATTCAGTTTCTGTTGTCACTAGATTTTTTTGTTAAAATTGTAATGTTTGATTATTTTTTTAATTTGAGGTAAAGCTAATTGTTTCTTGCATACGCTCGGGTTTTTATTTGGGTTTGGTTCAACAACTCATATCAGGCATGGAGCTAATTTGACTACTAACGCCAGTAAGAGGGTTCTTTGGATGGTCAATAAGGGGATGATCCCAATTAGCCTGGAACAATGCTAACATGCAAATCCTTGAACCTGTTGGTGCATCCATGCTTTGAGAAAAAAACAGTTAGGTATGCTTCTCAGTTCTCACTACCCCCGCGTGAAAACTAAAATTTCAAATCATTATATGTTAATTTCAACTATTTTTTGTGGCTGATTGGACAATATTTCTGTTGCTAACTTCCTTCCTTCGAATGACTTGCCAATGATCTTTCACAATTTTGTAGTGTCTTTCTTTATTTCTGTAACTGTTATCCTTTAAATTCAGTTTGTTTTAAAGGTTCACCATGTTACTTTAACAAAATTTATCCGGTGAATTGGTATGTCTGCTCCACTGGGCAGCATCTGCAACCTTTCAACTTTGGCTCTTACACCCTTGTTTCATATTTCATTTGGTCTTTATATTCAGCTTGTATTTGTCAAGAGCTTATTCGGTCAAAGGTTATAAGAGATATGATATTGCCTTTGTTGGGGTCATAAAAAATCTAGGTTTCTTCTTGCTCCGTTGTGTTTCCCACCAATTGTTTTGTTATACACCTTGTTTTTACTACTTGCATGTGACATCCTGAGCAGCAACGGCGATTCTATGTGTAAGCTGTGGGGTCAGCCGACCCCATATTTTTTTTGGAAAATAGCCTAGTATTACTATTCATTCACTGTTCATCTGAAGATAAGTATTTAAAAAAATACATTGACCCCACAGACTTAGAGGGTGTTTGTTTCCAGGGCCTTATTGGTATAGGGATTTAAAAAAGTCCCTATAAGTCCCATCTAAACCAAACAGGAGGGACTTATAGGGACTTAAAGTGGGCATTTGAGACTTATGAAATAAGACTCTCAAGGAGAGTCTTATAGGGACTTATAGTTGTAATATGGTCTTATAGGGACTTATAAGTCCCAGGAACCAAACAGGTAGGAACTTTTTAGGGACTTGGGACTTATAAGTTGGGACTAAAAAAACTGCTAAGACTTATAAACCAAACAGGGCCTTATGAGGCTGGCACTGCCACTACCGAGATGCAGGCAAAATTCTATTTCTTCTTCTAGTTTGCTATACCATTGTGCAAGAATCAGAATACCAATGCAAATGTGCCTTTTCAGTCCCTATTCAACAATGACACATAATTATTTTCCTTTCGTTTCTGTTTCACTTGTGTCTGCACCGAAGAATGTTCATCCTTGCATTCCATCACCGAAGAATGTTCATACTTGCCTTCCATCGCCTGGCCGGCTGTAACAATGCTAATTTCTCTGCCATCTAATTGCTTCATACACTTGGTTTGTTTATTTCTAGAGTTCGCATATGGATTAGTAAACAGATAGTCTTTTTTAATCAAATGGTCATGCAGTGCAGGTAAATTGAGCAAGCTCAAAGTAGGCTGGGGAGGATGACCAATGATTTGTACTAATGTTGGTCGAATTCATATTTTTTGTGCAGGTCCTAGCAAGCTCATCGCCCACGTAAAATATTCCTTGATGGTGGTCCATATTTTTTGTGCATATTTAGCTCAGTATTGGGCCAAACACTTTAACTTGTATATTGTAAGAAAGAAAATGTACATTTTTTTATTGAGAAGCAGTAAATCTCTTGATTACTAAAATTGTCAGACACCTTTAAGGTTCAGAAATATACATCTTTTTCTCCTATACGCATTCGAGCCACCAAGACCGTTAAGGAGGCCTTGCAAGGCAATACTTGGGCACTGGACTTGGGACCAGTCATTGATTTGCCGTTCCTGCAACAGTTTTGGATGCTATGGCCACAGATTGCTGATGTTCAGCTCACGGAAGGAGTAGATGACTCCATAAGATGGGCGTGGAAGAGTAGTGGCAGGTTCTCCGTTCGCCCTGCATATGCCTTAAAATTCGGAGGAAGAGAGGTGGTACCGTACACGGACGTCACATGGAACTCGAAGGCCGCCCTTCAATGCCAGTTCTTCACTTGGTTAGCCATGTGAAACCGTTGTTGGACGTCCGGTCAATTCACCAAGAGAGGCTTGCCCACCACGACACATGCCCCTTCTACCAAGCCGACGAGACCATTAACCATCTCCTCATCGAATGCACCTTCACATGATCGGTGTGGCACATGGTGTGGTCGGCTATGGGGAATACAGACCAAGCACCCACTGTTAGTGATAACTTAGTGCCATGGTGTGACTCCAATAGATGTGCAGGTCAAAAGGTGAATGAAACGAGGACCATTCTGTCGCTCATCACTTGGGAACTTTGTAAACACCGCAATGCCATTGTCTTTGGCGGAGCAACACCTCCGATGCTTACGAGCATCAAGAAATTTGTGACCGAAGGGAGGACATGGCAGCAAGCCGGGCTACTCAAGGGTAGGTGGTTTAGTAGAGAGTAGTCAATCATTGTGGCCGATATATGGTGGGCTACCATGTAATATATGATACACACATTCGTGCGTATAGGAGAAAAAGATGTATATTTGTAATTTGGTATTTTTCTTATTTGTGTTTTTCCGCACTAAATTTCTGGTGGACCTTGGATCGTGCCGAGTCAGCTAGAAATGCTATATCATCAATACCTTAGCTATTATTTTCATTTATTACCAATACATTAAAGACCCAGTTGGTGATGCTAATGTCATTTCTGGCCATATGAGTGACATGTGACGCACGTGAGGTAATTTGCATGAGCGAGCAGTTCATATTTTTTAATATCAAGTCGTACAATTTTTTGGTTAGGTTACAAGGGTAAATGCATTGGTTGATTGTGTCAAGAGTTATAACGAGCATGGTGGCGCATCAGTCGCATGCCCAACAATGGACATCATATTTTTGTTTCATGGTAATGCTCGACAGTAAATAGTATGTTACAACGTGGCAATGGCTCATGAGGCATCAGATCTGCCTTCTTGGCTCGGGGGTGTCATGGACGGTGCACGCCTCACCTCCCTTGATGGCGGCGATGGATCGACATGAACACGGGGGGAGAGATCAGTGCGGAGAGCGGGGTGGTTGGCGGGGGGACTCCTCTTTAGTGGTCCGTCGGGAAGTATGGTGTGCAGGAGAGGGGGCGCCAAACGTGAGGTCAACGTCATCCGATTTTAAAGAAGTGGACTCCGACCAGAAATGTCTACCTATGGTGGGAAACCTAGCGGGAAAGGGAGGGTCCGGCAGAAAAAGAGAAGGGTACGTTGTTGGGAGGTTTTTTATGGGATCGTGTGTTGGAGATAATATGATGGATAGTTCGAACAATCACATTTCTCTCACAAATATAGGTTGGCTTTCTAAGAGCCCAGACTATCCATATAGTTCCATTTTGAGGAGCCCGCTAGGCATCATTTGATGTCCAAACTCGTTCGAATGTATGAGGGGAAAATGAGCTTTGACCTTGAAGACGATCTTAATCATTTATATGCATTGTAGCCCGTGGCAACGCACGAGCGTTCTACTAGTATGTCATAAGGTAGCTCCCGTTAACCAAACGACCAGTTTGATAAGCTATGAACCCAAAATTTAAAAGGTAGCTCTCGTTAAACGTACATCCTTCATTTCTTTTTAATCTGCATTATAAGATTTTGTCAAAGTCAAACTTTGTAAAGTTTGATCAATTTTACAGAATAATAACAGCTACAATACTAAAATTATATGATATTAAAATTAGTTTCATGATGCATCTAACAATATTTTTTCTATAAACCTATAAAAGTTAACAAAGTTTAACTTTGATCAAATCTTATATGCAGACTAAAAAGAAACGCAGAGAGTATGTGCCCATGACTGGATTTCCATACGTTGATGAATGGTACGACGAATATGTTATGACGTAGTTTCTCTTTTATAGAAAGCACCATATGTTGTTTCCATTTTTGTACTGCAAAGTGAGAGTTTTCTATTTCAAAAAAGAAACAAAGATTTTTAATGAAAGCAAATGGAGTTTTTGACTTGCATAGAGATTTTTTATAAACAATGTATGGACGCACACGTTCATATGTACATACATACACTCATCCCTATGAACGCACACACACCCTACGCTATGGGCACATCCGAGAGACTGATCCAACACATCCTCTTCAGATTGACGAAGTTACCACAGATGCCTTTGTAGTCGACGAAAACGTCTCCTTCCATTGAAAGCACATAGCTGAAAAGCCTTAAATAATACCACCAATGCCAAGTCTAGGAACCATGGTAGGTTGGTTCATGCACAAGGAACCTTACCATCTGAGCGCTCAGTTCGCATATATAGATTTCTTTTTTTAACATAGTACATGCGCAAATGATCATAATGTATGCGCATACACTCACCCCTATTAACGCACACACGCACATCGTACACCTATGAGCACCTCTGAGAGAGTGAGCCGGCATATCATCTTGAGATTTTATGGAGTCACCATAGGCGCCTCGTAGTCGACGGGAACGTCTCATCCCACTGAAAGCACATCGCTGAAAAGCCTTAAATAATACCACCAATGCCAAGTCTAGGAACCATGGTAGGTTGGTTCATGCACAAAGAACCTTACCATCTGAGCTACGCTAAGTTCGCATATATATATATATATATATATATATATATATATATATATATATATATATATATTTCCTTAACATAATACAGGCGCAAATGATCATATGTATACACATACACTCACTCCTATGAATGCACACATGCATATCGTACACATATGAGCACGTCTGAGAGAGTGAGCCGGCATATCATCTTCAGATTTTACAGAGTCACCATAGGCGCCTCGTAGTCGACGGAACGTCTCATACCACTGAACGCGCATCGCTGGAAATCCTAAAATAAATTCAGGATAAATGAGAGTGCCAGGACTTGACCTATGATGCGCAGGAGATACCACTGTCCTCAATCACATGTTGGTTAGCTTCTTGACTAGTGGTCCAGTAAGGTGTTTCCTATTTAAGGCTCACTGCGTCAAATTGTCACATAAGAATGTCTACTCGGCCGACCAATTTAAGCAATCGCACGCACTACAGAACCTGGTTTTGGCAACCTTCAGAAGGTTCCTATAACTCCTGACCAAATTTTCCTTTTTCCTATATTTTGTACCAGTTTTTTAGTTTTTCCTAAAAAATAAAAAATGTTTGAATTTCTAATTATTTTTCAAAAACTATAGGAGTTATTAAGAAAAATCTCAATTTTTAAAAAATGTTATCAATTTTTCATATAATGTTCTCGTCTTTCATAAAAATATTCTTAATTTTTTATAAAAAGATTAAAAAAAATTCAAATTCGAAAATTAATTTTCCATGTTTCTTCATAAACCTGTATGAAAATAAATAACCTGGAAAAAGAGGCTACTACTGTTACCCGAGTCGAGCCACTACACATTCTTTCGCTGCATTGCGTGGTAAATGGGCCAGGCCAGTCGTGGCCTCACTGTGCGTCGGGTTGCTATTTGACACAAAACACAGAGAGCAACTAGTTAACGAGCACTCCTTGAGGAGCCTCACAACGATCAGCGTCACTTGGCGCGCTCTCAGCCGCCCACCACGTGTCGCGCTCTGGGTGCTCCCTTCAGATTTGTTTTTTACACACATTTTCGGCTTTTCAAACAGGGTCTTTGGTTTTTTTTTACGTTTCGGTTTTTCACCGGTCTTCCTTACCATTTGGACCAAATTTTTTTCGAATTATTTTTTCCGCTAAAAGTGCGTTTTTTCCTTTCACGGGAGTCACGGTTTTGCTTCCGCGAGAGACACGGTTTTGCTTTCACGAGAGTCACGGTTTTGCTTCCGCAAGAGGCACGGTTGTGCTTTCGCGAGAGTCACGTTCATGCCTCACGGAAACAGAAAAAAAACGCGTTTTCTGTTTTTTTCCTTCCGCGAGAGTCACGGTTTTGCTTCCGCGAGAGGTACGGTTGTGCTTTCGCGAGAGTCACGGCCGTGCCTTTCGAAAACGAAAAAAAAACGTGTTTTCTGTTTTTCCTTCCGCGAGAGTCACGGTTTTGCTTCCGCGAGAGTCACGGCTGTGTCTCTCAGAAACGAAAAAAACATGTTTTTTCTTCTTTTTTTCTTCCGCAAGAGGCACGATTTTGCTTCCCCGAGAGGCACGGTTATGATTTCGCGAGAGGCACGGGCGTGCCTTTTCGGAAAGGAACAAAACCCATGCTCCCGGTTCGGTCTTTTCGTCCGTTTTTTTCGTGAAAAAAAAGTTCGTCAAAGCCTATCAACATGGGATCTAGTTTTGAAAATCTTAACGCGAGGAATCCAACGGTGAAAACGGTTTGAGATTTGGACACACGATTTAAGAGATAAAACATTTTGAATAAACAGATGTACGAAAAAAGGGAAAACTTTTAGGTTGCGACAAGTGGCATACATGCAGCGCGGCAGTTGTCGCAACCTAGGAAGGTGGAAGTGATCTTCAACAAGTACTCCTCAATTAGTGATTTCGCAAAACACATAATACAGGAGCACCCGTCCAGTCGGAGATCTCCTATTGAACGCCCCCATGCGTCCAATAGTCCAGCATTCGCTGAAAGGCGCACAAACGGGCCGGCCCATTTGTAGGTGTCGAATGTATAAACTTCACGAAAAATAAAGCAGACACGCGGAGTCGAACTCCAGACCTCACGCTAGAAAGCAATGTTCGGACCCAGTAGAGCTGGCATCTAGGCTAAAACACAACACTAACATTTAGGTACTAGCTACAGCGGTAGATCAGTTTTTTTTTCCAAAAATTTAAGATGGAAAATATGTGAACAATTTTCTTAAAAAAATGCGAATAATGTTTGAAAATGTGAAAATAAAATAAAAATTACAAGAACCATTAAACGTGATTTTTTAAAAGGTGAACAAAATTGAAAAACATAAACAAAGAATTGAAATACAAATACTTACTGAATTTTATATACGAGAAACATTTTAAAAATATACAATGAACATTTTTTAATAAACTTTGACAATTTTTAAATATACATTGAACATTATTTGATATACGCTGCAATTTTTTAAATAACATTGCACATTTTGTTGATATATGCTGAACAGTTTTTAAATACACAATGAACTTTTATAAAAAAATATTGACCATTTTATTGATATTTGGAGAACATTTTCATAAGTATGGATAAACAGTTTTGTAATACACGGTGAACTCTTTTATAATACATACAAAAGGAGAAGAAAAAATAAACAGAAAAAAAATCTGAAGAAAAACCCTATGAAAAGAAAATAGCAAAAAAAAGTTAGGAATAAAAAACAAAAAGTGAGGAAAACAGCAAAAAAGAGGAAATCGCTGAAAAGAAAACCGTAAAAAAACGGTAAGTAAAAAACAACGGAAAAACGGTTCAGGGACCTTCTAGAAGGTTCCTAAAACCAGCCAGGAACCTTCGAGAAGGTTCCCAAACTGGGATCAAGACAACATTATCAAAGCTGTGGGCCGACCCACGTGGATGCTACGCGTGACTTACTGCACCTACCTTTGAGTCCATGACAGGTGGGCCCAACACGTGGCTGCCCCACATGTCATACACCTAAAGGTAGGTGCAGTTACGTCACCCAAGCTCACTCTGGACGCTACAGATGAATTGCTTCAACGAAAGCTCATCTGTTTGCCCAACGGGCGGCAACTACCGTCCAGTCCAGTCCTATGGTACGTCATTAACTTGTTTTTAGTACTCCAGGTACGTCATTAACTGATCCATGTATATAGGGCCTGGGCTTGAAGAACCCTGTATTAACAATTTCTATCCAATGAAAACTTTGAGCTCCTCCTGCTCTGTTTTCAGCCCAAAAGAAAACTGATCCATGTACTATGTATGATTTGTGTTGTAAAAACTCGTAACTTGCGGCCTTTTATTTTGGTGCCAATCATGCTTGGCTTGTATTTGAATGCTCGGGCATCGAGCTACCAAATTGGGATGAGGATGTTCAAGCTACACACATCACCATCATTTGGTACCCATCCTGAAGACAACATTAGTCTAAATAATCTGGTGTGTATCCTGTAGAAATTCCTCAAATAAGTTTGAGGACATATACATTTACTATCCCTAATACATACATCATAGTTTCAAACTGACTAGCTGCATATGTCTCTGTCAAACATTTCCATGAGCAGGCATACTAGACCACAAGTATAGCTAGTACACAGTTATATGCAACTTGTACTATCTCTTGAATATATTTTGCAGGTACATCAGCTGAATAATGAAACTTTGGCATTGTTTGTAAGCAGTCATTAATATAATTTAATAAAAGGAACCCAAGTTGAACTTATAAAATTTGAAGAGAGTGGACTTCACCTTCCGCCCGTAAAACAAATCAAGTCTGAATACTGTCTCTGCATTTGCATGAGCTATAGTTGTAGGTGTACAGATGGTTAATTGCCAACTTGTAATATAATATAGACCAGTTATTGATATCGATGCCAAAGCAAGTGGCAGAGAGTAACTAAACATGAGAAAGGGCTACTAGTAATGAAACTAACAGAAGACAAGACTACGAAACACAAATATCTAGTACAATTATATGCGAACTTTAGTGGTACTAAATCACAGTTAGCTAGCACTTCACAACTAACCAAAAAATCAAATAGAGGACAGGGCTTTACACATGGAAAAATTGCACATAATCATGTGTCAACTAGAAACAATTGAGGCTATAGTTGTTTCTTTTATTGAGAGGCCTACCGAAATTTCCTTAGAGAGCTTGAATAATCTCAGTGAATAAGTAATGAAATTATCTAAAGATCTTGTTTGTTTGATTATTGGATATGCTTGATGTCATGGCCACCTCTGATGTATGACACCAACAACAGCGAACATTCCAAGAGCCAACAATTTTCACTCCATTATTGCATTGGTTTCTCCGTGTGGAATGCTTAACGAATAGAACTAATCTCAATCATAGTCTTAACCTGGGGCTGAGCCTCACACATTACGGGTATACTATTGCCATCTTTGCCATCCAATGGCTAACATAAATATATAACCCTAAATCTCAACCTCAATCAGGGATGACGGGCGGATGGGCGTTTTAGTTTGTCAACTTACAGGCAGAGTGGATTGCCCTAGAAGTGTATTCATTATTGAACCTATTGGTTCAAAGCATCTATGAACAAACTTAAACATGCCCCATTGCAGATGCCATTTTGAAGAGTTCAAGTCAAGGGGGTGCCATGTTGAGCCTAGCACCATGACACTATGTGTATAGCTGTGCATTAATGATGGATACAAAATATAGAAAGATAAAGACTTAATATAGAGTTGACTATACACATTTCCAGGCAGCCAAAACTTGTTGTTGAAGTGGTCGGGGCAAATCATAACACGCTAAAGTTGGAATGTGATGCAAATAAGCACGACACATTAATAAAAAGGCAGGTCCATAATTTCATATTTGTGGAGAAAACTTTTTTTTCCGAAAAGGAGGTTGATGCACATTAATATATCTCCAACGTATCTATAATTTTTGATTGTTCCATGCTATTATATTATCTGTTTTGGATGTTTTATATGCATTAATATGCTATTTTATATTATTTTTGGGACTAACCTATTAACCTAGAACCCAGTGCCAATTTCTGTTTTTTCCTTGTTTTAGAGTTTCGCAAAAAAGGAATGCCAAACGGAGTCCAAACGAAATAAAACTTTCGTGATGATTTTTCTTGGACCAGAAGACATCCAGAGGACTTGGAGTGCAAGTCAGAGAAGCCACGAGGACGGAGGGCGCACCAAGGGGGTAGGGCTCGCCCCCATCCTTGTGGGCCCCTCGTGACTCCACCGACCTAGTTTCTTCGCCTATACATTCTCATATATCCCAAAACCAACAGAGAGAGCCACGAAAACACTTTTTCACCGCCGCAACCTTCTGTACCCGTGAGATCCCATCTAGGGGCCTTTTTCGGCATCCTGCCGAAGGGGGATTCGATCGGAGGGCTCTACGTCAACACCATTGCCCTTCTGATGAAGCGTGAGTAGTTTACCATAGACCTACGTGTCCATAGCTAGTAGCTAGATGGCTTCTTCTCTCTCTTTGATTGTCAATACCATGTGCTCTTCGATGTTCTTGGAGATCTATTCGATGTAATAATTTTTTGCGGTGTGTTTGCCGAGATCCGATGAATTGTGGAATTATGATCAGCTTATCTATGAATATTATTTGAATCTTCTCTGAATTCTTATATGCATGATTTGATATCTTTGCAAGTTTCTTCGAACTATCAATTTGGTTTGGCCAACTAGATTGATTTTTCTTGCAATGGGAGAAGTGCTTAGCTTTGGGTTTAATCTTGCGGTGTCCTTTCCCAGTGATAGTAGGGGTAGCAAGGCACGTATTGTATTGTTGCCATCGAGGATAAAAGGATGGGGTTTTCATCATATTGCTTGAGTTAATTCCTCTACATCATGTCATCTTGCTTAATGCGTTACTCCGTTCTTTATGAACTTAATACTCTAGATGCATGCTGGATAGCGGTCGATGTGTGGAGTAATAGTAGTAGATGCAGAATCGTTTCGGTCTAATTGACACGGACGTGATGCTTATATTCATGATCATTGCCTTAGATATCGTCATAACTTTGCGCTTTTGTATCAATTGCTCGACAGTAATTTGT
Organism: Aegilops umbellulata; assembly: GCA_032464435.1. NCBI lineage: Eukaryota > Viridiplantae > Streptophyta > Magnoliopsida > Poales > Poaceae > Aegilops > Aegilops umbellulata. The sequence continues at coordinate 533,968,830 of CP136059.1, forward strand.
TCACCCACCGTAATATTTTCTATCTTGAGAGAAGCCTCTAGTGAAACCTACACTAGTAGAAAAACGACTTTTAGTCCCGGTTCGTAAGGACCTTTAGTCCCGGTTCTGGAACTGGCTCTAAAGGGTGGGGACTAAAGGTACCCCCCTTTAGTCCCGGTTCAACACGAACCGGGGCCAAAGGCCCACCACGTGGCACGAGCCCGCGCCGTGGTTTGGGGGACCTTTAGTACCGGTTGATAAAACCAACCGGGACTAAAGGATTTTTTTTGATTTTTTTGGAAAAAAGCTTTGATTTCTTTCGAATTTCAATTTTTTGAATTATTTGATGATTTAGTCTCTAATCACCCCCCATAACTGCTCAAGTGTACACCACTCATTCCAAATAGTCTAATTTCCCGGCCGGTCACCCATCCTCTCACTACTCCATCCTGAGCACGCTTAACTTCTGAGTTCTATTCCCACTAGTTTCCAAGTCAGCACTTGTTATTTTCCTGACAATAGTAAGCTGTCAATCCTATTAAACCGCAGGAGTTTAGCTTGAGTATGAAGTCACACGTTTCATTGTTTGAGTTTGGAACTATTATTCCAAAATACAATAATTATTTAGTAACACTAATATTTCTTGAATAAGTAGTTTGACCATAGTTTGATCATAGTTTGACCATGGTTTGATCAGATTTGACCAAAATTTGAAAAAACTGAAATAATTATTTAGTAGCACTAATATTCTTGAATAATTATTTAGCAACACTAATATTTCTTGAATAAGTAGTTTGACCACAGTTTGACCAGATTTAACCAAAATTCAAAAAACCTGAAATTTGAGCATAACTTTTTTTCCTTTTAGAATTTGAGGTTTCTAAAAAATTGCAAAATGGCCTACGGCTTTCGAAATTGGATGCGGATTTTCGTGTTGAACATTTTAATATATTATACGTTTTTTTCGACATCGTATGCAAAAGAGATAATTGTTTTACTTTTTTATAACACTTTTTTGCAAAACATGTCAAAATTTATATTTTTAAATTTCCCTAATTACTAGATGTAGTAACATAACTACATCTCGAAGGATTTTAATTTTTGAAGTTTTTATCATTTCTTTTGTTTTTTTTAAACTGAAAAGGCGATACGAGGGCGGGGGTGGGGGTGGGGGTGGGAGGGGTGGTTAGAGTTTGAAAATTTCCCTTTAGTCCCGGTTTGTGTCTCCAACCGGGGGTAAAGGTTAGACCCCTTTAGTCCCGGAGAGTTTGAAAATTTCCCTTTAGTCCCGGTTTGTGTCTCCAACCGGGGCTAAAGGTTAGACCCCTTTAGTCCCGGTTTGTGACACAAACCGGGACTATAGGTTAGACCTTCAGTCCCAATTTGTGTCACAAACAGGACTAAAGGGGCTCGGCCTGACGCCAGCCTACCACCACCCCTTTAGTACCGGTTCGTGGCACGAACCGGTACTAAAGGTTCAACATGAACCGGGACTAATGCATAGCCGTTCGAACCGGGACTAATGGTACCATTAGTACCAGGCCAAAATCAAACTGGGACTAATGTGTCTCACATAAGGTCGTGTTTCTACTAGTGCTATGGCCCCCGGGTCTATTTTCCATCATTTAAGTTTCCGAGCTATAATATTAGTTTCCTATTTACTTCCTTTGCAATCTTTTACTTTCCGATCTATAAACCAAAAATACCAAAAATATTTACTTTACCGTTTATCTATCTCTATGCAAGCATCTCCACAAGAAAATCTTGATCTTACCAGGCAGCCTCAGGTTCCATAGCTTTCTCCAAGCTGGGTGTGAAGTGGATCCGCTGTGTAACCCTCCAGCCGTGTCAGCCTGAATATAAGTAACCTCCCACTGTTTATAGTATGCAGATCAAACCGAGAAGGTCCCAGTTTTTGTTAGATGCCAAGCCACATAATCCTCTGTAGATTGATGATGCAAAGGAATTTGTAGGATCCGTTCAACATCAATATGCCAAAAATTATCTCTAATGAGTTGTTCATCCCATTCACCCGAAGATGGGTCGATGAGTTCACTCACCGTGGTAGGTATCTGACTACCACGTACTGTTATCACCTTGCAGGAGGCACTATTAGGCATCCAACAGTCATCCAAAATATTAATTTTTGCTCCATCTCCAACTCTCCAAATGCACCCTTTCTTGGAAGTTTGGATCCCGACACATATACTTTGGCAAACAAACGATGATCCTTTTTTAGTTCGCAGTTCAAAATATCCCCAGAGGTATAATACCTGGATCTCAACACTCTGCCACAAAGGGAGTTGTAATTATCTATCAGCCTCCAACACTGATTGGCCAACATAGCTAAATTAAAACTGTGGATGTCCTGGAAACCCATGCCCCTCTCTGTTTTGGCACACACATCTTCCACCAAGCAAACCAGTGCATTCTTTTTTTGTTTTTTCACACCCTCGCCAATACTGTGACATTGCGTCAGTGATCCCCTTGCATATTTTCTTCGGGAATTTACACACACTCATCACATATGTTGGGGTGACTTGGGCCACCGCTTTTAAAAACGCCTTCTTTCCACCAAAGGACAAAGTTCTTTCCTTCCAACCATTCACCAATACCTGGATCCTGTCAATTAGACGTTTAAAACAATTTACCTTATCCACACCGATCATAGTTGGGAAGCCCAAATATTTATCTGACAGAGACACGGCCATGATACTAAGAATCGGGTATATCTCTGCTTTGATTTCCACCTCCGTGTTAGGACTAAAACAGAACGAGCACTTTGCGTCACTCACCAACTGCCTGAAGCCGCACAATAATCATCCAAGATTGACCTTAATGTGTGGGCATTTTGTTGGTCTGCTTTCATCAACACAAGGGAATCGTCAGCAAACAATAAATGCAAACTTATGGGAGATTTAAAAAGAACAAATATGGCGATAGGAGATCCCCTCGCCGGAAACCCCTAGCAGGTGAGAACATCAGAGTTTCATTGGAATTAAACCTTACTTTGTACTCCACCGAAGTGACACATGCCATTATCAACTCGATCCATCTACTGTCAAAACCCAACTTGGTAAGGATTGCTTCCATAAACACCTAGTCAACTCTATCGTAGGCCTTGTGCATATCAAGTTTTACCGCGCATGTACCTGCTTTCCCCTTCTTTCTCTTCTTCATTGTATGTAAGCATTCATATGAAACTATGACGTTGTCCGTAATAATCCGGCCAGGCACAAAAGCACTTTAGTTTCACTAATGATGTTTGGTAATAGTAACTTCAATCTAGAAGCCAGCATCTTCGAGATTACCTTATACACGATGTTGCAAAGGCTAATTGGTCTGTACTGTGTTATCTTCTCCGGGTTTTCCACCTTCGGAATGAGGACAATAGTAGTTGAATTCCATCCTTCGGGGATCACCCCGCTGTTCACCGCCCGCAAAACTTCTCTTACTAGCTCTTCTCACACCACCGGCCAAAACTTCTTATAGAAAACTGCATGATGTTCATCCTAATGGGTGGGCGACCGCGACCTCTGCTAAGGAGTGGTGGGACCACAGTGCGCTCAAGAAAACCCATTCACGAAGGTCACTTGCTTCCTTGATGTTACTTATCTCCTGGGAGCTATGGAAAGAGAGAAATGCATGTATTTTTTCTGAATATTGTTGTCCCAGCTGGAGTCATCGTTGCTAGAATCAAAGAGGAGGCCTCGCTTTAGGAGCCTTGCGGGAGCAAAACATTTGAGTAACATTATGCCACGAGAGTGCTTGTTGTAACTTCGGCCTTTGGCCTAAACCTCTTTACCTTCTCTCTTAATTAATGAAATGGCAAGTCTTTTGCCACGTTTAAAAAAAAAAGTCTCCGCGGGAATGGGCCAAACAAATCATGCTAGCACGATGCGTACAACTGTTCATTACCGATCCATCATATAAAATGAAGACATCAAAGACTTGGCATTTGGCATAGAGTTGACATTGGCAACTGCCCTGGTGAGACATTAAGGACGCCAAACTTTATGCTGATCCACTTGTCTTGACACCTAATCTATGGTTGATACTTGTAAATATTAAATTTGATTTTCTTAATAATGAAAGAGATCACTCTCACCGTCTCTGTGCCTGCAGATGTACACGCCCCAATAGTATTACAAAGCCGTTACAAAAAAGCAGCAAACTGAATAGATGCAACACGCCATATATAAGTATATAACATAAATCAACTATGACATAGCTTACCATCGCTTATGTGGGGAATCGATTTTAATTGCCGGACCACCTCGTGCGTTTACCTACACTCTTCCCATGTTCAGTTTAATTATTCAATTTGCCGATATTAACTGTTTTTTCCTGATTTTCATCACTTTAATTGCTTCTATTCATTTGACTACCTCCAAAAGTTCCCTAATTATTCCTGTTTTTTCATTTAATTTTTTCCCAAGATTCGGATTGTATTGACTCAACGTTTCCTTCCATGTAGACATTATGCCAGAACCACCCCAACTCTGGTAAAAATAAAGGTAATGTAAATGGCCGTGGTAATAAATGGTGCTTTCTGAACAGTATCAGCATGGAGGGCCGGCCAATAAACTCGCGAATTCAAACGGCTCAATTTTAATGGACAAGGTATCATCGTCATTTCTATAGCTTTGTCAATCATGCATGTAGAGCTTCATTAGCGTATGTGCTCTGTATCGGAATGTGCAAAACAAAACAGAAGTAACAAAGACCGGATCAAAGTCTCAGGCTCTCAAGCAAGAAGTGGCCGCACAAATCATGCGCACGATGCGTACAACTGTTCATATCTGTACAAAATGATATAAAATGCATACAAGATGAAGACTCGGCATAGAGTTGACTAGCTTGATGCAGTTGCGGGCACCCAAATGCAATAAGATTACCCCATCACACACTTCGCAAACGTCTTACCCTACCATTCTTGCTCCCTCCACCTAGCTTCAACCCCCCGACGTGAGATCAGGCTGCGAGCAGCAGCCATGGCGGAGCTTGGTGGCATGCTTGCCGCTGCCATCCTCAAGGTGGTGGGTGAGCAGATTGGTTCTGTGATTGGTGGTCAGATCGCCCTGAAGATGAACTTCGATGAGGACCTGAGCAGGATGAAGATGGCGCTGGAGGGTGTCGATGCCCTGCTTGAGGACGCCGAGAGGCGGTCGATCACGGATAGATCGACACGTCTATGGCTGAAGCGGCTCAAGGACTTCATGTATGAGATCTCCGATATGATTGATGAATTCGAAGCCGACACGCAAGCAATCATACAGCCGTCTGCGCGAAAGGTACGTACGTGGAGAAAACCAAAGTTCATTAACTTGTTATTACTAGTGTGTTTTCGTATTGTATGCTACTCTTCTCTTTTTGAGAAATAAAAGCCTTGTAGTAGTACAAAACAAATCACCTAGCACAGTTTTTCTTTAGATTAATCACCTTGCATGGTTACAACTATGCTAAAAGCACGTGTCTCGGTACCCTCACCTCACATTTACTGCATCCAGATACACAGTGGGTGCTGAGCGAGCGGTAGCTTATTTGGCTTCACAATGAGCTGCCACATTGGAAAGAATTAAAACACCCAAGCTACTAAGCTCTTGAGTCTGCTGGAGGATAGGCTCCTGACTCTGAAACATTTTCATACCATCTTATTTTGAATCGTGCTATACGATGACAAAATTCCTATGGCTCCTGTACGACGATTAAAATCCAGCTGCACATCGTAGTTTGAAAGGGCTACGGCCGCTGGATTTCTTGGTCGTACAAAGATTGGACACTATTTCTCGTATGTGAAGCAGTTTCATTTTGTTTTACCCTGCATGAAACTAGTCGCTCCTCTTACCACCACTCTCTTGGCACAGGCCCGACCTTGACGACGCAACCGTCGAGTACTTTCCGACGATGCGCTCGTACAAGCTAGCGGCGGCCGATTTCTTCCGGCCGATCGAGCGTATACAAACAACACGTACGTACACTTGAAGCAACTAGGCAGGCAGCTGGATGGATCCTCGTGTCTAGCTAGCTAGCGTAGACCAAGTCGTCGGAACACAATACGTGGAGTCGCCGAGTTATAGCAACGGGCTCGTGTCGAGCCTTTGTACTTTTATTGATTGATCTGATCTGGTATTACAACGCAGGGGTACCCAGGTATTTATATTAGCTAACCTAGACTATTACAATACCTAGTCGGTATCGGTGATTGCTCCTAGTCCGTACCGGAGAGGACACCTACTACGTGGTTGATTCCAACAATCACCCCCCTCCAACCACGATGTCCTTACTTCACAGCTTGAACGCCGATCCTTCCCCGCATCTCCGTGAACTTCTGTCGTCCCAAAGATTTGGTGAGGATATCTGCAAGCTGATCGTCGGTGCAAATGTAGTTGACTTCAATCTTACCTTCTTCCACGCAATCCCGTATGTAATGATACCTTATATCAATGTGCTTACTTCTATCATGATGCACTGGATTCTTACATAGAGCAATCATGGACTTGTTGTCAACATAGAGCACCACTCCCTCCGGTTCCTTGTCAGTGAGGTCACCGAGTAGCCTTTCTAGCCACACACCTTGACCTGTCGCGGTTGCAGCTGCAATATACTCCGCTTCACAGGATGATAATGCGACCACCTTCTGCTTTTGTGATAGCCAACTCACTATGCTTCTTCCCAAGAAATATGCCACGCCCGAGGTACTTTTACGGTCGTCAATATCTCCTGCCAAGTCACTATCACTGTAGCCAAGTAGCTCCACCATCTCCTTCCGCTTTTCTCTCAAATAGACACAACCGAAGTTAGTTGTCCCTTTGATGTACGTGAGTATTTGTTTCACAGCTGCCCAATGTTCTGTCGTGGGTGCTTCCATGAAGCGACTCACTACGCCAACGGAATAGGCCAAGTCCGTTCGTGTATTCACAAGATACCTTTGGCTTCCGACCACACTTTTATACTCTGTTGCATCAACCGCGGGTGCTTGGCTCCTCTTGCTAAGTTTAAGTCGAGGCTCCATTGAAACATGACTTGGATTGCAGTCCTCCATGCTACAACTTTCAAGAATCTTCTTTGCATATGCCTCCTGGCATAGTGTGATTCCCTCCGGCTTTTCCTGTACCTCGATCCCGAGATAGTAAGTCAAGAGCCCTAGATCACTCATCTTGAAAAGCTCCTTCATTTGTAGCTTGAATCTAGCAATCTCTTCCTCCTCTGCTCCGGTTATCAAGAGATCATCAACATAGATGCCCACTAGGAGACGATCCTTGCCTTTACCTCGCTTGTACATAGCATGCTCTAGTGGACTTTTCTCAAAACCAAGAGAAACCAGTGTACGATCAAGCTTGATGTTCCACGCCCGAGGAGCTTGGCATAGCCCGTACAATGCCTTGTGTAGTTTCAACACCTTGTGCTCCTCTCCCTTTTTGATGTAACCCGGTGGTTGCTTCACATATACTTCTTCTTTCAACTCCCCGTTCAAAAAAGCGGATTTTACATCCATGTGATGTAGCCTCCAAGATTCTTGAGCCGCGAGAGCTATAACTAGCCTCACCGATTCCATCCTTGTGACAGGAGCAAACACTTCCTCGAAGTCTACACCTTGCTCTTGCACGTATCCTTTGGCTACGAGCCTTGCCTTATGCTTCACCAAGTTTCCTTCGGCATTTTTCTTGACTTTGTACACCCACTTGAGCCCGATAATTTTATGGTCGTTGGGTGGATCCACGAGCTCCCATGTTTTGTTGTCTTGGATCGATCCCAACTCCTCGTCCATAGCACGACGCCAACACTCCTCCGTGTTTGCATCTTCAAATTTCGTCGGTTCCTCGACGCTAAGCAAACACTGTCGACCTCTTCTTTTAATTTTCACCGGATTTACTTTTGGAAGCGCTTCCTTTGGATATAAATCCACCACAGGTCGAAGGCGTACTGGTGTCGGCGGACGTTCCCTTATCTCATGTTCAGTCGAAGACGAGGAATCATCATCTGAAGTTGCCACACTTCCGTTTTCAGGCGGCTGTATGTATACTGGATGCACCACGTGAGATTGACGCACGTACAGGAGAACCAACACCATGTGCGTGGCCTTCTGGACCTCTTGGCCTGCTGGATGGACTCCCAGGCGAAGAACCTGGTGCGGCACCGCGCCCAGCTGGGCCTGCTGAGCCGCGCCCTTGCTGTGGGCTGCAGGCCGGTGGGGGGCTGCTCCCCCGTGACTTGTTCTGCTGGCCACCAGGACGAGCGCTGCCTGGCGTGCCGTACTCAGCTTCGTGCGCGTCAGCCGCTGTTGCTTCTGGCGTGTTGTTTGTGCTCCTTGCTGCTCCCGCGTCTGGATCATCGCTCCGTCGCGAAGAGTTCTCTAGCTGATCAACATTACCTGCATGCTCGGATTCGTCGTAAACGACATTGAAAATTTCATCGGAAGACGGGTATACCGGCTCGGTGGAGTTCCAATTCCATGACCTTGCTTCTTCAAAGACCACGTCGCGCGTCACAATCACCTTATTGGTCGAGGGGTTGCACGCACGGTATGCCTTAGTGCCTTTTTCATAACCAACCAGCACCATTGGAGTACTCCGATCCGCCAATTTGCTAGTATGCCCGGTCACTGTCTTCACATGCGCTACGCACCCGAAAGTGCGAAGATGATCAACCGTGGGCTTGTGTCCGTACCATGCTTCGTACGGGGTCATCCCAACCACACTCTTGGTTGGAGCCCGGTTCAGTAGATAAACGGCCGTATTGACCGCCTCACCCCAAAACTTGCCCGGCATGCCTTTACTCTTCAACATGCTTCGTGCCATCGCCACCACGGTTTGATTCCTCTGTTCCACAACACCGTTTTGCTGCGGTGAATATGGTGCCGTAAGATACCTCTTGATCCCTTGAGCTTCGCAAAATTCTATGAATGCACGAGACTTGAACTCACCCCCCCGATCGGTACGGAGGGCCTTCAGCTTGGCTTCAGATTCTACTTCAGCCGCCATCTTTATTATCCTGAAGGCTTGCAAAGCTTGGTCCTTCGTCTTCAACAACACGATCCACATGAATCTACTGAAGTCGTCGACGACGAGCAAGAAGTATCTGTTTCCGGCAGGGGTGGCCGGTGTAATCGGTCCGCACAAGTCTCCGTGGACCAACTCAAGAGCTTTACTCGCTCTAAAGTTTCCCTCTCTTGGGAACGGGGCTCGCCTTTGTTTCCCAATGAGACAACCGTCACACACTTGGTCGACATGATTGATGCACGGTAGGCCACGTACCATCTCCTTTTGTCCAAGTTGCCGAAGAGCCTGGAAATTTAGATGACCGTAGCGCGCATGCCACTTCCATGCCGAGTCGTCCATGCTTGACAAGAGACATACTGGATCCACACGATCCAAGTTGAGGACGTAAAGCCTGTTAGGTGACCTCTGCACCTTCATAATTAGCATCCTCTGACGATCATACCCCCATAGATAGCCATCGTCGAGCACAATCTTGCAACCACGCTCCTCGAGCTGACCAAGACTTATGATGCTGCTCTTTAGCTTGGGAATATAGTACACATCTGTGAGTACCTTGTGACCGCCGTTCTTCAACTCAAACAGGACAGTACCTCGCCCTGCGATGTCAACGGTCCGTCCGTCGCCGAACCGAACTGTGCCTCCCACCGAAACACTGAGCTCAGAAAACTGGTCCTTGTCGCCGGTCATGTGGTTGCTAGCGCCCGTGTCGAGGTACCACACGTGCCTCGACGCGTTCATCCTCTTCTTATCGTGAAGATAAACTGCCTCCTCTATGAGCGTGACAACCTCTGTAGCCGGCACCTTTGGAGCTGGACTATCCTCGTCCATTAGCTCGCATACTTCGACCATGAGCATCATGTCTCCTTCATCGCCTCCTTTGGCCAGGAGAGCTTTCTCCTTCGGTGGTTTCTTGCACTCTGACTTGAAGTGCCCCATGATGCCACAGTTGTGACACTTGATCTTGCGCTTGTCGAACTTCTTCTTCTTCGGAGCGCCGTCGCCAGCGTTCTTCTTACTTTGTTCTTTTGGTGCACGATCTTGGCGAGTGTTGCTGCTAGATCCCTCGCCTCCTCTCCTTGAGTCCAGCGCCATCCACTGAGCCCGTGTGAGCATGACATTCTCATCGTTTCTCCCATCCACCAGACTGTACCGCATACGCTCGTCGTGAGCCTTGTAGCGTCCGACGAGAACGTCGATGGAGAGAGTCTCGAGATCGACGCACTGCTCGATCGCCGTGACAATTTGCAGGTACCGGGGAGGGGCTGCGCGCAAGAACCGCCGGACAACCGAGGTCTCCGTGAGGTTTTCCCCAAGCGCGCGGATCCGATTGACGAGAGTAGCCACCCGTGAAGCGAACGCATCCACGGACTCATTGTCGCCCATGACCAAAGTCTCATAGTTCCTTAGGAGAGTTTGGAGATTGGCTTGCTTGACGCGGGTGTGTCCCTCGAACATGAGCTTCAAGGTATCCCACGCTTCCTTCGCCGTTTCTTTGGCGATTAGGTGTTGGAGGACATCCATCGGCATCGCCGAGTAAATCGCCGACGCCGCCTGCCGATCCTTCCGGTGCTCGGTTCCCTCCTTCTTAAACGCGTCGCCTCCTGGATCCACCACGTCCCATAGCTCGTTGGCGCGGAGACCACACTCCATGAAGGCCTTCCAGACCCCGAAGTTCTCGCGATCAAACCGTGGATACGACGAACTCGCCGGAGCAGCAATTACTTTAGCCGCACCGGAGTACTCCGCCAGCTGCTTGTTCTTCTCGTCGTCCGCCATGATCCTCCGTTACTAGAAGATCAACCTTACTCTGATACCAATTGTTGGCACAGGCCCGACCTTGACGACGCAACCGTCGAGTACTTTCCGACGATGCGCTCGTACAAGCTAGCGGCGGCCGATTTCTTCCGGCCGATCGAGCGTATACGAACAACACGTACGTACACTTGAAGCAACATGGCAGGCAGCTGGATGGATCCTCGTGTCTAGCTAGCTAGCGTAGACCAAGTCGTCGGAACACAATACGTGGAGTCGCCGAGTTATAGCAACAGGCTCGTGTCGAGCCTTTGTACTTTTATTGATTGATCTGATATGGTATTACAACGCAGGGGTACCCAGGTATTTATATTAGCTAACCTAGACTATAATACCTAGTCGGTATCGGTGATTGCTCCTAGTCCGTACCGGACAGGACACCTACTATGTGGTTGATTCCAACACACTCCAGTAGCTCCCACTACAGGAAAAACACACGTTGCCTTGTATCCTTCTCTAAGCCGAGTATTCCTCAAAGTCAAAGGACACACGGCGAACAAAGCATACTCGGCTTACAGCAACGTACGCCGTGAATCCTATATGCATGCACTCGTCTTAAAAAAAGGAGACGGCGTGCATTCATGTAAGCCGAGGTTGCATCTAGGATGCACTCGGCTTAAGTCACATCTCACAGCAAAACGTAACTGTCACATGGCCCGTGCGCCGCCCGCCAACGGCTCCGTGACGGTGCTGCAAGTAAGCCGTGTACCCGATATAACACACTCGCGGCTTATAGCTCACAGAGTATATGTAGTGCAAGAAATGAATAGATTGGTGAGTTGGACTTATACTCATTACTTGTTGCATTTCTTTTCCTCCCCCCTGTTCCTCACACATTCTTTCTAGGCTAGTTTTCATTGCACTTTCGATCTCATTTCATCACTGTTAGAAAAATCCGAGACGCGTAGTCGGTCTGCTGAGGACTAAAAGCAATCACACGAAAATGACACAGAGATTAGTTAACGAGATTCACCGATTCGGATACATCCCCTGGTCAAACCCCTCTAGCATCTGGCCAACGCCATAGACCGCGTGGGCCCACGGATGGCTGTTGCGTCGAAAACCGCCCCAGAAGTATTTCCAAATTTCAGTCAAAAGTATTTCCAAATAAAAATGTAATGACATAAATTTTATGCCACATAAACCATGTTATAATACTGCGACTGTTGGCAAAATCCTAGCTTATTTTAACAAATGAAAATACACCTTAAATTTTGAGACGAACGAGTAGACATTTTTTGCTAGCCAATGGGAAAATAATAATTAATATAAACCTATGATTAAATTAAACTAAAATCCTCCGACCCTTGGCATAGATATTGATGTAGTTATATAGTATCTAAAATATATACGAATCTTACGTATCAATTTGGGAACTCAATTGGAAACCCGAACCTAAATATCCATATTAATATGTGAAGTGAGTTGATTTATGCATCTTCACATCAAACACGTTTTTGATACTAGTACTTAGTATTTATATTCCTAAATATTGTCAATTTTAATTTCTAGATTTAAATTTCTTATATTTTGTGTATCAACAACATATGCAATTTATGTTTCAAAATAAGAATAAAATTTGATCCAATTAAAATAAGAGGATATGACTCATAATGCTTTAACCAAATTTCCTATTGGGTTGAATGAATACACTTGTAATACCATATACTATAGTACTTGCCAAGTTTCTATTTCACATTGTATTAACAACTCACCCTCTTGCAGTCCTCCTTCAAAAATTATTTGGCAACTATGATCTCTTGTCTCACAATTGGCCCTGAGATTAGAATGGCCAATAAGATGGATAATATGAGGCAGGGTCTAGAAGTAATAACAGATCAGCACAGGAAATTCGAATTAATGGAAGGTACTAATGCCAGTGAGCCAAAGGTTACGGATATACGGGAAACATCGTCAACCTTGGAGACACATATCATTGGGAGAACCGGGGAGAAAGAGAAAATATTGGCATCGTTATCCAAGAGCATGAAAAAAGAGATCACAGTCCTCCCCATTTATGGCATTGGAGGCCTTGGAAAAACAACCTTGGCAAAAATGGTTTACAATAGTTCCCAATTTAGAGAATACTCTCAAGTGTGGGTTTATGTGTCCCAGACATTTGATTTGAAGAAAATTGGCAATTCTATAATATCACAACTATCACAGAAAGAGAATGAGAGTGGGTACACTGGAAAGCAGATGATCCATAATTCCCTTCAAAAGCTCATTGCCAATAAGAATATATTGATTGTTTTAGATGACCTATGGGAAGATAACAATTCTCATTTGGAAGAGTTGATGGGTTTGTTAAAGGTTGAAGAGAGTGGCAAGGTGGTTGTTATAGTTACCACACGCTATGAGGGCATTGCAAAGAAAATTTGTACAATTCAACCTCACAAATTAGTACCACTAACAGATGACCAGTGTTGGAATATCATAAAGCAAAAGAGTGACTTTGAATTGAGAGATGACAAAGAAGAGTTGCATCACATAGGCCAGGACATCGCAAGTAAGTGCCGAGGCGTGGCTTTAGCAGCGCAGTCGCTTGGACACATGTTGCATTCTCTCTCCTTTGATGAATGGGAGTCGGTGAGAAACAGTGATTTCTGGAATTTATCTGATTCAGAAGATACAAGCTTGACACATGCACTTGCATCATTGAAGTTAAGCTATAGTGTTATGCCTTCGTATTTGAAGATATGTTTTGCCTATTGCGCGATCTTCCCAAAAGGTTACAAGATAGTTAAAGATGACCTGATCCATCAGTGGATTTCTCTGGGTTTCATCAAGGCAACAAACAATTTATCCACTTGGCAGCTTGGTGAGAAATGCATTAGGCAACTTTTGGGCCTGTCATTCCTTGAACATTCAAAGTCAGCACTGGTGAGTTAGTACATACCTTATAAAGTGAACAATTTTAATGATTGCTTTGAATTATTGTAAGGCAATTACATGATTTGTATATGTACATTAAACACATTGCATGATAATGGCCAAGTATCCATTACGATATTTTTTACGCAATCTTTTACGATGTATCGTATCATAAAGTTGCATCTCATTATGGTATTACGACATACTACTTTTCAAATAACTTCTCAAAAGATAGTTATTGTTCATACATAGGAAAAACACGCCCCTGGGATATCCTTCGAGACCTTTTACAGTACATCAAGTCAATTTGGGCCATTCATTTATGTGGGTTGGAGGGCCCAGATGAACCAATACTACTAGAGGTTTTGGGTAGTATATTGACTAGTTAAGGGCATTTTGGGTACTTCAATAATTATCAATCACGCACCCAGGTTCCTTCCCCGCCATGGCCAACCTTTCCTGCTATCATCTGTTGGCTCGGGCCACGTTGCCAGTACTCTTCGGTGACATGTGACGATGGACGACCAAGACGATGAAGCGGAGCTGACGGTCTTGCTTCATGTTCTCATCTAGCCTGTACCGCATGTACACAGCGACGTAGGTTACCTCGCTAGTAAACTCGTCGCCGGCTGGCTGAATACAAAAGCACGTCATGCACGTACGCCACAATCGGATCGTTGCTTGCTGTCGTGACACAGATATTGATGTAATTCTCTAAGATATACTTCATAATTGAAAAATACATTGTAATCTTATGGAAGTATGCTATCGTCAACACTAGGGTCGGCATAAATCTATGAATTTAGTTCAATTTATTTTTCTTACACTATAGGAATAAACATTTGAATTCAACATTATTCCACGACTCCTATTTCAAAGTCTATCTTTTAAGGGGAAAACAAAAATAAAAGTAACCCCTCTTTTCCCATTCTCTCTCTATGCAAGGGTGGAAGAACTAAAATGGAGGATTTTGGAAGAAAACAAATGAACTGTCAAAATCAATTTTTTACGCGTAAAGGAAAGGAGTTTTGGTTTGTACTTATTCCTATATAACATCTAATCACAAGAATATGAAATCGTAAATAGCGAAAAATTATTGTCTTGCATGGTCTACGTCTAAAGAAATACAAATATCCACCTATAAAATTCATCTACATCGAATTTATATCAGAATAGAGGATGGATGCATCATTCAAGAAGTTGGATTAACTTACTTTACGCTTCTTTATCGTAGGTTTGGTAAGCACCCTTTATGCTTTCTTGATAAATAATGGACAAAAAATTATATTTCATAATCTGCTTGTTTTTACTATATTTATTGTTACGTAGGACGATGTAGCCTGTTATAAAGTTGCATCTTCTTACGACATACTATCTTCAAAATAACATTAGAAACTATGAAGATGCCCATTGTTTATACGCAGGCAAAAGTCACCCCTAGCACATGCTTAGATATTAGAATATTAATGTTATTTTTCTAAGCTATGTTTCGTAATAGAAAATATAATTTCAATCTTATGGAAGTATGATAGAATCAACATTAATGTTCAGTTGCAGCGAGAATTTCAAATTTTGGTGCGTAAATTTTACTTAAGTTGTCTCTGCATGTAACACTACATAACCGTAGCTTCCCAAATCTCACTTGAGCAATTTTCCTTTTATGCTTCACTTTGATCAACTGCCAGGATTAATTAGCATTAGAAATAACAAAATTAGTTCACTAACCCGGGACTTACATACCACGAGTGTTTGACCTACACAATTAAGTGCATTTGCCTTACTATTTGTAGTATGTCCCATGCCATTATATTTTACTAGTTTAGTATGCAATAAATGCGTTAATATAAAAAATGGTTGGTCTATTAAAAACTTACATTCCTAAGTTTTCGTTGCAGACTACAGGAATGGATTATGAAAATGATAGATTGTTCACCATGCACGATTTGGTACACGATCTAGCAAGATTGGTCATGGTCGATGAAGTACATGTTGCTAGCAAGCAAGGCAACACAGGGGGAGGTTGTTGCCACTTTGCATTGCTAAATGATTGTTCCAAGCCATTGGAGTCATCCAAGATAAGGGCACTTCGTTTTATGGAGTGTGAAAAAAGTGAACTTCATGACGCTGCCTTTTCATCTGCTAAGTCCATGCGTGTCTTGGACTTAAGCGAGTGCTCCATCCATAAATTTCCAGATTCTATTCACGTGTTGAAGCAGTTGAGATATCTTAGTGCTCCAAGAATCCATGATGCAGAGATTCCGGATAGTATCACCAAGCTTTCAAAATTAATTTATCTGAACCTTCATGGATCTCCTAAAATCTTAGCACTACCAGAGTCAATTGGAGAAATTGAGGGTCTAATGTATCTTGATTTGTCGGGTTGTTCAAGAATTGAAGAACTGCCTGAATCTTTTAGCAGGCTAAAAGAATTGGTGCATCTAGATTTATCAAATTGCTATGGTGTTCGAGGTATATCGGTGTTCTTGGGGAGCCTCACACAACTGCAGTATTTGAACTTATCATGCTGCCCAAATATCGGAGAGATACCTGAAGATCTAAGTGGTCTATCCAAATTGCAGTATTTGAACTTATCATTCAGCTCATATGTTCAATGTTGCGAAGAAGCAGAATTTTTGGGGGCCTTTACCAAACTCGAGTACTTAAACTTATCTTCAGACCATTCTGTACTTCAAAAGCTCCCTGACGCTTTGGGCAGATTCATTCAACTCAAGTACTTAAACTTATCTGGTTGTCGAGATATGACAACATTGCCAATGTTTTCTGGGAGTCTAAAAAATTTGGCGCATCTTGATTTATCACATTGTTATAGTATTTATCGTCTTCAAGAGGCTTTGGTGGGTCTTACCAATCTGAGATATTTGAACTTAAAAGATACATGTTTGAAACCACAACTAGAATATGATGATACCAAATATCATAGGAAGAGATCATGTTTACTTGGTTCACCATTGGAAAGAAATCATTATGGGAATTACTTTCAAAGTCTGATAAACCATTTAGGCAATAATCTTTCTGATCTAGAGCATTTGGACTTGTCCTATAATCATTCTCTTGAAAGCATACCTGAAAGTATTTGTCGCATGAGAAAGCTGCATACATTGGATCTCTCGGAATGCATACTTCTTGCAAAGATACCAGAAAGTATACACACACTTGGTAGTTTGAAGTTTCTTTATTTGAAGGGATGTGACCTTCTTTCCAGAATACCTCATCTCGGTGGTAGTACAGTATCATTACCATACTTTGTGGTGCGTGCTGGTGATGATGAATCTAGCAGCAACCTTGTCCTGCTACAATCCACAGATCCTGTTGAGCTGCAGATATCTGAACTTGAAAATGTGAAGTCCCCAGGAGAGGCACATCGTATAAAATTAGTGGAAAAGCATAGCCTCAAGGACTTGAAATTGGAGTGGACTAGAGGTGTTGAGAGTTTTGTCTATGACAAAATGTTGCTGAAAAATCTAGTGCCACCAAGCACATTGAAGAAATTGGAGATATGTGGTTACAGTGGTGTCAGCTTTCCTGCGTGGCTGGTGGGCCAACTACCAAACCTAGTCTCGTTGGTTCTCAGAGATATGGCAAACGTGGAAGAGTGGAACACGTCATACTCAAGTGATGAGGAGCATGTGATTCAAATATTGGAAATACATGGTTGCCCCATGTTAAGGATGAAACGGCCTCTGCTTAAAGCTAAATCGTGGGTGATATCACACAGTGATAATGTGTTATCATCACTGGATGAGTGCACTGTGTCACACGCCAGTGTTTACTCCTTCACTTCTCCAATAGCTATTGTATTGTCAGTTAAATACTGTAAGGGGCCTCATCGGTGGAGGTTGCTTCAACACTTCACCGGACTATCTTCTTTGTCAATTCACAATTGTGGTGATCTAACCGGCTCACCAGAGATCACCCATCATCTATCGTCTTTGGAAGCACTATGCCTAGAAGACGAACACTTGGAAGAACTGCCAAAATGGTCGGGTGAGCTCGCATCTCTACAAAGTCTGGAAATAAGGTGGAGCAATGGTGTAACAGAGTTGAATGAGACCATGAGGCAACTCACAATGCTGCAGTCACTAAACTTGTCCTATTGCCACAATTTATCACTGCCACATTGGTTAGGCGAACTAACCTCTCTCAAGGAACTTGTTGTGTGTTCCAATGATGTCTTGAGGTCTTTACCGGAAAGCATACAACAACTAACCGACCTTCAGAAAATAAAAATTAGCAACTGCCCTAAATTAGAGCATGTGGTTAATGAATCATTGGAGGGAATGATGAAGCGCACTCACAACCAAGAAACAATATGCGTCCTGCCCGCCTCTCTCAAGGAACTTACTATCCATATATGCCATGGTATCAAGTCATTGCCTGAGGGCATACATCAACTCACCAACCTCAAAAACCTAGAGATTGATGACTGCTATTACCTTTATCAGTGGTGTAAATTAGAGGAGAGCAAGAAGCTTGCTCACATACAAAACAAGGTACATATCTATCCTGCCATGCTTTGTGTCATACTAATCATATTTTTGCAATGCTTAATGTCACTTCTTTTCCTTGACGTTACAATAGGATATATTATGTCACATTTCTCCATGCATAAATGTCTAGATAGATATTCATGTACTTCGTTAGAACACACCTAGTTGTGCCAAATGGTATAGCCATAGCAAGAGGATGAATTCTCTGATTCTGAGAGCACGTCTAGTAATGGTGCGCCACTACCAATGTAAGACATATTAACTGAGATAGTGATTCGTTTGAAGCACTGGTCAGGGCATTACACATTTATTTTCGAAAGGAGGAATACCCCTGGCTGCTGCATTATGTGATGCACAAAACCATTTTTTATTAAAACACAATAGCAGAGTAGCGGTGCATTACACTCAGCACTCAGAACCAAATTTGCTTGATCTGAATGACAATGTTTCAATAATGCTTTTGTTTTGTCATCATTATTCCGAATGAATAAAGGAATTGTCATTATGCTTGCAGTCTTTTGTATGGTAGGCAGTGTATCTACCGCACACGCGCAGGTTTGCAAAATCAAGGCCCTGAATCAACCTGCAAGATTTTTGTTCGGTCTGACATTAAATTGATGGAGTTGAAAGAGGACCATCAGGAGCAAAGATTATTATGAGCTATGGTAATGGGTATCTGGTTTGCAAGATTCAACTATATTATTCGGTTTGGGCGTTCTACGTAAATTTACCAAGGTAACCGTTTGCTCCACGATCTTAAACATCATTGTGCACCCCCGGTTTGATGCGCCGACAGGTCTAAATTATCTCATAGTTACCTGCTCTTATGTGCAGCATGGAAGTAGTGCTCAAAATTTCCCAGAGATCCTGGAGGCTGCAACATCTATACTATTCTACAGAACTACTACATGGTTCCAGACTTTCAGAGCACACCCTGTTGACCTTGGCCCCCATCTTCTGTACTGCCGACGCCGACATCTTCTATTTGTGCTTAGTTGCAACCATGTTATTGTTTTCTTCTAGGACGCTTCCCAAGTGCAGGGTTTTGTTGTAACTTCGGTGTGTCTGCTTATCTCTGCTTAGATACAAAAGGTGGGCAGCCCCACAGTGTTTTATAGAACAAAAAGAGTGATAACTTGGGTGAGAAGTTAGTTAGTGCATGGCTCCGTTAGTTTCATGCATCCTTGTTGACCAAAGGAATTCTACTTGTAATATTTGTTGCGAGTTGCATTTATACCGTCTGGTGATTTTGTTATTTGCTCGTGTTGAGCATGATGTAGTACAATTCAACGCCACACTCTAACACTTGTAAAGCATGACACTTTCTCGGGATGATGTGGTGGTACATAATCTTCTGCTAGATTGTCAGATTAATTATGTGACTGTGTACAGTTGTTTTCTGAATGAAAGATGAGCATGTCCAAATCAAACTACAAGGAGGTATGTTGGCACGCTCCAGTCCCAGGTGGTTCGATGATTGTACGCAGAGATGAGAGGTGCAGCTTCAAGGTTGGCTGCTGCGAGGAGCACCGGTGAGTGGAGAAGGTCCTCGAGATGCAATGAAGGAGAGGGTGAGGGTGAGGAAAAACAACATAACCATGCACCTCCCCTGCTTCAAGGGCACAAGGCCTCTGAGAGACGTCAAATTTCACTTGAAATAGATTTCAACCCAAAAAAGTATTTTAATTTTTTGGGGAATAATTAGGCAATTTTTTGAAGTTGTGTGTACTACTGAACTGAATGTTGACTGAAAAGGCAACTATCTCAGTATCTATTGAAATAACGGAAATCTCTGATTTTTTAAAAGAAAAAGTTAACTGAAAGTGAAAACCATATGGCAAACTAAGACTGAACATTTGTTCGAGGCATGATTTAACTGCTTACAATTGTTTGGAGAAAGATGGGAACTTTGACTACCGATCGTATAGGCTTGGAACTTCAGCTGGGCAGCTTCATGGTGGTTTGGTGGACTAGCAAAACGAACGCCATCCATGAATGCACAAGGAAACGTACGTGGGTACTCTGAACTTAACTGAAATAACATGACAGTGGCTATCTGAAGAAATCTGCACCTGCAACTGAACCTACTGTCGCTGGCCCTAGTTTTTTTAACTATCCCCTTCAATCCATATTTTAAAGTTGTACTAAACCAGCGACAATTAATATGGATCGGATGACAAGGAAGTACCTTTTTCCTAGAATACACATAAGCATGTGTATCCTATACTTATAGAAGAAACCAAGATGACCGATACAACACCGACACACTACTCGCTTGCTCAAATTCAAGCCATGAATGGCGAAGAGTTAGATACAGAGCACACAAGCTGCCACACAACCGTATCCGAACACCTCGAGCACGACAAAAACTCCAACCAAACTAGATCAAGACACTCTCCACTCTTAGCACCTAGGAGATCGACAAGTGGACAATAGGAGCTAGGCTAACTCGAGGAAGACGTCACAAATGAGGCATCGAAGATGGAGTACATAGTGCCCCGGATGCCGATGTCCACAACGACAGCCAACACAGGACAACACAACACCCCAAGCCTTGCTGCCGAGGAAAACGAGGCAACCCACACTATATACTCCTCTTGAAGACACCCTGAGCACCCAGACATCCTTGTCAGGCCTCACCCCACTAGTTATTATCCACATCTTGTTAAGCACGAATGTCGACAAGAACGACTGCCACTTCGTGTTGTTCCCCCTATCATCTTTCTTTGCCTTTGAGGCTGTTTGTGCAGTGGCATGAGCTGTAGCATTTGCCTGAGCCAACACAAATGGAGGATCTGTAGCCGGCACCTCGAAAAAAATCTGAATTAGGAGGCATCTAGTTGATGGAAGGCTAGGAGTCGTCGACGTAGGACAGCGGGAACTGGCTCTCGGACAGGACGATGACATGATTAAACACTTGCGTGCTCATCTCCTACAAATGTAAGCATTATCAAGACCACAACACACTACAGATCGATAGTAGGAAGTACCAGTAAACATGGACAGATTGAACTAGCACTACCACATGCACATATGGATAATCTAGATCAAGACAGCACTACCAAATACTTGCACGCTAGCATACCACACATTAATGAAGGAAATATGCCCTAGAGGAAATAATAAAGTTGTTATTTTATATTTCCTTATTCATGATAAAGGTTTATTATTCATGCTAGAATTGTATTGATCGGAAATTTAAATACATGTGTTAATACATAAACAAATACCGTGTCCTAAGTAAGCCTCTACTAGGCTAGCTCGTTGATCCAAGATGGTTAAGGGTGTGTTTGGTTGTTGTCACCGGGTAGAACGTCATGGGTCCGACCCATTCCCACGGCCCATTTCCGCGTTTAGTTAGTCGAACGATTCAGAACCCACTCGTCCCAGGAAAGGGAATAGTCGCTCATTATGCCGAACCGAGGCATACCTCGAAATCGGCCAGACGACAAGGAATGAGCCCCTCGCCCCGCACACGTAACCCTATCGCTTTCCTCTCGCTGCTCCCGCATCTCCCCCTCTCTCGCTGCTCCTCGACTAGCGTCGCCACCCTCCCGCTTCTCCCCCTCTCGATCTGCCTTCTCCATCCCTCCCCGGCCCGGCTTCACCTTCCTCCCGCCGTCTCCTCTGTGATGGCGCGCATCTGCACCATGGCGGCGACCTAGCAAGCAACAACGACAAAACAGATCGGCCACGGTCCAGATCCTAGGAGCAGCGACGAAGCAGCGGGGCGGCTACCACGTAGGGGCGACCGGAGGTACTGCAGAAGGTCTGGATTAGCAGCTAGCAGCGGAGGCAAGGTGCAGTTTCCACTACCCCTTTGCATATCTCTGTATATGTTCATGTTTGGGCAGATTTTATTTCCTATGTGCCATGTTCCTCCTCAATTTGTTTCATATATATGTGCTTCTGTGTAGTACGCAGATCCATGGTTACCCAATTTTTATTTCAATATTTGCTGCTTTGTAGAAGAAAATCCATGTTTACAAGTCATTGCTAGCCACATTTGCGGCTAGGTTTGCAAAAAACCATCAAGTCACTAATCCGTTGCAAAAAACACCGCTTTTCACTAAACCTTTTGCAGAAATCACTTATAATCCACTTTGCCTCGTTTAAGCGTGTTTATGACAGATGGGACCAGATTGTCAGAGCTGACTTGGCATAAAAAAGATTCTTCTCCAATCTCTTTACATAGACACCCCATGACCAAAAAAGTAAAAAAACAATCAGATCCTCCCGTCTCCTTTTCTCTCTGGATGGAATGCATGGGGAGCCGGAGGCGGCCGCCGGGAGCTCAGCCTTGAAGCCATGACGGCGCCCTTTGCCTGTTGTCTGCCGTGGATGGGGCCTAACCTTCATGGGCTTTGGGGCCAGCACCAACGGCTCAGCCCGTCTTCGGTGCCTCTTCCAGGCTCGCGGGAGAGCCCCGTTGAAAGAACATGCGGTGCCCCCATGTTTGGTTTTGGTAATTGATGACAATCTCTATGGACTAATGGTTGCCTTGAGTTATATTTGAAGGTTTTGTCCATAGGCTTTTCTTGGAGTACATGTGTTGGTTTCAAGGAGAGTTTGTGTCGACCAAGGTGCTATTCAAGGAATTATCCAAAGATTGGTCATTTGAGAGTTGAGCTTATTGCAAGCATGTCTTGAAGAAGAAGATTGTTTGATCATTCATCTTTACCTTCAAGACATCATCCAAATGAACAGAGTTGGAAAGAATCAAGGTTGATCAAGACTAAGTCAAGAGTGAATCAAGTTGATCAACACACAAAGCGTACAAGATGTACAGAGGGATCAAGTGATCCCATAGTATGGTAAGCATTGTCCATTACGCTTTGTGTACTAACCCATGGTCTTCGTGAGAGTTCTTTGTGGGGCTAGGTTGCGGTGTGCAAATTCAAGTGAATCATCACGAAGAGATCAAATCCTTGAAGCTTGCCGTCCATTGTGGTGACAATGGACTTGTGAAGATGTGCGGAAGAGTGGCTCACCCATAGTGGAGTATGGGGGAGCAATCAACTAGTCTTCATCGAGCCAACGCAATCAAAAAAGGTGGTCCAACTTGAGGGAGTCAAGATCGTCATCATCTAGCTCAAGTGGACCATGTGCAAGGCAAAGGTTTGCCCTTGATAGGTTTTCTATTTTACCGGTCTCATTATGGTAGTTGGGAGACCGGGTTATAGGATCGATTGCCGTACTATCAAGGGGGGCTCTCGATGAGTAGCTTGATCGTATCATTCGTAGAGAGCTCAAAGCATTGCATCCTTGCATCATCTTTCTTGGTTCTTGTTTTGTTCTCTTTGTGAGTCTTAGAGCTTATGATCATCCTGATGACAAGCTTGAGTTCATCGAAAACGGAGTTCACATGCATCTTCAATGATGTTTTTGGTGTTGGAGGTTTTATCGGTCTTTTACGAGGAAGGGTTCTCACCATTTTCTTATGGGCCTTTTCTCATTTGCTTCTTATTGATATTTCTTTCAAGATTGTGTTAGCCCATGTCGTTAGCTTTCCAATAGACTTGGTTTCGGTGAATTCAGAGTCCGTTTGCAGAAGTTGTGGCTGTTTTGGTAAAGGCTGCAACGGTACTACCGTGGCTAGAGCGGATGTAATTTTTTACTACCGCTCCAGAGCGGTACTACCGCTCAGGGCTCCTAAGCGGTACTACCGCTCAGGGCTCCTAAGCGGTAGTACCGCTCTGGACCAAAATCTCGTGTTTTGCTCAGCGGACGTAAGCACAGAAGTATTTTTTTGTACTGCTTGCAAGAAGTAGTACCGCTACCATTTGCGGTAGTACCGTGAGGTCGAGCGGTAGTACCGTGAGGACGAGCGGTAGTACCGCTCCGGCGGTTCTACTGGCCTTTTGCCTCCTCGCTGTTGTTTTTCAAAGGGGTACTACCGCCATAGCGGTAGTACCGCTCCTTGGAGCGGTAATACCGCTCTGTGCGGGCTGTGAGCATAACGGTTGGATTTTTCCCCACCTATAAAAGGGGGTCTTCTTCCCCACTGAACCTTATCCTTTGAGCTCGTGTTCTTCCCCCATTGTTGACCTTTTTCGAGTTTGCTAACTCTCAATCCCTCCATGGATTCTTGCTAGTTTTTGAGGGAAAAGAGAGAGGAGATCAAGATCCACATTTCCACCAATCACGTTCTTCTCTATGTGAGGGGAACCCCTTGGATCTAGATCTTGGAGTTCTTGGTGTTCTCCTTCTTGTTCTTCCTCTCATTTTCCTCCCTAGCATTAGTTGCTTCGGTGGGATTTGAGAGAGAAGGACTTGAGCACTCCGTGTGCCCTTGCCATTGCATTTGGTGCATCGGTTTGAGTTCTCCACGATGATACGTGGAAGTTACAAGTTGAGAAGCTTATTACTCTTGGGTGCTTGGTACCCTTGAGCTTGTTCCTCTTGGGTTCTTGGGCGCCCTAGATGGTTGGTAGTGTTCGGAGCTCAATCATTGTGGTGTAAAGCTCCGGGCAAGCGTCGGGGTCTCCAATTAGGTTGTGGAGATCGCCCCGAGCAATTTGACGGGTATCGGTGACCGCCCCCAATGGTTGCCAAAGTGTACAGGTTCGGTGACCGCCCCCAAGGGTTGCCATTTGTACGGGTTCGGTGACCGCCCTCAAGGGTCCCTTAGTGGAATCACGACATCTTGCATTGTGCGAGGGCGTGAGGAGATTAAGGTGGCCCTAGTGGCTTCTTGGGGAGCATTGTGCCTCCACACCGCTCCAAACGGAGATTAGCATCCGCAAGGGTGTGAACTTCGGGATACATCGTCGTCTCCGCGTGCCTCGGTTATCTCTTACCCAAGCCCTTTACTTATGCACTTTACTTTGTGATAGCCATATTGTTTCTTGTCATATATCTTGCTATCACCTAAGTAGTTTTTCTTGCTTAGCATAAGTTGTTGGTGCACATAGGTGAGCCTAGTTGTTGTAGGTTTTGTGCTTGACAAATTAACCGCTAGGTTTATTCCGCATTTGTTCAAGCCTCAACCGTAATTATTTTAAAGCGCCTATTAACCCCCCCTCTAGGCGACATCCACGATCTTTCAATTGGTATCAGGGCCTCGTCTCTCTTTTTTAGGCTTAACCGCCTAGAGAGTAAAGATGTCGACTAGGGGATTAGGTTTCTCTGACACTCTTAGTTTTGATGGCACAAATTTTGATGTTTGGGTAATTCGCATGCTTAATCTCTTTAGGGTCATGGACCCAAATTTAGAGCGAATTATAGATATGGGTTTTTCTCCTCCAAAGGATCCCCAAAGATTATCTTTAGAGGATGAGAAAAACTCTTATCTCAATGCTCAAGCTTCTAATGTGCTTTTCGATGGTTTGAGCAATGTAGTTATATTTCAACTCATGCCGTTCCGCGATGCTCATGAGTTGTGGACAAAGCTTCAAGATAAATATAGTGTGTCCAAGATTTGTGGGGATGATTGTTCTCCCTCCACCTCCGGCCATGTTGCCTTCTCAACTTATTCTACTTCACCTACATGTGGATTGCCACAAGGTAATGCTAGGGTGAGTAGTGGTGGTCATTGCAATGATGATAGTGTGCTTGTTCTTGGTGATTCTTCATCACTATCTTATTGCAATGGTCCTTCTTTGGACTTTAACACTTCGAGCACCTTACATGTTTCACATGCTCGTGTTGGTAGTCCTTACATATCATGTAGAAATTGCTTGCTCAAATCTCATGATGATATGCTTGCTATGTCTTGTTGCCATGATAAAAATGTATCTATTTCCTCGAGTTGTTGTGCTAACAATGTAGAGGAAACCCAACACTCCATGGAACAAGATGTGGTCTTGAACGGTGCTTCAAGGGATCCTACATCATCATCGATTGCTTTTTGCCTTGTGGCTAAGGCTTGAAAGGTATCTCCCACTTTGAATGCCAATATATCTTGTGATGATATTGATGATGGCAAGAATGATGATGATGTTGATTATGATGAAGAGAATGATAATGTTGCCTCCTTAAAAATGAAGGGGGAAATGGTTTTTAAAGCTCTTCATAAAAATAAAATTGCTCGTTCCAACTTCATGGAAATTATGTCCATTTCCATTGAGAGCAAGAAATATATTGAGGAGCTGGAATCTCATCTCGAGGAGCATGTGGTCACCATTGAGAAAATGGAAGGTCATGAGCGTGATTACGCTAATGAGATTGCGGACCTCTCTCAAGCTCTTGAATTTGAACAAACCACCAAGGAATCTCTGGAGGAGACTTTTGCTCTAGAATTATCTAGAGTGAGGGAATCTCGTGATAGAGCTCTTGAGGTGGCCAATGATTTTGAAACTAAAAATGAGGAGCTTGAAGTTGCGCATGCTAAACTCCTTGAGGACTTTGAGCACCTCGAAAATGGCTCAAGGGTCATTAAGAGTGAGCTCATCAAACTCGCCGAGTCTCATGCTCAACTTAAAGATTCATATTCAAAAGAGCTTGCCAAGTTGTCTTCTCCTCTTGTTGCTAGTGATGATGCTTGTGCTACTAACTCTATCTCTTGTGAAGCATCCATATTGAAGGAGAATGTTGAGCTAAGGGCTCAACTTGAGTTGCTATCTAGAAATTATGGGATGTTGGAAGAAAATCATGTAAAGCTAACAAGCTCTCATTATGATCTTCTAGTATCCCATAATGTGCTAAAGTTAGATCATGAGGCCATGCTTGCTAAGGTAACATCTAGTGAGCCTCATGTGGATACTAGCACTACTTTTATTCGAAATGCTATATTGCCTTGTGCTAGTCCTCGCGATTCATCCATGCATAACATTGGTACATCTTGTGATGAATTGCTTTCCTTGCCTTGTTGCTCTAAAGATGAAGCTTATACTTCCTCTAGTGCTTGTGTTGAGACTAACCATGTAGAGGAAATCAAAGAGCTCAAGGCCCAAGTCACTTCTTTGAAGAAAGATTTGGAAAAGTGTCATGAAGGGAATGCCACACTCAACGATACCTTGAGTGTACAAAAATTCCCCAATGACAAAGGCGGACTTTTATTCAACTCCAATAAGAAGAATAAGTCCAAGAGCAACAACAAGAAGGGCCAAAAACAAGTCAAGAGTTCGACCCGAATTATTTGCTTCAAGTGCAAAATTGAAGGGCATCATGTTAGATCTTGCCCATTGAAGAAGAAGGCCATTAGTGACAAGCAACAAGGGAAGCGGCTACAAGTGCATTCTCATGCTCAACCTCAAGTTGAAGAAAGGCCTCTTCCCAAGAATACTCAAGCTAATGCTTCTCAAGTTGAGAAATCAAGTGAGAAGAAAGTGAAGAGTAGACGTTGTTACCTATGTCGTGAGAAAGGTCACCTCGCTTCTTCATGCACTAGTGGTAACTTATCCAACCCAATTATTATTGATGATGTCTATTCTCTTGGGAAGGATAAGGTTGGCAATGTGGTTTCCAAGTTTGTTGGTACTCGAAGTGGTTTGAAGCAAAGAACCATTTGGGTAGCCAAGCATATTGTGACTAACCTCTTAGGAACCAACTTGGTTGGGGACCAACTAGCTCAAACTTGATCAATAGGTGTTGTTGGAGGGCATTGGAGACTTGGCTACTTTATGAAGAATTAAGGGGACTTCATCATTCTAATTGTCTCAAGCCAAGTCATTCGGATTATCAAGTTTCTATCTTATATCCAATGTTCCTCCATGTGGTAACTCATGCTTAAAGTGTTTACGTTGATAGTTACTTACCCCTTTGCATGTTTGGTTTTGTTCCTTGCATGTGTTTGTATATGTTGTGCTTCCAACTTGATTATCTTGAGCAATCAAGTATGTGTGTGTTGGTTTGCACATCATGTATGTGTGTGTCATGCATTGAGCCTTTTGCATCTTGTTGTTTTCTTAGTTGGCTCTTGTGAGAGATTAATGGAATATCCCATTATGGGGGAGTGATGTGCTTTGTGCACCTCACAATCCTATATATGTGTGTACATGAGTAATACCATCTAGTATTGATATTTTAAGATTATCTAGTCGCTATGTGGTATATCTTCTCATGAGAAATTCAAATTCTAAATTGTCCATTAATTATCTCTTGTTGGATTGTTATTTTTCCTCTTGTATATCTTTAATTAGTATCACATTATGGGGGAGTAATATGCTATGTGTATATTACTAGCCTAGAAAATGTATACATTTGAGATATTGCCACCTAGAATTGATATTGTAAATTATCTTGTTCCTAGGTGGCATGTTATCTCTACAAATTGAAAATTGCTTTTTGTTTTTTGTGAAGATGATGTCGGATATCCTTACTATCTACCACCGGCATTTATTTCCAAATACTTCTTGTCTTTTGACAATTGGTACTCACTTATGTGTGGTAGAAATTATTGATCATCTTTACATTGGCTTTTGCTTTTATTTGCTTTATCTCTTGCCTAGGATTGTGTCAACTCCCATTGTATTCCATACCACTTGTGGATCTTGTTAATTTCTTGACCTTGTCTAGTGTTTTCTAGATATAGTGAAAGTGGTGATCCCAACTTGTGCATTTTGTATTCAAATGCAAATTCTCTATAATGCACTAGTCTTGGGGGAGCTATACTATTCTCTATAAAACACTCATCTTGTGATCCTTATCAAGTGTGTGTTTGTGGAAGGCAAGCCGTTTCTTTTTGGTACTTTGTGCCATCATGAAAATTTGTAGAGGGCTTGGTTTGTTTGGAACCATTCTCTCTTTTGGGAGTTTGACATCTTTCTTTTTGAGTGTATCAATGGATATCTCATTCCTCGATGTATCTTTTATGGATATCCTCCAAGTGATGATTTATTCATTTGGTATCTTTTCTTCGCTTGGTATTTCTTTGTCTTTTGGTCTCGGTTCTTGAAAGTCTTGAGCATGCATATTTACTTCTTACAGTTTCTTTGGCATGCTTTCTTTCTTTGACCAAATAGATAGGGGGAACTCCACCAAGTCTAAAATTGGATGAGATGTGCATAAAATTCATTTCCTTCTCTATATGCACATATTTATGTGGAGTTTGTCCTATGTATATTGGTGTTTCTAACTCTTTGGTCCCAATGAGTTTGGGTACCATTTTGTTTGTGTTGTTGTTCTAGGAACAAGTGGAGATGCATTGGATGCTCGGCTCACTCACAAGAAAGGTGTTGTCACCATGTGCTCATTGGAGTCAAGCTAGGATGATCAATGAACTACTTTGTACCTTTAATTGGTATCTACTACATCCTTCCAATGTTATCTCGGTAACAAGTATCTTCATATGCTTCATGCACACATTTCTTGCATCAACCCTTTGAGGTTGTATCATGGCATGTTATCCATTTTTTCTTGTGATACTTGATTCCTTTCTCAAAGCATCTCAACAATGATGTCTTGTTTCTAGTTGTGATGTCTTTGATGTTCGTGTGGTTGGAATTCATTTATATACAGTAAGACCATATCTAGCCATGTGCTATGCTCTCAAGCAAATATCTTATTGGTATATGTATGACTTCCTTTTGGATATATTGTTCCTTCATGTTGTAACTATTTCGGGTGTACATCCTTCTTTGTAGATATATATCATCATGATTTCGTCTACCTAGAACCTTATACACTTGAGAGAAATTACATCTCTAGATGATATCCTTTCTTTCACGTCCACCTTGTCTCTCTTTTGTTATTTCTTTGGTGGCTCCGTGAAAGCTTTTGGCTTGAGTGCGTGTCTTATATCATTGCATCTTGATGCACTCTTGTGTGGTGAGGATTATTTTCCTCATGCTTATCTTTACGAGGCTTTTGCCATCTTAATTGGTATCCCTCGTCTTGATGAGGCTTTCATCCTCTATCTTCACCACGGGTTGTCACACGCATAGGTTCTTTATATGCTTATTAGTAAGCTTGTGAACCCATTTACTAGTTGTGTGTGGGAATGATAGGCCTTGCACCGCGTGCCTCATTCTTTCAAGACTTTATTGATGCTTAATGCTCATTCGTACATTAGTCTTCTCAAGTGCATTGCCTTGACTCACACACATCATTTTGGTTGAGCCCATTCTTAAGTTGTCTCTTTCACTTGTTGCTCAACCATGTGTTTGTTACATGTACTAGGCTTAGTTTCCTATATGCTCACTTGCACTTGCTGTAAGTTTCTATTGATTTTGGGGGAGATATGATCCTATTTTGTGCATTTTGTATCCAAAT
This sequence comes from Aegilops umbellulata, assembly GCA_032464435.1. Taxonomy (NCBI): domain Eukaryota; kingdom Viridiplantae; phylum Streptophyta; class Magnoliopsida; order Poales; family Poaceae; genus Aegilops; species Aegilops umbellulata. The sequence goes on from CP136059.1 coordinate 533,999,158, forward strand.
ACAAAATTCTTATGTGTGCACAAATCATGGGGAGCTTCTCTAGTTTCCTTAGAACACTCCTATGCTCATTTGTGGCTCATAGGATCTTTGGTCTAGTTGGTTCAACTGATATCCGTTGATTGCTTGCTTCAATTGGTATCTTTTGATTGCTTGATTGCTTGTGTCTCTCTTTGTTATGTCTTTGTCGCATATCATTCCTTTAGCAATCTTGGAGCCTCAATATAGTTGGTCTTCCTCCAAGTATTACCGTTGGATATGTGTTTTGCATTCCACTCTCTTGTTGAGAAATACACAATTTATGGAGGAACACTTTTTATATTGGCCTTCTAAGCTTTTCGCCCATTTTGGCAATCGATGCCAATGGGGGAGAAGTTTCAGAGAGTTTTGTGGAGAAGTCTTCAGAGTTTTCTCCTTGCTTTGGTTATGTTCCTAAGCATTTGCATCTCATACGCATGCATTATTGGTTGTTGCATTGCTTGGTTATGCATAATTCCTTGTATAAACTCTCTTGAAAGTGATTGTCATCAATTACCAAAATGGGGGAGATTGAAAGAACATGCGGTGCCCCCATGTTTGGTTTTGGTAATTGATGACAATCTCTATGGACTAATGGTTGCCTTGAGTTATATTTGAAGGTTTTGTCCATAGGCTTTTCTTGGAGTACATGTGTTGGTTTCAACGAGAGTTTGTGTCGACCAAGGTGCTATTCAAGGAATTATCCAAAGATTGGTCATTTGAGAGTTGAGCTTATTGCGAGCATGTCTTGAAGAAGAAGATTGTTTGATCATTCATGTTTACCTTCAAGACATCATCCAAATGAAGAGACTTGGAAAGAATCAAGATTGATCAAGACTAAGTCAAGAGTGAATCAAGTTGATCAACACACAAAGCGTACAAGATATACAGAGGGATCAAGTGATCCCATGGTATGGTAAGCATTGTCCATTACGCTTTGTGTACTAACCCATGGTCTTCGTGAGAGTTCTTTGTGGGGTTAGGTTGCGGTGTGCAAATTCAAGTGAATCATCACGAAGAGATCAAATGATTGAAGCTTTCCGTCCATTTTGGTGACAATGGACTTGTGAAGATGTGCGGAAGAGTGGCTCACCCATAGTGGAGTATGGGGGAGCAATCAACTAGTCTTCATCGAGCCAACGCAATCAAGAAAGGTGGTCCAACTTGAGGGAGTCAAGATCGTCATCATATAGCTCAAGTGGACCATGTGCAAGGCAAAGGTTTGCCCTTGATAGGTTTTCTATTTTACTGGTCTCATGATGGTAGTTGGGAGACCGGGTTATAGGATTGATTGCCGTACTATCAAGGGGGGCTCTCGATGAGTAGCTTGATCGTATCATTCGTAGAGAGCTCAAAGTATTGCATCCTTGCATCATCTTTCTTGGTTCTTGTTTGGTTCTCTTTGTGAGTCTTAGAGCTTATGATCATCTTGATGACAAGCTTGAGTTCATCGAAAACGGAGTTCACATGCATCTTCAATGATGTTTTCGGTGTTGGAGGTTTTACCGGTCTTTTACGAGGAAGGGTTCTCACCATTATCTTATGGGCCTTTTCTCATTTGCTTCCTATTGATCTTTCTTTCAAGATTCTGTTAGCCCATGTCGTTAGCTTTCCAACAAACTTGGTTTCATTGAATTCGGAGTCCGTTTGCGGAAGTTGTGGCTGTTTTGGTAAAGGCTACAGCGGTACTACCGTGGCTAGAGCGGATGTAATTTTTTACTACCGCTCCAGAGCGGTACTACCGCGGCTCCTAAGCGGTAGTACCGCTCCGGACCAAAATCTCGTGTTTTGCTCAGCGGAAGTAGGCACAGAAGTATTTTTTTTGTACCGCTTGCAAGAAGTAGTACCGCTACCATTTGCGGTAGTACCATGAGGTCGAGCGGTAGTACCGTGAGGACGAGCGGTAGTACCGCTCCGGCGGTTCTACTGGCCTTTTGCCTCCTCGCTGTTGTTTTTCAAAGGGGTACTACGGCCGTAGCGGTAGTACCGCTCCTTGGAGCGGTAGTACCGCTCTGTGCGGGCTGTGAGCATAATGGTTGGATTTTTTCCCCACCTATAAAAGGGGGTCTTCTTCCCCAATGAACCTTATCCTTTGAGCTCGTGTTCTTCCCCCATTGTTGACCTTTTTTGAGTTTGCTAACTCTCAATCCCTCCATGGATTCTTGCTAGTTTTTGAGGGAAAAGAGAGAGGAGATCTAGATCCACATTTCCACCAATCACTTTCTCCTCTATGTGAGGGGAACCCCTTGGATCTAGATCTTGGAGTTCTTGGTGTTCTCCTTCTTGTTCTTCCTCTCATTTTCCTCCCTAGCATTAGTTGCTTCAGTGGGATTTGAGAGAGAAGGACTTGGGCACTCCGTGTGCCCTTGCCATTGCATTTGGTGCATCGGTTTGAGTTCTCCACGGTGATATGTGGAAGTTACAAGTTGAGAAGCTTATTATTCTTGGGTGCTTGGTACCCTTGAGCTTGTTCCTCTTGGGTGCTTGGGCGCCCTAGATGGTTGGTGGTGTTCAGAGCTCAATCATAGTGGTGTAAAGCTCCGGGGAAGCGTCGGGGTCTCCAATTAGGTTGTGGAGATCGCCCCGAGCAATTTGATGGGTACCGGTGACCGCCCCCAAGGGTTTCCATTTGAACTCCCTCAAGGGTCCCTTAGTGGAATCACGGCATCTTGCATTGTACGAGGGCGTGAGGAGATTATGGTGGCCCTAGTGGCTTCTTGGGGAGCATTGTGCCTCCACACCGCTCCAAACAAAGATTAGCATCCGCAAGGGTGTGAACTTCGGGATACATCGTCATCTCCGCGTGCCTCGGTTATCTCTTACCCGAGCCCTTTACTTATGCACTTTACTTTGTGATAGCCATATTGTTTCTTGTCATATATCTTGCTATCACCTAAGTAGTTTTTCTTGCTTAGCATAAGTTGTTGGTGCACATAGGTGAGCCTAGTTGTTGTAGGTTTTGTGCTTGACAAATTAACCGCTAGGTTTATTCCGCATTTGTTCAAGCCTCAACCATAATTATTTTAAAGCGCCTATTAACCCCCCCTCTAGGCGACATCCACGATCTTTCACCCGTGCGCACGCGCCATCTAGCTTCGCGCCGCTCCGTCCAAGCTTCCCCGCAGCTCGCTGTCGCCAGTTCACCGGTGCACCGGGCACCACGGCCGCCCCCTCTCCCTCTCCAACTCTACTGTATCTCTCCTTTCTCCAACCCTACCGCCTCCCGCCGCACCAGGGCCTCACCGGGCGGTGACGAGACCTCTCCGTCTGTGCCCGCGCCGGGCGAGACGCCTCCCACCCAGGGGATACCCTCCCTGTGAGTAGAGCCAGCGACTGGATGATGCTAGAGGAGGAGGTCCAAAAATCGATGGGGGGCGGAGCAGGGCCACCATGGCGTCATCCTTGGTCAGGGTGAAGGTGAGCCCGACCAGAGGAGGAGTCGTGGCTGCAACACCTCCCTTCGGTGGATCCGGTCACAACCGCGACGGATCTGAGCGGGCGGACGGGGCCATCATCGGAAGGAGCTGATTGCGTTTTTCTTTCAGATTTGAGGGGTGTGTGTGTCAATTTTTTGCCAAGTCAGCTCTAACGATCTGGTCCCATCTGTCAAAAACACGCTTAAACGAGGCAAAGTGGATGATCAGTGCTTTCTGCAAAAGGTTTAGTGAAAAAGCGGTGTTTTTTGCAACGGATTAGCGATTTGGTGGTTTTATGCAAACCTAGCCGCAAATGTGGTAGTTTTGTGCAGTTGACTCGTTGTTGGCAAGGGCATCATGGCGAGCAGGACAGGAAATCGACGCCCCCTTTTGCACCCGGCCGACAAGACATGCATGCCGCGGCGCTGCTACACCTCCGCCAAAGCCAACCACAGTGCCGGCGGGATCCGGCGGGTTACTCCCGGCATCGTGTTGGCTGAACAATAAAACATGTGACGGGAAACTAGATGGAGTTGTTTTCAAGGTGGATTTCGAGAAAGCGTACGATAAGGTCAAATGGCCTTTCCTTCAACAGGCCTTACGTATGAAGGGTTTTGATGAAGCCTGACGACGCCAGGTAGAATCTTTCACGCAAACAGGGAGTGTTGGAATTAAAGTGAATGATGACATAGGTTATTATTTCCAGACACACAAGGGCCTGAGACAAGGTGATCCAATGTCTCCTATTTTGTTCAACATTGTGGTTGATATGTTGGCAATTTTGATAGGTAGGGCAAAGGAGGCTGGTCAGGTGGGTGGCTTGGTGCCTCATCTAGTTGATGGAGGTGTGTCTATCCTACAGTACGCTGATGATACGATCATCTTTATGGAGCACGACTTGGCAAAAGCGAGAAATATGAAGCTGGTGTTATGCTTATTTGAACAATTGACCGGGTTGAAGATTAACTTTCATAAAAGCGAGTTGTTCTGTTTTGGTAGAGCCAATGAGGAACAAGAGGCTTATAGGCAATTGTTTGGATGCGAATTGGGGACATTACCTTTCATGTACTTAAGTATACCCATTCACCATCGTAAGCTGACAAACAGAGAATGGAAGTGTATCGAGGATCGGTTTGAGAAGAAGTTGAGTTGCTGGAAGGGCAAACTCATGTCATACGGAGGACGATTGATCCTTATTAATTCGGTGCTCACGAGTATGCCTACGTTTCTCTTGTCTTTCTTCGAAGTCGCAGTTGGTGTTAAGAAAAGGATGGACTTCTATCGATCCAGATTCTTCTGGCAGAGCGACGAACTAAAAAGAAAATACAGACTCGCCAAAATGGGATATCATCTGTCAACCAAAGGACCAGGGGGGCCTTGGCATTGAGAATCTTGAAGTAAAAAACAAATGTCTTCTTAGTAAGTGGTTGTATAAGTTATCAGTTGAGACTGATGCCACGCGGGCGCAGATTCTCCGAAGTAAGTATCTGCAGTCCAAAACTTTGTCCCAGGTGACAGTGAGACCGACGAACTCGCCTTTTTGGAAGGGGCTCATGAGAGTCAAAGCAGCCTTCTTCAATAGGGAAAAGTTTATAATCGGTAATGGCACTACCACGCGTTTCTGGGAGGATACCTGGATTGGAGAGACGCCGCTGGCGCTTCAATATCCGTCCTTATATAGTATTGTTCAACGACGTGATGCTTATGTTGCAACGATACCGCAGTCCATCCCCCTTAATATTCATTTTAGGAGGACGCTTGTTGGCAACCGATGGGAAGTGTGGCTTCATTTAGTGAGTAGACTGATGGAGGTTCAGTTATCTCAACAGCCTGATCAGTTGTGCTGGAAGCTTACTAGGTCTGGAGAGTTCACAGTTAAATCGATGTATATCGATGTCATCAACTCTAGCGCCATTCCTAGTTTCGAATATGTTTGGAAAGTCAAAGTTCCTTTGAAAATTAAAGTGTTTATGTGGTTTGTACATAAACAAGTCATATTAACAAAGGGTAACTTGGTAAAGCATAACTGGACAGGATCTACTAGGTGTAGTTTTTGTGATCGGGATGAAACTATCAAACACCTTTTTTTATTGTGCGTTGGCCAAAGTTTTGTGGTAGACGGTACACACTGCCTTTAACATTACTCCTCTGAATTCTGTCAGTACGTTATTTGGAACGTGGCTTGTTGGGATAGAGTCCGAAATAGCTAGACACATTCACGTAGGAGTATGTGCTTTATTGTGGGCAATTTGGAACTGCAGAAATGATTTGCCTTTTAACAGAACAACAAATATTCATTTTTTGCAGGTTATATTCCGAGCCACTGGGCTGATCCGTATGTGGTCGTTACTCACTCCGACGAAGGCCAGGGAGCGTTTGGTTACTGGATCTGTCCGGTGGGAGATGACAACACGGGATATCTTCAACCGGTTTGGATGGCGGTCATGTAATAGGACAGACGATTAGTTTTCCTATCTTTGTTATGCTAGCTGGTTGAGGCCTCTTGGCTTTTGTGTTTTTGGCGTTGTGACTCTTTATGAGCTTGCCGTTACTTTTGTTTCAGACTATAAGACCTTGTTGAACCTATTTGCTTATTTATAAAGGTGGTCGTATGCATCGTTCTGATGCAGAGGCCGGGGAGTCCCCTTTTCCAAAAAAAAAAACCTCTGCACCGTCACCTTTCTGTTTATACACAACGAGAACCGGCCCGGAGAATACACTTGGCCGCAAATCACCGTTCAGATAGGAAATACTATTCTGGCTCCCAGCAGATGATTTCCCCTATGCTGAGAAGAGAGAGAGAGAAGTGCGAGAGAAAGAAGAACAGATAAATATATAGAGGAAGATACCTTGTTGAGCCGCGTTGTTGCCGTGGCGCCTGACAACAAAGTAGACTCAGGTCTTCCTTCGTGCGCGGCGAAAAGCCATGTCGCGCTCTGGTGGTTTTATTAGACAAGTCGGGATTGTTTAGTTGAACGGTGCCAGCCGACGAGACTGAAGGATTTCACAGCTTCGCGCTAGCCGCACTGGGCAACGCCAAAGCCAAGAGTGGTTGAGGTACCTTGTTGGGTCGTATTGCAGCTACGACACCAGTCATCAAAGCTTCCTCACATCATTCTCAGCTCGCGGCGAAACACCATGCCACATGCCGAAGGTTCTATCAGACAAGTCGGGACCGTTTAGCTGCATGGTGCCATCCAACAAGACTGAAGGGTTTCACAACTTCGCACTCGTGCGCTACACTGTTCCCACAATTAAGCTCAACATGGCCATGCATACGGGGCATTAGAACGCCATCGATGTCTCGACCTATCGCCGAGTGTGATAGGCCGGTGAAAAGGCCGACTTGGTGTTGCTATGACAGTGTTGTGCAAGCCCGTTGTTGCCGCCGAAGATGTTTGAGGGCATAGCACATTGCCCCCGATGATGTTGTTGTGGAGTTGCCGTAATACCGACAACAGAGGGGCAGGGCCACCTTTAGCGTCAGCATCATGGTTTGAAGCTTTTGGTGTTGTCTTAGTTGACGATGCCTACGGCTTGTGGTGTTGAGGACGACGTCGTGCAGGGATGTCGCCGTCGAGGAAATGATCAAGGGCCTAACGTCGCCTCCGGTGTTGTCATTGTTGTGGAGGCGACGAAGTGCTAACACTGAGGGGCGGTGCCGCCCTCGACGTCAATGTTGATCTATTCTTTTTATTTTTATATTATTTATAGTACAAAATCTCATCAAACAGTCACCATCGCCCTAAGACATGGTAGTCACATTGATGTCGGTCTTGCAGACTGCCACTCATGCATGGAATCATGGAACTTAAGATGGTTTACAGTTATCTTTTTTGTTGTTCACCGTAAGCCCTTCTGAATCATGGTAATGATAAACTTGTATGGTACAATGTATGGACAAGTCACACGGTTCTCTGCAAGACCTTGTTGAACTACCTTATTTATTTATAATTGTGGCCGTATGCATCGTTCTGATGCAGAGGCCGGGGAGTCCCCCCTTTTCGAAAAAAAAGTCACACGGTCCTACTATGTTTAACACCTAGTGGCTGTTTCCTTCTTGGTTGGAGTCATCTCCTTCAGTATAATTATGAAATAGTTCACATGTACCGTTTTATCCTCGGGAAAACTTTGTTTTTGCCACTAGTTTTTGCCAACTTTGCTTATGCCACTCTAGAATTTGACATTTCACTTTTGCCACTCTTAGCTTTTGACAATATATCACTTTCGCCATTCCGTGGCAATAGCAAAAAATTTAGAGTGGCAATTATGATACATGTCAAAAGCTAAGAGTGGCAAAAGTGAAATGAAAAATTATCGTTTTTGCCACGGAATGGCATTTGTGATGTATTGTCAAAAGCTAAGAGTGGCAAAAGTGAGATGTCAAATTCTAGAATGACATAAGCAAAGTTGGCAAAAACTAGAGTGGCAAAAACAAAGTTTTCCCTTTATCCTCATGCATGCACACTATGATACTTGACGCAGAATAGCACAAAGTGGAGCTCACATTCGGTGCATTCCAATGACCAACCATCACCGTTGGTGTTTTTAATTTGTTGTAGTAATGTGCACATTCGGTGGTTGCTTTATTTATAAAGCGGGGTGAAAGTCTTTTTGGGTAGTAATGTGCACATCTGATTGCGTTCTCTGTTCGAGAAAGAAGAGCCATCTTTCATTGTAGTAGTGTCTTTAGTGCAAGGACACACCTACCGCAGCAAAGAGCCCACTCACAGCTTGGACAAAGGGACAATATCATTCTATTTTATTTGTTATTTTTCATAAACTTTACATTTTTTTTCACCCATGATTATAAACACGTCACATCATCAAGACGCACAACATTTTAGCCATAAAGAACGAAATTAAGAGACGAAACATGCAACCACGTGAAACGTGTGGTAAACAATCCAAACAATTTTTAAAAAAAAAGACGAAACATGCAAAGACAATCGCGAGCACTGCACACTCCAAAGAAATGAAAGTCAGATCAAATGGAGTCTACGGTATCATTTTGGCAGCGGGAAGAGGAGGGATGCTCTGCTCATTCCTGAAGAAATCATGGGGATCCACCATGGCCTTCACAGCTGCCAACCTCTTAAAATTTCCTTTGAAATACTTGTCTCCCCAGCTGACTCTAGCCTTGTCATAGCTCGTCACGTCACCGTCCAACTCATTCGTCCCCAGGTCAAGGTCCCTGTAGTTGACATACACAGCCCTTGGGTTCTTGGACACGTAAGGCTCCATCTCCTTGTACAGGCCCCTGACCCGTTTCTCCGCTGCTCCGCTTCTCCGCTGCTGCCGTCCCGTTCTCGTACCAGAAGGAGTAGTACTGGAGCTGGTAAAGGTTCCCCTGCCGGTGCGGGAACGGCGTTTCCGATGGCGAGATGCTGCTCATCAAGCCACCGTAAGGGTCCAGCATGAGCAGCGCCGCCTCGGGCTTCTCGAGCCACGCCGTCCATATGCTCTCCCAGACTTCCCTTGGAATGGGCTCTTGCACGTGGTCGGACTTGACCTTGAGATAGTAGCGCGGATTGCTGCTCCTGTTGAGGAGCTGCACCAGTGGTACGGACGTCGTGGAGAAGCCGAAGAAGACCGTGGACTGGACCCAGCTCACCTCCCGGCAGTTTTGCTCCGTCATTCCAAGCTCAGGGAAGCGATCTTGCATGAGCCGATGGAGGTCGCCGCACCGGCCAAGAAACAGCGCCTGGAAATTAGCCTGCTGGTTCAGCACGAGCACGCGGAGGTAGAGGTCTTGCGGTGAAGCCGGCGCCATCTCTTGCCATTTGGTAATCAGTTCGATGGCGGATTGGTTCCTTGACCGGATGATGCTGAACACCGTGACGGTCTCCGGCACGGGGACTAGCCGCACCTTCCACGACAGCACGACGCCGAAGCTCTCGCCGCCTCCGCCACGGATAGCCCAGAAGAGGTCCTCCCCCATGGCGCTCCTGTTCATCAGCGTTCCGTCGGCGTCCACGACGAGGGCGTCGAGGACGTTGTCGGCGGAGAGGCCGTACTTGCGTGCCAGCGAGCCGAACCCGCCGCCGCTCAGGTGGCCACCGATGCCCACGGTGGGGCACGAGCCCGCCGGGAACCCGAGCGAGCGGCTGGCGGCGCCGACGGCGTAGTAGAGCTCGCCAAGGGTGGCGCCGGACTCGACCCACGCCTCAGCACGCGCCGGGTCGACGCGGATCGCCCGGAGGGCGGCGAGGTCCAGCACCGCGAAGGGCTCGTTGTGCTTGTGGAGGTGGACGGAGGCGTAGGAGAGGCCCTCGTAGTCGTGGCCGCCGCTGCGCACGCGGACGCGGACGCCGTGGCGGCGGCCGCAGCGCACGGTGGTCTGCACATGGGCGTGCTCGGTGGCGGCGATGATCCCTAGAGGCTTGGAGGCGTCCGGCAGGACGTAGCGGAGGTTCCAGGCGGTGGAGAGCAGGACGGCGGAGTAGGACGACGGGGTTGCCGGGGTCTGGATGAGGCGAGACGGGATGTCCGCGGAGAGGCAGCCAAGGAATTCATCGATCGCAGCAGTGGAAGCTAAAGAGGGCGTGTTTTGACCCCAGAGGATGCAGAGGGTTAGGACAAGGTGGTGTAAAATTGTCGCCCTCGGTGTCCTTGCCATGATTGATTGATGCACAAGTCAAGTGGTAACTATGGCTGTGAGCGCTATGTAGAAGGCGGCAACTTATATATAGTTGAAGCATCATCTGTATGAATTTTGATTTTGCCAACCACATGTCCCATGCGGTAGTTCAAGCATCATCTGTCATATATAGTTGACCGAGTGGTTCCACAACTGGCCAATATGTTCCGTACAAGAAAAAGCAAAACGGTGGAGTAAATTAGAGACCAACTTCACAAAGTTATTTACTCCCTCCGTTCCTAAATATAAGTCTCTGAAGAAATTTTACTATGAACTAGTACATACGAAGCAAAATCAGTGAATCTACACTTAAAATGAATCTACATACATTTGTATGTAGTTTATAGTGGAATCTCTACAGACTTATATTTAGGAACGGAGGGAGTAGAATAGTACCGAGAGTTCAACATATGTTTTGTGTCTAATCTCACCTATACTAACCCACTTCACCCCCATTGCAGTAAAGCTCCATATCCAAAGTGCTATTGCCTATGCCTACCTTCGGTGAACCATTTTTTTTTTTTTTGGAAAACGGAACCATTGGGCTAGGCTGTTTTGGTTTTCTCGTTTGGTAGAGTTTCTGCAAATATGCTGCCCCTATTTTAGTGATTGAGTAACTTTTGTTCGCAACATATTCCAAATTACAGGGATTTTTTTTTTGCGAAACAGAGAGAGAGATCTTTTTGTTAACTCAGTTACTCAACATTCTTCAAAATGTTTGTTTGCCATATCCTATATACCTAAGAGATCCATCCCCACTAACCTATTTATCTACACATGCAGACTATCCACGTCATCCACCATGCAATCTCAGCAAAAACTGTTCCCACGGCAGCCATGTCAGCAAAAAGGTCGAGGGAAAAAAGGTTAGCTCCATGTCCGGTGCCACGAGAAACAAACCGTCCACTCGCTTCTCCGATCTCTTCTCATCCTTGCGTTTCCTATTCCACCTCCCGTAACTGACGAGTAAATCAAGGGATTTCCTCTTCCGCGGGTTATTACTCCCTCCACTCTCCTCTCTCGTGAGGTTGCATCTCTCTCGATGCCCCTTCTGTCTCTCTGCGTCGCTCAAGCTGGCGCGCACAACGCCTCTGCTCTCACCTCCTTCTGCCGCCTCCATGCGCCTTGCCGCAGGTTAGTGGTTGCTGACAATCTAGCGTGCACAGTTCATCTACCGCTCCGGACAAATTGCATGTGGTCGGCTGCCCTACTGGTACGAGCTCCGCCTCTGCCCCAGTCTGTTGATGCGGCTGTGTATCTTATTTTCTTCTTCCCCATCGGCGAGAGAATCTTGAACGTCACCGCACCAAGCTTATTTAAATGCATCCCCATCCCGGCTGTTACAGTGAGGCACCAGCCATGGAGGTGGATAAGCAGGCGTTCATGCCCGGGACCACGCTCTATGTGATCGGCATCCTGCTGGAACGTTGGACATAGGCTATATCAGGTTTGTGGCACATCAATATATATTTGCTAGATTCCTAATCGCTTCCTTGCAGGCCCTCTACTAAATTTTATACCAAGGTCGCAAGCTGGAGGTCGATGCAAATTCTGCACGAGCATCAAATTTCTTGATGTCCACTAATTGTGTAATCAGTACAGGGCTTGGTGATGAGGTAATCCCTGATGAATTTGCTTCAGAAATAGAACAACACTCAGTTAGTTACTGCAAGGAGAAATCATCAGTTGTGAAAGACACCAAGTGTTTCGTCTAAAAAGGACAGAAGTGTATATCAAGAAATATATACCTGACATTGATATCATGAATGTTAGGTATGCACCCCTCTGTTTGGCACGATATAATTTATTGACTATTGATGCTGCTGAAATTGGATTTTGGTTGATATGTGAACATGGTTAACATTTGAGAGTGATTCTAATCTATATGATGCATGTAGATTTTATAGTCTATTCTTGACATTGAAATTGAGATTTTTGCTCTGCACTCTGCTATGTGATCGAGTTCGTACTGAATCGACAATGCCAACACGTTCAAACCAGTGTTCAGACTTGGGACAACTTCCTATCATTCGTTTGTCCCATAAGCTAGAGTACATTTTATCTGTAAATAACATTGTTCCTTTTTGTAGTGGAGATCAGAAGCTGATGTTTGGCACATTCAACCTGGAAATGAGGTACTGCTTTTGAGACCTGAAAAGACTCAAGAGAAGTAGCCTAATTTGGGCAGGCGCTCTCACACACAGGGAACTAAGTATAGTTTTGGTTGTATGTTTTGTGTTGCTGTAGTTCATTTAGATTAATTTTGGACATTGATTATTCTTTTACCTTATTACTACTTCTTTTGTTTTGAGCAGCAATACCAACTTCTGGGGCTGCATTAGTCTATTAAAATTAACTCGCTTCATCTCACGTTGTTTGTGTAGATCTTTGTTTTGTCAGGTGGACAAGGTATTAGATGAAAACGTAAACATGTTGCAAGTGAGGTGAGCTCATGTAATTTTTAAAATGTAGTCAAAGGATAATCCATCTCAGTAGTCTCTGAATATTTTTCATCCCATTGTTGGTTGGCCTTATAACATTGAGAGGTCGGGTTAAGGATTGGACACCATGTATCTATGTCATTGCTAAGACTGCAGAATGTCACTCAAAATTGTACAAAACAAGAAAAGCAAAGCCAGTCTAGGCAACATCAAAGGAGCAAACTAACACATGTTCAAGTAATCAGTTGGCGAGAGGCCTTATGTATGTTTATTTTTTCTCATGTAACAAGCAATTATGAGTATATATAAATTTCTATTGTTTATTTTATGATTTTAATGTCTTAGTTCCCGCAGCAACGCGTGGGGTATCATCTAGTTTTATAAACAATTGTACCGTCTAGTAGCATAGGCAAAGTGGGCGATAGAACAGGGCCCCCAAATTTGTAGGGGCCCCAATTTCTAATTGAGGTCTGCTTCGTTACACCCCCCCCCCCAACGTATAAGAGCATTCTGGTCATACGGTACTTAGCGTATGCCGCGTCATATGCGCGCGTCGTGTACAGCCGAGCCGTTGGCCGGGCCGATACGCCCCCCCCCCCCCCAGCCGGCGCATGCAAAAAAAAAAAAACAGACACATACACCCCGCGACCTTGCCCGGCGTTCACGCGGCCCGATCCAGCATTGCCCTAGCCGATCGCCGCGTTGCACCTGTTGATAGGATCGTGGGGGGAATAGATCTCCGGGCGTGCAACTTTGCTGGCCCACTTGTCAGGATGGAGAGACAAGAGTTGAGGGCTATTGAAAGTGAATGGATGACCCCCAACTCAAAACTTTAGAAGTAGGAAAGATACATACGATTTCTGCTAGTCTCCATTTTATACAATTGGATTGTGATTTGATCCAGAAATTCATTGTACTCCGGTACTCCCTGAAAATTTGTGATTCTACCCCCACTGCAGTATGGATCAATCTTGAGCCCTTATATTAGAAAGAATGAAACAGTCCAAACTTATTTTCAAGTATCGTAAAAGATCTTCAAAAATGTTCTGCCAAATCAATCAATGCTTCGCTTAATATAAAAAAAACTTGGAAAATGGTGGATCAGATCGATGATAAGTTGGATCTATGTTGGCGCGATCTATAAAAAGTAAACAATGCAGTATCAGTCAGACCAGACCCCGTTGCAGAATAGAGGAAAAACAATCAAATTAGTAAGAGTTTGATTATTTGTTGGCACCAGACAAATTAAGCAGCAGTTGATGCAATCAAGTTACGGTCAACACCGAAATCCATTGACCCGTTTATTCATATAGGCACATGGTTACATGTGGTGTACGATATATGACAGTTGAGCTATATTTCAATAAGTGGTTGTTGCGAGAAAGGAGAACTTGATCTGCAGTACTCTGTCTTCTACTAGTGGATTTGATACAATTACTGCATAGCCTGATACTATGTTTCCCGGGAGAGATATGGTCAAGACACATACCCTTTTTATTGGTTGTATCTGGGCTTCATCTATAGTTTCCAGCTCCGATTAAACAAGCATGTGATTTTATTCACCGCGTGAACTAATTTATTCTTTTTTCTGGAGGCTGGTGAGTTCTTATAAGCTTTCCATTGAAGAGATGTTTTTCATTTCGCTAATGTTGTATTTTTCTTTTCAAAACAAGGTGTCTTTTGGAAAATAGAAAATTGCAAAGCAACGTAGAACCATGTCTAGACAAGGTTTTGCCGCCAGATTCAATCTCGCTACCTCTTGAACCTGCTTCTGTTTTGTTATCAGCGAAACTATTTTACTCAAAAAGAAATTGAACAAAAATGCCTAGCTCTTAGAATGTTAATTATTGTCGGCTGCATATACATCAGGGTGCCGTGAAACCAATAAACATATCTAACAAGTAAACCAAACAAGCTCTTCTAATGATACAATATATTTAGCTCGTTAGTAAGATTAATAGTTGTGGCTCCCTGGAAGAATTTTTTCTAGACCTCAAGAAACAACTATAGCCCAGCAAACGACAAGCTTGTTGGTGTCTGGCTCATGGCAGCTTTGCTTAATAGTCCAAGAAAAATAAAATAAATCTTTTGAAAAAATTCTGAAATTTATATGCTAGTTTATTAACATTCAAACTGCTTAATAAAAATATTGGAAGGATAAGTTTGAAAACCTTATATTACAAGTTTTACTTGAGTGGAGTTTTTACCAATTTATACCTCCGTTCCTAAATGTAAGGTTTATTATTATTTTAAAAAGTGAAACTTCTCTAACATTGACCAAGTTTATAGACGAAAATATTAATGTCTAGAATACCAAATCGTTATTACTAGAATCACCATGGAATGTATTTTTATATTTTATATATTTAATATCGTAAATCTTGATATATTTTCCTATAAAGTTGGTCGAACATAGACAACCTTTGACTTTTTGAAAAACTAATACACACCTCATATTTAGTAACGGAGGGAGTAGTTAATAAAAAAGATTATTTTAAATATACAACTATTCAAAGAAAATCATGAGGTGTTAGTATATGCATATATATAATAGAATTCCATCAGGTTGGTGATTACAAGCTAATTACATTTGGGTCATTACATGTGAACTTTAAATTGAAGGATATACATTAGGTTTACATAGAGAGGAAATTGAATCTCATCCTTTTCTTAATCAAGGGATTGTAGCTTTTGATTAAGTTAGAAGATATGGGTTATGGTAAAGACACTATATAGGTGTATATTTTCTTACTTACTATGGGTGAAATTGATTAAAAATTGCTAGATGAATGATCTTAACTTCTTTTGGGCCAAAAACTAATAATGCCAACAGAATCAGGAGAGGGAAAGGAAAGAGAGAGGAAGCATAATCTAAGGGCGATGTTGACAGGTATTTCTCATCTTCCATTCATTTCATCTTCTGTTTGGGTATCAAGCTAGCAGATGCGTAGTTGCGAGGATAGTCATGTTTCTGCCATCAATGAGAAGATGTGAAGAGTGCGCTTGCTAGGTTTTTAACTTATCTAGCAGAAGACTGATGCATGAGAGCTTCTGGACTTCTATGTCCCATGCCCCCACTCCCCGCCGCCGATGGCCTTTGCTGTGCCAGTGTCGGCTACCTCTAATGATTGTCTGGCCGTTCCAATGCTAATAACAACAAGAATAAGAAGAAAAGGAAGAATGCTAGTTAGGGTGCCCTCGACGCAAAAGCGTGCCGTCGCTGCCGCGTTGGAAAAATCAAACAGGGGTTTCCCGGGCTCGTCCCGCGCCACCAGATCGGGAGCACCCCGCCAGCAGCGGATCCTCCGGCCAGAGGCCCCAAATCGGGCGAAGCCAGCGGAGGGAGAGAGCAGAGAGGGGTTTGAGTTGAGATTCTCATATCGAAATCCATTGATTTTTCGTCCGTATGTGCTTTCATTGTACTAAAGGACAAAATCACATATTAATTCTGTAATAATGCATGGACTAGAAAACAAGATCACAGAGAAAATATAGCATTAAAGCTTCTAAGCTTCACCTAAAATAGTGTACCCAATTGAGAGGAGGCGCCAGATCCCGGGGCGGCGGCCCCGGCCGATGGGCGCGGTGCAGCCGGCGGGCTCTGGTGAGCAGCCTCCCACGGCCCCGCGGGCGGCGTGGGGGCTGCGGACGCTGGCGCAGTGGCGGCTCCTCGCAAGCCGTCATGGCTCCATCTAGAAGATCCGCCCCTGCTCCGATCTGTCCCGATCCATGCTGGCGCCGGTCCTTGGCGGCGGCTTGCGGCGTCCCCTATGGCCGACCTGGCGGATCTGGCGTGCGGGTGAGGTTCCGGGGGAAACCCCTGGCTGGCGCGGCGGCCTCCCCAAAGTCGACGCCTTTGGCGCCGATCCCCTTCCTGGAGGCTTTGGGTGGATCCTCTCCCTTCCGCCTCCTCCTCGAGCTATGGCGAAAGCTTTTGTTCCCCTTTTTTGGGCGTCGATGACACCCTGGTGTCGTGCTCCTTCTTGAAGGCGGCGGCTGGGAACAGCTCTTGGTGGCGGGGCTGCTGGTGGCGTGGTGGCGGTGCGCTTCGGCCTTCTACTTGGTGCTGCACCTTGCTTCGCGGGACCAGCGAACAGTTTTTTTGGTGGAGCGGTGCTTCATCCATACATTGATGGCGACGGATCTTGACGGCGTGGCGCAGTGCAGATTCTGAGTTCGATGTGGGAGGATGGATTCGCGCAGGAGGACGACGCTGTCTGGCGTCGTGGTGACGTCGATGGCAGAGAGACCTGGCACGGTAGATGCAACAGTACAACTCTAAAGATGGACTCGTCGCAGGTGGCTGCGGCGGCCTCATACCACTAGTAGAAAACCGGCCTTTTGTCCCGGTTCATAAGGGCCTTTAGTCCCGGTTCCCGAACCGGGACTAAAGGGTCGTTACTAATACCCTCACCCTTTAGTCCCGGTTCAAACCAGAACCGGGACAGATGGGCCTCCACGTGGCCGCTGCCGGCAGCCCAGGCAGGGGGGCCTTTGGTCCCGGTTGATGACACAAACCGGGACCAAAAGGCTTCCACGCGTCAGCAGCTGGCTGAAGCTGAGGTTTTTCTTTTTTTTAAAAAAAAAGTGGCTGTTTTAGGGGTTTAGGGGGTTATTTTTAGGTTGTTATTAGCTAGCTAATAGAGAGAAGTGTCCTCTCTTATATCTTCATCCTTTCGTTTACCTACGCTACTGCTATGTTCATTTCACCCGCAGATAAATATATAATAATTCATGCATGCTCGCATCATACATCATCATATATAATAACAGGTCCTACTAATTAATCAAGCATCATCATACAACTTCTACTCGTTATTAATAATAAGTCATACGATCATCATCCTCATAGTCATCGAACCCAACCCTACATAATTGTTCTTAGCATATGATCATCAGTATCAGGTAGGACCTAAACACACTTATGGTAAAATAGCATAAAACAATATAGACCCTGACTCTCCATTATGAAGAATGGAGATCATCCTGTCTCCGATTCTTGCGCCTCGCTTCCTTTTGCTTCCAAGAAGCTCATTACGACTGTCCATACATTTTTTCCATCCTTTGATTGTCATGTCTCCACTTCTTTTAGAAATCCGATATGGACAATTGAGATTTGTAGGATGACTTGGATATATGTTCAAAACACGAAGGCTGCCGCCATTCTGATACATCAAATGAGGCACACAATCCTCTGGGATTCTTTATTGAAAAACATAGTAATAACTTCGTAGTTAGCAATGATGTACTAGTTTTAGAAGTATGCATAAAGATGCACGGATGTCGTAATAGTAAAAAATCTTACCAGGGTATCTCCATGGTAGTTACCGTAGTTCAACACGTGCACTAGTGGCACGTATTGACCATAATGTTGAGGAGTTCGATTGTAGATATTGTAATTCTCAAGATAATTATAAAATCCAACCAGATGAGTTTTCTCCTTGTAAGTTAACTCAGAGCCATCGGTGTAGTAAGTTCTATCTACCATCTTCTGCACATTCTTTGATACTTTAAAATAAGCTGTCAATGGAAATAAGCTGTCAACTATTTCGAAATGAACAATATAAATTAGTTAATAATTAACTATGTTTGAGAAACTCACATATAGCGGTAGAACTGGAGGAGTATCAACAAGGACCTAAATGTCCATATTGTCTTGCTCGATTTCAGGATCACCAAGATCCATGGTGACAAGCATACCCTCATCAAAACCATACAATTTGCAAAATGCTTCCCAATTTTTGCAACCAAAATGGGTTACGCTCTCAGCATTATACAACTTTACTTCAAAATCCACATCATGATGGGTCCTTAGGTGAATTTTCTTCGTTTCAAAATTTTCATGGTCGTCAAAATCCATCCTCTCCAAGACATAGCGTCTTGCATGGCATGGGATCAACTATACTCGAATTGTAAAAGATGAAAATTACACGTTGAAATAGTTGAAGTCATGCTTAATTATGAAAAAAGAACACTTGTCGTCGTTGCGTACCGTTTCAACTTCGAAGGTCTCCTCGAGCTTAATGCCGAAGCGCCGACCATCATCCAGGTGAGGCCTGTCGCACTCACCTCGATCGTCGTGGCACCAGTCGCACTCCCCGGGAGACTTTCGTCGTCTGATGATGACATTTCCTATACGTTCATAATTCAAAGACTAAATCAGATCATTATTATTCAACTAATCATATGCATATGCCTTGCATAGTCCTCTCCAATTTGAGCATTCAATAAGAAAAATCAAATCGCAAAATAAAGTAGTATTCAAATTAGGATGCCTTCAATTATCACTACAAGAAATATGTCAACTTGTGACCACCACTATTGGTCACTGAAAGGTCACAAATTTCCATTTACGACCTTTTTGCGACCAAAAACAGAAGGTCAAAAGCTGGCCGTCGTAAACTGACTATAGCGACCTTTCTTCTGGAATGGTCAAAGACGTTTATGACCAAAATATTCCTACTGTGGCGTTTTGGTCACTAGCAACCTCCCCCAGGCCACGTAGGCATCCAGCGTGGCAAGCTGATGTGGCACAAGATTCAGCCCGGTCCAGTTAGGTGTTTTACATGGGCCGAGCCCAACACTTCGGCCTTTTTAATGTATTCTTTCCTGTTACTTTTTACTAGCTACATGGGCTTGGGCATTTGGTTCGGCCTTTTTTGCTTTTGAGGTGCAGCCTTTTCACATTCTATATATTTTTTATTTTCAGATTTTCTTTTTTTTGTTACATTCAATTTTTAGATTATTGTAGTCAACTGGATGCACATTGTCAGATTCTTCTAGGCACTAGGTCCCAAACATCAGGTTTTAATTTTTCACAACTTGTAACTCAATGATATCCCAATTAGAGAACACATTTTAAATATATTCAAATAACAGCCAAATCACCAATATACCAATCAAGTTTATTACATTCCACCAATCACAATATAACCATACAATATTACACCAATCACAATATAGCACTCTAGAGATAAAACGCTCAACAAGTACAGGCACGTCTCCAACACCTTAGCGCCTTGAGCCTGCAAAACATCACATTCAGCCACATATTAATGATCAAATCAATTCACCCCTTGACGGCAATAAAGAACGGTGCTCATGTATGAACGAAAATAAAATAAACAATCTTTGAGGCCATAGCATGTGCTACAAAAATCTTAACAAATGCATAGATGTCCACACAGAGCACATCCTACATGCACCAAGCATCAGGCATATGTTCAAAAAGACAAGTAATTTGAGATGGAAACAAGTACAGCTAACAATCTGACATGTGTAGTAGCACCATCAAAAGAGCAAGACATGGAAGAATTTACAAGAACAACACCCTGGGAGTCCAATTACATGTACATGAGGTACTACTGCTAGTGTATGCCAGCTAGATGTCGTGTAACTAAATAACTGTTGGTTCAGAGTTAGATGCAGTATAAAATCTGCCAATTTGCAGTGTATGCCACACATTCAAAGAAATTTGTGTGTTGTTCAGAATATGCAGCGTACGCCACACATTCAAAGAAATTTTCAGAACATCTGACACCCCTAAAATTCAGTCAGTCTAAAATTTGCTAGGTTATAAATGTTTAGAAACAAACTTGGCAATGTTCCTGTTTACAGGATCAATCTGTTTACTGTCAACTTACAGAGAAATGAAGTTTCTCTCTGTAGGAGCATGATTTGTTCACAGGACTAAATGCACCTGTTAACTGTTAACTAGTGTGTCAAATCATTGAAACCAATCAAAGCAGTGAGCAAAATAGATCCTCTATTTAATTGTCGTAAGAATAGAAGCTGAAGGACAGAGATGAAGCACCCTTAGCTCAGTTTGCTAGCACACAGGCCATAAAAATCGGCAAAACATTCAAAAAGCACGACTCTAATCTTAATGTTGTGTGGAAACATGACAAGAATTGTACAAGTTTAGTACTGTACACAGCAATGAGCATAATTTCAATACTGCACAGAAAATTTAGTCGGTTATCAAATCACCTTCAATCACACACAGCTGTTCCAGATTGAATCCCCACACACCGCATATATAAACCGAACTACCGTACAGACAGATCACATTTGCTTTCCCAGATGACAAAATGCAAGACACAATCACGGATAAATCCATGGGTAGGGACCTAAGCCAGGAGAATCGCCACCCATACCTTGCCTATCCACAGCATGTTGAACACATCCAGGAGAATCCTGTAGTTCTGGATCATGTCGTACTCCGTCTTGGCATCGAAATTCACCTGCAAAACACCCCAAAATGAGCATCGTATCGCAGCCATCTAAGCCAAGCCGCCTAAGCGCAGCGCTCCAGAACAGATCAATCAGGCCAAAACGCCTCCTAACCTTGTGCATCAGCACCAACCCAGGGTGAACTATGTCCAGCAGCTGGCACTGCACCACCCCCGACGCCGCCTGCGGACTTGATGATCCAAGCCCCCACGACGACCATGTCATGATCCATGCGGAGCTCCACCTCCTGCACGTCTGATCCATGCTCCAGTGGAGGCTCGGGCTCCACCCTCGAATCCAGCGGCGCCTACAGAAAGATAGAGAGAGATTGAGCGAGTCAAACAGAGAGAGGGGGCAGGTCCAATATACAAGTTAACATGGTCTATTAGCATTCGCAACAGACTAAATCGAGCACCCTGGTATGAGCAAAATGCATTACCATTTTTGTTAATAAATATGCATCATGTTCAGGTACTGGTCATGCTATTGAAGCTGATCATTGCGACTAACACCAGCACAGTGCACGATTCCAGCAAATGTTGATGGACCAGTCACCTAGATCGGTATTGATTAACATTAACCAAATAAAAATGTATAATGTGCATGCATGGCAGTAACAATGCTGCATATAATGTTTACTACACAAACATTTTTTAGCTTAAAAGTAGAAGCAAATTTTGGCTATTCATTCAATCGTGATAAAATGGTTGATCATGCCCCCAAAATACGTTTGAGTGGCAGGACACGACATAGGACAGCCCACTCCATAACTGAAATACTGAACTGGGTTGTTAGAGCTAACCGTAGTGAGACTAGCAGAATGACAAACAGGACGAAAATATAAATACAAGGCCAACTGAAACCTATATCACACATATTATGCAAGCGTGAGAATACTCAGGTATACTTAACTTGGGTTTAGGACACAGGTACAGTTTAAATGCATATCAGATCAGGTATAAAATCATGCACCTGGGTTTAACTTATCAAGGTTTGTGGTCAACAGACAGGGAAAACATCTTGATTTCTAGGTATCAAATTATCAGAACATCATCCGTATTTCTTCGCAAAACCAAAATTAACAGGATAAACCAATCCACCATAAGATTAGACAAGCCATTTCATCAGCATAACGACTGATAACACTATGCAAATGCGATGAGAAATCAAGAATTAGACATCATAAGACATATTCCTGCGGATTCAGACCACAACAGCGACAGAAGATTACACGGAGCAGAGACGAGGTCATGAGCGACGTACCGAGGTAGTCGACGGGGATGCGGCCATTGGAGAAGCGTCTGGTGGGGCGGTGGGTGTCGAAGCCCCGCCCGTAGGGCTCGCGGTCAGCGCGGGCGAGCGTGCCGAGGTAGTTGTTGGTGCCGACGTCGAGCGTGGAGTCGCCGATGACGAAGAGCGCGGGGACGAGCGGGGTGGGTGAAAAAAGTTTTGCTCCACCTCTGATGAAAAAGACAAATTGTCGTCGATTCAGCTGGAAACGGGTCAAATTTGAACTGTAGTTGCCTCATAGTTTGCTCTTTATTTTTTCCAAAAATCATTTCTAGGTACATAAGTATCTATTTAATCATAGAAACACCAAAAAAATTCCAAGATTAAACCACTAGCTAGGAACGGTCAAGCCCGCCGTTTTGACCGCATTTTGAAACGGGCATAAAAAATTAAAAAAATCAAAAAATTGGAAAACCTTCGCATTGTGTCATTATATGTGGCCAAGTTCCCAGGAAAAATAATAAACTTGTAATACGACAATTATTTTAAAAAAGTGTTCTCAGAAACGAGCTATCAAGTGTGAAGATCAATGGCTTTCAAGCCAAATGATCAATCTTATGGCCACATTCATGGCATAGTTTGCTTAAATGATCTCATATTGTGCACAAGGGTGCATATTGGAATGGCAAACAATGTTGCCTAAGGAAGTTTTCATTTTCGTTGGACGAAAAAACCATTTTCCATTTTTCGAGTGCCCGAAAGGAGGTTTTTTTGAAGGAACTACCAAATAATTGTTGCAAAATTGGACCAAATCATTTTTATAAAATACTAGGCCATATTTAATGCAAAATTGACAAAATGGTTGGGTGCAAAAAGTTTTGATCCACCTCTCGTGAAAAAGACAAATTCCCGCCGATTCAGCTGGAAACGGGTCAAATTTGAACTGTAGCTGCCTCATAGTTTGCTCTTTATTTTTTTTCCAAAAATCATTTATAGGTACATAAGTATCTATTTAATCATAGAAGCATCAAAAAAATTCCAAGATTAAACTACTAGCTAGGAACGGTCAAGCCTGCCGTTTTGACCGCATTTTGAAACGGGCATAAAAAATTCAAAAAAATCAAAAAATTGGAAAACCTTCGCATTGTGTAATTATATGTGACCAAGTTTCCAGGAAAAATAATAAACTTATAATACGGTAATTATTTTAAAAAAGTGTTCTCAGAAATGAGCTATCAAGTGTGAAGATTCATGGCTTTCAAGCCAAATGATCAATCTTATGGCCACATTCATGTCATAGTTTGTTCAAATGATCTCATATTGTGAACAAGGGTGCATATTGGAATAGCAAACAATGTTTCCTAAGGAAGTTTTCATTTTCATTGGACGAAAAAACCATTTTCCATTTTTCGAGTGCCCGAAAGGAGGTTTTTTTGTGAAGGAACTACCAAATAATTGTTGCAAAATTGGACCAAATCATTTTTATAAAATACTAGGCCATATTTAATGCAAAATTGACAAAATGGTTGGGTGCAAAAAGTTTTGATCCACCTCTCGTGAAAAAGACAAATTCCCGCCGATTCAGTTGGAAGCGGGTCAAATTTGAATTGCAGCTGCCTCATAGTTTGCTATTTATTTTTTCCAAAAATAATTTCTAGTTACATAAGTACCTATTTAATCATAAATACATGGTTTGGTGGCGATACGTCGAGGTTTGGGCGGTGGCCGAGGGCCCCAACTCTAGAGCGCGTAAGCTCGCATGCCCGCCGCGTGGTCACCGCGTGACCGTGGCGTTGCCATGTGTTCTGGGTGGCCTAGACATGTCTAGTGGGTTGGGCACTCCCCATGTAGGTGCTAGGAAGAAAATTACAACATAAGATTCTCACGAGGAGACCGATCGGTGCTCAAACATGAATTAGCAGCCAAGTGTTTGATTAGCGGTACAGGAAATGTACATGGCTAATGGGCGTGAGTTTTGGCTGAGGATGATCAGTTACTAAGAAGACCGTCTTCACAAATTTTCAGCTCAAAAGGAGGAGCCTAGCTGGTACTTGCTTTGCAAACCACCACACTGGACATAAATACGAATGTTGAAGCTCGGCTCAAAATAATGAATGGATTGAGCTGGCATTTGGTGGAGGATGGTTATTTGGGCATAGGAAAGCACTGTAGAAAATGGATACTATTTGGACATGCCAAAGTGGTACTTCCTTCACAAACTGTTACTCTGAACAGAATAGGAAAATGAATATTTTTGAACTAGGCAAGGAATGTTTTTATATATTTGACGAAGATATGACCCAAAGAATTTATGAGATTTTTTTGGGAATTTTGGGAATGACAGAAATATAGGTTGCTTCACAACCTAGGGCAAAAACTGCCACATGGACATGCCACATAGGCAAAACTGATGAGGTGGCGCCTAGTCATAGCAACCCACCATAATTTACAAGGCTATGACCATCTATATTGGTCGTTAACAACTAGAAATAAGGCAGCGGACTAGCGCTGTTTGCTTTATGACCTTTTCGTGTGAGGAAATTACGACCTTTCTGACCAAAATGGTCGCAACGGTTTAGGGTTTGGAGCCCCCCGAACAGCTTTTGACCAATTGGTCTGAAATGGTCATAAATCTATGACCAATTCTTCGAGGGTCACTGACAGAAGGTCATAAGTTGACATATTTCTTGTAGTGTATAAGAAAAACTACATCATCTCCATGTGTCCGTACATCGAATATTATCACTAATACACGTCGAATACTATATATCATACATATCGCCAGTACAGATAGAACTGTAGCGCCCGACGGGTATTAGCGCGGGCGGTGGACACCCAAAGGGAAGGAACCATCACAGGATCATAGCTCCAGTGAGATCCCTGAAGAACCTGCCAGGTATTCTCGATCCTTCCCTCCAACGCAACCATGTAGCGACGGACGTGCTCGTCCTCCTCGCTGACACAGTGACGTACCAACTCCGCGGTGTCCGGAAGCCTCGGCGCCGTCACTGGCCCACGCGACCGCCACCAAACAAGGATCGGGTCAACGATGGGCTGGCTCCTCACCAAGCTACGCCACCCGGAAGGTAGCGTCTCCCAGTACCACCCCGGCGGAGCCCAGTCCCGGACATGGCCCATCTGGTCAAGCAGGTATCGTCCGCCGCCGACTCGACGACGAGGATGCGGGATAGGCATCGTCCACGTCGATGCGGGAATAATTGATTTAACTAAAAAAATAAACTAGTTCTATTAATTTTCTTGCTAAAAATAAACTACTTCTATAGTAAAATAAGCCAGTTTTATTAAATCAACTAGTTCAACTACTAAGCACTTACTATAAATAGAATAATGTAGTACTTACTAAAAATAAACAAGTTTCCCTAGTTCTAACTAATTCCATTAAACACTTTCTAAGTAGTACTAATTACTAAAAGTTATCGGGGAGGGGGGGGTATGTCGACAACGACATACCCGATAACAAAAAAAAAAAGAAGAGGAAGGAGAAGAAAAAAAGAGGAGAAGAAGAAAGGAAAAGGAGAAGAAAAAAAAGAAAAAAAAGAAGAAGAAGGAATAATAGAGGAGAAGAAGAACTTCTTCTCCTCTATTATTCCTTCTTCTTCTCCTCTTTTTTTTTTCTTTTTTTTCTTCTTCTTATTTATTTCTCCTGTTATTTCTCTCCTCTTCTTCTTCTCCTTCTTCCTCTTCTTATTTTCCTTTTTTCTCTGCTTCTTTTTCTTCTAAATATGAACATATACATAAATGACTTTGATCATACATAATTTTCAGATTCCTACACAATATGAACAAATACAACAGAAAAAGATAATAAAAATTCTATGAACAAAATTACAACAAAAAAATCATAAAAAGTCTATGAAAAAATTGACATATTATTTGCATATATATGAACACACAAACTTTTGCATATGCAACAATAATATCACAAAAAAATGTATGAACAGAAAAAAATTCTAACTTTTGCATCTAAACTATACATCTAAATTAAGTACAACTAAATTAACTATACATCTAAATTAACTATACATCCTAACTATACAACTAAATTAACTATACATTCTAAATTAGGAAATTACGGAAGCCGGGGCGGCGATCGACGAGGAGGGGCACGGCGTCGGCGGCGAGGAGGCAGGGGGGCACGGGGCGGCGACGGCGATGGCGAGGCACGAGCGACGGCGACGGCGTGGTCGAGGGCGACGGCAGGGGAGGCGGACGGCGACGGTGAGGGGCACGGCATCGGCGGCGAGGAGGCAGGGGGCACAGGGCGGCGACGGCGACGGTGAGGGGCACGGCGTCGGCGGCGAGGAGGCAGGGGGCACGGGGCGGTGACGGCGACGGCGTGGCACGGGCGACGGCGACGGCGCGGTCGGGGGCGACGGCAGGGGCGGCGGACGGCCTCGGGGCAGCCTGGCGACATCGATGTGCTCGGCGTCGTCGGGGGCAACTGCGAGGGAAATGTGAAAATTTCCCAAGTCTTTGCTTATATAGCAAAGCCATTGGTTCCAGTTTGTGGCACAAACCGGAACCAATGCACCCCTTTAGTCCCGGTGTGTGCCACGAACCGGGACCAAAGGCCACTTTTCGGCAGCCCAAAGGACGGGAAGCGGAGGCCTTTGGTCCCGGTTGGTGGCACCAACCGAGACTAAAGGGGGGCATTAGTCCCGGTTTCTGTCACGAACCGGGACCAATTCCCTCCTTTAGTCCCGGTTGGTGCCACCAACCGGGACCAAAGGCCTTGTGCTGGAACTGGTGCGGTGCGGTGGGATGTTTAGTCCCACCTCGCTAGTTGAGAGCGACCGGCACTTGTTTATAAGCTCCGCTGTCTCTTCCCTCTCGAACTCCTCCGAAATGCAGGCTTACGGGCCTAATTAGACACTGCAATGCCTGTGGGCCTACTGGACCTGTTGCGGGCCTGAATCCTGGCCCATGGTTGGGTTTCTAGACGTATTCAGGCCGTGCTGGCCCAGTAGGTGGCATTCTTTTTCTTCTTTTTTTCTATTTATTTTTTCGTTTCTACTTACAACTAAATACTTATAGTTTTTTAGTGATTTCTTTTTTATTTTAGGTCACAAAAATTATAAACTTTCTGTTAGTGCCATTAGTTTTCAAATTAGAATAGTTAAAATTTGAATTCTTTGAAATTTGTATGAATCTCAAGTTTGTGATTAACTTTACTAGTGCCATTAGTTTTCAAATTAGAATAGTTAAAATTTGAATTCTTTGAAATTTGTGTGAATCTCAAGTTTGTGATTAACTTTACTAGTGCCATTAGTTTTCCAATTAGAATAGTTAAAATTTGAATTCTTTGAAATTTGTGTGAATCTCAAGTTTGTGATTAACTTTACTAGTGCCATTAGTTTTCAAATTAGAATAGTTAAAATTTGAATTCTTTGAAATTTGTGTGAATCTCAAGTTCGTGATTAACTTTACTAGTGCCATTAGTTTTCAAATTAGAATAGTTAAAATTTGAATTCTTTGAAATTTGTGTGAATCTCAAGTTTGTGATTAACTTTACTAGTGCCATTAGTGTCAAATTACAATAGTTAAAATTGATTTTTGAGTCAATCTTTTTCCTGCTATTTAATAGTAGGTGGCACTTTTTTTGTCTTGTAGTGATTTCTTTTTTCTTTTTAGGTCACAAAAATTTATTTTAGGTCACAAAAATTATAAACTTTCTGTTAGTGCCATTAGTTTTAAAATTTGAATAGTTTAAATTTGAATTTTTTAAAATTTGTGTGAATCACTAGTTTATGAATAACTTTACAAATATTATAGGCATTTTTTTTCTTTTTTTCTATTTATTTTTTTATTTCTACTTAGAACTAAATACTTATAGTTTTTTAGTGATTTCTTTTTTCTTTTAGGTCACAAAAAATAAAAACTTCTCTGTTAGTGAACATAGATGCAATTATAGAGAAAATTAAACATAAATTCATAATTCATTTCTATTTATGAATTTAGGTCCAATTTTCCTCTATAGGTGCATCTATTTTCACTTTGAAAGGAGCTCAATAGTGCAGAGAGGGACGGGCTTATAAGCAGGTGTGGGCGCCCTTCGGTTGGCGAGGTGGGACTAAACTCTGGGTGTAACGAGGGCGATCCCTTTAGTCCCGGTTCGTGGAATGAACCGGGACTAAGGGGGAGCCTTTAGTCCCGGTTGGTGGCACCAACCGGGACCAATGTTGGTGGGCCAGGAGCCAGGCCCATTGGTCCCGGTTCGTCCCACCAACCGGAATCAAAAGGTCCAGACGAACCGGGACCAATGGCCCACGTGGCCCGGCCGGCCCCCTGGGCTTACGAATCGGGTCCAATGCCCCCATTGGTCCCGGTTCTAGATTGAACCGGGACTAATGGGCCGACCCAGCCTGGACCGTTGCCCCCTTTTGTACTAGTGTATCCGGCAGGCGTCCTGGTTGAGGAGTGCGCCGGACTGGTATGTGCCCCATACCAGGCAGGCGTCCTGGTTGGGACATCAGGTCTTAGATGTTTAGGTTTGACTGCGATGTCTGTTTAGTATTAGGTCCAGGCTATCAGCGCCCCTTCATCAATTTGATAGGTGTAGCGACAGTTATTGCTTAGACGATGGCTTTAGTCTTACTGTTGTATGACTTTGTAAGGTCTTGTGAGAATAATTAATAAAGTGACCATATGCATCGTCCAGATGCAGAGGCCGGGGGTCATCCTCCTTTTCTAAAAAAAATAGTGTACCCAATAGCAAATGGACCGACAAGTCTGATGTCAGTACTACAAAATGTTGTAATTCCGCGTCTAGTTGGCTTGGTGGCTGAGGTAAAACAGAGAACCACAGGTAAGTTCGGAGTCATTTTAATATATGGGTGTGCTGCCTCAAGAATAAGCATGTTCTCACATGCCTGCAACGTTTTAGCAATAATATACCCTCTTATTTGTTCCAGAAATGAATAAAAATATGGATGTATGTAGAACTAAAATATGTCTAGGTATATCAATTTTTTCGATAATTATTTAAGGACGGAGGGAGTAGTAGAAATAACGGATAGCAAGGCACTCAATATGACTAGCCCTATAATCATGATCAGCAAGGCTCATCTCATAGAAAAAGTGTATAGGGTGCGGTTGCGGCATGTCATGGGCGTAGCGAACATGACCATTGTTGTTAATGAAGCCAAAGTGATTGCACCGGTCCGTGAGAGACAGATCGATATCCTGATCCGTGAGGCGGAGAGCAATGTGATCCTTACGTCCAGTGGGCTCACGCCCGACGGTGTGTGAAACGGTGCTCAGTAATTTGAGTGTCAACCGGGAATAGGTTCTAGGGTCCTTAAAAAAAGATTTTTATCATTTATGCCACCAGTTGTGTCCCACTACTCAGTTTTACCATTAGAAGTTATAACTGCTTAAAAATGCCATCGATCCATGAAAGGATTGCTCAAAAATGCCATCATTCTGTTAGATGTTTGCTCAAAAATGCCATTAGGCATTGTTATTTTCACGTCAAACCCGTTGACCATGTTATATGACAAAAATAAGTCTAGAACCACATGTCAATTCTCTCTATCTCACAATGATAAGTGTGGCCCCACTTGTCAGGAATAACCAAGCGAATAATTTTACAGGAAAATATGAACGTTGTTGGGATCAAGTGGGCCCGACACTTTATTGTAGTAAGATAGAGGGAAGCTGGCATGTTGGTTCATAGGTATTTATGTCAGTATAACATGGCAAAAGATATTTTAGATCACAATAATGGTGTCCAGTGGCATTTTTGAGCATGTGTCTAACGAAGCGATGGCATTTTTGAGTAGTTGAAATTCCTAGTGGCAAAACTGAGTAGTGGGACACAACCGGTGGCATAACTGATAAAAACCCTAAAAACAAAGCGCTGCAAACCAATATTAGCATCATGGCCGGCTCTGTATTGAGATTTTATATTTTGAGATGTTCAATCTCAATTCTTTTATTGTATTTTGGGATGTACAATCTCAATCATCTTATGGTATGAATCAAATTTTGTGAAATTTTGACAGAAAAGTTTATTCCTCGATGGGCCAGTGAGCAATTTCTAGGATAAACCATAATTTAAAATCCTAACAACTAGTAATCGAACATGTTTCGGTGAATCGATGGTACCGGCAAGAAGACGAGGCATGCCTGAGATGAGAATGGACGTAGGCATACAAGTTTTAGGCGGGTGTTGCGAGAGGCTGGATGACGAGAGCTCGCACGTCCCTCCTTGTCTTTGTTGCCTTGACATGTGGGGAGGCGCCGATATACAGTCGCAACCACCATTAAGCTTCAAGACCAACTGACGAGATCGCGAGTTGTGAAGTCCCGATGCCGTGCCCCTGCATGTGCCCCGTCGACCGCTTCCCCCCCCCCCCCCCCCCCCCCCCGCCCGTCGACCGCATTCCCCCCCCCCCCCGCCCCCCCTTCTAGACATTTCCAACACCGAGCCCCAAAGCGCTCGCAAACTTCAGACTTGATGTGTTTTGCCATCCAACAGGGACTATATCGGTTCGCCGACCGGTTCGAACGTAATTATACCCGCAAACCGGGGGGGGGGGGGGGTCGTTTGCAGGCGTCCGGAAAAACTGCGCGTGTGGGCGTGATTCGAACAGGCGACTCATGGTTCTATGTACGCAACCCTAACCAACCCAGCCACATCACCTAGTGTGTTTACTTACACCGTTTTCCTTCTTTCTTTCTTTTTTTCTTTTTTGAACGGTTTCGTTCTGTCTTTTTCTTGTAACGGTTGTGTTCGGTTTTTTCTTTTTCTTTTTTTCCTTTTAAATTTTTATTTTTATTTTTTTCTCTTTGCTAAATGTGTGAATGTTTTCTTCAAATTTGTGAACTTTTTACCAACATCCATTAAAAAAAATTCAAACTCATGATTTTTGTTAAATCGATCAATTATTTTTCATACTTTTCATGTTTTTTGAAAATCCTTGAACTATTTCCAGATTTGTTATTTTGTTTTCAAATTGATCAACATTTTTTCAAATTTGTGAACGTTTTTAGAATTGATTAAATTTCTTTGAAATATGATGATTTTCTTTTCGAATTTGATGATTTTTTTTTCAAGTTGATGATCTTTTTTTCATAATTGATCAACTCTTTTCAGATCCTTCAACATTTTGCAAAATAAGCGGAATTTTTTTGAATTTGTGATTTTTTTAAATTGATGAGGCTTTTTTGGAAAATCGATGAAATTTTGATAAACTTCTCCAAATTTGTAATTTTGTTAAAATTCGTGAACTTTATTTGAAAATAACCTTGAACTTTTGTTTGAATTCATGATCTTCTTTTTCAAATTCATAAATCTTTTTTCAATTTCGTGAACTTTTTCGTAGTCCTAATTTTTTCCCTTTTTTGTTTTAAGTCAACGGTCAACACTCCATGTCCTCGGGCAATGGTCAAACGTCACTGATCAATGGCCCTAGGTCAGAGTGAATGATCAAAGTGTGTTTGTAATCGATGCGATTCTAATGTAGTGAACGCCGGTTGCATTCATGTTTTGTTGGGCCGCGCACAACGATCGTCACATAGGCGCTAGAAGGTGACTGGGCGCATAAGGTTCCCTATAGGAGCTCTCAGGAACCACGACACAGGCTAGAGGAACTGGTGGACTGTTTGCGTGGTGGTCCGATGACCTCAAAACTTGCAGCGAAGAATAAAAGTTACATCCCTTTGACTTCTTCAAAAGGGGCGCGGCTATATCTCCTTCATGTGAGAGAAGCTTCCGACTAACTGATACGACTTGCAGTGGCGCGAGCATATGTGACCACCCGGTGTGTGGGAGGCCACTGCCTCATTATTTTCACTTTTTATTTCATTTTTATCCTTTTTTAGTTTTGTCTACACTTACGAATATTCTAACCATATAGGAGTATATTACAAATATATTCTTTACTTTTGTCTACACTTACAAATATTCTAACCATATAGGAGTATATTACAAATATATTCTTTACTTTTGTCTACACTTACAAATATTCTAACCATTTATATAAAAATTGTATAAAAAATCTACAATATATGTGAAAAAGTTGATCATGTATTTAAGGAAAATGTTAATCAAGGTTTTGAAAAAAATTATTGACCATGTAATAAAAAAATGTTAAACTTGTACTTGCAAAATAATAAATGTGTATTTAAAAAAGTTAACCATGTATTGAAAAAGTTAAAATTGTATTTGAAAAATGTTAAATACGTATACAAAAATTGTTGACTATATATTCAAAAAAGTTAGAACTTGTATTTTAAAAAATGTTAAATGTGTATAGAAAATTATTGACCATGTAGTAAAAAATTAAACTTGTATTTGAAAAGAAGTTAAATGTGTGTATTAAAATATGTTCAACTTGCATTTGAGACAGTTAAATGTCTATAGAAAAAATGTTGATCATGTATTAAAAAATGTTAAACTTGTACTCCGTATTTGAGAAATGATAATCAAGCACTTGAAAAATGTTAAACATGCATAGAAAAATTAATTACCATGTATTCTAAAAATATAAATATGGTATTTGAAAATGTTAATAAAGAATTTGAAAAATGTTAAATATGTTTAGAAAAAGGTATTAGATATATACCAAAAATGTGTATAAAAAAAGAAACCCGAGAGAGAAGGGAAAATTGATGATAAACGAGAAAGAAAGAAACAAACCCGAAGAAAAATGAAGAAAAAGGATAGAAAAGAAAAGTTCAGGAAAAAGTTAGTCAAAACCGAGAAAGAAATAAAGAAAACTTTTGAAAAACAACGAAAAAAGAAAAGAACCTATGAAAATAGAAAAAACCTAGAGAAAAACCTGTGAAAAAACTGAAGAAAAATCCTGAAAACCCAGTGGAAAAATTGGCTCGTTTCGTGTTAAGTAGGTAGCTCTCCTCCTACTTAACACCAACCGGACACAGCGCTGGGCGTCTTAGGAGACCAGGGTTCCACCCCTTGCGTGTTCCCTTTTTCCTTCCGGAGCCTCGCAATGATCAGCGCCACTTGGCGCGCTTTCAGCCATTCGCCATGTGTCACGCTCTGGACGCTCCCTTCAGATTTTATTTATTTTTATTTTTCCGCATGCGTTTTTGGCTTTTAAAACGTTTTTTTGGGTTTTCTTGACGTTTTGGTTTTTCCCCGGTCTTCCTTACCTTTTCGATAAGAAAAAATTCGAAAAAAATTTTGCGCGAAAAAACCGTGTTTTTCTTCTTTCGCGAAAGTCACGGTTTTTTTTCCGCGAGAGTCACGGCCGTGCCTTTCGAAAACGAAAAAAACACTTTTTCTGTTTTATTTCTTTCGCGAGTCACGGTTTTGCTTCCGCGAGAGGCACGGTTGTGTTTTCACGAGAGTCACGGCCGTGCCTCTCGGAAAGGGAAAAACAAAATGCGTTTTCTGTTTTTTTTTCTTTCGCGAGAGTCACGGGTTTGCTTCCGCGAGAGGCACGGTTGTGCTTTCGCGAGAGTCACGGCCGTGCCTCTCGGAAAGGAAAAATACGCATTTTCTGTTTTCTTTTTCTTTCGTGAGAGTCACGGTTTTCCTTTCGCGAGAGACACGGTTGTGCTTTCGCGAGAGTCACGGCCGTGCCTCTCGGAAACGGAAAAAACGTGTTTTCTTTTTTTTCCTTCCACGAGAGTCACGGTTTTGCTTCCACGAGAGGCATGGTTGTGATTTCGCGAGATGTACGGGCGTGTCTCTTTCGGAAATGAAAAAAAAAAACGTGCTCCTAGTTTGGTTTTTTCGCCCGTTTTTTCGTCCGTTTTTTTTGAAAAAAATTGTCAAAACCTATCAACATGGGATCTAGTTTTAAAGATCTCGACGCGAGGAATCCAATGATGAAAACGGTTCAAGATTTGGACTCACGGTTTAAGAGATGAAATGTTTTGAATAAACGAATCTACGAAAAAAGAGAAAACTCTCAAATTGCGACAAGTGGCGCGCTGCATGTGCGCCACTTGTCGCGACCTGGAAAAGTGAAGTGTTCTTTGCATCGAGTACTCCTTAATTAGAGGTTTCGCTTTTTCCTTCTCTTATTTCATGTATTAACCGTGCGCGAATGGCCCAGCCCGATCGATTGCTGTAGATGCTTCAGTAAGACTGAAGAAAAACTCGCTATGAGCGACATATAGCCTTTTAATTCTTTGCACGCGACGACATGGGCCGTCTGACTCCGGTTCCACGTTGTGGTAAACTTGGGCCCGTACCGTAACGCGTTAGAGTTCTCGAAACAAAAAGGGTGATCTCCCATCGATACAAGCCGAGGAAGGGGTACGTATCGTCATCGATCGATCATGGCGGCGGCACTTCGACTACAGCGGCGGCGAGGATGCTCCAGCGATCTCCGGCAGAGCAACGGCGCCGGCTGCTGCCGCGGCTCTTGCACGGCGCCGGCTCACCGTCGACCCCCTCCGCTGCTGCCGAGGTACGTACCTACATGCTCCATCATCTCACGACGTACTTTTCCTCATTAAAGCCTGGTACATGTACTCACTCGTGTTGCGTTGCGTCCGTTGGTCACCAGAGGCTCTCGTTGGTGCAACTGCACGACAGGCAGCAGGAGCTGTCAGAGGAGCTGTACCCCGTGCTGCTCGAGCTAGACAAGAGAATACTAGGCAAGCATCACAAGGCCACCGGCTTGATCTTCCACACCAGATACTCGGATCTGCTCGGGATCGTCACCAAGCACGTCGATCCTAGACCAAAAGACTCCAACTGGTACGTAAGTATGGTACATACTACCTCTGTCCTCGTTTATTGGTCCCTTTATAATTTGTGCCAAATTTTAATCAAAGTTTTAACTAATAAAATGTTAATGCATGTCACCAAAAAATATATCGTTGGATTTGCATTTGAATGTAAATTTCAATGATATGATATGCATAAATATTTTGTTAGTTAAATTTATGGTCAAAATTTGGCACGGAATACAATGAAGACCAATAAACCAGGACAGAGGTAGTACATGCATACATACATACATACATACATACATACACACCTATTTTCTCTGCGCTCTTGTTAGTTAATCAGTAGTCTTTTCTTTCATATGCATGCTTGCAGGCGGTGGTTTCGAGCCAAAGTGATATTGTCCAATGGGTGCACATGGTTGGTGAGTATCTGGGGTTCCTACATTGCATGTGCTTCCATGATTTCACCCTGTTTGCTGCAAAACAGACTCCCGCGGAAGAAGAAGAAGATGATGTAGAGGTGGAGCAGGAGGTATAATTTTCATATATCTCGATTGGTGATTGGTGTCAGGTCTTTAGTTGCTCTATAGTTTATACATCATGTTTTTATCATTCAGGTCTTTTCTGGAATGCAAGGGATCTAGGAGATCCTCACACACAAACCTTTATTGCTAATTTTATTAGACATTATAACTTTAGGTTTGTTGGTGTATCTCTGAAACTAAAAAACAATCTTTTACATATATGTTTTAAAAAAAATTAGTGATTGCACTAATTTTGAGTGTATTTTTTGTCCCGCTGGGTGTTAATACTAATGCTTTTAAGGTATTAGATTAGAAAATGAAGTTGGCATTTATAGCTCTAGTAAAACATTCAAACAAAATCCAGTCAAAAAAAATCCAGTCAAAAAAAAACATTCAAACAAAACAATGAAGTTTGGGAAAAGTTTTGGTGGAGCTCAGGCTCCATGGCACCCGTCTTACTATTCATGCGCTTAAATCGTAATTTAAAGTTTAAAAAAATTTCTGAAAAACATACACATGAACATAGAGATGGCCATCAGGGGCTCCATAAATCTGCCGTGACCCTCCAGGGGTGCGGAGCATGGCGGGGAAGAAGCAGTGCCAGGGAGATGGACGTGCACGGTACATGACGCCGTCGACACTACCCTCATGGTGGCCGGAGATGGCAGACGGTCTTCAGATGCCTTCAGCGCCACCTTAGGATCCGAAGTTAGGATTAGGAGTGTAAGCTATGTTGTTAGCTCGTTCTAACAACCGCAAACCCCCTTTATATTATTCCCGTGCATAGGAACTGGACCAAAACCAAGTAGTTGGTTCGCTGCCCCCGACCATGGCCCTTATGAGGGAGTTGTTGGCTCCCCTTTACCCTATCAGTTTGTTACAACCGAAGATTAATTCGAACACACACCCCCCCTAATCATGAGGTTAACAAACATCGTCATCCCACTCTCATAGAAATAACGTACAATGACCAATGAAATGCTACTGAACCTCAGTGCCTACAACAATGCTACACATACGGGTTTTTACAGGAGTTTACAGGATTGATTTTATGTGGCGGTTTTTGATTGGGTGTTAGTTGGGGAGGGGCCCCACCCCCATGAAAATCAGGGGGGCAATGTTTATGAAGTTTGGCAGGAGCCTGTAAACTCCTATAAAGCCCCGTAGATGTAGCATTTTTGTCAGTGCCTATAGTACATCATTTTATTTTTGGAAAGCAAAATATATTGCTTTATGGCTGTTGGTTTATTTAATGGTTCTTGTTTCCATGAGCAACGCCATCATAAAGCTGCTATGCCCATGTCAGCAACGGCATCATAAAATAATGGGTGGTAAGCCTTTAGTAAACGGAACCGCAAAACTTATAAATACAACATCTTATGTTGGATCCTAGAATCTATCTTTCACAATGCAGACATAATGTCAATGTCTTTGGCAACACCAATTGACTAGTTGTTACTCGCATAGAGAACTGTGTGATCATAGTTGCAGTGAGTGGTTTAGACATATTGTGTACCACTCTTAACTCTGGGAATAATATTATTTCAACATCTTGACATGCCACAAATACTTTGCATATGATGATGCATGGTTGTTATTTAGGAGCTTTTCCATGATAAAGCTCATTGTGCGAGGTGCGGATGTATCATGACGTCAAATTCTGAATATGCGCATACCTCACCAAAACAATGTCTGACTAACCCACAATTATGAGGTTATCAGACTCATTATCGATGAGCATGTAATAATCATCGCCTTGCATATACTACAAAGCTTGATAATGGCTTTCCGGTGACCCAATTCTAGATTAAACACAATTTTCCCAGGAATCCCGGTCATAAATAAGAGGGCACATTCATACTTAATACGCAAGGTGCTTCTGACAGCTGAAAATGTTGAACCAACATTATCTGATCTGTTTGAAATTTCTTCCTTGGTCACTAAAATGTCCAACTTGATCACCATTAGCCTTAGCAGCATGTAATATAGAGCACTGGCGCACAACGTATTTCTTTCATACTCTGTCCATGTATGTCATCATAATATGAATTTTAAATTGTCTCGATAAATCTCCATGCAATTAATGCACAAGATAACACCAAGATCATTCATGTCATTATTGGAAGATAGAAAACCTCTTGGTTTATACAATAAGCTTTTCATCTACATGAGGAAGAGAACTTACTCCCCCATAGTAATATTGTCTCAATGCTTGTATTAGTTCCTAAAATAAATTCTCCAGACAACATGTCTTATATATGCTCTTTTATCCTTTAATGACAAAACCTTCTAGATGAGCCACGTAAATACACTAGTAGAAAACCGGCCTTTTGTCCTGGTTCACAAGGGCCTTTAGTCCCGGTTCCTGAACCGGGGCCAAAGGGTCGTTACTAATACCCTCACCCTTTAGTCCCGGTTCAAACCAGAACCGGGACAGATGGGCCTCCACGTGGCCGCTGCCGGCAGC
The DNA here is from genome assembly GCA_032464435.1 of Aegilops umbellulata. NCBI lineage: Eukaryota > Viridiplantae > Streptophyta > Magnoliopsida > Poales > Poaceae > Aegilops > Aegilops umbellulata. Next base: position 534,036,795 of record CP136059.1, read on the forward strand.
CCAGGCAGGGGGGCCTTTGGTCCCGGTTGATGACATAAACCTGGACCAAAAGGCTTCCACGCGTCAGCAGCTGGCTGGAGCTGAGGTTTTTCTTTTTTTAAAAAAAAAAGTGGCTGTTTTAGGGGTTTAGGGGGTTATTTTTAGGTTGTTATTAGCTAGCTAATAGAGAGAAGTGTCCTCTTATATCTTCATCCTTGGTTTACCTACGCTACTGCTATGTTCATTTCACCCGTAGATATATATATATAATAACTCATGCATGCTCGCATCATACATCATCATATATAATAACAAGTCCTACTAATTAATCAAGCATCATCATACAACTTCTACTCGTTATTAATAATAAGTCATACGATCATCATCCTCATAGTCATCGAACCCAACCCTACATAACTGTTCTTAGCACATGATCATCAGTATCAGGTAGGACCTAAACACACTTAAGGTAAAATAGCATAAAACAATATAGACCCTGACTCTCCATTATGAAGAATGGAGATCATCCTGTCTCCAATTCTTGCGCCTCGCTTCCTTTTGCTTCCAAGAAGCTCATTACGACTGTCCATACATTTTTTCCATCCTTTGATTGTCATGTCTCCATTTCTTTTAGAAATCCGGTATGGACAATTGAGATTCGTAGGATGACCTGGATATATGTTCAAAACACGAAGACTGCCGCCATTCTGATACATCAAATGAGGCACACAATCCTCTGGGATTCTCTGTTGAAAAACATAGTAATAACTTCGTAGTTAGCAATGATGTACTAGTTTTAGAAGTATGCAAAAAGATGCACGGATGTCGTAATAGTAAAAAATCTTACCAGGGTATCTCCATGATAGTTACCGTAGTTCAACATGTGCACTAGCGGCACGTATTGACCATAATGTTGAGGAGTTCTATTGTAGATATTGTAATTCTCAAGATCATTACAAAATCCAACCAGATGAGTTTTCTCCTTGTAAGTTAACTCAGAGCCATCGGTGTAGTAAGTTCTATCTACCATCTTCTGAACATTCTTTGATACTTCAAAATAAGCTGTCAATGGAAATAAGCTGTCACCTATTTTGAAATGAACAATATAAATTAGTTAATAATCAACTATTTTTGGGAAACTCACATAGCGGTAGAACTGGAGGAGTATCAACAAGGACCCAAATGTCCATATTGTCTTGCTCGATTTCAGGATCACCAAGATCCATGGTGACAAGCATACCCTCATCAAAACCATACAATTTGCAAAATGCTTCCCAATTTTTGCAACCAAAATGGGCTACGCTCTCAGCATTATACAACTTTACTTCAAAATCCACATCATGATGGGTCCTTAGGTGAATTTTCTTCGTTTCAAAATTTTCATGGTCTTCAAAATCCATCCTCTCCAAGACATAGCTTCTTGCATGGCATGGGATAAACTATACTCGAATTGTAAAAGATGAAAATTACACGTTGAAATAGTTGAAGTCATGCTTAATTATGAAAAAAAACACTTGTCGTCGTTGCGTACCGTTTCAACTTCGAAGGTCTCCTCGAGCTTAATGCTGAAGCGCCGACCATCGTCCAGGTGAGGCCTGTCGCACTCACCTCGATCGTCGTGGCACTAGTCGCACTCCCCCGGGAGACTTCCGTCGTCCGATGATGACATTTCCTATACGTTCATAATTCAAAGACTAAATTAGATCATTATTATTCAACTAATCATACGCAAAATAAAGTAGTATTCAAATTAGGATGCATTCAATTATAAGAAAAACTACATCATCTCCATGTGTCCGTACATCGAATATTATCTCTAATACACGTCGAATATTATCATACATATCGCCAGTACAGCTAGAACCGTAGCGCCCGACGGGTATCGACGAGGGCGGTGGACACCCAAAGGGAAGGAACCATCACAGGATCATAGCTCCAGTGAGATCCCTAAAGAACCTGCCAGGTATTCTCGAACCTGCCCTCCAACGCAACCATGTAGCGACAGACGTGCTGGTCCTCCTCGCTGACACGGTGACGTACCACCTCCGCGGTGTCCGGAAGCCTCGGCACTGTCACTGGCCCACGCGACCGCCACCAAACAAGGATCGGGTCAACGACGGGCTGGCTCCTCACCAAGCTACGCCCCCGGAAGGTAGCGCCTCCCAGTACCACCCCGGCGGAGCCCAGTCCCGGACATGGCCCATCTGGTCAAGCAGGTGTCGTCCTCCGCCGACTCGACGACGAGGATGCGGGATAGGCATCATCGACATCGATGCGGGAATAATTGCTTTAACTAAAAAAATAAACTAGTTCTATTAATTTTCTTGCTAAAAATAAACTACTTCTATAGTAAAACGAACCAGTTTTATTAAATCAACTAGTTCAACTACTAAGCACTTACTATAAATAGAATAATGTAGTACTTACTAAAAATAAACAAGTTTCCCTAGTTCTAACTAATTCCATTAAACACTTTCTAAGTAGTACTAATTACTAAAAGTTATCGGGGAGGGAGGGTATATCGACAACGACATACCCGATAACAAAAATAAGAAGAGGAAGAAGAAGAAAAAAAGAGGAGAAGAAGAAATAAATAAGAAGATGAAAAAGAAGAAAAAAAGAGGAGAAGAAGAAGGAATAATAGACGACGACATTCCTCTCCTCTTCTTCTTATCTTTTTTTCTTCTTTTTTTCTTCTCTTTCATCTTCTTATTTATTTCTCCTGTTATTCCTCTCCTCCTCTTCTTCTTCTTCTTCTTCTTCTTCTTCTTCTTCTTCTTCTCCTTCTTCCTCTTCTTATTTTCCTTTTTTCTCTCCTTCTTTTTCTTCTAAATATGAACATATACGTAAATTGACAAAGATAATTCTATGAACAAAAAAAATCATAAAAGTTCTATGAACAAAATTACAACAGAAAAAAATCATAAAAAATCTATGAACAAAATTACAACAGAAAAAAAATCATAAAAAATCTATGAACAAAATTACAATAGAAAAAAATCATAAAAAATCTATGAACAAAATAAAAATTCTATGAACAAAATTGACATATTCTTTGCATATATATGAACACACAAACTTTTGCATATGCAACAATAATATCACCAACAGTAAAGAATTCTAACTTTTGCATCTAAACTATACAGCTAAATTAACTACAACAATTCAATTAACTATACATCTAATTAAATTAACTACACACTAAATTAGGAAATTACGCAACGGGCCGGGGCGACGATCGACGAGGAGGCCGGCGACGGTGAGGGGCGCGGCGACGGCGACGGTGAGAGGCGCGGAGACGGCGACGGTGAGGGGCGCGGCGCGACGAGCGATGAGGAAGGCAGGGGCGGCGACAGCGACGGTGAGGGGCACGGCGTCGGCGGCGAGGAGGCAGGGGGGCACGGGGGCGGCGACGGCGTCGGAGGCCGCGCGGGACGGCGTCGGAGGCCGCGCGGGACGGCGTCGGAGGCAGGGCGACGGCGAGGCGCAGCCTGGCGGCGTCGTCGGGCGGGGCGAAGAACGAGCTGAATCGAAAATTTCACAAGTGCTACTTATATAGACGAAGAATTAGTCCCGGTTCGTGACAGAAACCGGGACGAATGCCCACTTTAGTCCCGGTTGGTGCCACCAACCGGGACCAAAGGCCACTTTTCGGCAGCCCAAAGGGCGGGAAGCGGCGGCCTTTGGTCCCGGTTGGTGGCACCAACCGGGACTAAAGGGGGCAATCGTCCCGGTTTCTGTCACGAACCGGGACCAATTCGCCCCTTTAGTCTCGGTTGAAGCCATCAACCGGGACCAATGGCCTTGCGCTGGCGCGGTGGTGGGAGTTTAGTCCCACCTCGCTAGTTGAGAGTGGCCGCCACCTGTTTATAAGCTCCGCTGCCTCTTCCCTCTCGAACTCTTCTGAAATGCAGGCTTATGGGCCTAATTGGACACTGCAATGCCTGTGGGCCTACTGTGCCTGCTGCGGGCCTGAATCCGGGCCCATGGTTGGGTTTCTAGTCGTATTCAGGCCGTGCTGGCCCAGTAGGTGGCATTTTTTTTTCTTTTTTTCTATTTATTTTTTCATTTCTACTTAGAACTAAATACTTATAGTTTTTTAGTGATTTCTTTTTTTCTTTTAGGTCACAAAAATTATAAACTTTCTGTTAGTGCCATTAGCTTTAAAATTTGAATAGTTAAAATTTGAATTCTTTGAAATTTGTGTGAATCTCAAGTTTGTGATTAACTTTACTAGTGCCATTATTTTTTCATTTCTACTTAGAACTAAATACTTATAGTTTTTTAGTGATTTCGTTTTTCTTTTAGGTCACAAAAATTATAAACTTTCTGTTAGTGCCGTTGGTCCTGCTTTAAAATTTGAATAGTTTAAATTTGAATTTTTTTAAATTTGTGTGAATCACTAGTTTGTGAATCACTAGTTACTAAATTTGTGTGAAAACACTTTGTGTATTATATTTAGTATGTACAATCTTTATGCACAGAGATACCAAAAATTATAAACTTTGTGTTAGTGCCATTAGTTTTCAAATTAGAATAGTTAAAATTTGAATTCTTTGAAATTTGTGTGAATCTCAAGTTTGTGATTAACTTTACTAGTGCCATTATTTTTTCATTTCTACTTAGAACTAAATACTTATAGTTTTTTCTTTTTTCTTTTAGGTCACAAAAAATAAAAACTTCTCTGTTAGTGAACATAGATGCACTTATAGAGAAAATTAAACATAAATTCATAATCAATTTCTATTTATGAATTTAGGTCCAATTTCCTCTATAGGTACATCTATTTTCAGTTTGAGAGGAGCTCAACAACGCAGAGAGGGACGGGCTTATAAACAGGTGTGGGCGCCCTTCGGTTGGCGAGGTGGGACTAAACTCTGGGCCAACCCTTTAGTCCCGGTACGTAGCATGAACCGGGGCTAAAGGGGAGCCTTTGGTCCCGGTTCAATCCACCAACCGGTACCAATGGTGGTTGGCCAGGAGCCAGGCCCATTGGTCCCGGTTCGTCCCACCAACCGGGACCAAAAGGTCCAGACGAACCGGGACCAATGGCCCACGTGGCCCGGCCAGCCCCCTGGGCTCACGAACCGGGTCCAATGCCCCCATTGGTCCCGGTTCTAGATTGAACCGGGACTAATGGGCTGACCCGGCCTGGACCATTGCCCCCTTTTCTACTAGTGATAGAACATGTCAACACAAAACATGCCATCATGGTAACGCAATTTTTTGACCATTCCTTAATCCCGACAAAAGGAAAGATGTCAGAAGACAAATTTCTTCTCTCTTTATTATAAGCCTTCTAGTTACAAGTCTTTTAGCCTTTAAGGATTTCTCTGAGAGTCATGTCTAGATTTGTAAAGCCATTTATAGCCTACAATATTTAACTCATCTAGAAAACTGCACTAAATCCTAGCCTTCATCCTACATGGCAACAAGGTACTAAGATCAACACTCACACATTATTTATTACAGGGAAATGATGAGGGTTAACACTTGGTGTTGTGTTAGTGGTTTCATAATCCTCAATGCACCTCATGCACATGAACAAAGATCTCATGGTTAGTCAGTTTCTCCTCAAGTTTTGTGTTACTAGGCTCCAAGTTCCTAGTGATTACTTTATTCTTATAGAACATATATCATGCTCTAGAGTCTAATGTCTTAACAAGTATACATTTCAGTTCTGATCCACATCATCGTAGGGAAGAGGACGAAAAAAACTTGAAACGTGGCACATAATTACACACGAGAGAATTTCTAAATTAACAGTCTTCAAATTTGTTGCCTTATTTGACACTAATAAACTTTTCTTTCCTTATTTAACACTGAGTGTAAATATTATGCCTTTTATGACACTTCCATCTATTTTAAGCCTTGACGGTGTTAAATGACACCTTAAAAAACATATTTACCCTTCATGTGGTATGTGACCAAAATTTTACGTGTATGTGCATCCTACCGACTTGATCTGTGTTGGCCTCGACTATTGAATATATGAGCAAATTACTATGAGATTTAATACGAATAAATAGTAAATAAGTCATGACAACAACAACAGAGATTGAACTAATCATGCAGACTAACATAGTAGATGAACATATCGAATCTAGGGCACAAAGTAGAAGTAGGAATTCTAGTACGATCCCATACAAGGAGGACATAATCACATACGATGCACCGGGAACAGGACAGCCTGGCGTTGATGTTTTCGCCCATGCCGTTGATGAAGAGATTGCCGAGGTCAGGGAAGAAGTTGTCGTTGGCGAAGTCGTCGCTGTCGGTGTCAAAATGACCGATCTTGGGTAGGGGGTCCCGAATTGTGCGTCTGAGAATCGAAGGTAACAGGAGACAGGGAGACACGATGTTTACCTAGGTTCGGGCTCTCTTAATGGAGGTAATACCCTACTTCCTGCTTGATTGACTTTGATGAGTATAGGGGTTACAAGAGTCGGTCTACCTCGAGATCGTAATGGCTAAACCCTAACTGTCTAGCCTATGTAAATTCTGATGGCCTCTACGGACCAAACCCACCGGTTTATATAGACACTGGAGGGACCTAGGGTTGTACAAAGTCAGTTTACAGGGAAAGGAAACTACACATCCGGACGTCAAGCTTGCCACCCACGCAAAGGAGAGTCCCATCCAGACACGAGGGAAATCCTTCTATCTTGTATCTTCATGGCCCATCAGTCCGGCCCATACTTCTCATCCCGGACACCCGAGGACCCCATAATTCAGGATTCCCTCAGTCGCCGCCAGCAGTCGCGCGAGTGCGCCCGCCAAAAACCTGATCGCCCCTCTCCTATACAGGATCACGAGAGGCGGGGTCCCGGAGACCTGCTGTCCCTTCTCGCGGTGCACGACGGAACGAGGGATGGAAAAGACTTGCGTGGCGGCGCAATGATCTGGAATGGTGAGAAACCATATTATGTGGCGGCGGCTAGGATAGACGTCCACCTGCCTATATAGCGCGGGTCGGTTAGGTCTGGTCGTGGGAGTAAATCCCACATCCAAGTTAGTAATAGCCCCACGATCCTAAAGAATCGGAAATGGATGACTAATTAATGCGTCTATTATTAGTAATTAATGACTCATTAATTTTCCTGAGCAGCAAAAAATATAGACAACGTGCATAGCTTTGTCCTCGGCTCATCTCATTTCCCGAAACCCGGCCCGGTCCGACGCGACGTGACGAGGCGAGTGAGGAGGCGGAGCGCGCGTGTAGGTCTTCTCTTCTCATGCTCATACAAGTGCTAGAAGAGCCCACCTTATAAAGATGTGCAACTCCCACTCAACTTGGGGTGGGACTAAACTTTAGTCCCACTCACACCACTCACAATCATGCATGAATGGGCCATGGTAATTTCAGATTTTTAGTTGGGCTTTGGGCCAAAGGCCTACTAACAAATTCCAACAATCCCCCACAAAGTCTCATTGGCACATGCCATCATTTAGTTTCAAAACTCTGTGTTTAATGAAGACTGTTAAGTTGAACTTTCACTTAGAACTTTTTGCTGCACTAGAGCACAACTTCAATAGTGGACTATGCCTTGAACTACAAGTTTTCTAGGGACTAGTTTCACACAGATCCTTGGTCGATAATGGGCTGCTGCAAGCCTTGCCCGCGGGTTGAGTGTATATGCCATACTCCAAGGCCTTTCATGAATTTATTAAAGAACACCGAATTCTCACAGACTGCGACGTTTAATAGTCAAATTCATGTAGGTGCGTTCATCAGGATATGCTCTGCAAGACAACATCTCTGCTTATATAGACAAGCCACTTGGAACACATTAAGACAGGTATCAACCTAGCATGTAGATCAGGAGAGTATTGCATCTTCACGGAGTGGGATAATTAAGATAGGAATACTCTCCTCCCAGCTGACCGACAGCTTGTCTCCCAGTTTTACTTCACGGGATCTCCGACCACATAGAGTAGGCTACCATTGTGGGTAACTCATATGGTGGGTCTCAAACCCATCTTCATCGATGCATTATCTATCACACTGCGTGCTAAACCCTTTGTGAAGGGATCTGCCAGGTTCTTAGACGTTTGGATGTAATCCAACATAATAACACCGGACGCCAGGTTCTTAAAAGTTTGGATGTAACCCAACGTAATAACTCCGGAGTTCAATTTTTTTGATAGATTTCAAACTCCTCTTCACATGCCTTGAGGCCACTATAACCCTATGTTACAAGACACAACAAAGACAAAAAAATACACAACTCCCGGGCTACGCCTTCAAGAAGGAATCGCCGCACGTGCGCCGATGATGGAGAGTTCACCACATGGTTGAACTCCGGATTCTCATACCCAAAGCCAAGCTTCAATTAACCACCTTTAGCAAGAACACGACGCATGCACGCGTCGACATAGCCTGATCTGTGATCTTGTATTTCCACCGGAGTGCATAAACTCATCATTGAAGCCTACTATACCATCCACCCTTATCTGTCTACTGACGCCTCGATAGCCGGATACCTCTGGAGAAGACATCGGAAGACAAAGACGTCCGATACGGCCTACTTCCCACTACTGCTGCACCACCTTCGATCCAACAACAACAGTCTAAACATGAGACCTCCACCAGAGCCGCCGTGCATCACTTGCAGATAGCAGGCATGAGTTGACGTCTCCACATAAGACGTTGTGCGTAACATCCACCGGTAGCGCATCCACCGGTGGCTTCACCTACCGGCGACAGGCACTGCCCTGACAACTCTGAAAGAGGCATATGTGTCACCAGCCGAGGCACATCGAACCCATACCGCCACCAGCCTCAGAAGGCCGTCACCACCTCGAGATCCAGACTCCGAGTCGCCCACACGACCTCAGTGTCTGTCGCCGTTGATGAAGAGGGGCCGCCACCCCGGTTTCGGATGCTACAGGAGCACCCACCATCCCGCTAGCTGTTGTCGTCGCCCATACAACGGCAACCGACACCATGATACCGCATCAAGCGCCATCGACGCCGGAGGAAGCTCCAGCCGCCACGCACGTCCTGCAACGAGCTTGGAAACGGGGTCCCAAGATCGGCCACACCGGCGCCGCCACAAGGACCCACCACCTGACCCGTCATCCCTGGCGGAGGGTACACCACCACCACCATGGCCGGATCCTGGATAGCCGTCGCCGTTGCCACCGCCAAGACCGGATCCGGGCCGGCCGCCGCCGCCGCCACCGCCACCGGTCACGCCCAGCTCCACCTCCATCCTCTGGCCACGCCCATCCGATCGCCATGCCTTGCCCAGCTGAACTCCACCCTTGCCGCCAAGTGCCGCCACCGGAAGCTGCCGCGCCGCCGTGCCCTGGATCAGCATGACGCCATCATTGAAGCCATCGTCCCGTGCCGCGCGACATCAAGCAAGGAGAAGAGAGATCCCCGCCGCCGCCTATGCCGACCGGATCGGTGCGCGCACCGACGGCGGCGAGGGAGGGAGCTGGAGGAGTAGGCGCCTAGCCCCGGCGGTTAGGTTTGCACCCTCGGTCGCTCTAAGGAGCGCCGCACAAACTAGGGATGCATACAACCCCATTTTAGTATGAGTACCATGATAAACATGATCCTCATTTTTTTAAATGAGTATCAAGATATTTCTTCATGACTGGTTTCATCACACATCAAGTTTTAAAAAAATGAGACCAACCCAAGGGCTAACCCTCGTTGGCATTTTTTTATAGGAGAAACTCCGCGAGCACCGCGCATCCAAGCAGGGACTTGAACTCGGGTGGGCTGGCAGCAACCTCAACTGCCCAGCCAACAGGTCGACGCCCCGTCCTCATCACACATCAAGTTTGATTCTCAATAAATGGGAGAAAATCCCTGTGCATCACCTGCCAATTCTACGAATTGAACTCTAATCGTTAGGCTGCACAACCACATGCCTAACCACTTAGCCAAGACTCCTTTTGCATAGATCTCAACCTGGAGCGACAAACTCGCTTAGGCAGGTGCTGGTAGCTAGTATGCCTCGCTCCTAACGTTGATCATGGCTCACAGGTGGGTTTACATTTTGGTTTGGGTAGCTTTCTCCCTAGCTCATTGCTTGTCGAAACGACTCTTCAAAACCTACTACTTTTTTTCAACAAAAGGTAATATATTAATATCAAGATGATATCAAGTACACCCGGCCTCTGCAACAACTCAATGCCACGAGTAACTCGAGGTATCAAGGATGCACACAGCCAAAAAGAAAAAAGAAAAAAACAAAAGAAAAAAAAGATCTAAGACACGCTGTAACCAACAACGATACCAAGCATTACTGTGACAACACACAGGCTGCGAGTAGGTTCTTCAAAAGCAACGTCTTCAAGAAGATAAGGACACACAAGTGTCACCGTTGCCAGATTCAGTCAAATACTAAATCCTGAGTTTTCACCCTGAGAGAAGAACTGAGCAACATCATGCAATGCCTTCAACAAGGTAACGATATCGAAATACCGCCATTGCCAGGTATGACCGGCGAAGGACACACCATGGGTTTTCACCCTGAAACTCCAGTCCTGGTACTGAAGTAGCACCACCAAACGCAACCACAAAGTGTTGTTGCAACCGCTGGACCACCCCTTTCATTCCTTCAATCCTTGACAATGCCGAACACAGACAAACGCCCACATGCGTCGTATTCTAGACCACTCGGCAACGAATATGCATAATCCTCGTGCACAAGGACCATGGAACATCACATCTCAGAACGTCTTCAGCCTGAATGTTTGGCATTCCATCCATTGTCCATTGCTCACACACACAGTTCTGATGGGAAAAGCTGTGCTCCTATGAGCTAGTTGACTGGCGACGACGCGACTGCCAGGAGTCACCGGTACCCACGATAAGGGCACCTTCGGCAGACCCATGTCATCCTCACCATCAGCTGATGACAAACTTGGGAAAAGGATCCCTTCAGTTGTCCAGTTGCAGCCGTGGTTGTCCATGTCCCTAATCTGCAGATTGGAATCAGATCGGATCACAGTCAAACCGCAAGTGACCGCCGCCGCCATGGATGGCATCTCCGTCTTCAAATCTTGATCCAGCGCTGCACAAGTCGCCGTGGCCAGCACCGCCTAGATCCAATGGCGGCCGCCGCGCTGCCCTCGCAGCCGCTCCAGCCAAGCCACCACCAGAAAGTTGAGGCCGCCGCCCCGATTCCGAGCTCCGCCGAGCGCCAACGCCGTCTAGGGCCGGCCCCCGCGCTAGGCCGGAGGTCCCCTCGGCAGGAGAGGACGAGATCCCGCCACCGCCGTCCACCGAACGGGTCTTACCCGTCGGTTTCCTCCGGCGGCAGCGGGGTGGATGGAGAAGAGGGGAGACGGGGGCGGCGGCTAGGGTTTCACCCGTGCCGCCCCCCTAGGAGCGGAGCGGGCGTTGGGCTACCAGCGGTTCGATTACTGAACCCAAAAGTCCAACAACTGTATGGACCAAACTTACGCTCTAAAACCAGCTTCAGCTGATCTTCGAAGAGGCTGTCACTTGGTAAGAAAGCGGGGCTGAGAGTAAGAGGCGCTGCTAGTTTGAGGTTTGCACTAATCTTGTGTCTACGGTAGATGAGCGTTTTCGTCGAGTAGAGGTTTTAGGGCGTGGAAAGCCAAGGATCTGACAACAGTTATAGACCAGCACGTATGCCACCTCGGCACCCTCCAGTGTCGCCGCAGATCTCAACCTGGATCGCGGAACTCGCTTAGGCAGGTTCTGGCTGGTAGTATGCCTCACTCCCTCCTATCATCTTGCATATATCTACCTGTGATGGCTTCCCCGGGAGCGATGAGCGTTTCTCTAAAACCGTGATGCTCACCAATGCTCGCTGCATCCTAGGCATTTTGTATATTCTTTTCGTTGCCAGCAAACATTGATGCTCACTGCATCCTAGCTAGACACCGTATATCTGTCAATTCCTCTTAAATTACTGGAAAAAAAAAGATGGATAACACCTACTATATATATACTCCAGCGGTTTGATTACTGAACCAGAAGACAAAAAGCTGTAACCATGCTTAAACTACTCCACGCACTTACCAGCATGTGCAAGGCACTGCACATGACTCCACGCACTTTCCGGCGCCAAACACGTTATGTCTGCCAAAGTTTGCACTGAGGCGGCACATTCGCCCAAACTACCCACAAAATTAATACCCACACTAGCTCAAGTGCATATAGAGCTGCCTTAAGCTGGTCATAGTGGGGAGTAACTTAGACTAGTAACATGCATATGTTACTACTCCCTCCGTCACGGTTTAGAAGGCGCGCTTGAAAATTCTCTGGGACCTAGGTGGTTATTTATTGGTTGTGAGATGGGCTAAAAAATAGCATTCACACTACGCATGCATATAGAAAAAGTATGTACGAGTACTAATTAGCTACTAGAAATAAATGCAATGCGCCTTAAACCTTGTCTATTGTGAAAACGCACGTAAATTTAACTGTGCCTTCTAAACTGTGATAGAGGGAGTAGTCTATGTTATTACCTCTATAGTGCATAGTATCATAGATTAGTATTATAGGTGGTCTCATTTATGGCCATGCATGACACATAGTAGCATCACATTTATTATGTTACGGTATCTATCTATGTTACTATAACCATCTCTCTCTTCTTTAATTGCCTGTCACATAAGCATGTTTGTAAGTTTCAAGTACATGATACTACTTATGTTACCCCCACTATGGCCAGCCTTAGCACACCAAGCATACAGCTGTTAATTATCGATCCAAATAAAAAAAATATATATATATATATATATACAAGTCATAGAGATGCGTACAGCTCTTCACTAAAAAAATGAACACACACAAGGACTGAGCATAGAGTTGCTGTCTTGATGCAATTACCAAGGTCCGATCCAGCACCCAAACTTCAACAAGCAAGATCCCATCACACACCTCGCCATCGTCTGCCCTACCATTCTTCCTCCCAGCACCTTCAACCCAACACGTACGTATTGAGTGGCGGCGGCCATGGCGGCGCTCGGCGGCATGCTTGCTGCTGCCATCCTCAAGGTGGTGGGTGACCAGGTTGGTTCTCTGATTGGAGGTCAGATCGCGCTGCAGATGAATTTGAACAACGACCTGAAGAAGATGAAGATGGCGCTGGAGAGTGTCGATGCCGTGCTCGAGGACGCCGAGAGGCGGTCCATCACGGATAAATCCACGCGTCTTTGGCTGAAGCGGCTCAAGGACTTCATGTATGTCATCTCGGACATGCTTGATGAGTTCGAAGCTGACACACAAGCCATCACCCGGCCATCTGCGCGCAAGGTACGCATTTGTGCAGTAAATTGATATAGTTCTTTTTGAGAAACAAGTGCTTTACATTTGCTGCATCCAGATGCACGCCGGGGTGCTGAGCGGTAGCTTGCTTGGCTACAAAATGAGCTGCCATATGGGTATTCGAAAACAATTTGGAAAGAATTAGTTAAACATACTGAGCTATTAATTGAATCAGCTAGTAGATTGTTTAGCTTGATCTTGGATCTATGATTGTCCACATCTTCACCAACACTTTTTTCGACAAATGATAGATTTTATCGACTCAAAATGAAATATCAAGCGGACACAAACACAATGAGCACACACTCTGCTTCTTTATAGCTAGGATGCACACAGCTAATAAACACACCCACATCTTTACTATACTTGGTAATCTGTTATCCAGTCTCCACAATAATAATCTGGGCACCAGATCCTTGGATTAACTAGACATGGTTTTGACAGGCCTCAGCCTTCGGGCTGGGCATCTGAAACATCTCCATACCATTTTGTTTTAGCTCCAGTTCTCAGCACATCATTAAAGGTGGCATTGGTCTTAACCTTGGCAGTTACAGTCGGAGGTTCTTAGAAATAACAGAATGGGCCTCTTAATGTTTTAACCAAATTTTCTGTTGCCTGAATGCATTTTTAATATCCTACTATACTAAACTGCTGGGTGCTGGTGATTTTGTATTTCACTAACAAAGCAACTGTCTTGCAGTTCTCCTTCAAAAAATATTTGGCGTTCATGATCCCTTGTCTCACAATTGGCCCCAACATTACAATGGCCAATACGATGAAGAACATGAGGGACAACCTGAAGGTCATAACAGATCAACACAAGGAATTCAAGTTAACAGACTGCACTAATGCCAATGAGCCAAAGGTGACTGATATACGGGAAACATCATCAACCCTGGAGACACAAATCGTTGGGAGGACTGAGGAGAGAGATATAATATTGGCTTCTTTATCTGAGAGCATGACAGAAGATATCACAATCCTTCCTATATATGGCATTGGAGGCCTTGGCAAGACAACCTTGGCAAAAATGGTTTACAATAGTTCCCAGTTCAATGAATACTCTCAAGTGTGGGTTTACGTGTCTCAGACATTTGATTTGATCAAAATTGGGAACTCTATAATATCACAACTCTCAGAGAAAGATAAAGAGAGTGGGTACACTGGAAAGCAGATGATCCGTAATTCCCTTGAAAAGCTCCTTGCCAACAAGAAGATTCTGATTGTTTTAGATGACCTGTGGGAAGACAACATCTCTCAGTTGGAAGAACTGAAAGATATGTTAAAAGTTGGGGAGAGCAGTAAGGTGATTGTTATAGCAACCACACGAAGTGAAGGTATTGCAAAGAAAATGTCTACCATCCAACCATACAAATTAGCACCATTGACTGATGATATGTGTTGGTCTATTATAAAGCAAAAGAGTGCATTTGAATCTAGAGGTGACAAAGAACAATTGGAGGAAATAGGGAAGGTCATTGCAATGAAGTGTGCGGGTGTGGCTTTAGCAGCTAAATCACTTGGACACACGCTGCAATCTATGAAATCTGGTCAATGGGAATCAGTGAGGGATAGTAATATCTGGTCTGCATCTTCTCTGGAAGATACATCTTCTACACAAGTGCTTGCATCTCTGAAACTAAGTTATAGTGTTATGCCTTCATATCTGAAGCTATGCTTTGCCTATTGTGCAATATTTCCAAAAGGCCACAAGATACTTAAAGACGATCTTATTCATCAATGGGTTTCTCTTGGTTTCTCTACTCGGGAGCTTGGTGAGAAATACATTAGTCAGCTTTTGGGGCTCTCTTTCCTTGAACATTCAAAACCGTCATCGGTGAGTTATGCATACCTTTTATGTTTTTTTTCTTTTTTTTTACTGGCGTAAGGCAACTCAATTATAATTCAAAAATTGTCTGCTACGATTTGGACTAGTATATCACATAGTTGTTGCTTACAACACAACTTTTTCAAATAACTTATTAACAATCCAGTGACTGATACACACAAATGCAACCCAACATATCCCTAGATTTGGTAAAAAAACACATCTCCCTAGAATACTAGATTGTTAATTCTACTGCAACATGCTAGTAGAAAAAAGTCAATACACAGTTGTAGGTAATGCCCACCCTAAGGTCTTTAGTTCGCATCCACATGTGGTATATACAGTGCATAAACAGTCTCTTATACAGGCTATCAGGCTTACTGTGACTAACATGATTATTTGGGCGAGAAGTTAACCCCGTTGTTCTTTTTTTCAAATATTGTTTTAGAATCCAGTTTTTAGAAAATTAGTCCAGAATAGAATATACACCAACATATTTTGGTTCACCGTAGCAGATATAGCTATTTAGGACCAAACAACCCATCGGGTTTGGAAACTGTCATGGATAATCATCACTGAAATAGAACTGTCTCCATCCGCAAAACAAAAAAAGAAACATAACTGTCTCGGACAGACATTATAAACACTAGCTATCACTGGCGTCTAGCAGGTCAACTGACGGTTTTCCAGCCGGCGGTACTCTTGGATCAGTGATAGCTCCAGCTACCCGCCAGTGAGCACATGCATCAGGCGTCGCCCGCCTTGATAATTTTTTTTAAACGGAGGCAAAAACTTGGACTCATCCCATTAATAAAGAAGAATGGTAACAAATTAACCGATTAATTAACAGAAACTTATCACCCGCCTGTGATAAGTTTTTTATCTGAAACGGAGGCAAAAACTTTACCCCATCTCATTAATAAAGAAGAAGGGTAATTAATGAAACCCAGGAGAAAACCGCTACAACACGCCAACAAGAAATGGATGTGGATGATGCAGGCTACCTCGAATGGGCCCGAGGCCGCCTACCACCTGCCTATGCAGGGGGGACAGGGACGATGAACTGCAGACCTCCACGTTGTTCTTGTTGCCAGTTGCCAGGTCATCATCCCTAGAGGCGAGGATGAAGAAAAGTGTTGTGGTGTTTCCATTTTCCTACATTTTCTGATTTTTCTGGTTTGTTTCACGGGTGTTGGCAGTTATTTCTGAATTTTATTAAATAATTATTTTCGTTACCCGGTTTCCTTGAAATTCACATACTTTGTAATTTCTTATTTTTGATGTAAAATCATGTCTAACTGGCCATCGCTAGCGCAAAAAAACCATCACATCATTGAATTTTTGTATCATTTCGAGACTCAAAGTTTAGAATCTAAACATGCAAGAAAAGGCCGGGGCTATCCCCATTTTTTTAGTTTCTTTTCCTAAACTTGGGAAATTGCATGGGACCAAAAATAAAATTTATTATTTAATAAAGGAGTTATGCATAAAATACCTTAAATTTGAGGGACTAAGTAATACGTGCTCTTAATATAATAAAAAAACTGAAATTCTGACACTGCTCAATGCTTTTGTTGCAGACTATTGAGCTATATGATGAAGATATTATATTGTTGACCATGCATGACCTGGTGCACGATTTGGCAAGATCAGTCATGGACGATGAAATTCTTTTGGTTGTCAAAGGCAATAATGCTGAAGAAAGCTGCTACCACTATGCATTACTCGATGATTGTAGCAAGCCATTGGGATCGGACTTAACCAAGATAAGGGCATTGCGTTTTATGGTGTGTAAAAAATATAAACTTCATGATGACGCATTTTCATCTGCCAAGTCCTTGCGTGTCTTGGACTTAAGTGAATGCACCATACATAAGCTGGCATACTGTATTGGTGACCTGAAGCAATTAAGATATCTTAACGCTCCAAGAGTCCAAGATGCAAAGATTCCAAACAGTATCACCAAGCTCTCAAAATTAATTTACCTGAACCTTCATGGATCGGATAGAATCTTAGCACTACCAGAATCAATTGGAGAAATTGAGGGTCTAATGTATACCGATTTGTCAAATTGTTTCAGAATTAAAAAACTGCCAGAATCATTCAGGAGGCTACAAAAATTGGCGCATTTGGATTTATCAAGTTGCTGGTCTATTGAAGGAATATCAGTGCTTTTGGAGAGTCTCACACAACTAGAGTATTTGAACTTATCATACTGCACAAATATTGGAGACACACCAGAAGTTCTGTGCGGCCTATCCAAACTGCAGTATTTAAACTTATCAAACAGCTCATATCTTGAATGTGGTAAAGAAGCAAAATTTTTGGGTGCCCTCACAAAACTCGAGTATTTGAACTTATCTTCATGGAATTGTAAACTCAAAAAGCTCCCTGAATCTTTGGGCAGATTCACTCAACTCAAGTACTTAAACTTATCAGGTTGGCGAGATATGAAAAAATTGCCAAGATTATTCGGGAGTCTAAAGAATCTGCTCCATCTTGACTTATCAGGTTGTTATATGGTTGATTGTGTACATGAAGCTTTGGTCGGTCTTACCAGTCTGCAACATTTGAATTTACAAGATACACAACTCAGTTTTCTGCCAGATGATCTGACCAAGCTCCGGTATTTAAAGCTATCTGGACTGAGAAACATACTAGTAGATTTCCTGGATGAGCCGAACATAGATGCATTCAGTTTTCTCTCTGCAGAAACCTGGGACATTCTCATCAACCAGATATGCAGAATTAATCTTTCAGAGCTAGAGCATTTGGACTTGTCTGAAAATTATCATATGGAAAGAATACCTGAAAGTATTTGTAGCCTGACAAAACTGCACACATTGAACCTCTCGGGATGCACATATTTGGCTAAAATACCTGAAAGTATATGTACAGTTGGTAGCTTGAAGTTTCTTTATTTAAAGGATTGTGACATGCTTCCTGAAATACCTCAACTCGGCAGCAGTGCAATATCGTTACCACACTTTGTGGTGTGTGCTGGTAATGATGGATCTAGCAGCAATATTGTCCTGCTAAAGTCCACAGATCCTTTTGAGCTGTTGATAACTCAACTTGAAAATGTGAAGTCCGCAGGAGAGGCACATAGTATAAAATTAATGGAAAAGCAAAGCATTCGGATGTTGAAACTGGAGTGGACTCGAGGTGTTGAGAGATTTGTGGATGACAAAATGTTGCTGGAAAAACTAGTGCCTCCAAGCACATTGAGGAAGTTGGAGATAAGTGGTTATAACAGTGTCATCTTTCCAGGCTGGGTAGTGGGCCAACTACCAAACCTGGACTCACTGCTTCTCAGAGATATGCCAAATCTGGAAGAGTGGGACACGTCGTACTCCACCGGTGAGGAAAACGTGTTAACTAGAGTGCAAATAGATGGTTGCCCCGTGCTAAGGATGAAAGGGCCTCTGCCTAAAGTTAAAATATGGGAGATAAGATGCAGTGGTAATGTGTTATCATCATGGAATGAGTGCATTGTGTCACACATCAGTGCTTCCTCCTCTTCTCGAGTAACTACTATGGTGTCAGTTAGTGACTGCAAGGGGCCTCACCAATGGAGGTGGCTTCAACACTTTCCTGGACTCCCTTCTTTGTTTATTGCCAATTGTGGCGATCTAATCGGCTCACCAGGTATCATCCAACTACTATCCTCTTTGGAGGAACTATGGATAGGTGACAAACACATGGAAGAACTGCCAATATGGTTGGGTGAGCTCCCATCTCTAAATAATATGTATATAAGAGATATCAATGGTGTAAAGGAGTTGAAAGAGAACATGAGGCAACTCACAGAGCATGAATCGCTAGAACTGGGCTTCTGCAGTAGCATTTCTGTAGTGCCACTGTGGCTAGGCGAATTTACCTTGTTGAAATGTGATATCTCTGTATTTATTTACGACTGATTCTCCTATTATCTCTAGCCTTGTATAGTTGATTCCTAGAGATATTGTAGGGTTAGTTGGCTTGTCACGCAAGACACCACCTGTATATATTGTAACGGACTCCAATGAATACAATTGAGTTGCATCCTATAGTCTTCTACATGGTATCAGTTTTCTACCCATCTCCATCGCTTCCACCCTAGGCCGCCGCCACGTCTCACGCCGCCGCCGCTTCCTCTCTCCCTGCCGCCGCCGCCGCTTGCTCCCCAAGCCGCCGCCACCGCACCAAACCCTAACCCTCCCACGCCGTTGCCGCCGCTTTCTCCCAAGCCGCCGCCGCCGCACCAAACCCTACCCCTCACATGTTGTAGCCGTCGCTTCCTTCCAACCCGCCGCCGCAGCCAAACCCTAACCCTTCCCAACCTCCCGGCCGCGCCGTTTCCATCATCATGGTGGGATCCCACTCCTCCGTCGGCAGCTCCAGCACCGTCCTTGCCTTCACCTCCAATCGCCTCAATGAACTCCCCATCAAAGACCATGTTCCCGTCATCCTTGAGCTCGACTCCCCCTCCTACAGCGCTTGGCGCACCTACTTCGCTCTTCTCTTCTGCTCCTACCGTCTCATTGAGCATGTTGACGGGAGCGTCCACATCCATGACATGAAAGACGATGAAGAGTGCCTGGCCATCGACGCCTGTATCGTCAAGTGGCTGTTCATCACGATCTGGCGTGGGCTCTTTGACACTGTGAACTGCCGCGACCCGTCTGCGCATGCCATCTGGATGCGGCTTTGCGACCTCTTCGTCGACAATCAGCTTCAGCACCGCGTGTTCCTCCAAGGGGAGTTTTTCACCATGCAGCAAAACGATCTCACGATCGACGAGTACTACACCAAGTTGAAAGTTCTGTACGGTGAGCTTCGCGGTGTCGGCATGGTGATCGACAACTCGGTCCTCCTCATCAACTTCGTTCGCAGCCTCCGGCCCGACCTTGGCCAGTCCGCCGCCAACATCTCCCTCACCACGCCCTCCTACGCGAAGGCCATCACCTATCTGCGAATGGAGGAGAAGCATCTCCGTCACATGGCTCGGCAAGCGCCTCTCGCCGCGCTCCACGGCGGCACCGTCGGGGGTCCTGCTGCTCTCCCGCAGCCTCCTCGTGCCCCGGCTGCACAGCTGCCCGCTGCCCCCGACAGCGGCCTCCAGAAGAAACGGGGGGTTGCGACGGACGGGGCCGCAACGGGGGCTCCCAACCCCGCCAGGCGGCTACACCCGCCCCTATCTCGGCCTCGGCGCCCCCGCTTGGCTCACGTGGAACAACCCCCTTGACCGGGTGGTGCATGCCTACTCCATGCCACTACCGCAGGCACCTTCTCCGGGCATTCTTGGCCCTCGTCCGGCTCATCACCAGGCCCTCCTGGCCGCGCCGGGTGGCTCCGGTCCCGGCGTCTCCTCGGCGTACGGCGGGCCCGCGACCTACGACGCCGCCATGCCGCCCCCCTATGGTGCCGCCCCCACCGGCTACTCCTACGACCTGGCGCTACTAGCCGGCCTCCAAGCAACTACTCCGACGGTGGGGACTGGTACATGGACACAGGCGCCGCCGCTCATATGGTGTCGCACCCCGGTATCCTCTCTCATGCCTCTCCATACCCCTTCTTCTCTCGCATCTTTGTTGGTGATGTCTCTACGCACATCACTCACCACGACGCGTCTTCCCTCCCCTTATCATCATCATCTTTACCTCTTAACAATGTTCTTGTGTCTCCATCCTTAATCAAAAATTTATTTTCCGTCTGTACTCTTACTCGTGAACATCCTGTTACAGTTGAGATTGACAAACATGTTTTTTGCCCACTCCCGGAAGGTTCTGCACCGATGTGATTCTCTCGGCGATCTCTATCTGTGCGGCCCAACAATGAGCCTTGGTCCCGTCGCCCTTCATGCTGGTGTCTCCCTCTGGCATGCTCGTCCCGGTAATCCCGGCACCGACGTTCTTCATAAAGTTTTGCAGACTTTTCCGTTTTCATGTAATAAATCGGAGGCACACACTTGTCATGCATGTCGCATAGGAAAACATGTTCGTTTGCCGTTTTCTTCTTCATCATCAATTGCCGCTTTTCCCTTTGATGTTATTCACCGTGATGTTTGGACATCTCCGTGCCTAGCAATTCGGGTTTATCATATTACCTCGTGAATTTGGATGATTTCTCTCATTTCACTTGGACCTTTCTGTTACGCCGCAAATCCGACGTCGCCACTCAACACTTCATGCTTTCTACGCTTATGTTGCCACCCATTTTCATTGCACCATTGCTGATCCGAAACAGATAACGGGAAGAAATTTGATAACCTTGCTATTCGCACTCTTTTATCCACTCATGACACCATTTTTCATCTTACATGTCCATATACATCACAGCAAAACGGTCGTGCCGAACATGTTCTTAGCACACTCAATGAGAGTGTTCGTGCTTTGCTCCTTCATGCGCATATGCCTGCCCAGTTTTGGCCCGATGCTCTTGCCACAGCTACCCTCCTTCTCAACATCCGGCCTTATACACTGAAGCGACTGGCAGTGGCGCCGGTATATGGCCGGCCCAGTGCGTGGGAGGCCACTGCCTCGTCTTTTTTGCAGCTTTTTCATTTTTATTCCTTTTTTTACTTTTTTACACTAACACATATTCTAAACATATATATTAAAAATATATGATTTACATAATGTTTTGCAAATGGTAATCATGCATTTGAAAAATGTTAAATTTGTCTAGAAAAAATGTTGACCATTTATATGAAAAATGTATACAAACAATCTACAATGTGTGTGAATAAGTTGATCATGTATTTATGAAAAATGTTAACCAAGCTTTTAAAAAAATTGACAATGTATTAAAAATGAAATTTTACTTGAAAAAATGATAAATGTGTATTGAAAAAGTTAACGATATGCTAAAAAATGTTAAACTTGTATTTGAAAAATGGTAAATGTGTATCCAAAATTTTTTGTCCATGTATTGAAGAAATTGAGCTTCTATTTGAAAAATTGTTAAATTTGTAAAGAAAAATGATTTACTATGTATTAAAAAAAGTTAAACTTGTATTTGAAAAATAGTTAAATGTGTATATAAAAATGTTGACTATGTATTTAAAATATACTAAACCTGTGTTTGATTTTTCTTAAATGTGTATAGAAAAAATGTCGACCATGTATTAAAAAATATTAAACATGTATTTGTAAAATGTTAATCAAGCATTTGAAAAATGTAAACATATATAAAAAAGTGTTGACCATGCCTTCAAAATATATTAATATGGTGTTTGAAAATTTCTAATAAAGAATTTGGAAAATGTTAAACATGTTTTAGAAAATTGTATTAATATGTACCAATAATGTGTATAGGAAAAAGAAATTCGAGAGAAAACAAAGAAAACTGATCTAAACGAGAAAGAAACAAATAAACCAGCAGAAAAATTAAGAAAAAAGAAAAGAAAAAAACAAAATAAAATAAAAAAATTGAGTGAAAACTGAGAAACAATAAAGAGAACATAAGAAAAACAATGAAAAAAAGAAAAGAAAGAAAAAAACCTGTGAAACCAGAAAAAAACAAAACAGAGAAAAACCCCTACTACTTAACACGAACCGGATGCGGGCAGAGTGGTTAGCAGCACTGGGTGTTTTAGGAGACTACGGTTCGATCCATTGCGAGGCTCCTGCGAGTCACACATGCACCTTGGTTATTACAGCATTGATCGTGAGCATCTATATGCAAGAGAGAGAACATAAATTGGTTCATCATGACCCACTTGCTGACCCGTTGCTAGAAAGCCAAGTAAAATGACTTCATTACGTGTGACCAGCACAGTGAGAGATCTAGCTATGTACTAATAAACTATAGAAGTGTCGGAAAGCTAAACAAAATCCCAAAACGATCCTCATTATTAAGCATGGATGATTAGGGCTAAGTAACTTTTTGATCAATAGGGCATGATATAAAAATTAATGTAATTAACATGAAGACTCGCTTCAAAATCATCGAGATGCTTTGTAGCATCAATGGAGATGTTTGCCACTATTGTATTTGAAGCTTTCCTGAACCAGTTAAGTATTCAACTCCGAGCTGATCCTGGATAAGAAGTTCAGGGAAAAAGATACCATCATAAATATTTAGTAACTTGACTTGAATAAATCCTTCCTTTGTCATTAATTAATCTAGTTATTGCATACAATACATAGGTAGGTGAACTGTTGATTGCTGAAAGTGTATTGCACATATCTCCAAATCAGCACTATAAATAGTACTGTTATTAAATTAGCACAACTAAAAATATATTAAATAATATGCATGAAAATGCTCATGGATTAATTTATCTAGCTTCTATTGTCGAGATAATAGCTCTGCTCTCTTTTGTGGTGAAGTTTCTTCATGATACACGGGATGAACATCGAAATAAAGAAACTGAATTGAGATCTTATTTGGTCTGGCATCCAGGTAAAAGGTGAACGCCATACACCAACAACCATGAACATAAATGTGAATAGAAGCAACAACAATAAAAAATCCTGTTATTACCTACTGCCCCAACAATTTATCCTCATGTTGGATCCATAACAGGGAGGAGATGAGAGGCAAGTTGTACCTGAGGCGCGCATGCGACCAAGGGCACGCACGAACGAATTGATGAAGAACCCAAGGCTCACACGACGCCTCTGCTGCTCCTGCAGCACGCATCCAGTTCAACATCATTCTTCACGATGTCAAAGACGAGGAGAGAGGCGGCTGCTTGGCCAACGACCAGCCACAACACCCTTCACCAACCCGGCTCAACCCCATCTTCCTCCACATCCTGGTCGGCGGCGCCTTCCCGTCACTACTCGACTGATTACATTAGGGTGCGAGACTGCGAATAGACTTGCATGCCGAACTTCACTGCCCTCATACATATTCGAACTTGGTCTTCAAGCAGTTTCACTTGTAGGGGGGCAGAGATTTGCATCAATGTCATATGTTCAACAATCTCTTCAGCGACTGAAATATTCTTATCCATGGGCTGGAAGCAACATAGTATATCCAATGAATAGTGCTTAAGCCATACACAAAAATACGAAGACATGTTCCAGAAAACCAATTCAGTTTGCAAGAAAATACTTTCCTCTAACAGAGACCTGAAAAATAAACAGAATATTTTCAGTTGGCAAACACATACCAACAAACAAGAACATAGCAACTTGAAGATTAAAAGAGGCTTCACTACCTTAAACTGAGAAAGAAAATAAAGATATCCCAGGGGAAGTTTGGATGTACCCAATTCCTCATAGCATCCCCTGCCGATCTGTCTCCGGACGACGATGGTGATTCATCAAAGTAAAACAGTACAATAATTAGGATATCTTACAGTTAACAATGTATAACAAGAAAGAAAACTTATAAATGATATGTTCTACGACTGAATTTATATTAATGAGAGGCTCATCTAACTTGAAGGGAGAACCAAATTTAACCAATTGAACGGAGAATCAAATTTAACCAATGAGCTAAAGTTGCCTTGAGATGCTATATAAAGTATAACCACTGTAAACCAAATCCTTACCGTGGGCTCATTTGGATTCTTTTTAATAGCTGTAGTATTGTGAGATGCCCCTTCCTGATATTTTATCTTGTAAAATAGTTCATTGCCTGCAACATGCATAGCGGGTACATTAAGATTCTAGAAGCAGCAGTATTTGCGGACTAATTTGGCATCATAATGATATCATTCACTTATTCCCGAGTAGATCGCATCACCTCCGCCCCCCTGCAGGAAACACAGAAAAGCTTTTTCATCTCAAGCATCAGCATGAACTCATTGAAGCACAGGTATAACATAGGAATGAACTGAAGGTTAGCACCACAGATGCACATGTCTAAACTAAAAAATATATAATGCTACTTATGCAAACACCACAGCACCACACAGCAATTAATAGGAAGTAATAAAGAAAGAGATGTTCTCACATATAAATACACTATGTTGGACATCTTTTATGATTGTGAGCACTCATGAAAGTATGACATGCTAAAGGGTTGATGTTGGACAAGGAAGACAACG
This sequence comes from Aegilops umbellulata, assembly GCA_032464435.1. NCBI lineage: Eukaryota > Viridiplantae > Streptophyta > Magnoliopsida > Poales > Poaceae > Aegilops > Aegilops umbellulata. The sequence goes on from CP136059.1 coordinate 534,061,848, forward strand.
TAACGGGTTATGTTTTCTCACGTCTCAGTTAGAGTATATTGTCATGGATTATTCAAACATGTTGATCTTGCCTTTCCCCCTCATGCTAGCCAAATTCCTTGCACCAAGTAGAGATACTACTTGCGCTTCCAAATATCCTTAAACCCAGTTTTTGCCATGAGAGTCCACCATACCTACCTATGGATTGAGTAAGATCCTTCAAGTAAATTGTCATGTTGCATGCAATAAAAATTGCTCTCTAAATATGTATGACTTATTAGTGTGGAGAAAATAAGCTTTATACGATCTTGTGATATGGAAGTAATAAAAGCGACGGACTGCATAATAAAGGTTCATATCACAAGTGGCAATATAAAGTGGCGTTCTTTTGCATTAAGGTTTCGTGCATCCAACCAAAAAGCACATGACAACCTCTGCTTCCCTCTGCGAAGGGCCTATCTTTTACATTATGCAAGAGTCAAGGTGATCTTCACCTGTCATTTTTATATTTTATCCTTTGGCAAGCACCTTGTGTTGGAAATATCTTGATATATATTATTGTTGACATTACCCTTGAGGTAAAAGGTTGGGAGCCAACATAATAAGCCTCTATCTTTCTCTGTGTCCGATTAAAACTCCATAACCATAAGTATTATGGAAGACTAAATGATAGTTGAATATGTGGACTTGCTGAAAAGCTCTTATGTTGACTCTTTCCTATATTATGATAAATTGCTATTGCTTCAATGACTGAAATTATAGTTTGTTGGTTCTCAATGAAGTTTCTGAATCATACTTGACATTGTGAATAGATCGTTACTTGAGCATAAGCAATCATATGACAATATATATATATATATATATATATATATATATATATATATATATATATATATATATATATATATATATATATATATATATATATATATATATAAACACTATTCTGATCACGGGATCAGAATAATATTCTGATCACAACCTGAACTGCCTGAGTAACGCGCCTGAACTTCCCTGTGTACTAACTTGACCTTCGGGCTATCTTCGCAACTGTGGCTTCTACCACGATTTTTTCTGATCATTCGTGTTGTTTGTGATGCAAGTGTAATGTGGACACGGTTTTTAGAGTCTAAATGATTGTTTTGATTCGGATTCTAGCACTTAGGCGGATTTGCTCTCGGGGTCGTGATGAACTTGTTTCTGTTACAAGTTTAATGCATGTTTTCGATGTTGTCGAAGTTCTGGAATGATGGGGATTAGGATTTAGTACGAGTTTGGAGCACAAATTCTTAGTTATTTCAAACAAATTTGAAATCGCCCGTGTTCTTCATCCGCCCGAGATGCAACCCGCGCTTCTGTTGATTTCTCATTTTTCTTTAAAGTTTGCTGCCTGATTTGCGTACTTTAGTGAAATTCGAGGCTTACTAATCCATAAATTTTAATCGGGAGGGTCCTTATGGTTTGATTTCTAGCGATTTGATGTTGGCACTCCTGCGGGTTTCTGCACATGTTATTTTAGCGGTTTTAAAATTTGCCCTCTGGTCCTTTCAGTTGTCGAAAGATAGTTGCCAGATCATTTCCAAGGGGGTGCGGACGTGCTGCAATCTTGTGGAGATGATTTTATGCTTCGGACGAATTCGTTTGTTCATTATTTCTAGATCTTCTAATGGTCGTTGTACAAGCTGGACTTCTGTGTTTTCATACCTGAACTTCTTCTTTTCCTTCGTTGGATCCTGTCGGGGCTGGGGCGGCTCGGGATCGGGATCGGGGGGAGGATCAGGTGGATCCTGTTGGGTCTGTCCGGGTTTCTGTGCTGGACTTCTGCGTTGTCATACCTGAACTTCTTCTTTTTTATTTCGCTGTAAGATAATGCAGCCAGTCCTTTGTATCAGAAACCCTTACTAGAGTTTCTTCTGCAATTTTTGTTGTAGCTAGTGTGTAAGCGTGGAGCTGGACCACAGGAACATGCATCCTCTTTTTCCCTTAGTCTATGTTTTGGTATAGTTTTTTGATCATCCACTTATCTTTGGTAAGATCTGGACTTCTCTTTTTTTATTAATGGTTGAACTTCTGGTTATCCAGATTACGTTCCACATTTGCAAGGTGAAGGCGCATGGTGCTCTATATTTTCTTTGTTTGGTTTCCTTTCGTATATTTAATTCTTCAGATGTTCCCTTTTATACTTTTGTCTCGTGAGCAATCATGGGATTAGCCCAAGTATGCATGCACTTTTTCTAGATCATGTAAGGGTCATTTATAGAAGCTGGACTTCCATGTTCTTTATACGTAAACTTCTGCTTTTTCCTTCTTTGCAAAGTAATAAAGCAATCGCTCTGTATTTCCTTCTTTTTTATGTTACTTTTGATTCTTTGCATTGGTTTGGATTTTTTGACTTAGTCCCGTGAACAGCCATGTAATTGGGCGATGGACATGCGTATTTTTTTACTTTTTCTAGTATGTTATTTGTACTTATAATAGTTGTTGTTCTTCACTGAACAACTATCCTGAACTTGTGTGATAATCATTTTTAACATGTTTAATTTGAGGTTGTTATTTTTTGGATTTAAATAGTTTATAGATATTGACCAATGCGGTAGCGCGAGGCCGAGCAGGGGGGGAGGGGGGTCGGGACCCCCTCCCCTCCCCCTGCGAGGCCGAGACAGGAACGAGCCGGAGCAGGCGACGGAGCGGCGTGCCGCGTCGTCGCATGCGGAGGCGAGTCCGTCACATCCGTGACCCCACTATCTATCTTAGGGTTTTTAGGGTTTAGGGTGCGTGCGGTGGGGGTGGAAACAGAATAACCGCATTGCGTCTTGTAAAATCGTAGCGCGCAGCAATGCGGTAGCGTGAGGCCGAGCAGGGGGGAGGGGGGTCGGGACCCCCTCCCCTCCCCCTGCGAGGCCGAGACAGGAACGAGCCGGAGCAGGCGACGGTGCGGCGTGCCGCGTCGTCGCATGCGGAGGCGAGTCCGTCACATCCGTGACACCACTATCTATCTTAGGGTTTTTAGGGTTTAGGGTGCGTGCGGTGGGGGTGGAAACAGAATAACCGCATTGCGTCCTGTCAAATCGTAGCGCGCAGCAATGCGGTAGCGCGAGGCCGAGCAGGGGGGGAGGGGGGTCGGGACCCCCTCCCCTCCCCCTGCGAGGCCGAGACAGGAACGAGCCGGAGCAGGCGACAGCGCGGCGTGCCCCGTCGTCGCATGCGGAGGCGAGTCCGTCACATCCGTGACCCCACTATCTATCTTAGGGTTTTTAGGGTTTAGGGTGCGTGTGGTGGGGGTGGAAATAGAATAACCGCATTGCGTCCTGTCAAATCATAGCGCGCAGCAATGCGGTAGCGCGAGGCCGAGCAGGGGGGTCGGGGGGGTTGGGACCCCCCTCCCCTCCCCCTGCGAGGCCGAGACAGGAATGAGCCGGAGCAGGCGACGGCGTGGCATGCCGCGTAGTCGCATGTGGAGGCGAGTTCGTCACATCCGTGACCTCACTATCTATCTTAGGGTTTTTAGGGTTTAGGGTGCGTGCGGTGGGGGTGGAAACAGAATAACCGCATTGCGTCCTGTGAAATCATAGCGCGCAACAATGCGGTTGCGCGAGGCCGAGCAGGGGGGGAGGGGGGTCGGGACCCCCTCCCCTTCCCCTGCGAGGCCGAGACAGGAACGAGCCAGAGCAGGCGACGGCGCGGCGTGCCGCGTCGTCACATGCGGACGCGAGTCCATCACATCCGTGACCCCACTATCTATCTTAGGGTTTTTAGGGTTTATGGTGCGTGCGGTGGGGGTGGAAACAGAATACCCGCATTGCGTCCTGTCAAATCGTAGCGCGCAGCAATGTGGTAGCGTGAGGCCGAGCAGGGGGGAGGGGGGTCGGGACCCCCTCCCCTCCCCCTGCGAGGCCGAGACCGGAACGAGCCGGAGCAGGCGACGGCGCGGCGTGCCACGTCGTCACATGCGGAGGCGAGTCCGTCACATCCGTGACCCCACTATCTATCTTAGGGTTTTTAGGGTTTAGGGCGCGTGCGATGGGGGTGGAAACAGAATAACCGCATTGCGTCCTGTCAAATCGTAGCGCGCAGCAATGCGGTAGCGCGAGGCCGAGCAGGGGGAGAGGGGGGGGTCGGGACCCCCCTCCCCTCCCCATGCGAGGCCGAGACAGGAACGAGCCGGAGCAGGCGACGGCGCGGCGTGCTGCGTCGTCGCATGCGGAAGCGAGTCCGTCACATCCGGGACCCCACTATCTATTTTAGGGTATTTAGGGTTTAGGGTGCGTGTGGTGGGGGTGGAAATAGAATAACCGCATTGCGTCCTGTCAAATCTTAGCGCGCAGCAATGCGGTAGCGCGAGGCCGAGCAGGGGGGTCGGGGGGGGGGGGGGGGGGTTGGGACCCCCCTCCCCTCCTCCTGCGAGGCCGAGACAGGAACGAGCCGGAGCAGGCGACGGCGCGGCGTGCCGCGTCGTCGCATGCGGAGGCGAGTCCGTCACATCCGTGACCCCACTATCTATCTTAGGGTTTTTAGGGTTTAGGGTGCGTGCGGTGTGGGTGGAAACAGAATAACCGCATTGCGTCCTGTCAAATCGTAGCACGCAACAATGCGGTTGGGCGAGGCCGAGTATGGGGGGAGGGGGGTCGGGACCCCCCTCCCCTTCCCCTGCGAGGCCGAGACAGGAACGAGCCGGCGCAGGCGACGGCGCGGCGTGCCGCGGCGTCGCATGCGGAGGCGAGTCCGTCACATCCGTGACCCCACTATCTATCTTAGGGTTTTTAGGGTTTAGGGTGCGTGCGGTGGGGGTGGAAACAGAATACCCGCATTGCGTCCTGTCAAATCGTAGCGCGCAGCAATGCGGTAGCACGAGGCCGAGCAGGGGAGAGGGGGGGTCGGGACCACCTCCCCTCCCCCTGCGAGGCCGAGACAGGAATGAGCCGGAGCAGGCGACGGCGCGGCGTGCTGCGTCGTCGCATGCGGAGGCGAGTCCGTCACATCCGTGACCCCACTATCTATCTTAGGGTTTTTAGGGTTTAGGGTGCGTGTGGTGGGGGTGGAAATAGAATAACCGCATTGCGTCCTTTCAAATCGTAGCGCCCAGCAATGCGGTAGCGCGAGGCCGAGTAGGGGGGTCGGGGGGGTTGGGACCCCCCTCCCCTCCCCCTGCGAGGCCGAGACAGGAACGAGCCGGAGCAGGCGACGGCGCGGCGTGCCGCGTCGTCGCATGCGGAGGCGAGTCCGTCACATCCGTAACCCCACTATCTATCTTAGAGTTTTTAGGGTTTAGGGTGCGTGCGGTGTGGGTGGAAACAGAATAACCGCATTGCGTCCTGTCAAATCGTAGCGCGCAACAATGCGGTTGCGCGAGGCCGAGCAGGGGGGAGGGGGGTCGGGACCCCCCTCCCCTTCCCCTGCGAGGCCGAGACAGGAACGAGCCGGCGCAGGCGACGGCGCGGCGTGCCGCGGCGTCGCATGCGGAGGCGAGTCCATCACATCCGTGACCCCACTATCTATCTTAGGGTTTTTAGGGTTTAGGGTGCGTGCGGTGGGGGTGGAAACAGAATACCCGCATTGCGTCCTGTCAAATCATAGCGCGCAGCAATGCGGTAGCGCGAGGCCGAGCAGGGGAGAGGGGGGGTCGGGACCCCCTCCCCTCCTCCTGCGAGGCCGAGATAGGAATGAGCCGGAGCAGGCGACGGCGCGGTGTGCCGCGTCGTCGCATGCGGAGGCGAGTCCGTCACATCCGTGACCCCACTATCTATCTTAGGGTTTTTAGGGTTTAGGGTTATTATGTTTTAGGGTTATATATGAACTTCATCTGTTTTTGTACTTGAACTTCTTATTTTTGTTTCTTAGGGTTTATTTATTCTTATGCCGTTACTTCTTTTATTAGAGTACTTGAACTTCTATTCTTTATTTTTTGAACTTCTTTGTGTTGTTTTTTTAAGTGCATATTTATGTATGTATTTTTCTTCCTTTCGTAGTGCATTTGCCATATAATTTTGGTTTTAAGGATATCAGCATTGCTGCTGTGTGAAGTTATCTCATTATAATAGATGCATTCAAATGGTGCATTCATTTATCTATAGATGTATTTACTTTTTTAGCTGTTGGGGTGGGGGGTGGGGGGGGGGGGGGTAAAACTATAAATTCAGTGGCGCTGTAATTCCCACGACAGATAGGCATTAAGTGAGCATCTCCCTGGTCAGCACCTGTCAGAAAACCCCTCTCCCCTTGTCGCTCGCTCTCTTCCCCCTCTCCGTCGCTCCGCTGCCTTCCTCGCCTCCAACTCCCCCCGATTTCTCCGCCCCTTTCCCTTGCCCTCGTGCTGGAGTAACCGGCGCAGGCCCCCGCTTCTATTTCTCCCCCACGCCCCGCTCCCCCTCGCCCTGCTCGCTCTATTCTACTCTGAAGCGAGGGCGGCAACTGCCTGCGCGGTTGCAAGGTGCGCGTGGCGTCGTGGGGAGTGGAAGAACCGCCGCGGATTCGTGTGTGCGGTTTTTTTTTAGAGGTACAAATGTTGCCCCCCCCTAATCTTGCTTTTAGTTTCTCCAGATCTGTCGAGTCCGCCTCCTGTGTGCTCTCGCGTCCGCGTCCTACCCCCTTCTTCTGATGGTTTGTTGGGAGATTAGGTAGGGTTCTTGTGCATGTGGTGGGTGGATTCCATTCCCCTGTGGTCATATTTGTCTATGAGATGCTTGTGTGTGCTATTTCTCCGTTCAGAGTTGATTGGATTTCATTTCAGCATTCTGATGCATGTGAGAGAGGGTGTGGTGTGATGGTTCACGCTGAATCTGATGTATCTAATTGTCTTTGTATTGTTGATTTCGAAGTCTACATTGTGTCTGTCACATGCTAGTTAGTTTCTGGATTCTTTTTTTGTTTGTGCTTGCCTATATGTGCTACTGTTCATGTTTTCATACTTGTTGATATTATCTAGTTGTTTCATCCTAGGGTTTCATTTAGTTGTTTTTTGTATTTGTTGTATGATTTTCTACCTGCTAACTATATGCATTCTATCCCCTGTTTTTAGTAGGTTGTTCTAGGCTTTGGAGTTTCATTCGTCAAGGGGGTTGTGTTGTCATGGCTTCCAAACCTTCTCCAGGTATCTTAATGTAGTTGGATCTTGTATTTTAAAGCAGTATTCTTATATATGTCTTCACTTAGCTTGAGTATGTGTATGCTTTTTTACTTAGTTTTGTTGTTGGACTACCATTCTTATTAGTGTGAACTTCTAAGAAAGTTTATGTGTATGCTTTTTACCCTTAGCTTGAGTTAGTAGAGTGTTGCTTACCTTTTAGTTGATGATTTGCAGGTGAAACTATGTCACCAAGTGTTGTTGACTTCCCAAATGATTCATATTTATTGATATTTAGTTTGGCTGTGGAATACTATTTGTGGTCATGCTACATATTTTTATGTGCTATTTGCTTGGGTCACATAGTTGAACTTCTGGTTTTAATTATTGTTTTGTTCATAATGAAATTTGGTTGAACTTCTGTGATGCACATTTTGTGTTTACTACTTTGTTATATATCGTTGAACTTCTGGACATTCATGTTTTATGTAGTAGCCCCTCTGAGTGTAGATTGTTTTTATAGTTAGTGTGTAGATTTTAGTTTGATTGTTGTGTTTACTGCTTTGTTAGGTATTGTTGAACTTCTTGTTATTGGAAAATGTTGTCAAAGTATAAGTCCCTTTGGTGTAGGATTGTGCATTAGAACTCAGCTTCCTTTTTACTTGCATTTTTTGTAGTTGGTGATGAGTTGAATAGTTCTGGAAAAAATGCCTGCGATCAAGATGGAGCTTCAGAGGTTAATACTGATGCTCCAATATCTGATGCGGCTAAATCACCCATTATCCCTTTGACTTTGATTGCTGAGGTTGCTTCGAGCCTTGAGAATGTTTCAAGCCTCGAGGATCTTTCTTCTGCAGCTCTTGCTTCACCTAGTATGTGAATCCCCTTTTCTTTTCATTTTAAAGTTTTCAGCCATGTTTTTTTAGCTTGTTTATGTCGTTTGTTTTTGTTTTTGTTCATGACTTTTTTTATTTTTTGCTTCGATTTTTTGTGTTCTTTGCAGATGTGTCCACAGAGGAGGAAGCTGTGAACACCATCAACGATGGTTTATCTGAGTTGGGTTTATCAGAAAACCCTGCTGCAGCTGAGGAGGTGGCTCCCTCAATCAAAGGTTGTGATTCCGTTCCGGATCCTTTGTGTTCTCTTCAGATGTCAGAGACGCAGTCGCAGTTTGTTGATGGCACTGAACCTGTGACGCAACCCGAGGATGTGCCTTTTCAGCTTCTCCTGGAGGAGCAATGTAAGAGGAAGAAGCGAGAAGATTTTGACAAGAAGAGGGCGGCCTGCCTTGAGAAAGGATCTGATGTTCCTGGATCTGTTCATGCGGCTGAGCTCATTGTTGAGGAAGACGTGTCGTGTCGCAGTGATGGCACGGTTGTCCCTGTTAAGAAGAAAATTAAGAAGACTGCTTCGAGGAAGCTAGTAGTTGGTGAAGTTACTCCTCGGAGGAGCCCACGTGTTTCAAGGCCTGCAGAAGTTGTTGAAGATGAAGGGCTAGGCGTTGGTGGTACGCCACACCGTAGTCCTCATGTGGTTGCCACTGCCGCGCCTACACCTTCTCCGCTTGGTGCCGGTGCATCTGGTAAGGGGAAGAAATGCGGCGTGAAGCGCAAGGTTCCACCTGCAAAGGTCAACAAGGGTGTGAAGAAGCGTTCTCGTGTTAATCCAGAGGACAAGGATGATGCTGATTTCAATGCTGATGATGAGGACGACGACGATGATGCTGCTGCCGCTAATCAGGTATGAATGTCTCATGTTTACTATTTTTTAAGCATTTGTCGCTATTTCTATAGTTTTATTGTTTTTAGCACTGCCTTGGCGTACATAGGTGACCTTCTGCTCCATCTCAATATAGACGAATAAATTAGCCGACGTGCTTTGCTTTTATGGTATTTCTGCCTTTGAGTACATAGTTGGACTTCTGGGTATATACATGAAGAAATAAGCTTAACTTGTTGGTATACATGTTTTGATTACTGCCTTAGTGTACATGTTTGAACTTCTGCTTTTTAAATTTCCAACATTTTTGAAAGCATGTTAACTTGTGGTCATACATGGTTGTACTGCCTATGTAGACATGGTTGGACTTCTGAGATGTAGTGCGTATATGTAGGCATTAGTTGAATTTTGGTGAAGGTTGTGTGTCTCATTGTTCTGCCTTTTTTCCTTGCCAATGTATTTTTTTTCAGTATCAGCTTGTGCAGCGGCCTAAGAGGAGGAAGAGAGGAGGCAAAGCGCCCGAAGAAGGTGGCCAAGGAGGAGGTGAGGCGAAACGTTTTAACAAGACGGTTCGCTGCTCACTAGGAGAGGTCAAGACCTGTGCGAAAATACTACAATCTAGGCACAAGGCGAGGGTTATCAAGGCTGGTTTTGGTTGTGTGTTTGACTTGAAGGTTGATTCCAACATTTCTCGTCCTTTGATGGGCAACATCTACACGAGGATTGACCCTTCAACCATGATTTTGGACATGGGTGAGGTGAACAAGGTTATACGCATTACAAGTGATGCTATTCACCATCTCTTTGGGTTCCCTCAAGGTAATCGTACCCCCCCTAGGCCCTCGAATGATGGTTTCGATGATGCTGTTATGAGGTTGAAGGGCAAGCTTGGGTATGCTAGGAGTGATGACATCAAGACAAAGGATTTGCGGAATATCCTCGCTGAACTTGTGAAGGATGAGATGAAGGATGATCTTGCTCTTCAGGTGTTTTACCTTATTGTTTTCATGAAGGTAGTTATCCCTGGAACGTCTACACGAGTGTCCAGGGAGGCAGCAATGGCCGAGAACCTTGTGTTTGAGGATATGGCAGACATGGACTACTGCCAGTTGGTTGTTGACGATATTCGGAGTGCTGTTGTTAGGTATCAGCAAGGTACTAGCAAAGGAAACACTGTCACAGGCTGTGCGATCGTGCCGCTTCTTATGTATCTGGACTGCCTTATCATTGGCAAGACGCCTAATATTGACTTGAGGACCCCTCACATCAATTTCATGGATCAGGCCAAGCTTCTTGAGCTTGCTGCGGCTGACTTGGTCACGAAAGGTGATGATGACCCAGCCAACGGGGTGTTTGGGAGACTGCCTGTGAGTGTTTGTATGCATTATTCTTTCCTGTGTAGTTTACCTTGAACTTCTGGTATTGTCTTGTATATTTTTTGTTCCCATGTTCCTTCATTTGTTTTCTGACGCGTTGACTTTTGTTTTTGTATGCAGTGGAAGACACAGGCTGAGGTTGTGTTCTTTAGGGTTATCGAACGTCCTGTTCTAACTATGCCTCCTTCTGCCGGCCTAGGGAGTGGAAGTTCACCAAGATTTGAATTCTCCCGGGATGTTAATACCGGTGCCCCCCCTGTAGATCCAGGAGGTTCTTCTGCCCGTGTGAGTGCTGCAGGTGGCGTTTCTTGCGAGGATTTGTTTGAAGCTGCCAATGTTTCTCTGGTTAGGATTGACAGTCTTCTTGAAACTATTTGTGGGGAGTTGGCTCGTGTTCCTTCGACTGCTGAGCGTCTTAGTCGCGTTGATGGGATTCTTCCTCCCGGGCACGGGTTTGATGCTGAGTCTTCGAAGGAGGTCTTATGTATTGAAGCCAAATTTCTTGAAGAGCTTCGTCAGAGCACTTCCCACCTCCGGACTAGCGTTGGGCTGTTCAAGGAAATGCAGGATGCTCGTTGCAAGCCTTTTGAAGATGAGGCAAGTGTTGTTGTGAGACAGATTCAGAGGCAGGATTCTGTTCGTTCGGGTCTGAGGCCACGTGGAGCATACCAAAGAGGTTTGCACTAATGTTCAATGTTAAATGTTAGCTTTCAGTTATTACTGTTTGTGTTCATAGGCGAGCGTTGTTTATTTGATGTGTCGTAAACTGTTTCTTTTTAGCACTAGTGTTCCTAGGTGACCTTATATGTTTATTGAACCTGAACTTCAACTGCTACAGCACCTGAACTTCCATGACTTCGATGACTAGCCTTTTTTGTTCCCTCTTGTATCTTAGAGTAGTTTGATATCTGACCTGCTATGTTTACTGTATTTGGACTTCCATTATGTGTCAGTTGTTATAGCTGACCTTCTCTGATTGTGCAATCTGAACTTCTGCTGATTAGGTATTTGTTTTCTAAATGATTTATTTTTTATTTGTTTAGGCTGTTGATGATGATGCTAGGGTTGAGGAGGATGTTTTACCTGCGCATGAAGCTGCTCCTGTGCATGAGGCTGCCCCTGTGCATGAACCTTCTCCGGCTAGTGGCGTAATAGTTATTGAGGTTCATGGCAGTGAAAATGAGGTACCATTTTTCTTGTCCATTTGTCTTGTTGCCCCTGAGACGGACTTCCTGCTCCTGTGCATGAGGTTCAGTCAGCCCTTTGTAATGACTTTCTGTTTCTTTTTGCAGCAGTAGAATGATGATGTTAGTGTTCCTCCAGAGAAGGTTGCAGACATGTCCGTCTCAGGCACCGGCTGCTCCGAAGGGGTGGTCCTGACTGAACCTCAGTCGTCCATTGTCTCCGAGGTTTGAAATGCTGATCAGGGCAAGACAACTGGAGACATCATTTTGGAGAAAGATGTTGTTGAGTCTACTGTTGAAACTGGTGGTAGTGTTGCTGCAAGCCCGGAGAAGTCTCCTGCAGCAGAGCCATCAGTTGATGTTAATGCTGTACAGGCACACCTAAAAGTTTTTCTTGTTTCAGATTCTCCAGCTGCTCCAGCTGCTGTTGGTGTCCTTCCTGATGACGCTGCAACGTCTTTTAGAGACGACGATGAAGATACCGAAAGCGATAGCTATGGAGAGGAGGTTGATCATTCCAGTGCTGCCACTGGTCTAGGCAAGGATCCATGAAGAGAGGAGCATGCTTCTCTCTTCTTTCCCCATTCCCTTCCCTCTTTGTTGTTTGGTTAGTCCATGATATCCCATGTGAACTGCCTGTGTGGTCTAAGTTGAACTTCTGGTTTTGTTGTTTGTCGTGTGGGTTGTAAAGAATGTTAAGTGGACCTGTTTTCTATGTGGGTGGAGGTTTGTAATGCATGGGTTGTGATGTCTATGATGCTGTGTTTTATCTTTTCTGATGTAGCAGCTAAGATGTGCTTATGTTTTGAATGTTTGTGCTTGAATGTTGGTCTTAATTGAAACTGTCGTGAATCTATGTGCTTTGAGTGTTGATGTTAATTGCTATTTTCTTTTTGGTGAGCATATAGCGACCTTGCTGTCGTGCGAAAGAAGGTTGATGACTTTTATTACAGTGTAACTAGGCTTAGGAACGACCGTTCCAAGAGGTGAGTGCAGCTACTCAACATTTACATCATCCATGTACCCCCTGTGAAACTGCCCGTGGTTTCGTATCTGAACTTCTCAACTATATGTACCTGAACTTCTTGTTTTTTTGCTTCTCTGGCGCTGAACTTCTGGCCTCTTTTGCACTATACTGCCTGTTGTGATATAACTGAACTTCTGTGCTAACATGTGTTATGAACTTCCTGAGTTCCTGCTGCTGAACTTGTTTTACTTTCTATTTGCTTGTTTTAGAGAAATGATTATGTTCCAAAACAAGGAGTGTGAAGCTTCTGTTCAAGAAGTCGCAATATCTTTTGGTCCTCGCGGAATGCTTACATCTAATGTGGCTGAGTGTGCACTCTATTGTCTACGTGCGAAGTACCAGGGATCGGATAAACTCATCCTGCCGTATTGGGTTTGTGTAAGTCAACCATCCCTGGTAGCAAATATGTCTTTGTTCCTTACCATTTTAGTTAAAACTTGTTCGTCTCATTTTTTTTCATATGTTGGTGTTGTCTGCATTATTTTAGGACAAGATTTTTAGGGGTCAATTTGATTCCCGTGTGAGGAAGTACTTCATGGCGAGTGGTCCAGATAGCATGGATGCACATGATTGGGTATGCAATATCTTGTTCTTTGCCTTTGTATTAGTTTTGCAATGCGATCCACTGTGTTAATATTTGTTTTATTTTTCTTTTGTACTATTCTGATATTAATTCTCATTTTTTAATGATTCGCGTGTTTATGATGCTTCAGGTTGTTTTCCCTACTTTTGACCCGCCTGAGCTTCCTGCTTCCATGGGTGGTGTCGGTCATTGGGTGTCGGTATTCCTTGACCTAAAGAATTCAAGGTTCCAGCTTCTCGATTCCTACTATGAACCAAAAGATGAATGTGCGGTACGCCTGTTTCGACAGATGACCGACAACATCAAGAGGCTTTGGAAGGATGCCAGCAATGACAGGGAGACACCCTTCAGTCCTATTAGCATCGACAATTTCCCTCTGGATTGGATTGATGTCCCCCAGCGGCAAAACAAGTATGAGTTCAACTTTTTCTCTTTATCACATCTGTTTAACTATAGTTGTACTTAAGCTGCGACGTGTTTAATTCGTTGGCTTTGTTTTTCTGTCCTAACACTATTTCTTTTACTTCGTTTGATTGTAGTATCGACTGCGGATTCTTCATGCTTACGAATGTTAATTCGTATCATGACGGGGTTCTTGCAAATTATTCCCATGAGAATATCGGGGATATCAGGAAGACGTGGCTGTACTCAATCGCTTCTTCTGACCTGTTTGAGACAGACTTCCAAGCTCTGTTTGACTAATTACACATGTAAGTATTTTGGAACTTGTACTGCTTACCTGCACTGCATCTTTTATTCTACCTGAACTTCATATTTTTCTCTGAGCTTTGACTTCTGCTTGAGGTCTGGCTGAGCTGCTGGTTTCGGAAGGAGGGAAGCATTTTCTTTGTACATGAACTTCATTTGTATCTTTTTTAATTTTGCTTGTGTGTTTTGTTTTGCTTAAATGGACATGAGAATTTTCTTTTATAATTGATCTTCAGAGATGATGCCTTTCTATGGTTTTGTTAGCTGTAGTTGAATGATTTACAGTTCATCGGTTTATCTTGAACTGTGCCTCTGGTTGTGCCTGAACTTCATTTAGTTTTTTACTGCAACTAATTTTTTTAGGTCAGCTTGAGTAGTAACCATGTCATGTTCATTAGTTGGATTGCACATTGTGATATTCCTGAACTTCAGTTGTATTTAATTGTGATGTTTTCTCTTCCTTTTTTCTTTGACAGTGGAACCGTTGGAGCTGACCGATTACCACTACTCATTCCTCGGGTCACAGGAATACCAGCCTAGGGAGGAACCGATGAGTACAGCTCCGATAAAAGATGATAGACCTCGGACCCTTATTCCTTCTAAGTTGGGGAAGCAGGCTGGTGGTATTCGTGGTACTCCAAAAACCCCTTGCTACAGGAAGGCTGATGCAGTCGAAGCAGCCGAAGCAGAAGTGATTTCGTCCGATGATGATTTTGAGAAGATTGCTTACCCGAAGAATGCTAAATGTGCTGTTGGTACTGTTGCTGGTAGAGGTGGGAAGAATGTTGTGATCACCAAGAGGAAACCGGCAGTTGAGTCTGGGAACATAACTTCCTCCAAGAGAGCAGCAAGATTGCCTTTGAAGTGGCGTTCTCCTGTCGCTCCCCTGAAAAAATACAGTTACCCTCATCTATCCGAGGCCCGGAAGATGAAACAATATGTGTTGAGTAAAGATGGTCTGGAGAAGCATTCTGAGTGAGTTACCCTCATCTGTCGTTCCCTTGCCTTGGAGTTGTAGTGTCTGAACTTCTGTAGTTGTATTGTCTGAACTGCCGTCGTTGTAGTATCTGAACTTCTGTTTTATGTCTCCTCTTGTCGTTATAGTGTCTGAACTTCTGTTTGTTATTGTATCTGAACTTTTAATATTTTTTTACCATCCTTTTGTATTCTGCAGGACAAGCTACTGCATGTTTGCCATCCCTGGGAATGTGATTGACCTCACAGGACGTGTCCTTTATACGCTTTTTGGTGAAGGGCAGCAGATGGAAGGAGACATAATGGATTATCTCATAAATTTGTGGAAGGATAAGCCGGAGACCTCTGAGATATTCACTAGTGCTGACAGGGTTGTACTTAGTCCCTACTTCATACAGGTTTTAGTTCTTTGCACCCCTATCTCCTTCTTTTTGCCTTAGTTTTGTTGTAGTAGCATTTGGGAGGTGTTTTAATTGTGTTTTTGTGAATGCACAGTACTGCCTGGAGTATGATTTCTTCGGCGCAACAGTTCCAAAGTTTGATGCAAAAAAATCTGCTGGTCTCCTCCCAATGTTTGTTCGCAAGGAAGAAGACCTTCTTAACGCAAAGCTGATTAGGTTTTCATAGCCCTTGCTTTTTTAATTTCATGTGCATCCTTTTGCTGAATTTGTCAAGAAGTTTTTGTTCATGCCTATTCTTCAGTACATATGCTTTTATAGTTTGTGTTCACCGGTCCTTTCATTCTTGGTAGGTTTTCTTGATTCTATTCAAGCCAATTGGCACAATGGCGCACTACAGTGTGTACGTGGTGAATAGATATCATGGGAGCATTGACATCCTTGATTCACTTTCTTACGGTAATATGGAAACGTCGCGATCGAGTTTCCATGGGGACTGCCAAAATATCGTGAGTGTTTCTTAGCCTGAACCTCCTTTCACATTCTCTTGTTTGACACGAAGTTTATTATGCCTTGTGTTGACAAAATATGTTGCTGTCTCTGTTTTGGTAATACTGCTTGAACTGACTGTCATTTAGAAGTTGAACTTCTGCTATTTTGTTTTAGGTGGATCTTATGCAAGTGTCGCTTTTTTATGTACCTGAACTTAACTATTTTGGTTAACATGTTTTTGACTTCATCTAATTTTGTTATTTCCGGCAGATGAAGAGATTTGTTGGGTTGCTCGAGGAGGTGTACGGCAAGGCAGCATACAAGGCGAGCAAGCAGCCTAACTGGGTGACTATTGCAAAGACGCCAACTTTCATCGACGTTCCGAAGCAGAAGAGTAATGATTATGGTTTCTTTGCCGTGAAGTTCAGCTCTTCGTATGATGACGATGAGATTGTTGAAGATTTTGGTGATGTGGAAGTATGTTCTGTCTTTGTTCTCGTCTCATCATCCTTTGATTATTCTTGTGTGTTTTTGCTGAGCCGTTCCTGCTTTGGCTTTAGATATCCGTTACTAAACCATCGTTTTCACCTTTCTTTTGTTTGCAGGCTGCTGCAGATGACTGGAAGGCTGAGTTCATGCACACTCTGATTTTTAGTGAGAATAATGAAGTCGTGCGTTCAGAGCTCCCTAAAGAGATCCAGTCCTTTGGCCCGTGAATTTGAAGCAGTAGTTTCATTGTAGATTTGATTTCGTATAGATTTTTAGGTTTGATAATGATTGGAACAATTCCGTAAAGATTTGGTTGTAAGAATGTTTTTAGTGATTTGTGTATCTATAGGTGCAGCACTATTACTTATAATATTTGTGGACAAATGCATTTGGTGTGAAGAATGATTTGGCTTTGTGAATTTCAATGCACTGCGTCGTTTTTCAGTATCCATGTGTTGAATGTTTTTGCCCCAACAGATGTACCTGAACTTCTGCCTCGGTTTTGGTTGAACTGCTTGATTTTTTTGTGTTGTTTATCTTCGGGCTCCCAACATAGGATCGTAGACTTGAACTTCTGCTTTGAGATGTGGCTGGGCTGCTGGTTTCAGATGGAGAGGATATTTTGTGTTGTGTAATGTATTGGTAATGTTCAACCCAACTAAAATGTATGCTTTTGCGTAGAATATATATTTGTTTTTTTTGTGTTTTTTTCAAGTGCGATATTTCATATGTAAATCCGTGCAGAAATATTGTTGATGTTTCTTTATCTTTTGTCGACATTGTACATGAACTTCTGCACGTATCCAAGCAGAACTTCACATTTGAGCGCGTTGTCTTAGGCTTGCTAACCTTAGTTTATGCGGCGCGGTGAAACTTTATTTTTTTAAGCATATTTTTTTCCAACATCGATTTTTATATACCAGAACTTCTTCTATAAGCTGACCTGAACTTCAATACTATATGATTATTTGCTGGTTACACTTTTATGGAATACAACACTAGCACATCACTTCCTGCCATAACATACCAGGACTTCTGCAGTAATATTACTTGAACTTCACAGTGTATGTTTTTCATTTTATTACTGCTTGCTCTTTCATGCAGTACATCATCAGCACATCACTTCATCTCATAACATACCAGGACTTCTGCAGTAATACTACGTGAACTTCACCGTGTATGTTACCAGGACTTCTTCAAAAGTTCAACAATAAAAGGGGATGACATAATATTTCTGGACATTGACATGACATAAGTTTGCAGGACTTCTACAGTAATACTACGTGAACTTCATAGTGTATGTTACCAGGACTTCTTCAAAAGTTCAACAATAAAAGGGGATGACATAATATTTCTGGACATTGACATGACATAAGTTTGCATTGTGTTAATTGACCTATTCTAAATGTTCATCAGCCTTGCGCTCCTCCTAGGCTTTGGTTGTATAGATTTTTGCTTGACATGTACCTTTTCCTCTTCATCTTCCTCTTCATCGTCCTCTTCCTCTTCCTGCTCATCATCCTCTTCCTCTTTCTCTTCATCGTTCTCTTCCTCTTCGTCTTCCTCTTCTTCGACGGTGTCTTCGTCTTCGTCTTCCACTTCCACCTCTTTCTTGTTGCTGGCTCTGGGTTTTGCTTTCTGTTTCTTCTCTGGCTTTTTGCTTGTCTTTTCAGCATCTGCTCACTTCGGGCATGTTATTCCATCATGTGGTTCATACTCCTTGCATATGCTACAAAGTCTGGTGCTTGCTTTCTATGGGTGTGGTCCCTTCTTTTGTTCCATAACTTTGGGTTGATGTTTTTGAGATTTGGGTTGCTTGACCTCTTCGGCATTGTTTCTTTCCAAGAGTGTTGGACAGGTCAGCTTGTTGTGTCCCGCAACCTGGTTGTACACACTACATTTCCTGTGTCCAAGTGGCACTCCATTCTCATCGAGCAGCACGACTCTTCCTGCAGGTGGTGCCTTTATTTGCGCTCTCTTGTCACTTTTCTTTGCTGCAGTAATTTTCTTCCTACCCTTTGTTTCAGAATAGAGCGGTAGTTTCATCGTCTCTTGCTGTCGCTGCTCCATTGATTGGCCATCACCCTGCTTGCATTGGTTGGCTTCAGCGGCGGCGTTGAGCATTTCAGCTGCATAATAGTGAAGGTCATCTTCAATTTCAGCGTCCTCTTCATCCATCCTTTGGTCAGCATCCGCTCGATTTGCTGAATGTATTGCATCAAGTTCTTCCACGAGCCTCTTGAGAACATAGTAGGCTCTGTCATACTGCTGGTCACATCTCATCGCTTTCTTGTTAACCATCAAATTCAGCTGCAGCAAAATGTCTTGCTTCGATAGCCTTGAGCTGCCATCGATGCGGTTGTGTTGTAGTCCCTTGTATCAAAGGTTTGTTGTGATTTTGCAGTCTTTGTGTACCGTTTGAGGATATACTTGTTTGGAAATTTGTCAGGCTTCAGGTAGTCCAGTATGTTCATGATGTGAAGGCAGAACAGGCCTGCATTTTTGTGATGAATGCAGAATACATAGTTTGTGAGCCAGCAATGAGTTTCATAATTTTTGATATGATACTACTAGTCTAGCTATTTAATGAGTTTGTTTTCCCGCTCACCTGTGTGTGTCCAGAGCTTGCATTCACACTCGTATATTTCACTGTCTGGGTCAGCTACAACCTGGAATTCATGCTTTGACCAGGAAAATCTTTCTTCATCATCATGGCCAGGCTTGTTGTGGTAGTACACAAGGTACTTAGTGGACTCTGCTGTATGCTTTGCGCGAATTAGCGTGGCCTTTCTCATCCTATTCCTCATCTCGTTGTACACGGCTCTCATGTACTTGATAGACATGTCTTCCTCGTAGCCGTAAGTTGTCTTTGTCATAGGATTAGTCTGCACCTGTCAAAAAAGTAAGACATTAGTCGAAGCAGAATCATGGGTTTCATTTTTTAAAATTCAAAGTGCACATGTTGAAGGTAAACATAACATGATGGTGGTGTTTTGTACTTGTCATCATACCATGCTGGTCATTGTTTGCTCGTTCTCCTTCTGCATCCGAGTTTGTATGCAAGCATTGACCCGCCTAGCAAACTTGTGTAGGTTCTGGGTTCCCTTGACAAACCCTTTCTTTAGCACGTGGTTCATGCTCTCGCTTCGTTGTGTGGAAGTCATTCTAGCACAGAAAATCCACATCTTCCTATCACTCCAGAGCTGCATCATCATCTGGTCGTTCTCCAGGTGGTACTTGTGCACGAGTTCAGCCCAGGCATCTTCAAACTCCGTTGGCATCAGCGGCCAGTTCAATATAGCTGTGAACTCCTCTTTGAATGTTTCATACTTTTTGTACAGCAACGCGAGGTATTCCGTGTACTTCTTCAATATGTGCTAACGGCATAGCTTGTGGACGGTGTTTGGAAATGATTGTGGTATAGCTTTCGCCATCGATGGGCACTGGTCTGCATGAATAAAAAAATGAAACTTGATTCTTTTTTGTACTGATTTTGAACTTATGTTGCACAAGTAATTGAACTTCACATCTAGCAGTATGGTATCTAAGAATTTCACATGTATTTTTTCCTTACATCAGTGTTGCTGAACTTCTGTGGTACCAGTGCTTGAACTTCACATGAATAACTATGTTTTTCTGAACATGCTACATATTTTTATCTAACAACTTCGTCCTTGAACTTCTATGATTCATGTACTTGAACTTCACATTCATAACTAATTTTTTTCTAAACATATGACAGGTAATTTTGCTTTCTTGTATTGCTAGTTGGACTTCTGTGCTAACAATGGCTGAACTACATTCTTTACATATTTTTCAAAAAAAAACAAATGTACCCAACCAACAGAGACCCATACATAGACTGAAAAGATGATGAAACTTGAGGAGTTTTTTTTGAACTCACCTGTTAGAATGCAAGTTGGGTGCTTGTTGTTCATGCACCGTAGAAATGTACTCCCTCCGTTCCGAATTACTTGTCTTAGATTTGTCTAGATATGGATGTATCTAGACTCATTTTAGTGTTAGATACATCCGTATCTAGATAAATCGAAGACAAGTAATTTGGAACGGAGGGAGTATCAAATAGCCACTTGAATGACTTTGCATCTTCGTCTCTTATCAGGGCAACGACAAATATCGTTGACTGCAAGTGATGGTTTGTTCCAACAAATACTCCCAGGGGCATATGAAATCTGTTGGTCTTGTAAGTCGTGTCAAATGTTACGCAATCGCCGAAGTCTTGATAGGCTCCTCGGCAGCTTGCATTAGACCAGAAAATGTTTTTAATTGACTTGTCCTTGTCCACTTGGATGTCATAGAAGAACTCATCATTTATTTCCTTCATATCTTTGAAGAATGAAACAAGTTTTAATACATCATCCAAATCATCTTTCCTTGCATTCATGGCTTTCCTGCAAATCACACGCCAACATGCATTTGTTATTTTTGCTATCAAAGGGGCTATGAGCTAGGATGCTATTTTACATTGCAACATGTGGGTGTTTTGAATACTTACTGGTTTAGGAGGTCTCGTCCGGTCATGCTCAGGAAGTAGATTCCATCTTCATTTTCAGATAGCATGGACATGATTGTTGTGTGCTTGACATCATGGTACTGCAGGAGCTTTACATACTCCAGAATAGTGGGGTCATAATTCTTGTGTGAGTGCAAGAATACCAGCATGTCATCAGTTTGCATGAGCTCGTGATTATGATTGTACTCAATGTCCACTTCCACGCATGTGACAACCTCCTGCACCTTCACCCTCATTCTTGCATTGCAGCCCGTCCTCTGCGATGTTTTGTTTCGCTTCCTGTTGGCCTCTGAAACAGAAGATGTGTGTATCCCTTGGAAGGAGCAAACAAAATACTTGTGGTTGTCATTTCCACCCGTCTTCCTGATTCCAAAACCAACGTGCCTGGCATATCTGTTATAAAATTCCCTTGCTTTCTCTACATCTTTGAATCGCATCTTTAGTCTTGGTATTAGATAATCCGGTAGATCCGACGTCTGCAGAAAAAGAAAAAAATTAATCCAAACAGCACGTTAAAATGCAGTTTATGAACTTGTTATTCTGGAGGGAGCAGAAAATGTGCAGATAATACAAGATGCGTATATAAATATTTTTTGTTTCACTTACGTGCGTGTATGATCGCAACTTCGCCGGTGTCGGCTGCTGTCCCTCTGGGATGGGGCATGGCGGAGTAATCATAGCAAGATGCAGCAGTGGATCACGAGGAGGAAGGAGGGCTGAAGATGGCCTCTCTCTTGTTTGCGTCCTTTTTGCTTGAGGTGGTTGTGGAGCTATTGCGATCCTGGTCTTGGTTTGCTGTTTTGTTTTGTGAAGCAATCCATCTACCTTATGGCACGTAGAATTCTGACTTGTAGTAGCAGCAGCAGGATCAAACGGTGGTAGTGTGCAAATCACTCTCCTCCGTGCGTGTGTTGCTGTTGGATTTGTCCTGGGATCCGGTTTAGTTGCTTCGCTTTGGCGTTGATGAGGCACACCAGGATAACCTCAAGAGTCACACGCAGGACTTGAGCTAACCCCCTCCTCCATAGGCGTGCTTGGGAGCCTGCTTGTGTATACAAAGAATCCGCGGGGGATTTCCGGCGTCACCCAATTAGGTGGAGGCGCAAACCTGTGTGGATAGGGCTGTGACCCAGCATCTTGGAAGTATCCGTGTGTTTCGGGTGTCATCCGTTTTTTGTCTGGAGCAGGTTGGTAATGCTGTTGGTGCGTTTGAGGCGTGACCCATTGAGTGGGTGGTGCAACGCGTACAGGCTTTGGATTGTGTACTTGCTGCTGGGAACTTCTAAGCTTCTTCATGCGTGTATCGTCTTCCTGACATAAAAGAAAAAATGTGTATTAGCACACAAGTTATATCTGCATATAAATTTGTAACTGAACTTAGCATTATTCACAACCTGAACTTCTCATATAAAAGTGGTGAGAGTTATCACACTGTGCTGAGCATCTGCCGATGCCTTTGTACCTGAACTGAGCACCCTTCACAGAATTAACTTCACATCCTGTTTTTTAATTCTACAATATCTTATTACTTATATGCACCTAAACTGGGTACTGTCCACAACCTGAACTTCCTGTTTTGCAAAGGGGAAATACTGTCTACAGTTTAAAAAACCTGAACCTTCATGCGTTTGAATGGATGGACTGCTAGTGCATACCAACTTGACCTTCATGTCATATCACGTGCATGTTTTATTTTCCTTTTATTGTTTTGCACAGAACCAGAGACATACCAACCTGAACTCTAGCACACTAACTAGTTGAACTTCACATGTGAATGTGAATGCAGCCAGATTTTATAGTGTTTGTTGCTTGGACTGAGGCTCACATACCACCTGAACTTCACATGCCTGTAAGTAGGCAGATTTTTACAATGTTGTTTTTTTGTAGCCTGGACTGAGGCTCACACACCACCAGAACTTCACATGGTTGTAAGAAGGCAGAATTTTAAAAAGCTTTTGTAGCCTGGACTGAGGCTCACACACCACCTGAACTTCACATAGCTGTAGGCAAATAACAAACCGAAGGAAGGAAGAAGTTCAACCATACCCTGGCTAGAAGTCCAGCCAATCTTTTTCCAGCAGCTAATAGGCCACCTTGAGAAAAAATCGTCGTGGAGGTAGTAGAGGAATTCCATGATAATCCATGTCTTGCAGGGGGCGCGAAGTTCATCTGCACAACGCAAGAAGGTCAGAGAAGGCAAGATTGAAGAAGAAGGCAAAATTGGGAGGAAGTTCATGTACTTCTGCCGCTGAATTTGAGGGCGCAGCCGATTCCGCCTCCGCTGAGGAGTTGCTCCGTTGGTCGCGCCGCTCGCCGTTGCTTGCGTCGGGGCCGTGATCTGGTCTGCAAGGCTTCGGGCAGTGACGATGGGACGAGGATGCGGCTTCTTGAAGTTCATGGCGGCTTCGTCGCGTCCAGGCGACGCGGGCTCCCTCGCGCCGGCGTCCGCCGTCGCTCGCTCGCCCGCGCCGGTGGCCGGCCAGGAGCTGGGGAAGGAAGGGAGGCGGCGGATCCGGCCGGCCAGGAGTTGGGGAAGGAAAAGGAGGCGGCGGATCCGGCGAAGATCGGTGGCGATGAGGGGGAGGTCGGGGGATCGAGGGGAGGAGGGGGGCTGGGGCGGCTCGGGATGCGGATCGTGATCAGGTGGATCCTGTCGGGGGGCCTCGGGATCCTGTGGATCCTGTCGGCAGTTCGGAAGTTCGGGAGGGCCCTATATAGGGCTGCTGTGATCCAAATAGTTATTCTAATCCCGTGATCATAATAGTGCCACTATATATATATATAAATATATATATATATATATATATATATATATATATATATATATATATATATATATATATATATATATATATATCGGTGCTCGGGCGCGTGGCGGAGGGTGACGACAACGACAACCACCGAGGGCAGCATAGGGCGTGCGGAGGGCGACGGGAGAGCGTGCGGCCGCGACGGCAATGTAGGGCGACAACGGCGGCGATAGCAGATCGAGGGGGGATTTGGGGGAAGTGGCCGGAGGGAAGAAGAACCGTGCGGTTAAGTCAAAAATAGCAGTAGCGCGGTCCCGGAAAAGCGCTGCTACTACACTAGCTATAGCTAACATAGCTATAGCGCAGGCTAACAGAACGTGCTAATGATATCTTAGCTATAGCGCTTGTCTTCAAAGCACGTTGTTGCTCCGCCTTTGTCCTTTATTTTTCTTTTTCTTTTATTTTCCTTCACATTTTCTTTTTTTTCCTTTCCCCTTTTTCTATTTATTTCATTTTCATTTACTTTTGTATATGTTTTTTATTTTATTTTCTTTTCATTACCAGTAGCGCTTTCAGTGTAAAACATGATGCTACAACCATCTTAGCAGCAGCGCGCTTTCTGTTAGCTCACTGCTGCTATTCCTAACCTGCCGAGAACAGTGTCGGAATTATAGTAGTAGCGCTTGTTTCGCCTGGCGCGCTACTTCTATAATCTTAGCTGCAGCGCGTTTATTTGCCGGGCGCTAGTGGTAAGTAGTAGTAGCGATTCTTTTTGACACGTGCTACTAGTACGTTTCTATATATAAGGTTTTCCCTAGTAGTGCACGGATGGAACCTTTCTAGAGAAGGAGTTTCTCTCGAAAGAAGTGAGTGGGAGGAAACTAGAACTTGATGAGGTAATTGTACCTTCTCTCAATATGGAAAGTAGCTCATCAGAGAAATCCATTCCCGTGATGCCTACACCAACCTGAGAGGAAGATAATGATGATGATCATGAAACTTCAGATCAAGTTACTACCGAACGTCGTAGGTCAACCAGAATAGATCGACACCAGAGTGGTACGATAATCCTATTTTGGAGGTCATGTTACTAGACCACGGCGAACCTACGAACTATGAAGAACCTATGATGAGCCCAGATTCCGATAAATGGCTTGAGGCCATGAAATCTGAGATAGGATCCATGTATGAGAACAAAGTGTGGACTTTGGTGGATTCGCCCGATGATTGGCGAGCCATAGAGAATAAATGGATCTTCAATAAGAATACTGTCGCTGATGGAAAGTTACTGTCTATAAAGCTCGACTTGTTGCAAAAGGTTTTTGACAAGTTCAAGGAGTTGACTACGATGAGACTTTCTCACCTGTAGCGATGCTTAAGTCTGTCTGTATCATGTTAGCAATTGCCGCATTTTATCATTATGAAATCTGGCAAATGGACGTCAAAACTGCATTCCTTAATGGATTTCTTAAAGAAGAGTTGTATAGGATGCAACCAGAAGGTTTTATCAATCCTAAAGGTGCTAACAAAGGGTGCACGCTCCAGCGATCCATCTATGGACTGGTGCAAGCATCTCAGAGTTGGAATATACACTTTAATGACGTGATCAAAGCATATGGTTTTATAAAGAGTTTTGGAGAAGCATGTATTTACAAGAAAGTGAGTGGGAGCTCTGTAGTATTTCTAATGTTATATGTGGATGACATACTGTTGATTGGAAATGATGTAGAATTTCTGGATAGCATAAAAGGATACTTACATTTTTTTTCAATGAAAGACCTCGGTGAAGCTGCTTATATATTGGACATCAGGATCTATAGAGATAGATCAAGACACTTAATAGGACTTTCACGAAGCACATACCTTGACAAAGTTTTGAAGAAGTTCAAAATGGATCAGTCAAGGAAAGGGTTCTTGCTTGTATTGCAAGGTGTGAAATTGAGTCAGACTCAATGCCCGACCACTACATAAGATAGAGAGAAAATGTAAGTCATTCCCTATGCCTCATCCATAGGTTCTATCATGTATGCTATGATGTGTACCAGACCTGATGTGTGCCTTGCCATAAGCCTGGCAAGGAGGTACCAAAGTAATCTAGGAGTGGATCACTGGACAGCGGTCAAGAATATCCTGAAGTACCTGAAAAGGACCAAGGATATGTTTCTCATTTATGGAGGTGACAAAGAGCTCGTCGTAAATGGTCACGTCGATGCTAGCTTTGACACTGATCCGGATGACCCAGAGTCACAAACCGGATACGTATTTATTTTGAATGGTGGAGCTGTCAGTTGGTGCAGTTCCAAGCAAATCGTCAGCATGGGATCTACATGTGTAGCGGAGTACATAGCTGCTTCGGAAGCAGCAAATGAAGGAGTCTGGATGAAGGAGTTCATATCCGATCTAGGTGTAATACCTAGTGCATCGGGTCCAATGAAAATCTTTTGTGACAATACTAGAGCAATTGCCTTAGCGAAGGAATCCAGATTTCACAAAAGAACCAAACACATCAAGAGACGCTTCAACTCCATCTGTGATCAAGTCAAGGAGGGAGACATAGAGATTTGCAACATACATACGGATCTGAATATACCAGACACGTTAACTAAGCCTCTTCCACGAGCAAAACATGATCAGCACCAAGACTCCATGTGTGTTAGAATCATTACAATGTCCTAGAGGCAATAATAAAGTTTTTATTTTATATGCAAGTGGGAATCAAGATTATTGACTCTCGTGCAAGTGGGAGACTGAAGCAAATGTGCCCTAGAGGCAATAATAAAGTTGTTATTTTATATTTTCTTATTTCATGATAAATGTTTATTATTCATGATAGAATTGTACTAACCGGAAACTTGATACATGTGTGGATACATAGACAAAATACCGTGTCCCTAATAAGCCTCTACTAGACTAGCTCGTTGATCAAAGATGGTTAGGTTTCCTAACCATAGACATGTGTTGTCATTTGATAAACGGGATCACATCATTAGGAGAATCATGTGATGGAAAAGACCCATTCGTTAACTTAGCATTATGATCGTTCAGTTTTATTGCTATTGCTTTATTCATGTCAAATACATATTCCTCCGACTATGAGATTATGCAACTCCCGGATACAGGAGGAATGCCTTATGTTCTATCAAACATCACAACGCAAACGGGTGATTATAAAGATGCTCTACAGGTATCTTCGAAGGTGTTTGTTGGGTTGCCATATATCGAGATTATGATTTGTCACTCCGGGTATCAGAGAGGTATCTCTGGGCCCTCTCGGTAATACACATCATAAGAAGCCTTGCAAGCAAAGTAACTAATGGGTTAGTTGCAGGATGATGTATTATGAAACGAGTAAACAGACTTGCCGGTAATGATATTGAACTAGGTATGAAGATACCGATGATCGAATCTCGGGCAAGTAATATGCCGATGACAAAGGGAATAGCGTATGTTGTCATAACGATTCAACCGATAAAGATCTTCGTAGAATATGTGGGAGCCAATATGAGCATCCAAGTTCCGCTATTGGTTATTGACCGGAGAGGTGTCTCGGTCATGTCTACATAGTTCTCGAACCCGTAGTGTCCGCACGGTTAACGTTCGATGACGATATTGTATTATATGAGTTATGTGATTTGGTGGCCGACTGTTGTTCGGAGTCTCGGATGAGATCATGGACATGACGATGAGTCTCGAAATGGTCGAGAGGTAACGATTGATATATAGTATGATAGTATTCGGACACCGGAAGTGTTCAGGAGGGTACCAGGTACATATCGGAGTACCGGAGGGGTTACCGGAACCCCTGGGGAGAAGATATGGGCCATATGGGCCATGAGAGGGGAGCACAGCAGCCCACAAGGGGTGGCGCGCCCCCCTAAGGAAGGAGGCCGAATAGGAGAAGGAGAAGAGGGGGTTCGCCCCCCTCCCTTCCTTCTCTCTTCCCCCTTCCATTTTCTTGTCCGGCAATTATGGAAGGGGGGAAGCCGAATTGGGGAAGACCCCAAGTAGGATTCGGCCTACTGGGGGCACCCCTGGCTGCCTCTCCTCCCCTCCAACCTATATATATGTGGGGAGGGGGCACCTAGAACACACAACATCAATTGTTAGCCGTGTGCGGCGCCCCCCTCCACAGTTTACACCCCCGGTCATATTCTCGCGGTGCTTAGGCGAAGCCCTACGCAGATCACTTCACCATCACCGTCACCACGCCGTCGTACTGACGGAACTCATCAACTATCTCGACATCTTGCTGGATCAAGAGGGCGAGGGACGTCATCGAGCTGAATGTGTGCAGAACCCGGAGGTGTCGTACGTTCGGTACTTGATCGGTTGGAGGTAAAAGAAGTTCAACTACATGAACCGCGTTGTCAAGCTCTTCTGCTTACGGTCTACGCACTACAAAAAAATAAACTTCCGTGATGATACGTGTTTGTCACAATAGGTCGCGTTTTTGTCATGCATGTACATCCATGACAAATTTATGACAGAATCGAGACAGTCATACCTGTGCTGTCGTAGAAGTGTTCGATGACATTACCAAAATTATCATCACGGAAGTGTCCACTTCCATGACAATAAATCATGCATCACAGAAGTGCTTTCGTCAAGGGTGACCGACACGTGGCATCCACCGTAACGGAATGCCGTTAAGCTATCGGGTCGGGTTTTGGATCTGATAACCCGTTAACAGCCCCGACCAATGGGGATTTTCCACGGGTAAAATCATCATTGGCTGGAGGAAACATATGTCGGCTCATTGTTGGGACAGATGTCATCCACTCATTGGACAGAAGGCGCCTATGATACGTTGACACGTGGCACGACCCAACAGAGGCCCATTCTTGTGAAAAGGCCGGCCCGTTTGACTTGGTCAAAAGGTGACGGGTCGGCCCATGGAAAGCCTGTTAACGGCCTATTCGCATATAGCCCATTTACAGCCCGCTAACCCAAGGCCCGTTATGCCTTATCCGAATTAGGCCCAATAGCGTCATCTGGGCCATCCAATATGGCCCATGACGTCTTTCGTCCCATATGAGGCCCTATGTAACTCTTGGCCTATTAACGACCCGTGGTGAAACTGGCCCGCGATGAACAGTGTATTACTTTAGACCCATTAACGGCCCGTGGTGAAACTGGCCCGTAATGAACAGTGTATCGCTTTATACCCATTAAGGGCCCGTTATTCAGTTGGGCCGTTTACAGCCCATGTTATCTTTCGGCCTTCTCAGAGCCCATTTATTCTTGGGCTTATTTTTACAACATTCGGTTACTTACGGCCAGATATGGTCATTTTCTGCTTGTGGGCCAAATTCAGCCCGTCGTTACAGTCGGCCCGTTTGTGGTCCATTAGTCTGTTGGGCCATTTTCATAGCATCACCAAATACGGCCTATTAACGGCCCGTTATGGTTAGCCAATAAAACGTACGATTTCCATTATAGGCCCGTCTACAGCCCATTAAAGGCCAGTACAAGACCCATAAATGAGTCGGCGGCCCATGGATCCTACGTGACGTAGAAGGCCCATGGACACTGTGAGACGTAGAAAGCCCATGGATCCTGCGAGACATAGAAGGCCCATGGATCCTACGAGACGTAGAAGGCCCATGGATCCTACGAGACGTAGAAGGCCCATGGTCGGGCGAGTTGGCCCCCGTTTGAACGATATAGCATATTCAAAGAATTATCCTACTCAATACTATCACCTCTAAAAAACATACACTATACAACAAAGAGATCAAGGCATAGAAAGGTAGAATAATCCTACACTATACAATAAAGAAATTACAGCCGATTATACCCACTGGGCATTATGGTACGGCACAGGTGATAATAAAGCATACACAAACAACAAATTAAATACACTGGGCAAATACGGCTCATACATCATGGACGCGCATCAACTTAACTCCATTTGAACTATAATCTCTTCGGAAAATAGGATTGGCCGGATTTAGATAGCACAAATTTCAGTCTGCAAAATCTCCAATTCCTTCATGGTTACCTCGGTGTCTTGTTTCATTTTTTTGACTCCTGCATCTAATACCTGCATTTCCAGTCTCAACTTGTTGATTATACGTTGACAATCATGTACACGTTATCTTGCCACCTCTAGTTGATGCTCGAGAACATCAGCACATTCCAATTCCAATCCATAATCATTCGGTAACGGCCATGCCGCACTGCTCGCAGATTTTTGTGTTGATGTCACTTCATCCTGAAATGTTTCTATAAGTACACATGACTAGGGCAAAAATATAGTTACAAGAGTGAAGTGAACAAGACACTATTTTGTACTACATGGCAAAACAGGACTAACAATAATGTTACACGTCACTTTCACAAAAAATGTTACACGTCATGAAGCATAAGCAGGTGATATTTTAAAAATTATAAAAAAGATAGTCTGTGCAGCCTGCATACAGAAATCCCTCTTAGCTCACCAGAGGAGCATGATGTTGGGGCCCAATCGAAAACACAGACAAGTTACAAATTTAGACAGCATATTGCGTATAAGTAAGGAAGCAGTTGGCCATTCTGTACCTCAATTAAAGTCTTAGGGAGCATAATGAACAGCAGAGGGTTTCATACAAACATACTACAGCAGGCAAAACTATGCAATCATTAGCATAGTATAAACTAGATTGTGAGCCTCATGCAATAATAGTTGGTTAATAGACTTCAAAGCTTCAGGCACACTTCGGCAGAGTAATTTAATGGTAAGGCCTTTAATTATGTCAACTAATAGTGATACAAGTACCGAACATCAGGCATAATTATTTGGGCATCTCATTAAGTGAGGACAAATAAAGCAATTGAAAAGAGAAAATTAACTGTGCCTGAAACAAAGAAGGAATTGAACTGTTGTGTTGCATACAGTGACTTACCTTAGCAGGTTGAAGAGGCTCAGCGCAGCTCCTACTTCTCTTGCAAGGCTCCTTCCTAACATCTTGTACTTCGAAATCCTCAATCTTATCTTCATTGCACCCCCTCTGCAAGGTGACACAAACTAGTTACTCTTCTCCTTGGAAGATAAATATGCATACTCTCCAGTCTGTGAACACAAAAGGATGAGATTATGACAAAACAACACCACATAATGAAACATGCCGCATCTCTTGCAATTGCACACAATGAAATGAGTATTTACTATGTCTGCACTATGTAAAAACTAGGCATAGCTTCAAACTAGATCTCTAGGTACTCTTGGAGAGCCTACTATAGTGTACAACCAAACCTTTATTCACCAATGAGTTAGACAAGGCCCCACTATAGCAGCCCTTAGTGTTTAAATCGTTGACAAGCTCTGTTAGAGTGTTAGGTCAAGAACAGCAAGTAATCAAAGCAAACAGTCCTAGTATGGTTGGCTGATGCAAACAAGCAATTGAACAGATGTGTGAGCAAATCTTACATATCAAGAAAAGAAGCAAAGAAGAAGGCTTAAAGACCATCACTTGACTGACCAGATTTAAGGGGCATTTAAACATCATGTGCAACGTATGAACTAACATAAACATTGCATATTCCAGATTCTACAATGGAATGCACATGTATTAGGTTATGCCATGTATGATGATGCCTAAATGTACAAATAGCAGGCAGGAGTGATTCATCATTGCATGCATAATTGAATTGGAGGTTAAGGGCCAGTTCGATTCCGCCTTTTCAGGGTATATTGTCAAAATAAGCCAAAAAAGATGTAAAGAAGTCAATTTTGAGTTATGGGCTTGGGCTAAACTAATTTCGCTTTGGAGGGGGGTGTTTCGGGTAGAACCTTACTAAAAATTGAAGGGAAGGGGAATAGTGAAATGACTCTATTGTCTGCCTATATTACACTCAAAATGCAACTGCTGACGCCTGTGTCATACCTAACCCTCAAGTAAAAAAAACACGCAAGCATTCATTGCCCTGCCCGCTTGCATCTCCTCTCCCCTTTCCCTCTACCTCGATCCCCTGCCTGCAGCACTAGGGTTCCTCCAGCGAGCCGTCGCGACTGGTCCCATCTGGCCTGGTCCTCGACGATGCTATGTCCAGCTAGGCTACATCGCCGGCGGGTAGGGGAAAATCTCCCTGGCTGCTCCTCCCTCTGGCGCCGCCCCTCATTCTCATGGTCTCCAGCAGCTACTCCACTGTGGTTCGTCCAACACACTACTCCAGCGGGCGCTGCACAACTACGGCTGATGCCACACTGCGGCAGAAGGCACCTTGTTCCCCTTCCCATCCTCCCAGGCCATGGCCTTGAGGTGCTGTTGAAGGATGAGCTCATCCAACAAGGTGAGGATCTCCTCTGATTTTTTGCCAATTTTTTTGTTCTGATCCACTATACGATGAATTGCTATGAGCTGCTTCTTCTGCTGCTATATGATGCATTGCTATGAGCTGCTCCTGCTGCTGCTATATGATGAATTGCTATGAGCTGCTACTGCTGTATGATGAGTTGCTATGAGCTACTGCTGCTGCTACATGATGAATTGCTATGAGCTGCTGCTGCTGCTATATGATGAGTTGCTACAAGCTGCTCCTCCTGCTGCTATATGATGAATTGCTATGAGCTGCTCCTGCTGCTGCTATATGATGAATTGCTATGAGCTGCTGCTGGTATATGAAGAATTGCAGACTGCTGCTGCTGTATGATGAGTTGCTATGAGCTATTGCTGCTATATGATGAGTTGCTACTAGCTGCTCCTGCTGCTGCTATATGATAAATTGCTATGAGCTGCTCCTGCTGCTGCTATATGATGAATTGTTATGAGCTGCTACTGGTATATGATGAATTGCAGACTGCTGCTGCTGTATGATGAGTTGCTATGAGCTGCTGCTTCTATATGATGCTTCCAGGTGGTGCTTCTATATGATAATAACCAGCCACTTGGACCATCGAATTTCAACAAATAATTGTTCTTCATTTAAATGTGGATCATGCGTTCTTCGTTTAAATTAGGCAATAGGATCTCTATGGAAAACATTGACCAAAGTAGATTGTGCCAAGTAGATGGTATCTTTGTATTTGCATTTTGAGCAAATAGTGATGGTCTATTTTCCTATCATATTAATTACTGCACTGGGTTCAATTTGTGATGTTTGCAAGTCAAATTAATTTCCATATGTGCAGCAAAATGAAATATATATATAATGCAATCTAGACTTTTCAATGATCATACCAAAGATAAGCTGAAAACGCAATGAAAAGAACTGGTTGGCGTATTACATGGAGCTTATATTCATAGGTGCTTATTTTCTTAGGATAACTCGTAATAATTGTCCCTAAGAAACTTGGCTAATAGAATTGGCATACAAATAACATGTCACTATGATTGCAATGGAGGAGTGACGTACCATAGCACACTGTATAGGCTCACCGCTGCCTCTCCTTTTTTTGCGATGTTCCATGAAATTGCCACATACATCTTGTACTTTTTCATTGTGTAACCCTATCTGCAAGTTGACATGGCTAATTTCA
The DNA here is from genome assembly GCA_032464435.1 of Aegilops umbellulata. Lineage (NCBI taxonomy): Eukaryota > Viridiplantae > Streptophyta > Magnoliopsida > Poales > Poaceae > Aegilops > Aegilops umbellulata. Next base: position 534,094,579 of record CP136059.1, read on the forward strand.
GACATCTCTACATGATACTACATTGCATATCCCTTGCACATATTTAAACCACCAATTAACGATTGTGTGCGTACCATAAACTAGCCATGACTCTGTATGCTGGACTGGCAGGCACTCTAAGGGAGCCTAATGTAGTGCACCGGAATTCCTACATGCCACCTACGATTTTGTGTAATGTACTGCCCCTGTTCCTAAATATATGTCTTTGTAGAGATTCCAGTATGGACCACATACAGATGTATATAGATGCATTTTCGAGTGTAGATTCACTCATTTTGCTCCGTATGTAGCCTATAGTGGAATCTCTAGAAAGACTTATATTTAGGAATGGAGGTACGAGGTAGTATCATGTATGACATCTACATATCTAATTTAGCAGCTAGTAGTAGAAATCATTGTCTGCACAAAGGGATTACTGGTCGAAAATCCTAGCAAAGCACGCTGGTAGGCACAGAAAAATACAAGAGAGAGAGACGCGCTTAGAAGATCATAGCAATGCCTCAGTCCAGGATCTTGGTTGGCCAAGCTGTTAGATCCAGAAGAAACATCGTCCTTGTAGTTTTTGCCAGCTGCATAACAGGTAACAGCGACCGGTTAGTATATTTGAAGTACATCGGGCAGGTGATGCTGGACGGGTTTAAAGGTGACAAGTACCTAGGCCGTGGCGGGTGCTTGGAATCTCTCCAGATGGTGGGAATCAGGTTAGAAACGTCGAGGGTGATGACCCTGCGCTGGCTGTCGGGTTCCGGTAAGATCTAGAACCGTCGAGTAGGGTGTTTGTGGAGCGGCTCCGGTATGGTGGACTACAGTGTGGGCGAAGCGGATCTGTGGTCGTGGACGAGGGCGTAGGTGAAGCTGCTCCGGTGGTTGGGTTATGGATGGTGTCGACGACGCGGATCTGCGGCCGTGGACGGGGCTTCAGAAGCTGCTCCGGTGGTTGGTTTAAGGATGGTGTCGACGATGCGGATGTGCGGCCATGGACGGGGTGTCAGAAGCTGCTCCGGTGGTTGGGTTAAGGGTGGTGTCGACGATGCGGATCTGCGGCCGTGGACGGGGCGTCAGAAGCTGCTCCGGTAGGTTGGATGAGGGTGCGAGGAAGCAGATCTGATGCCGTGGACTTGTGAGTTGGCAAAGCGGCCCCGGTAGGGTTGAGAATGGTATAGGTGAAGCTACTCCGGTAGGGTTGACGCTGGTGTCGGTGAAGCGGCTCAGGTAGGGTTGAGGAAGGTGTCGGCGAAGCGCCTCCGGTAGGGTTGAGGAAGGTGTCGGCGAAGAGGATCAGAGGCCGTTGACGGGGGCGTCGGTGGGGCGGCTCCGGGGGGTGTGGACGAAGCGTCTCCGGTGGGGAGTACGAATGAGCCACTGCAGATGCGCGGTGGTTGACGAGAGTACCGGTAAAGCAGATCTGGCGCCGTGGACAAGGCCGGCACTGAATGGGCTGTGGTACAATGGTGGATGAGCAGTCTATTTGTTTCTAGGGGAGGTGGGAGGGGTAGATGCGGCCGCAGAAGCAGATCCGGCGAGGTGGACGCCGCTGGCAGTGAATGGGCTATGGTACGCCGGTGGATGAACAGTCTAGGGTTTCGAGAGGGGATGGGAGAAAGGGCGATGAAGTACGGACGACATGATGTAAGATGCTCCGGTGCTGTGGAGTTAGTCGTTTTTGCGGGAGGAGGGGAGAGGAAATGGGGGTGGCGTGTAGTGGGGGGAAACGGAAATTACCAAAGCAGCCCCGACCTATCATGTAGATGAGGGCGGTATTGTAACTGTTGGTCTCCGTTCACCAAGGACAAAAGGGGGATTTCGCATGCTAAAGACTAAGGTGGCGGAAATTTTAGAAGGAGGCGGGAGATTTTGCCACCCGCGGGATCGTTCGTATCCAGTTTCAACTAATTTTGGACCATGCTAGCGGGAAGGTCATGCTAGACTGTGTACATGGGGCACGCGTCAGCAGTTAATAACTGGTGTGAAGTCCACCCCAGAAAAAAAGACAATAACTCGGGATGATGCGCCGATAACTTGGACGTTCACACGGGCGCGGCCAATCGGACGGTTGTAGTGTTGGAAATATGCCCTAGAGGCAATAATAAAAGCATTATTATTATATTTCCTTGTTCATTATAATTGTCTTTATTCGTGCTATAATTGTGTTATCCGGAAATCGTAATACATGTGTGAATAACAGACAACAACGTGTCCCTAGTAAGCATCTAGTTGACTAGGTCGTTGATCAATAGATAGTCATGGTTTCTTGACTATGGGCATTGGATGTCAATGATAATGAGATCACATCGTTAGGAGAATGATGTGATGGACGAGACCCAATCCTAAACATAGCATAAGATCACATAGTTCATTTGCTAGAGTTTTTCCAATGTCAAGTATCCTTTCCTTAGACCATGAGATCGTGTAACTCCCGGACACCGTAGGAGTGCTTTGGGTGTGCCAAACGTCACAACGTAACTGGGTGACTATAAAGTCATACTACGGGTATCTCCGAAAGTGTCTGTTGGGTTAACACGGATCGAGACTAGGATTTGTCACTCCGCTTGACGGAGAGGTATCACCGGGCCCACTCGGTAATGCATCATCATAATGAGCTCAATATGATCAAAGTGTTTGATCACAGGATCATGCATTACGGTACGAGTAAAGTGACTTGCCGGTAACGAGATTGAACGAGGTATTGGGATACCGACGATCGAATCTCGGGCAAGTAAAATACCGATTGACAAAGGGAATCGTATACGGGATTAATTGAATCCTTGACATCGTGGTTCATCCGATGAGATCATCGTGGAGCATGTGGGAGCCAACATGGGTATCCAGATCCCGCTGTTGGTTATTGCCCGAGAGCCGTCTCGGTCATGTCTGCATGTCTCTCGAACCCGTAGGGTCTACACACTTAAGGTTCGGTGACGCTAGGGTTGTAGGGATATGTATGTGCAGTAACCCGAATGTTGTTCGGAGTCCCGGATGAGATCCCGGACGTCACGAGGAGTTTTGTAATGGTCCGGAGGTAAAGATTTATATATGGAAAGTCATCATACGGACATCGGGACAAGTTTCGGGGTTATCGGTATTGTACCGGGACCACCGGAGGGTCCCGGGGGGTCCACCGGGTGGGGCCACCTATCCTTTGCCTTGCTGGATCAAGAAGAAGGAGACGTTACGCTGACCGTACATGTGTTGAACGCGGAGGTGCCGTCCGTTCGGTGCTAGGATCTCCGGTGATTTGGATCACGTCGTGTATGAATACCTCATCCCCGTTCGTTGAACGCTTCCGCTTGCGATCTACAAAGTGGTATGTAGATGCAATCTCTCTACCATGACTCGTTGCTTAGATGAACTCATAGATGGATCTTGGTGAAAACGTAGGAAAATTTTTAATTTTCTGCAAAGTTCCCCAACAGTGGCATCATGAGCTAGGTCTATGCGTAGTTCTCTATTGCACGAGTAGAACACAATTTGTTGTGGGCGTAGATGTTGTCAACTTTTCTTGCCGCTACTAGTCTTATCTTGCTTCAGCGGTATTGTGGGATGAAGCGGCCCGGACCAACCTTACACGTACGCTTACGTGAGACCGGTTCCACCGACTAACATGCACTAGTTGCATAAGGTGGCTGGCGGGTGTCTGTCTCTCCCACTTTAGTTGGAGCAGATACGATGAAAAGGGTCCTTATGAAGGGTAAATATAAGTTGACAAATCACGTTGTGGCTTTCACGTAGGTAAGAAAACATTCTTTCTAGAACCCTAATTCAGCCACGTAAAACTTGCAACAACAATTAGAGGACGTCTAACTTGTTTTTGCAGCAAGTGCTTTGTGATATGATATGGCCAAAGTTGTGATGAATGATGAATGATCTATATGTGATGTATGAGATGTTCATGCTATTGTAATAGGAATCACGACTTGCATGTCGATGAGTATGACAACCGGCAGGAGCCATAGGAGTTGTCTTTATTTTTGTATGACCTGCGTGTCATTGAGAAACGCCATGTAAATTACTTTACTTTATTGCTAAACGCGTTAGCCATAGTAGTAGAAGTAATAGTTGGCGAGCAACTTCATGGAGACACGATGATGGAGATCATGATGATGGACATCATGGTGTCAAGCCGGTGACAAGATGATCATGGAGCCCCAAGATGGAGATCAAAGGAGCTATGTGATATTGGCCATATCATGTCACGTTTATTATTTGATTGCATGTGATGTTTATCATGTTTTGCATCTGGTTTACTTAGAACGACGGTAGTAAATAAGATGATCCCTCACAATAATTTCAAGAAGTGTTCCCCCTAACTGTGCACCGTTGCGACAGTTCGTTGTTTCGAAGCACCACGTGATGATCGGGTGTGATAGATTCCAACGTTCACATACAACGGGTGTAAGACAGATTTACACATGCAAACACTTAGGTTGACTTGACGAGCCTAGCATGTACAGACATGGCCTCGGAACACAGAAGACCGAAAGGTCGAGCATGAGTCGTATAGAAGATACGATCAACATGAAGATGTTCACCGAAGTTGACTAGTCCGTCTCACGTGATGATCGGACACGGCCTAGTTGACTCGGATCATGTTATACTTAGATGACTAGAAGAGGGGTGTCCATCTAAGTGGGAGTTCATTAAATAATTTGATCAAATGAACTTTATTATCATGAACTTAGTCTAAAATTTTTACAATATGTCTTGTAGATCAAATGGCCAACGTAGTCCTCAACTTCAACGCGTTCCTAGAGAAAACCAAGCTGAAAGACGATGGCAGCAACTATACGGACTGGGTCCAGAACCTGAGGATCATCCTCATAGCTGCTAAGAAAGATTATGTCCTACAAGCACCGTTGGGCGACGCACCTGTTCTCCCTGTAGAACAAGACATTATGAACATTTGGCAGTCAAGCTCCGATGATTACTCCCTCGTTCAGTGCAGCATGCTTTACAGCTTAGAGCCGGGTCTCCAAAAGCGTTTTGAGAGACATGGAGCATATGAGATGTTCGAAGAGCTGAAAATGGTTTTCCAAGCTCATGCCCGGGTCGAGAGATATGAAGTCTCCGACAAATTGTTTAGCTGTAAGATGGAGGAAAATAGCTCTGTCAGTGAATACATACTCAAGATGTCTGGGTTGCACAACCGCTTGACTCAACTGGAAGTTAATCTCCCGGATAAAGCGGTCATTGACAGAATCCTCTAGTCTCTTCCACCTAGCTACAAGAGCTTTGTGATGAACTACAACATGCAGGGGATGGTAAAGACCATTCCTGAGGTATATGCTATGCTGAAATCAGCAGAGGTTGATATCAAGAAGGAACATCAAGTGTTGATGGTGAATAAAACCACTAAGTTCAAGAAGGGCAAGGGTAAAAAGAACTTCAAGAAGGACGGCAAGGAAGCTGCCGCGCCCGGTAAGCAAGTTGCCGGGAAGAAGCCAAAGAATGGACCCAAGCCCGAGACTGAGTGTTTTTATTGCAAGGGAAGTGGTCACTGGAAGCGGAACTGCCCCAAATACTTAGCGGACAAGAAGGCCGGTAAAACAAAAGGTATATGTGATATACATGTAATTGATGTGTACCTTACCAGTACTCGTAGTAGCTCTTGGGTATTTGATACCGGTGCAGTTGCTCACATTTGTAACTCAAAGCAGGAGCTGCGGAATAAACGAAGACTGGCGAAGGACGAGGTGACGATGCGCGTCGGGAATGGTTCCAAGGTCGATGTGATCGCCGTCGGCACGCTACCTCTACATTTATCTACGAGATTAGTTTTAAACCTCAATAATTGTTATTTAGTGCCAAGTTTGAGCATGAACATTGTGTCTGGATCTCGCTTAATTCGAGATGGCTACTCATTTAAATCCGAGAATAATGGTTGTTCTATTTATATGAGAGATATGTTTTATGGTCATGCTCCGATGGTTAATGGTTTATTCTTAATGAATCTCGTACGTGATGATACACATATTCATAGTGTGAATACCAAAAGAGTTAAAGTTGATAACAATAGTCCCACATATTTGTGGCACTGCCGCCTCGATCACATAGGTGTCAAACGCATGAAGAAGCTCCATGCAGATGGACTTTTAGAGTCTCTTGATTATGAATCATTTGACACGTGCGAACCATGCCTCATGGGTAAAATGACCAAGACTCCGTTCTCAGGAACAATGGAGCGAGCAACCAACTTATTGGAAATCATACATACCGATGTGTGCGGTCCAATGAGTGTTGAGGCTTGCGGTGGCTATCGTTATGTTCTCACCCTCACTGATGACTTGAGTAGATATGGGTATATCTACTTAATGAAACACAAGTCTGAGACCTTTGAAAAGTTCAAGGAATTTCAGAATGAGGTTGAAAATCAACGTGATAGAAAGATCAAGTTTCTACGATCAGATCGTGGAGGAGAATACTTGAGTCACGAATTTGGCACACACTTAAGAAAATGTGGAATAGTTTCACAACTCACGCCGCCTGGAACACCTCAGTGTAATGGTGTGTCCGAACGTCGTAATCGCACTCTATTAGATATGGTGCGATCTATGATGTCTCTTACCGATTTACCGCTATCTTTTTGGGGCTATGCTTTAGAGACTGCCGCATTCACTTTAAATAGGGCTCCGCCGAAATCCGTTGAGACGACACCGTATGAATTGTGGTTTGGCAAGAAACCTAAGCTGTCGTTTCTAAAAGTTTGGGGATGCGATGCTTATGTCAAGAAACTTCAACCTGAAAAGCTCGAACCCAAGTCGGAAAAATGCGTCTTCATAGGATACCCTAAAGAAACTATTGGGTATACCTTCTACCTCAGATCCGAAGGCAAGATCTTTGTTGCCAAGAATGGATCCTTTCTAGAGAAGGAGTTTCTCTCGAAAGAAGTAAGTGGGAGGAAAGTAGAACTTGATGAAGTGTTACCTCTTGAACCGGAAAATGGCGTGACTCAAGAAAACGTTTCTGAGGTGCCTGCACCGACTAGAGAGGAAATTAATGATGATGATCAAGATGCTTCTGATCAAGTTCCTACTGAAATTCATAGGTCCACAAGGACACATTCCGCACCAGAGTGGTACGGCAACCCTGTCTTGGAAATCATGTTGTTAGACAATGGTGAACCTTCGAACTATGAGGAAGCAATGGCGGGCCCGGATTCCGACAAATGGCTGGAAGCCATGAAATCCGAGATAGGATCCATGTATGAAAATGAAGTATGGACTTTGACTGACTTGCCCGTTGAGCGACGAGCCATAGAAAATAAATGGATCTTTAAGAAGAAGACATACGCGGATGGTAATGTGACCATCTATAAAGCTCGGCTTGTCGCTAAGGGTTATCGACAAGTTCAAGGAATTGACTACGATGAGACTTTCTCACCGGTAGCGAAGCTGAAGTCTGTCTGAATCATGTTAGCAATTGCCGCATTCTACGATTATGAAATATGGCAAATGGACGTCAAAATGGAATTGCTTAATGGTTTCCTTAAGGAAGAATTGTATATGATGCAGCCGGGAGGTTTTGTCGATCCTAAGAATGCTGACAAAGTGTGCAAGCTCCAACGCTCGATTTATGGGCTGGTGCAAGCATCTCGGAGTTGGAACATTCGCTTTGATGAGATGATCAAAGCGTTTGGGTTTACGCAGACTTATGGAGAAGCCTGCGTTTACAAGAAAGTGAGTGGGAGCTCTATAGCATTTCTCATACTATATGTAGATGACATACTTTTGATGGGAAATGATATAGAACTCTTGGACATCATTAAGGCCTACTTGAATAAGAGTTTTTCAATGAAGGACCTTGGAGAAGCTGCTTATATATTAGGCATCAAGATCTATAGAGATAGATCAAGATGCCTCATAGGTCTTTCACAAAGCACATACCTTGATAAGATATTGAAGAAGTTCAATATGGATCAATCTAAGAAGGGGTTCTTACCTGTATTGCAAGGTGTGAAATTGAGCTCAGCTCAATGTCCGACTACGACAGAAGATATAGAAGAGATGAGTGTCATCCCCTATGCCTCAGCCATAGGTTCTATTATGTATGCCATGCTGTGTACCAGACCTGATGTAAACCTTGCCGTAAGTTTGGTAGGAAGATACCAAAGTAATCCCGGCAAGGAACACTGGACAGCGGTCAAGAATATCCTGAAGTACCTGAAAAGGACTAAGGAAATGTTTCTCGTTTATGGAGGTGACGAAGAGCTTGTCGTAAAGGGTTACGTCGACGCTAGCTTCGACACAGATCTGGATGACTCTAAGTCACAAACCGGATACGTGTATATTTTGAATGGAGGGGCAGTAAGCTGGTGCAGTTGCAAGCAGAGCGTCGTGGCGGGATCTACATGTGAAGCGGAGTACATGGCAGCCTCGGAGGCAGCACATGAAGCAATTTGGGTGAAGGAGTTCATCACCGACCTCGGAGTCATACCCAATGCGTCGGGGCCAATCAAACTCTTCTGTGACAACACTGGAGCTATTGCACTTGCCAAGGAGCCCAGGTTTCACAAGAAGACTAGGCACATCAAGCGTCGCTTCAACTCCATTCATGAAAATGTTCAAGATGGAGACATAGAAATTTGTAAAGTGCACACGGATCTGAATGTCGCAGATCCGTTGACTAAACCTCTCCCTAAGGCAAAACATGATCAGCACCAGAACTCTATGGGTGTTCGATTCATCACAATGTAACTAGATTATTGACTCTAGTGCAAGTGGGAGACTGTTGGAAATATGCCCTAGAGGCAATAATAAAAGCATTATTATTATATTTCCTTGTTCATGATAATTTTCTTTATTCGTGCTATAATTGTGTTATCTGGAAATCGTAATACATGTGTGAATAACAGACAACAACGTGTCCCTAGTAAGCATCTAGTTGACTAGCTCGTTGATCAATAGATAGTCATGGTTTCCTGACTATGGGCATTGGATGTCAATGATAATGAGATCACATCGTTAGGAGAATGATGTGATGGACAAGACCCAATCCTAAACATAGCATAAGATCACATAGTTCATTTGCTAGAGTTTTTCCAATGTCAAGTATCCTTTCCTTAGACCATGAGAACGTGTAACTCCCGGACACCGTAGGAGTGCTTTGGGTGTGCCAAACGTCACAACATAACTGGGTGACTATAAAGGCATACTACGGGTATCTCCGAAAGTGTCTGTTGGGTTGACACGGATCGAGACTGGATTTGTCACTCCGCTTGACGGAGAGGTATCACCGGGCCCACTCAGTAATGCATCATCATAATGAGCTCAATATGATCAAAGTGTTTGATCATAGGATCATGCATTATGGTACGAGTAAAGTGACTTGCCGGTAACGAGATTGAACGAGGTATTGGGATACCAACGATCGAATCTCGGGCAAGTAAAATACCGATTGACAAAGGGAATCATATACGGGATTAATTGAATCCTTGACATCGTGGTTCATCCGATGAGATCATCGTGGAGCATGTGGGAGCCAACATGGGTATCCAGATCCCGCTGTTGGTTATTGCCCGAGAGCCGTCTCGGTCATGTCTGCATGTCTCTCGAACCCGTAGGGTCTACACACTCAAGGTTCGGTGACGCTAGGGTTGTGAAGATATGTATATGCAGTAACCCGAATGTTGTTTGGAGTCCCGGATGAGATCCCGGACGTCACGAGGAGTTCCGGATTGGTCCGGAGGTAAAGAATTATATATAGGAAGTGCTATTTTGGCCATCGGGACAAGTTTCGGGGTTATCGGTATTGTACCGGGTCCACCGGAGGGTCCCGGGGGGTCCACCGGGTGGGGCCACCTGCCCCGGAGGGCCCCATGGGCTGAAGTGGGAAGGATCCAGCCCAAAGTGGGCTGGGGCGCCACTTCCCCAGGGCCCATGCGCGCCTAGGGTGGGGAAACCCTAAAGGGGGGCGCCCCCTTGCTTGGGGGGCAAGCCCCCCACCCCTTGGTCACCGCCCCCTAGGAGATTGCATCTCCTAGGGCCGGCGCCCCCCCTAGGGGGCTATATATATATGAGGGGAGGGGAGGGGGCTGCCGCACCCTTGCGCTGGCGCCTTCCTCTCCCTCTCCAACACCTCCTCCTCCTCCATAGAGCTCGGCGAAGCCCTGCCGGAGTACTGCAGCTCCATCATCACCATGTCGTCGTGCTGCTGCTGGAGCCATCTTCCCCAACCTCTCCTTTGCCTTGCTGGATCAAGAAGAAGGAGACGTTACGCTGACCGTACGTGTGTTGAACGCGGAGGTGCCGTCCGTCCGGTGCTAGGATCTCCGGTGATTTGGATCACGTCGTGTACGACTACCTCATCCCCGTTCATTGAACGCTTCCGCTTGCGATCTACAAAGTGGTATGTAGATGTAATCTCTCTCCCATGACTCGTTGCTTAGATGAACTCATAGATGGATCTTGGTGAAACCGTAGGAAAAATTTTAATTTTCTGCAACGTTCCCCAACATATAGTGGCGCGTTCATAAAACAAGGGATCAAACGCTCAGCCTATGTATTTCTCATGTAAATAGATAATTTAATGCCATTGGTTATTTACTTTAAACATAATGCATTGACGTGTTAGTGTAGAGGCACACAAAAAGAAATGGATATTGTAGTTAGCTACTTAAAAGTGTTACCTCATATGATTACATAGCCTCCATTTCATAAATTGCGTAACCGTTGAATTCATATATGAATATTACATATATATTACTTCAAAATAGAAACTTAAACCATCCAAGACTAATGAATTTGAATGCAAGAGTAACAATGGTGCATGTGCATGATAGCTACATTGGTTGTTTGAAGAAACATCACTGTAACTTTGGCATGCACAACTAAAAAAGGTTTATTTAAATAGAAAAAAATGTGATATGTAACTGTCCAATCTTTATAGCGTTGAATCGATATTGTACCTTTGGCCACGATACGAAGTAGATATTGCCTTATGTTCAAGCGATGCACGTCCACGATCGCTAGATAGTGATACGTGAATGACTTGTGCAATCTCTCTCACATGCATACATATCTCATTTCCCTGTGGGCATCGGAATCACACATGCGCACTTCGTGTATTTCTCTCCCTCCGTCAGGGTTAAATTCGTCTTTCTACCCTGTCCTACAAGTCTCTCACACAGAAACACACACGCTCTCTATGTCTAACACGCCCACCCCTTTAATTCCGCCCACCCACAGCCACTAATGTCTCAAAGTATAATAATGTCTCTCACACATATGCTATCTACCTATCCCTTAATATAGCTAGATATGTGTCACACAAACTCCTTCTCCCTACTAGCAAGATGCCCATGTGCGTTGCATGGAACATCAAGATTCATTTGTATGAGAAGTTTATCTTGTAGGGGAAAAGGATGAATGAGGGAATGCCTTATTTGCAAATGCGGAGAGGGGTGTGGGTATCTTTTTGCAAAATTGCCATACTTTCCTTCATGTCCGTCGGATATAAATCAGATGGCTTATATTGCAGGATGGCAGGAACACCATCATCACCAACTCTGTTTTTTTATAAGAGTAGAGATATGTGAGTGTCACTGCCCCCTCCCCCCCCCCACACACACTTCCCAACACCCAAGGAGTAGGGTGACAGCTCGATCTTGATACTAATCTATCGACTGGCTTCTCTCTCAAACATACACACACACACACACACACTACCCGGCACAGAAGGAGTAGGGTGACACCTCGATCTTGATACTAATCTATCGGCTGGATAATCTCTCAAACATACACACACACACACACACACACACTACCCGACACTGAAGGAGTAGGGGGGCACATCAATCTTGATAATAATCTATCGACTCCTATTTCAAACACACACACACACACACTCGCTAGTTGTGCTTCTGTGCCTACCATGCACACTCTCGATACGTCTTTCTCTCCCCCCCAACAATGACAGTAGAAGGGTGAAAACTCGATCTGATCATAATCTGTCAATTGGTTTCCCTCTCAAACATTGTGTCTCGGTGCCTCACTCGGTAGCCCCCTCGCTTTGTAGACTTATCACACGCGCACAACTGTAGTGACGATGACGCTGAACCCAGTGTGCCTTGTTTTTACCGGCCTCATGTGATAGTTTTCACCCTGTTTTCTGTTAATTAACAAGGCAACCTTTTCTTTGTTACTACTCCCTCCGTTCCAAAATAGATGACTCAACTTTGTACTAACTTTAGTATAAAGTTGGGTCATCTATTTTGGAACGGAGGGAGTACTAGTGAATCTGAAATCATTCGAGGCAGACATAAATCATATCACTTCAACCCAATTATCGCAGCAACTACTTTAAAAGAAATTAGCTAGCTGCCCGTGCGTTGCACGGAACATCAAGATGCATTTGTATGAGTAGTTTATCTTTTGGGAGAAAAGGCTGAACGAGGGAAGGCCTTATTTGCGAACGTGGAGAGACGTGTGGGTATATTTTTGCAAAATTGCCATAGTTTCTTTCCTATCCGTTAGAGATAAATCCGACGGCCTATATTGCAGGATGGCACGCACACCATCATCACCAACTCTGTTTTCTACTCCCTTCGTCTGAAAATACTTTTCATTACAATGGATAAAAATAGATGTATCTAAAAGTAAAATACGTCTAGATACATTTCCTTTTATCCATTTTGATGACAAGTATTTCCGGACGGAGGGAGTATTTGTCTTTTTAGAGATTTCAACAAGTGACTATGACCGGACCTTACCAACATACTCAAAATAGTAGTCCATAATTTTGATGTTACCCTCTTTTCTTGGCGGTGCAGTGCCATCTAGATACCTCATAAATAAATCAAGGACAAATCTGACCCCTTCCTGAAAAGACATACGTAACAAAATGAGTGAATCTACACTCTAAAATATGTCTACATACACATCCGTATGTGGTAGTCCATTTGAAATCTGAAAAAGACAAATATTTAGGAACGAATGGAGTATATATAAGAGTAGACATGGAGATCTATCTCGAGCATGGTCTACAACAAAAATGTGCTGGGCTGGTTAGCGCCGGATGCTTGCAACGCGACTACATGAGTTCGAATTCTGTCTTTTAACTTTATATTTGTATGTTATATACTACTCTACTTATTTAATATATACTTCTTTCGCTACTGTACTGACAGTGGAACCCACAGAGTACTTAGAATATTAAGGATGGACTTGTTTCTTTTTAACTTTCTGTACCAAGTTGTAGCCACCCTGCAAGTCACGTGTACACTGTACATGCAATTAAGTTTTTATAGAGGAACAATCATACCGGCAATTAACTCAAATGGATTGGATGTCACTCTATTATTTCCAGCATAAAGAGAATCTCCAACGGCAGCCGGCAAATTTCCTACCGCTTCCTTCCGCGCAGGACGACATCAAACGCCAACGGCATACATTTTTACAACTCTAACCAACCAGATGAAATTCGTGCAAACACGGACTGATTTCATATAAGCATGAAGAATTTCGTATAAAAAAGCCAGATCTTCATATAAACATGATGGATTTCATTACATTTACATGAACTAAGAGGTGCCAATCCGGCTCTCTTGTATAATTAATACTGCCTCCGTCAGGAAATACTTGTCCTAGAAATGGATATATCTAGACTTATTTTAGTTCTAAATGGCCACCCGCGGATCCATTTGTCTTCCTCATGTCTGTCAGACACTTGCGGGGTCGACGAAGGTCCTCGGAAGAGACGAAGCAGCAAAGAAACCACCTGAATCCGCGGTCGTCGCCTTGGCGGTGGCCTTCATGGGTCCCAAGTGGCGGCGGACTCCCGTGTTCTACATCTCCTCGATGATGGCGGCGGACAGGGAGAAGCTGGCCACCGACTGGTCGCTCTCCACGCACCCGGCTTCTGTCTCTGCCTACATGGAGCTGCCGTAGGCACGGGAGGCGCGCCCACACACACGGGAGGCGTGACCACCGCAGACACTGGTGGCGCGGTACGACACGGCAGCGACGGCGCCCGTACCGGCGTGCTCGCCGCCGTGTCAGCGTGGAGCAACTCACCACTCCTCATCGAGCTGAACTGGAGCGGTGAGTTGCTGAACCACGCGCCTGCTTGGGGTGGCAACTGGCTCCGTCGGGCCAAGCAAGGTTGGTGAAGCACCGAGCGGCTTCTCCCGTATCCGGAGGGCTCGGCGGGCCACCCAGCCGGGTAAGATGCCGGAGAACGGCTCATCGGAAGCCATCGGAAGGGTGGAGAAAATGGTGAAGGAGGAGATGGGGGAGCGGCGGAGGGGTGCGATTCTTGCCCGCTGTTTGTGTGGCCTCGTGTAAATAGAGGGCGGACGATAGGAGCTTGGTCGGCGTCTGGCCTCGTTTAAACTGAGGGTGGACGGGAGGAGCTCGGCCGGTGTTGCGTTTAATTCCGGCCCGCTCATGAACGGACGTGTGGCCGGTGTAGGATTGTCGGAGTAATGGGCCACAGGTAGGCCAACCCGAGACGCAGAACCTTTCAAAACATCGGGGCAGGCTTCGCCCCTCAAAACCCTCAAGACGAAGGGCTGACTCTGGGAGTCGGCAGCAGCAGCACCGACTACCCACTCACGGTCGAATCCCAGAGATGGCCGCAACATAAGCCGACTCCCAGTTGGTGAAGCCGACTATGGGGAGTCGGCCAGTAACTCCAACCACCTTCTGCCTTCGGGGAGAAGGACGAGACCGGGGATGGCCGGAATACGGCCCACCCCTACCCTGACTACCAAGGGCAGGTATGGCCACAGTGCGTCGTACTAGAGGAGATCTCTGTCCGGCGCGGCACTGTTGCCATACTGCCCCTGATGTTCGCCCCGGCGGCGAAACCCTGTTCCCACGACTGCCCGCCCATACGGCCTAGAGATGGCGGGCCCCGCTAGTCAGCGGGGGAACGAAAGACGGCGAGAGCACCTGAAGACGGACCTCGTGGGAGTCGGCCTCGGGGAGTCGGCCAGCACCTCCCGGGGGGCCCGCACGCCATTAACCAGATACGATGGGGAGTGGCGACAGTGATCGCCCGCCAGGCGGCGGCACTGTTGCCACAACCCCACGACCAAGCCAGCGTCAGCCAAGGCACGGCTACAGTGATCAAGTCAACCGACGGGGCCCACCAGTGGCGGGCCCCAGGAGTCGGCGGAAAAGGCGGCGGCCTGAGAGACAGATGGCTGGGACCCTCGCCCAGCCAGATTACCATTGTACCCCCGGGGGGTAGGCCTATATAAACCCCCCCAGAGCACCCATGCAAAGGGTTCGATCCTTTTACCACTAGACCAGAAGCAGGAAGGGAGAGAGCTAGCCATGCCCTCTCCTACCTCCAGAACACAGCTCGAGCAGCAACTTTGTACACATATCACCATAGTGATCATGCGGAGACCCCGCAGAGCAGCAGTAGGGGTATTATCTCCTTGGAGAGCCCTAAAGCTGGGTAAGATTCGCCGGCGTGCATGTCTACGCCTCATCCCGCTTCCAGGCACCGGCGATGTTCTACTCGCCCCCACCATGATAAGCCATCCTTTGGCACATGTCGCATCCAACCCCCGACATTTGGCGCCCACCGTGGGGCGAGGTGCACCGTCGTCCGGAGATCTGTTCTGGACGGGAACCCTTTTCCTCCCTGGCGAGCGCAGCCAGCCCGACACGCCGGAGGGAGTTTGCGCCGACGCGCTGCACGGCGCTGAGACCGCTTGCACGGCCAGCTGCCTCGCCGATCTTGTCGGCGAGGTTCGCCTCTCCGACGAGCCTGCATCCGACGTAGGCACCGGCGGCCCCGAGAGACTCCTCGCTTGCCTCCTCGACAAACTCCACGTCGCCGGCGAGCCCGCCGCTGACCTGGAGTCCGTAGGCTCCACCGACCCGACGCTGGTCGACTCCGACACCGCGTCGCTCGACGCCTTTCCCACCAACGTGGTGGTCTACGACGAGCCGCTCCCTCGCGCGGAGAGCGGCGGAAGCACCGTCACCGAAGTGCTCGTCATCGGCCATGGCGAGCACTCCCATGGAAGAGCTCACGACCCGCTTGATGCGGCAATGCAAGATCTGGATGCGGCCATTCCAGAGGACGCCGACGCCGAAACGCTGGAGGCACGCCGCCTCCAGCTCGTCGAAGGCGCAAATAAGCTGGCAAGCATGAGACGCTTGTCAGAGGCCTACCAGCGCGAAATGGAGCGCGCTGTGGGCGGCTCGCCGGCCCCAGCAGGGCGTAGTCGCCTAGGCGCGGTCCGGAAACGCGGCGCGGACATCGCCAGCATGTTCGGGGCCAGTCGCCCCTTGTATGGCACGCCCGCCGAGAACATTCGAGCTGCCCAGGCGGCAGCAGATGAGTTGGACAACCTCGAGGGCGAAGAGCGCCGACTGATGACGGAGCGAGTCCAGCACCTCCTCGACGCGGCTGGCGCGCAGAACGCTGCCGGTTGCCGAACTGAGGGGCCGCAGCAACACCACGACGACCTTCCACCCCGCCGAGATCAAGGCGCGACGTCTCGGACGCCGACTGGCGGCGTCCGCGGAAGAAAAGACAAGGAGCCGGCTGCGAGCCGTAGTCGGACTCACCTCACCATCGAGCACGACCAAGACGGCCACCCGAGAGCAGTGGAGCGGTGGGACGACTATGTGCCTCCTCCACCCCGCAAAGAAAGACGAGTCTCCCCGCCGCCCGTTGAGCATCCGACTATCGGAGGCCGCCTCGGCCGCCGAGAGGGAGTCGGAGAGAATGACGCCCGCCACCGGATCGACCGACTCCACCGATCCCTGGCACTGGAAGAAGAAGACGAGTTGGGGCCGCCGTGCTTCGGCCCCCGCATCCGAGATGAGCCCTTCCCCAAAGGGTTCACTCTCCCAGAGACACTCCCAAGTACACCGGCTCCATGAAGCCGGAAGACTGGCTGGTTGACTACTCCACTGCCGTCAGCATAGCAAACGGCAACAAGCGTGTTGCCGTGAAATACGTTCCACTCATGCTCCAGGGCACGGCCCGGACATGGTTGAACAGCCTGAAACCCCGCAGCATCAACAGCTGGGTCGACTTCACCGAGGCTTTCGTCCGCAACTTCACGAGCACATACAAGCGACCTCCCAAGCCTCGCCAGCTCTCTTTGTGCGTGCAAGGCCCCAACAAATCGACTCGCGACTACCTCACACGTTGGGTCGAGCTCCAAAATTCCTGCGAGGGCGTGCACGAGGTGCAGGCCATCGAGTACTTCACCGCCGGGTGCAGAGAAGGCACCCTCCTCAAGCATAAGCTCCTCTATGATGAGCCAGAGACCCTGGACGAGCTGCTGATCATAGCAGATGAGTACGCCACAACCGACTCTTCTATGAAGACGGAGATCCAAGTCAGCACGGCCGGCAAAGTGGCCCCTCAAGCTCCCAGAACTCCGGCTGGAGACGCCAGCCGGCGGCAACTGCAGAACGATCACAAGCGCAAGGCCCCGCAACCGACTTCCAGTAGTCGGCAGGTCGCAACGATCGAAGATCAATAGCCGGAGGGACAGCCCCCACCCAAGCGGTAGAAGGGCGGCAAGTCCAACTGGTTGCCGGCTTTCTCCTACGAGCAGACTCTAGATGGTCCCTGCAAGTTTCACAGCGGCGCGAAGCCGTCGAACCACACCACCAGAAAGTGCCACTAGCTCACCAGGATTGCCAAGGGAGACGGCCTGGTGCCTCCTCCACCTGCTGGGCAGCCGCCTCCGCCTCCACCCCAGCAGCCGGCCGTCAGGCCAGTCGGCGCAGTACAAGACGAGTGCCCAGAAGGGCATGGAGCCTACGTGGTGTTCACCAGTATGGCGGATGACAGGCACAGCAGGCGGCTGCAGCAGCAAGAATTCAACGCAGTAGCGTCAGATACTTCGGAGTTCATGCACTGGTCTGAGAAGCCTATCAGTTGGAGCAGGGCTGATCACCCAGAGGTGATGCCGAATCCAGGTTCCTATGCCTTGGTCCTGGAAGCCACCTTTGCCACTGATAGGCGGGCAGCTCGCTTCTCGCGAGTTCTGATAGATGGAGGTAGCAGTATCAACATCCTGTACAAGGATACAATGGAGAAGCTGGGAATCAAGCAAAGACAACTCCAGAGCAGCCGGACCGTATTCCATGGGATTGTCCCTGGCCTTTCCTGCTCCCCAATCGGCAAGATTCTGATAGACGTCCTTTTCGGAGATAAGGAACACTTCCGCCGAGAGCCAGTCTGGTTTGAAGTGGTGGACCTCGAAAGCCCGTACCACGCGCTGCTTGGCCGACCTGCTTTGGCCAAGTTCATGGTGGTCCCCCACTATGCCTACCTCAAGATGAAGATGCCGAGTTCCCAGGGAATTCTGACTGTGGCCGACGACTACAGGAAGTCGTCCGCTTGCGCAGCCGAGAGCAGTCGGCTGGCCGAGTCCCTGGTTATTGCAGCAGAGAAGCGGCTTCTTGATCGGGTTGTGGCGATGGCCGGCAAGCAGCCTGAGATGTCCCCCAACCCCAAGGAGTCGAAAGCTGAGGGCTCATTCAAGCCAGCAAAGGAAACAAAGAAGATACCCTTGGACCCAGAGCACCCGGAGAGGGACGCTGTCATAGGTGCAAGACGGAAAAGCGTGGAACTCTGCTGGAAGACTTGAAGGAGACCTTTGAGAACCTACGCCGATTCCAGATCAAGCTTAACCCCGAGAAGTGCGTTTTCGGAGTACTAGCCGGCCAGCTACTCGGCTTCCTGGTCTCTGAACGCGGCATAGAGTGCAACCCTGTGAAGATCAAGGCCATCGAGAGGATGGAGGTACCTAGCCGACTGTTGGATGTGCAGAAGTTCACTGGTTGTTTGGCATCCATCAGCCGCTTCATCAGTCGGCTGGGCGAGAAAGCTCTCCCTTTGTACCAGCTCATGAAGAAGACCAGTTTTTTTAGTGGAACCACAAGGCGGATGAGGCCTTTCTACAGCTAAAGAAGATGTTGGTTACCCCCCCCCCTG
Source organism: Aegilops umbellulata (assembly GCA_032464435.1). Classification (NCBI taxonomy): domain Eukaryota; kingdom Viridiplantae; phylum Streptophyta; class Magnoliopsida; order Poales; family Poaceae; genus Aegilops; species Aegilops umbellulata. The sequence continues at coordinate 534,113,494 of CP136059.1, forward strand.
TGCTGGCGGCTCCGACTCCCAAAGAGCCCATGCTCCTGTACATCGCCGCCACCAGCCGAGTGGTCAGCACAGTCATCGTAGTAGAGCGCAAGGAGGAAGGCAAGGCACTACCAGTCCAGAGACCGATGTATTACCTCAGTGAAGTACTGTCGACCTCCAAGCAAAACTACCCCCACTACCAGAAGATGTGTTACGGTGTGCATTTTGCCGCCAAGAAGCTGAAGCCCTACTTCCAGGAACATACAATCACCATGGTCTGCACGGCCCCATTAGCAGAAATCATTGGAAGCCGAGATGCGTCCGGCCGAGTGGCCAAGTGGGCCATAGATTCGGTGCCCTACACGATCTACTATCAACCCCGCACCGCCATCAAGTCACAAGCACTGGCCGACTTCCTCGTCGACTGGGCCGAGACCCAGTACCTGCCGTTGGCGCCCGACTCCACCCATTGGAGGATGCATTTCGATGGCTCCAAGATGCGCACCGGCTTGGGAGCCGGCGTTGTCCTCACCTCTCCTAAAGGCGACAAGCTCCAGTATGCACTGCAGATCCATTTCGCCGCCTCCAACAACGTCGCTGAATATGAGGCGCTCATTCAAGGGCTCCGGCTTGCTAAAGAGCTTGGCATTCGCCGGATCCTGTGTTATGGCGACTCCGACTTGGTGGTCCAGCAATCATCTGGCGACTGGGACGCCAAGGACGCAAACATGGCAAGCTACCGCTTCCTCGTATAGCAACTCAGCGGATATTTCGAGGGGTGCGAGTTCCTCCATGTGCCAAGAAATGACAACAACCTAGCAGATACTCTGGCACGAATCGGCTCCACTCGCCAAGCAATACCATCTGGCGTCGCTCTTCAGCGCCTCCTCAAGCCATCCATCAAGCCTTCACCAGAGTCAGACTCCATTTTGTGCCGACTCCTCTAGAAGAAGTTGGATCCGGCTCGAAAGCCCAAGCAGACGGCGAAAAAACCCTCGCAGATGACTCCAAGAACACCGCAGTCAAAGCCGGCCCGGGGACTTCAGAACCCGGCCCGAGGACTGCGGCGACCAGAGAAAAGACTCCAGAACTCGGCCCGGGGACTGCACCAGTCGGCCCGGGGACTTCACTAATCTAGCAAGCGGCCGCGGACTCCAGCCCGGCCGCCCTCGTCCAAGTCGCGGTTCTGGCAGTCGAAGAAATAGCAACACCCTCATGGGCCCAGCCCACCCTCAAATTCTTGGTGAACAAGGAGCTACCAACTGATGAAACCTTAGCTCGGCAAATACAACGCTGAGCGGCAGCATACACCATAATCAACAGAGAGCTGGTCAGGCGCAGGGTGTCTACCAGTGCTGCGTCGAGCCAGAGCAAGGCCAAGCAATTCTCAGAGACACCCATCAAGGCGAGTGCGGTCATCATGCGGCCTCGAGGGCACTCGTCGCCAAAGCTTTCCGACATGGGTTCTTCTGGCCAACTGCCCTCGAAGAGGCCAAGGAGTTGGTCCAGAAGTGCAAGGGGTGCCAGAAGTTCCGCTCCAAGCCACATCAGCCGGCTTCAACACTCAAGACTATCCCCATCGCCTGGCCCTTTGCAGTTTGGGGCCTGGATATGGTAGGACCCTTCAAGACGGCACGAGGCGGCCTAACTCATCTACTTGTCGCGATGGACAAGTTCACCAAGTGCATAGAAGTGAAGCCCATCAAGAAGTTGAATGGTCCGACTGCCGTGACTTTCATATCAGACATCACAATTCGGTATGGCATACCGCACAACATCATCACCGACAACGGCACCAACTTTGCCAAAGGCGCCTTGGCCCGTTTCTACGCGACGCAGGGCATCCGACTGGACTTAGCGTCCGTTTCCCATCCGCAGTCAAACGGGCAGGTGGAGCGGGCGAATGGCCTCATCCTGTCCGGCATCAAGCCTCGGTTGGTCGAGCCACTGGAGCGTTCGGCCGGCTGTTGGCTTGACGAGTTGCCAGCCGTCCTCTAGAGTCTGCGCACGACTCCAAACAAGTCGACCGGCTTCACACCCTTCTTCCTCGTCTACGATGCTGAAGCCGTCATCCCAACGGATATAGAGTTCGACTCCCGGCGAGTCACGATGTACACTGCGGAGGAGGCAGAAGAAGCACGACAAGACGGCGTTGATCTGCTGGAAGAGGGCCGGCTGTTGGCACTCAGCCGGTCCAGCATCTACCAGCAGAGCCTACGTCGCTACTACAATAGGAAGGTCAGGCCAAGATCCTTCCAAGAGGGCGACCTTGTGCTCCGGCTGATCCAGCGAACAGCCGGCCAGCACAAGTTGTCGGCACCTTGGGAAGGCCCCTTCATCATCAGCAAGGTGCTAGGCAACGACTCCTACTACCTGATCGACGCTCAGAAGCCCCGAGCAGGGAAGAGAGACGACTCCGGCAAAAAGACGGAGCGACCATGGAACGCGAATCTCCTTCGAAGATTTTACAGTTAATGCAGTATGTACCACGCTACCCTTTTGTATTAAAGCACCAAGACTCTGGGCCCCCCGAGACAGACTCGGGGACTGCCCCTTTTGTATCTGTACAATCAGTATTATGCTTTCGAGAATGTTACTCGTCGTTATGCCGCTTGGCACCGGGCTCGGCTAGTCGGCCCGGGGACTCGCCGTCTCGCGCTATGAAACCGCTTCCTGCAGTCGAACAAGTAGTGTGTGGTGCCCAAGCCGTCTCCTGTTAGAAGCCGCAGCTTGCAGAGCGACTGCCCAGCGGGCAGGAGTAAGGAAGAATAGGCGCCCACATGAAAAATGGCTAAGGACTCAAAGCACAAACATAGCTCGAGCCGGCTTTCCAGCCGTTCCTCGCAAAACCAACTCCGAGTAGTCGGCTTACTGTTTTTCTATCCGACTTGCTAAAGAAACTCTAGAATGGTCGAGTACTTGCCTTCCCAAAAGTAGCCAAGTATTTGATCCAGCGGCAGTCCGTGGAGCGGCTGTCCAACTGGCAAAGACAGCATCTAAGCGAAGGCGGCAAGGGAAAAACCAAAAGAGCAATAAGCAAGAAATGATAGAACCCAGATAAATATTTACATCACAAAGGCCATTGGCCGAATCCTCGAACGGAAGTTCAAAATACACCCCGAGGGTGGAATTGTGCGAATTAACAAAGTTCTTCGAGAAACTACTAAGCAGATAAATAAGACAAGGCGGCGGCCTATGAAGCAACAGACGGGTTTGGGGGCTCAGAAGAGATGGCGGTGTCGGACGTTGGGGCAGCCGGCTGGGTAGACTCGGCTTGATCACCTCCAGCGGCAGTCGGCGCAGTTGGGCGCGGCTCGTTGTTGGAGGCACAGTCGAGCTGAGGCTGATCGCCCGCTCTGACTTCTGGCGCCTCCGTCTCGTCTCCGACCTCCACCTCGCCTTCCTCCTCGGCACTGGAGCCGATCACCTCCGCCGAGTCCTCGCCGTAGTTCGGGTTCATCCCAAACCACTCCGGCGGTGCCTCCTCGCCGTTGTCAGCTAGCTCAGGAACGAAGACATTGGGGTCGACGTACTCGGCGATCGCCGCGGCGCGCTTGACGAAGTCATCCTTCATGGCTACCAGCTCCGGCTGGGCCTCAGCCCGGAGCATGGCCAGCTGGTCTAGGCTCAGGTCTGGATACCACGCCTTGACGAAATCCAAGGCACAACACGCTCCAGCACGTGCCGAGTAGCCTTTCCAAGCCTCCAGACGGCTCGCTGCGACCTCCAGCCAGTCGGCGGTCTGGCTGGGAGTGCGCAGAATCCGCATCTCTCGCCACAAGGCAGCGATCGCCTGGGCGCCGACACGTTGAAGCCGGCGCAGCATCCGGTGAGCCGGCCGCAGGCGAGCCTTGATGCTCAAAAGTTGTTCATCAAGAGTTCGGGGGGCGTTGGCAGCAACCTCCTCACCGGCCGCCCTCCGCGCCTCGCGATCAGCCTCGATGGCTTGAACGGCAGTTTGCACATGGCCCGGGAAGAAGTCTACCAAGACGAAAAAAGAGGCAAGTCAGAAAAAGCAAGAGTCGGCCCGACCCACAGTCGGCTGCTCAAAGAAAGCGAGTAAAGAAAACTTACCATCGACGATATCTTCGATCTCATGGAAGCCGGAGGTCAGCATCGCCTCCTTGTCGGTCCAGGAGGAACGTTCGGCTTTGAACTCGGCTTGGAGTCCAGTCTCTCTCTCCTTCGCCTCCTCCTGCGCCTTCTTGAGCAGCTCCTTCTGCTCCGCCAGCTGCGCGGCAAGCAGATCGCGCTCCGTAACGAGCTTGCCGCATTCCATCTCCTTGGCGCGCAAGGCGGTATTGGCTTCGCCCAGTTGCTGCTGAAGAATAGCGTTGGCCTCTGAAGAAAACAAAAAAAAGGGGCCACAAGCCATCAGCTAATGTCGCCAAGAAGATCCGGACCGACTGCGCAGCAGTCGGCCCGAATCTCGGGGACTATAGCCCGCGGGTGCGCCAGCGCACCCCCGCGAAGAAGGAAACTCACTCCGGCTCTCCGACAAGTCGGCAGTACGCTTGCCCAGCTCTTCAACGTTACGATTGAAGACGGTGGCTTGGAGGTTGTGGTAGTCCTACGATGAGCATTTCAAAAATGATAAGCATTTGGAACTCGCCAATAGAGTTCCAACCCGCCTGCTCAGCAGCCGGCTCGGAACTCGGGGACTACACCCAGTGGGTGCGCTGGCGCGCCCCCACAGAGAAGAGCAAGAAAAAACAAAGTCAGAAGAAGCATACCGGACGGCCGCTCGCGACGCCAGATGCGCCTTGGTGCAATTCTGGAGAGCGTCGCCTTTGGCCCGCAGCTTCGCCTTGACGTCCAGGAGCGCCTGGTTCAGCGGGCCGGTGCCGCCTCCTTGCACCCACCCGACGGGCGCGGCGCTCACCACCTCGACGTCTGGGACGGCCGAGCTAGCTGCTCCGGTCTCCAGAGGGCGCGGCGCTGAAGTCGCCTTCTCTGGACGGCGGCGCGTCGGCAAGGCGACTTGGAGAAGCAAGTTCGCCATGGCTTCGTCCATAGTCGGCGGCACCGGCGGGTCCGCCGGCTGTTCACCCCTCGCGATTCCCGATGGCGACGGGGGCGGTGGTGGCGGCACCACCATGTCCAGACCGGGGGTCTCGCCGCTCTCCCTCTCCATGATGGGGTGCTCCCCGCCGACTTCCCCGGACTGCTCCGCATAATCAGGAGGCTGCGCCGAGCTCAATGAGACGACGAACAGCGCCGACTGGCGGCGCGCGGCTTCATCGGCCCGCTCTCTGGCCGCGGCGGCGGCTTCGGCTCCCTCCAGCCCTTTCTGGACAGAGGCGGCCGCCTTCTCGGCCTCCGCCTTCTCCCGGCGGGCGGCTTCGTCCTCGTCGCGCTTCTCCCGCGCGTTCCGCTCCGTCGCTTCCCGGAGGTCGGCTGCAGGGTCAATACGCCGAGTTGTGGCGGACGACTCCGCCGACCCCCTGATGGAGGCGGCGGCGACCCTCCCATGGGTAAGAGGAGCTCTGGAACAGAGAAGACGCGTAAGGACCCGGACCAAATCCACCAGAAGATAAAACAAGACGAAGAGGCGAAAATGCTTACCCAGAGGATAGGGGTGGCTTCTTCGCTTCCTTACGAAAGCGGTGGGCCCTCACGATCGCCTCTTCCCACTTGGTCGCGGCGGCCGCCCCCTTGAACTTCTTCTCCCGGCCTCCACGGGAACTCGGCCCGGCCCGGCGCTTCCTCGCGCCGTCCGGCCTTGACTGATGGCGCGGGGCGACTTCCCCGTCTTCGCCGATAGGCCAGTCGGCGAAGGGGGCCGAGGGCCTGAGGCCGCCTTCCTCTCCTTCGCCGCCTCCTTCGGCGTCGGCCTCCATCGCCGCTGCCCCCAGGTCGGGGTCGTCGATGTCGCTCTCCGCGTGATCGGGGGCGAACTGGCGGGGCGGCCCCACGGCGCCGGACGAGGGCTGAATGAGAGGATTCTGAGTCAAAAAGAAAAAATAATAAAGATCAAGACTTGGATTCGGCTGTAAAAGAAGAAGAAGAAGAAGAGTAACTTACCACTGGCGGAGGGTTGGCGCACGAGTACGGCTCCATGCCGAACTGCCAATCCTCCGAGAGGCTGCAGTTCGCGATGTAGTTCACCGTGTTCGCCACCTCCGCGTGAGGCATGTCCTTGGTGCACATCCGACTGGGGTCCCGGTGGTCGCTCATCTGACAGATCAGATGAGGCCGGCTTTGGAGCGGGAGGACTCGGCGCGCCACGAAGGCGGCCAGCAAGTCGGTCCCGGTCAGACTGGCCGACTGCGTCAGCACTCGAAGTCGCGCCACGGCGGCGGCTCCAGCCGAGGTCAGCATCCTGGCGCGGTAGGACCAGCTGGGCTGCCTCCCAGCCGGCGCGCCGGCTTCGTACGGCGGCAGACTAACCCAGTCGCAGTCTGGGGCGACGCTCTTCGCATAGAAGTAAGAGCGCTGCCACATCTTCACCGACTTGATTAGCTGGATGGCGGGGAACGGGTTGTCGGCCGTCGTCCTCTGCATTGCGATGAAGGCACCGCACTGGGCTGGCACGCCGGCGACGTGCGTGCCGAGCTTGGACTGAAAGAACTCTCCCCACAGCTTGATGGTTGGGAGAACACCGAGGAAGCCCTCGCACAAAGCAGTAAAAGCCGCCAGCAGCACCACCATGTTGGGGGTGAGGTGGTGCGGCTGGAGGCCATGGAAATCCAAGAACGAGCGGAAGAATCCGTTCGCCGGCAGCCCTAGGCCGCGCATGAGGTGGGAGCGAAACACGAGCCGCTCGCCCTCCCCCGGCTCCGGCGTCACCTCCGTCGGCGGCGGAGCGCGGGCCTGCACGAGGTGCGTGCCGGGGAGGCGGCGCGTCTTGCGGAGGAAGTCAATCATGTCGTCGTCGATCTCGGAACCGTCCCACACGCCGGAGCGCACGACGGCAGACGCTGCGGCGGAGGAAGAGCTCATCGCCGCAAGCGGGGCGCAGTTCGGCACGACGGCGGTGGGAGAAAGGAGAAAGAAGAAGGAAGAAGGGAGCAAAGGAAGCAGAGGAGAGCGGGCGCGCGTGCTTCGCCGCCCCGCTCCCTCCGCCTACTTATAAACCGGCGGTCTGAGAAGCCGAGGGGGCATCGTGGGATTAATTGCGCCCACGCCCCCACGACTCCCACGATTTACGACGAAAGTTACCACGCGCATTTACTGCGCTGAGAAGCCCAACCGCCCGCAGGGCCACAACATATCCGTCCGAAGGCCGAGGCGCGCTAATGGCGGGCCCCACCTACGGGCCTGTACCGTCGCGCGCGTGGGCTGGCAGACTGGCCCGGCCACGTGGCGTCCCTTGGGGGCCGCGGCAGGCGGCGACCGTGTAGCTTATCATGCACGCCGTCTGAATCCCGCCAAGACTTTCAAACTCTTTGAAGAGCAGGACGACCTTCGGCGAGTCCGGCTTCCCATAGTCGGCTTGTCGGAGACGGCCTGAATAAGATCACCTCCCCATGGTCCACTCGGAAGAAGAAACTGTTGAGGCTCTTCGGCATGTCTCCCTCGACGCCTCACCAGCTTCGGGGACTACTGTCGGAGTAATGGGCCACGGGTAGGCCAACCCGAGATGCAGAACCTTTCAAAACATCGGGGCAGGCTTCGCCCCTCAAAACCCTCAAGACGAAGGGCTGACTCTGGGAGTCGGCTGCAGCAGCACCGACTACCCACTCACGGCCGAATCCCAGAGACGGCCGCGGCATAAGCCGACTCCCAGTTGGTGAAGCCGACTATGGGGAGTCGGCCAGTAACTCCAACCACCTTCTGCCTTCGGGGAGAAGGACGAGACCGGGGATGGCCAGAATACGGCCCACCCCTACCCTGACTACCAAGGGCAGGTATGGCCACAGTGCGTCGTACCAGAGGAGATCTCCGTCCGGCGCGGCACTGTTGCCATACTACCCCTGACGTTCGCCCCGGTGACGAAACCCTGTTCCCACGACGGCCCGCCCGTACGGCCTAGAGACGGCGGGCCCCGCTAGTCAGCGGGGGAATGAAAGACGGCGAGAGCACCTGAAGACGGACCTCATGGGAGTCGGCCTCTAGGAGTCGGCCAGCACCTCCCGCGGGGCCCGCACGCCATTAACCAGATACGACGGGGAGTGGCGACAGTGATCGCCCACCAGGCGGCGGCACTGTTGCCACGACCCCACGACCAAGCCAGCGTCAGCCAAGGCATGGCTACAGTGATCAAGTCAGCCGACGGGGCCCACCAGCGGCGGGCCCCAGGAGTCGGCGGAAAAGGCGGCGGCTTGAGAGACAGATGGCTGGGACCCGCGCCCAGCCAGATTACCATTGTACCCCCGGGGGGTAGGCCTATATAAACCCCCCGGAGCACCCATGCAAAGGTTTCGATCCTTTTACCACTAGACCAGAAGCTAGAAGGGAGAGAGCTAGCCTTGCCCTCTCCTACCTCCAGAACACAGCTCGAGGAGCAACTTTGTACACATATCACCATAGTGATCATGCGGAGACCCCGCAGAGCAGCAGTAGGGGTATTATCTCCTCGGAGAGCCCTGAAGCTGGGTAAGATTCACCGGCATGCATGTCTACGCCTCATCCCGCTTCCAGGCACCGGCGGCGTTCTACTCGCCCCCACCATGATAAGCCATCCTTTGGCATATGTCGCATCCAACCCCCGACAAGGATTCTCGGTTTGCATGCGGGTTTAACGGAGGGGTTTAATGGAGGCGCCGGGCGTGCAGCGGGCGGCACAGTACTATTCGATTTGACAACATTAATGAGCCGTCAAATCACAAAGGCCCTCGCATCTCGTGAAACCGACCGAGCTAGACTGCCCCGCCCTCTAGGCTTTTAAAAAAATGTATATACTCCACTTTCGTACAGTTGTAGTATCGATGGATTGCGCCATGGAGCAAAACTTGAAATTAAAAAAAAGGTGGTACATATAGAGAGCGCTCGTGAACTTTTATAGTTTATAGGTCCCTTTTATAGTTTGTGCCAAATTTTGACTAAATATTTAACTAACAAAATGTTAATGCATGTCAAGAAAAATTATCTCATTGGATTCGTCTTTGAACATAGTTTTGAAAAATATAATGTTTGGTGACATGCGTGAACATTTTCTTAGTTTAATCTATGGTCAAAATTTGGCACGAAATACAATGGGGACGAATAAACCCGGACAGAGGTAGTAGTAACATAAGTGTAACATGCAAAGCTTCATTTATCAGGTTATAGACTCATATTGCATTGGGACATGTGATGTTATAGTAACTAGCCACATAAGCAAATTTGCTGAGTTGGACTCGATGTTACTGCTGAAGTTACTCCCACGGTGGCTAGTCTTACTAGTATTTGGTTTTCGTAAGATGACTTATAATACTCACCTAGACGGAGGGAGTATTCGATTTGACAGTGGGCGGCGCAGTTCCCGATACGCCTTTAATGCAGACGAGGGAGGGAGTAGTGGTTCCCGATATGTTGAACGGCCAATGCATCCTCCTTCAATTAATGCATGAGGGAAATAATGGGAGGAGGTCCGGGAAAAGAGTCTGCATGATGTGAATGCAACGCAGTTTTCCCTCATTGCCCTCATATAAAGGCGCCCCTCCTCCATTCCAATGCATCTACCACATCGTACGCACCTAAGCACTTGCCTAAGCACCTACACTAAGCGCAAAAGAGCTCGCTCCAGACCCATGGCGGCGATGCGCGTGACCGGCCAGCGGCTGCGCTAGATGGTTCACGACGCCGGCCTGCGGCATGGCGCCGAGGATCGTCTCCAGACGGTGTTGGACACCGGCTGGTGGATGGCCGCCGTCGACGCCAACTATGAATCTCAGTTGAACCAGATGATCGTTGCCACCAGCAACAAGTTCACCGTCCTCAAGAAGCTCGCGGACGACATCGCCGTACTCCTCCAGACAACGCGCCCAGGCTCCTCATTGCCTGCCACCCTAATCGGCCTCCATGGCCGGAACCTCTGAAAGCACAAGTGCTCCCTAGGTGGTTTTGGTAATTGATCTAAACATATCTCTTGTTGGATTAACACTTTTATCTAGTATGTTTTAGATAAGTTCAACAATGGAGTGGCATGGAGTAAAGGATGTGGGAACTCCTTCAAGATGCTAAGGACAAAGGATTGCCTCAAGCTTCAAGCTCAAGACTCTTCATTTTACATTTTAGTGATCCAAGATCACATTGAGTCTATAGGAAAAGCCAATACTATCAAGAAGGGATGAGGTGTTGCTTAATGAGTTTCTTGCTCCACAGTGCTTAGTGATATGCTCCAAAACCCTCAACTACTTTCCCACTTCCACACATATGACCTAAACCTAAAGTCAAACTCGGCCACATAGATTCTTTCTATCCGGCGCCACCGAGTTCAGATGACATAGCCACTGCCACAAACCCTAGGCAAATCGGTTTCACCGATAGGGATCTCGGTCTCACCGAGATAGGATTGTAATCACTCTGTGTATATCCATTACCAAAATCGGTCTCACCGAGTTTGAGCAATCGGTACTACCGAGATTACAATGTAAACTTCCTGGTTGACTCATTACCAAAACCGGTCCTACCAAGTTTGTGTAATCGGTCCAACTGAGTTTGCCTGACCAACTCTCTGGTTAGCTAATTAACAAAATTGGTCTCAGCGAGTTTGTGTAATCGGTCTTACCGAGATTATTTTATGCCCTAACCCTAACCATATCGGTCCTACCGAGTTGCATGTCGGTCCCACCAAAAATCCTAACAGTCACTAGATTTGCTAAATCGGTCCGACCGAGTTTGTTGATTCGGTCCCATCGAGTTTGGTAAATTGTGTGGAACGGTTAGATTTTGTGTGGAGGCTATATATACCCCTCCACCTCCTCTTTATTCGTGGAGAGAGCCATCAGAACAAACCTACACTTCCAACTTACCAGTTCTGAGAGAGAACTACATACTCATGTGTTGAGGTCAAGATATTCCATTCCTACCATATGAATCTTGATCTCTAGCCTTCCCCAAGTTGCTTTCCACTCAAATCTTCTTTCCACCAGATCCAAATCCTATGAGAGAGAGTTGAGTGTTGGGGAGACTATCATTTGAAGCACAAGAGCAAGGAGTTCATCATCAACGCACCATTTGTTACTTCTTGGAGAGTGGTGTCTCCTAGATTAGCTAGGTGTCACTTGGGAGCCTCCGACAAGATTGTGGAGTTGAACCAAGGAGTTTGTAAGGGCAAGGAGATCGCCTACTTCATGAAGATCTACCGCTAGTGAGGCAAGTCCTTCATGGGTGACGGCCATGGTGGGATAGACAAGGGTGCTTCTTCGTGGACCCTTCGTTGGTGGAGCCCTCCATGGACTCGCACAACCGTTACCCTTCATGGGTTGAAGTCTCCACCAACGTGGATGTACGATAGCACCACCTATCGGAACCACGCCAAAAACATCCGTGTTTCCAATTGCGTTTGAATCCTCCAAAACCCTTCCCTTTACATTCTTGCAAGTTGCATGCTTTACTTTCCGCTGCTCATATACACTTTGCATGCTTGCTTGTTATGTATTGTGAATGTTAAACTTGTGCCTAAACTCCACTTAAACTTAAAGAAGTTAAAAACTGCAACTTTGGTACTTAGTGTCTAATCACCCCCCCTCTAGACACCTCTTCTCAAGGTCCTACAAGTGGTATCAGAGCATTGGTCTCCATTGCCTTGGTTTAATCACCATTGGAGGAAAATGGATGAGTCTACTTTGGGGAGTCTTAGACATAGAGTGCCTATACTTGATGGATAGTATTTTCATGAGTGGAAAAATGAGATGCTTGTGATTTCAATCAATATCATTTGAACAAGTACATTGCTAGCCCTTGTGCACCTCATGTTGATCCTATGCATCCTACCCTTGATGAGTCAATTGACATGATTTGCAATCTTAGAACTGCTAATCTTATCACTAGAGGCTTGCCTAAAAATTTGATTAGAAACTTGCCTACTCTTGAGTGTGCCTACACTATATGGAAATTTCTTGAGGAACGATTTCCAAATTATTCCCTGAAAAATCTAGATGAAATTCCCCATAAGTCTATTGCCTTCAGTAAGATGAATACTAGTGATCCTATGTTTGGTGATCGTCTATTTGAACTTACAAACCTTATGCGTGCCAAAGGAGATGTTGGAATTATTAGTGATATTATTTCCGAAGCTATAAAAATTCATAAGCAAGATCATTGTCAAACTCACTCTAACGAATTACCCTCTCTAGGACTTGATCCACCACATGACGATGTTGAACATGGATACTATGATGAGGATGATGATAGTGACTTCGATCTTGATGATGCAATGAGACATTCTGGTCTTATGGCAAATCTTCGGGGATATATGTCAGGAGAAAGGAATGGGTTCTTGATAGTGGATGTATCGATCACATGACCGGAGATAAAGACATGTTTCGTGAGCTTGCTGAAAATGATAGTCATCGAAAGTATGTCACTTTTGGTGACAACTCAAAGGGTAAGGTGGTTGGCCTCGGTAAGGTGGCCGTATCACATGATAGCTCCATACAAAATGTCATGCTCGTTGAATCTCTTGGATACAACTTACTTTAGTATCTAGACTTGCTGATTTTGGTTTCAATGTCTTATTTACTGAAGTAGATTGCCAAGTGTTTCATCGAGACAATCATAAAATGGTCTTTACCGGTGTGCGTAGAGGTGATCGATACATTGTTGATTTCGCTAAAAAGGCTCAACCTAAAACTTGCTTCATTGCTAAATCCTCAAAAGGTTGGTTATGGCATAGACGACTAGGTCATGTTGGTATGCGAAACCTTGACAAGCTTATTAAAGGGAATCGTATCCTTGGTGTTAACGATGTCATATTTGATAAGGATAGACTTTGCAGTGCTTGTCAAGCAGGTAAACAGGTTGGAGGAAGGCATCCCATGAAGAACATTATGACCAGAAGGAGGCCACTCGAGCTACTTCACATGGATCTTTTTGGTCCCAACTCTTACAAGAGTCTCGGTGGAAATTCTTTTGGTCTAGTTATAGTTGATGATTTTTCAATATCTACGTGGGTGTTCTTTCTCGATGATAAATCGCAGGTCCAAAAGATCTTCAAAAACTTTGCTAGGAAGGCCCAAAATCAATTTGAAGTGAAGATCAAGAAGGTTCGCAGCGACAACGGAACGGAGTTCAAGAACGCAAACGTGGACGCCTTTCTTGACGAAGAAGGGATTTCACATGAGTTCTCAGCTACGTACACACCTCAACAAAATGGAGTTGTTGAGAGGAAGAACCGGACGCTCATCGAAATGGCGAGAACGATGCTTGATGAGTACAACACACCGAAGCACTTTTGGGCAGAAGCTGTGAAGACATCTTGTCATGCAACAAATTGCTTGTATCTTCACAAGCTACTCGGCAAGACGGCATACGAGCTCCTCACCGATAACAAACCCCAAGTTGGATACTTTCGAGTATTCGGCTCAAAGTGCTACATTCTTGATAAGCATCGCCATTCTAAATTTGCTCCTAAGTCTCATGAACGTTTTCTACTAGGTTATGGCTCAAACTCTCGCACTTACCGTGTCTACAACAATTTCACCCGAAAGGTTGAAGAGATGGTAGATGTGAAGTTTGATGAATCTAACGGCTCACAAATAGAGCAATTGCCAATTGATGTAGGAAACAAAGATCCCTCGGAAGCAATCCAAGACTTTTCTATTGGCAAGATTCATCCAACGAAGGTGAAGGAGAGTACCTCGTCCGTCCAAGTGGAAGCTTCTACCTCGCGGCAAGGCGAACCAAGAGTTGATACGGAAGCATCCACAAGTGGGACACACCAAGATGAAGAAAACGAGGAAGTGCATCAAGACGAACATCAACAACCTCCTTCTCCACCACGACAAGAGAACGACAACGCCAACAATGAAGAAGGCCAAGAAGAAGAACAAGATGAAGAAGAAGTTCAACCAAGAACCAAGCAAAAGCTTTCACGAGTTCGAGCAAGAATTGCTAAAGACCATCCCGTCAAGCAAATCTACAATGATATTCAAACCGGGAGAATCACTCGCTCTAAAACTCATTTAGCTAACTTTTGTGAAAACTATTCTTTCATCTCTAGCATTGAACCTATGAAGGTCGAAGAAGCATTGGAAGATCCGGATTGGATAAATGCTATGCATGAAGAGCTACACAACTTTCAGAGGAACCAAGTTTGGACATTGGTTGAGAAGCCTGACAACAACCACAACATCATCGGTACCAAATGGGTGTTTTGCAACAAGCAGGATGAAGATGGACAAGTAGTTCGCAACAAAGCACGTCTCGTCGCCCAAGGCTACACACAAGTCGAAGGTATGGACTATGGTGAGACTTATGCTCCCGTTGCTAGACTTGAGTCCATTCGCATCTTACTTGCCTATGCTAATCACCATGATATCACCTTGTACCAAATGGACATTAAAAGTGCTTTTATAAATGGTGAAATAGAGGAGGAAGTTTATGTTAAGCAACCTCCCGGCTTCGTCAATCCTAAGAAACCCAATCATGTATACAAACTTCACAAAGCTCTTTATGGTCTTAAACAAGCACCTAGAGCGTGGTATAAATGCTTGACCAGGTTCCTTATTGAAAAAGGCTTTGAAATTGGGAAAATTGATTCCACACTTTTTACTAAAAGGGTTAATGGAGAACTATTTGTGTGCCAAATTTATGTTGATGATATTATATTTGGTTCAACTAACCCTCATTTTAGTGAAAAGTTTGGGAAGGTAATGTCGGAGAAGTTTGAGATGTCAATGATGAGTGAACTCAAATTCTTTCTTGGTTTGCAAATCAAGCAAACTAAGGAAGGTACTTTTGTCTCTCAAACAAAGTACACCAAGGACTTATTCAAGAAGTTCAACATGCAAGAGTGCAAAGGTATGACTACACCCATGCCTACTAGTGGACATCTTGACTTGACCAAAGATGGTGAACCGGTTGATCAAAAGGTTTATCGCTCTATGATTGGTTCATTGTTATATCTATATGCTTCACGTCCCGATATCATGAAAGTGTGTGCATGTGTGCACGATATCAAGCTGCTCCTAAAGAATGTCATCTTAAGGCCGTGAAAAGGATAGTGAGATACTTAATCCATACACCAAATTTTGGCATTTGGTATCCTAAGAGGGCCTCTTTCGATCTTGTTGGCTTCTCCGACTCGGACTATGCCGGAGACAAGGTTGATAGAAAGTCCACTTCGGGTACTTGTCAATTTCTTGGTAGATCACTTGTGTCTTGGTATTCCAAGAAACAAAACTTGGTATCCTTATCCATCGCCGAAGCGGAATATATTGCCACTGGTTCATGTTGTGCTCAGTTACTTTGGATGACCCAAACTCTTAAAGATTATGGGATATATGTGAAACATGTTCCATTGCTCTGTGACAATGAAAGTGCTATCAAAATTGGTCACAATCCCGTACAACATTCTCGAACTAAGCATATTGAAGTTCGTCATCATTTCATTCGAGATCATGTTGCTAAGGGTGACATTGATCTTTAGCATGTTCGCACCGAAAAGCAATTAGCAGATATATTCACTAAACCTCTTGATGAGAAAGTGTTTTGCAGGTTAAGAGGAGAATTGAACATCATCGATGCTTCAAACATGGAGTAGAAACTCCATTGGATACATGCAAGACATGAGCTTATGACTAATCCTTGATATTTCTCTTATGATGAAAATCTTATGTCTTGGATATATTTGGATCTTTCATGTTATCTAACCCATGTAGGTACTTGGTTGAAACAAATTCCATGAGATTATAAACTACTCACATCTTGAGCAATCTCTATATCACCAAGTTTCTACACTATGGTGGTTGAAGACAAGGAAGCACGGAACCACTCAAACATATCCTTTGACAAATTCTATGTTGAGCTTCATGATTGTCATCTTTGGATACACAAGTGCTCTGCCTTGCAAGAACTAACCCATGTAGGTAGATGGACTCAAATTCCAAGTGGTGCTCCCAACTCTTGATGAGCTACATCAACCTTGAGCAACCCACACAGGTTCAACTACATGGACAACACCACCAACCAAGGTATGTTATTCCATCTTAGAGAAGCTTTACTCCAAGTCATGAGCTAAAGCAACTCGACAAGATGTGCATACATCAAGATGCTTAAACGAAAAATGGCAACCCCATTTTGAGCTTAAACGATGAGTATGACCTATGATCAAGTGATCCCACTTGACTCCTAAGTCAATATACTCTAACATAGGTGACTTTGTCGCCGACCATCTCTAGATGAAGTTCTCTTATGTTCTTTTATGTGTTTTTGCATTTATCTCATGCATATTTGTTTCCCCTTTAAAAAAAACTTCATCTAGATTTCTTTCTGTTTGCTCTGCATTTTCTGCATCCAATTCATTGCATATCATTCAGTAAATTCCTTGCAAATCATTGTGAGATCTTATTAGTCTAGTGAGCTGAGGTGACAAGTGTTTTCTCTGCGATGAACTCGGTTTCACCTATTTGTTTTTTGGGTCCAACCGAACCATACCACTCGGTGCCACCGATTTCACAACAAGAAAAACAGTTTGCTACTTATTCTGTGTTTCTTCTGATCCAGCTCCACTCAATGAATCTTGTCCTCTACAAGCATCACATTTCTATAAATGCTTTGTGCTGTGACTCAAGGATCAAACCCTTCTTGGAAATTGATGTCAAAGGGGGAGAGAGAGATCATATCAAAGCTTATCACTTAGAGAGATCACATCAGAGAGATAGTATCACCTCCTCAGGGGGAGAAAGAGATCTCCAGGGGGAGAGAATACTCAAGTAGAAAGTATTTATCAAGGATCCCAGATGCTTGGTGTTCAAGAGGAGATATGCCACATGTCTTCTTGAGGGGAAAGATATGTTCAGATGTGCTTATATTTATTTGCATTAGCTTGCATTAGCTCTGTTCATTTATATCTTTCAGCTCTGATTTTCTATTCCCTATCTTCTCCCAGTATCCCATGATAGATTCAGGGGGAGCAAGACATCTAAGGGAAAGAAATCATCTAAATTCATTGCATATCCTTACTCTTGGGGACATGTCCAATCCAATGTGGTACTCAGTACTCACTCTTTCCATGTCATCCTAGTCTTGGTATTCTTGTGGTTTCTTCTGTTTGCTCTGGCTAGTAGATGTATATGTGTTATCTAACCCTGTTTACACAGGTTCATTCCATCCTAAGCCAACTCAAGACTACAAGGTAAGTATATGCATCACAGTCATGTGTATGAGGAATTCTTGCTGATGTAAATACTGTTTGCAAGAAGGACTCATGAGCATGAAGGTATTTTCTTTAATATTCTTTGCTCTGATGCATATGGCCAAGATACATGTAACACATTGCCTATTCTATCATGGTTATGCTCTCACATGCTTCTAAATTCCATATTCACATGATTGGATACATGTAGGGGAGCCTATGCTTGTTACATGTCTTTCCAAAGCTTTACTTGCTACTCTTTATATCTTTATCTAAAGCTTTGATGTATGTTGTCATCAATTACCAAAAAGGGGGAGATTGAAAGCACAAGTGCTCCCTAGGTGGTTTTGGTAATTGATGTCGACATATCTCTTCTTGGATTAACACTTTTATCTAGTATGTTTCAGATAAGTTCAACAATGGAGTGGCATGGACTAAAGGATGTGGGAACTCCTTCAAGATGCTAAGGACAAAGGATTGGCTCAAGCTTCAAGCTCAAGACTCTTCATTTTACATTTTAGTGATCCAAGATCACATTGAGTCTATAGGAAAAGCCAATACTATCAAGAAGGGATGAGGTGTTGCTTAATGAGTTTCTTGCTCCACAATGCTTAGTGATATGCTCCAAAACCCTCAACTACTTTCCCACTTCCACACATATGACCTAAACCTAAAGTCAAACTCGGCCACATAGATTCTTTCTATCCGGCGCCACCGAGTTCAGATGACATAGCCACTGCCACAAACCCTAGGCAAATCGGTTTCACCGATAGGGATCTCGGTCTCACCGAGATAGGATTGTAATCTCTCTGTGTATATCCATTACCAAAATCGGTCTCACCGAGTTTGAGCAATCGGTACTACCGAGATTACAATGTAAACTTCCTGGTTGACTCATTACCAAAACCGATCCTACCGAGTTTGTGTAATCGGTCCAAAAGAGTTTGCCTGACCAACTCTCTGGTTAGCTAATTACCAAAATCGGTCTCACCGGGTTTGTGTAATCGGTCTTACCGAGATTATGTTATTCCCTAACCTTAACCATATCGGTCCTACCGAGTTGCATTTTGGTCCCACCGAAAATCCTAACGGTCACTAGATTTGCTAAATCGGTCCGACCGAGTTTGTTGATTCGGTGCCACCGAGTTTGGTAAATTGTGTGTAACGGTTAGATTTTGTGTGGAGGCTATATATACCCCTCCACCTCCTCTTCATTCGTGGAGAGATCCATCAGAACAAACCTACACTTCCAACTTACCAGTTCTGAGAGAGAACTACCTACTCATGTGTTGAGGCCAAGATATTCCACTCCTACCATATGAATCTTGATCTCTAGCCTTCCCCAAGTTGCTTTCCACTCAAATCTTCTTTCCACGAGATCCAAATCCTATGAGAGAGAGTTGAGTGTTGGGGAGACTATCATTTGAAGCATAAGAGCAAGGAGTTCATCATCAACGCACCATTCGTTACTTCTTGGAGAGTGGTGTCTCCTAGATTGGCTAGGTGTCACTTGGGAGCCTCCGACAAGATTGTGGAGTTGAACCAAGGAGTTTGTAAGGGAAATGAGATCGCCTACTTCGTGAAGATCTACTGCTAGTGAGGCAAGTCCTTCGTGGGCGACGGCCATGGTGGGATAGACAAGGTTGCTTCTTCGTGGACCCTTCGTGGGTGGAGGCCTCCGTGGACTCGCGCAACCATTACCCTTCGTGGGTTGAAGTCTCCACCAACGTGGATGTACGATAGCACCACCTATCGGAACCACGCCAAAAACATCCGTGTCTCCAATTGCGTTTGAATCCTCCAAAACCCTTCCCTTTACATTCTTGCATGTTGCATGGTTTACTTTCCGCTGCTCATATACTCTTTGCATGCTTGCTTGTTATGTATTGTGAATGTTAAACTTGTGCCTAAACTCCACTTATACTTAAAGAAGTTAAAAACTGCAACTTTGGTACTTAGTGTCTAATAACCCCCCTCTAGACACCTCTTCTCAAGGTCCTACAACCTCTTTCAAGCACTGGTGGCCCTGCGACTGCCCGCCGACGCCACGAAGAATGCCCACCTGGAGGTCACGCTTGCCGCGAGGTGCCTCGCCCTGCAAGAATTCATCGACCTACACATCCACGCGTACGAGCAAATCGTGTACATAGGTATCTACAAGGCAAGTGAGGACGCTACGACGCTGGCCTTCCTCAACCGGCTGGAAGCCTTGGATGCCTTTGTTGAGAAGCACCTCGACCTCGGAACAAAATCCGCCACTCCTTAGCCGCCACACGGTGGCACGGCGCACTAAGTTGAGGAGGAGGTCGTACGTTCGTGGATCCATCTTTCTTCTTGCCTTCTGTAACCACCACTGCGATCGCATCATCCTAGCCTTAATTCTTATTGTGTTGTTGCATTCTCGTTCCAGTCAATACCGACATGTGTGATCCCTTTGCTTAATTATATGCATCACTGTAACTAGTACTCCATCCGTCAATTTATAAGTTGTGCTTACCTTTTCCATCAACTTCGTGCAACGCGCGGGCATCTTGCTACTACCTACGTTTCAGTTTACAAGTCTTGCGTGTATACCTAGGTTACCAATTTTATCACCCCAATATAAACTATATAACACAAAAGTTATATCTTTTGAATGTAGAAACTCCGAAGTTTATGTTGGTATATTTTTTGTAATATATGACTTGTATTAGGTTGGTCAAATTGACGACCTAGGGGTACGCGCACGCCCTGTAAACAAAGAGAGAGGTAATAGAAAGACTAGAATATGTCCATATAATCCGTATGTGATAGTTCAAGATGGCAACAGGGACGAAACCCATCGGGTTTTGCCTTCCCAAACCCATCCCCACGAGAAAATCGTAAACCCGTCCCCGTCCCCATCACCGTGTGCGGGGCTAGTTTTTTGCCCGTCCCCTAAACCCATCGGGTTTCGGGGAACCCACGATAAAATCAAAACATTTATACAAACATAGTGGCGACAAAGAATAAAATTTCAGCAGCAAAACAATCACATTTCAGCAGCATAACTTGAGTAAATTTCAACAAAAAACAATAGTAGATGGTTCAACAGCTATATAATTCTGAAATAGAACTTATAGTTCACGAATCACTTTAAAGTTGGAATCATCATGGCATCTTTCACATCTCCAAGCCTCCAAATGACCATCTTCTAATCTTCCAATGCCAAATCAATATGCCAAGTCCTAGGGAAGATCAAAATTTGATCAAGCTAAAGTTAAACATGAGAAAATATGCAGATTAGTATATGAAATTTGCAAGTACCTGTACTTCACCTGCATTCCCTCTTGAATGTCTTCAAGACAACTCCAAAAGCTGTGTCCTTATTCATTGTCAGCATCTATGAGAATCAAATAAGTAGTAATGAACATCTTATGAAACATTGCAGCAAGATAATGATAAACTTTATGATGATATGTAAAGAAAGACACACCTTTATATTTGCTTCTTATCCAATCTTGTGAACACATCAAGGCCTCTAAGATTTCGGGGGTAAGATGACTACGGTGGTAAAAAAATAATGTAATTTCGCAGGTATTGCCGGGTTTCGGGTTCGGGGACTACGGAAACAGGTGTAAACCCACGAAACGTGTCGGGTTGTATAATGTGCGCAACAACAGCCCCGCGGGGATGAAAATATGCCCATCCCCGTCCCCTAATAGGGTAAAAACCCACGGGGACGCGGGTTTCGGGGCCCCATTGCCATCTTGAGTGATAGTCCATTTGAAATCTCAAAAAAGACAAATATTTAGGTACGGAGGGAGTAATATATTAGGAGTATATCAAAACAATAGTGATTCCTTTCAAGTTTGTCAACAAATACTACTATTCTACTACTTTGGATCCGTCGCAACGCTCGGGCACATTGCTAGTAAAAGGAAAAGGCCTGCCACGTTCGCATCGCACCCCCACACGCCCGGGAATCGGGAGTACAACACGACCCGTCCGGCATGACACATAGCTTAGGGAAGGCGTGTTGCCTACAACCTAGCATTTTCACTTTCATGTGGGACCGCCCGTTGAGCAAACCGACACCCCGCCCGCCGCCGGGTTGGAAACCAGAAACATGGGGAAGATCTAGCTGTAGCACGGAAGCCAAGAAATTTTGTGTCAGACGGGGCTCATTGAAAGAGTAGGAGCATTCCGTATTAGTACCACTCGTACAAGGTTTGTACTCCTAATACTATTATATTACTAGTACAACCACTATACAACTAGTAGATACGTGCACGGCACAACATCGTAGGAACAAAAAACGGGAAGATCTTGTTTTGGGTGATTTATCTTTTTTTCAATCAACGTAGTATGAATAATATGATGTGGGGGGCACCCATGAAGCTTATGTGGCTTGGTTGCATGGCTACGGAAGGTCAGAGAAAAATAAATAGATAATGTGTTTAGAGTGCACTCCACTAAATAGATATACTTTGGATCCATTGCAACGGACCGGCAAATATATATCTATACCCCCTATATAGTGTGTGAAAAACTTTGAAAGTTGGTCGTTGGATGAAGCCAATCCGACGGTACAAAGATGGCAAATCCGAGCACTGCTGGCCATTGGATATCATCCACCAGATTCTGCCACATGTATAATCTAGAAGACTCCATGGTTGAACTTAATTCATGACTAACTTTGCCACAACTAAGCTCAGGCAAAGTTATTAATAAGTTCTTCAAAATGAGAGCCACAAGTTGGCAAGCCTAAGGGAATCTTGCCACATTTTTTGTGTGTATGTCATGTGGGGCCAGTGTGGCTTGCCTAAGGCGTGGCTTGAACCAAACACTCACCTAAGTTAATCAAACTTGCCTAACCTTACATTCCACCAAATTTTGCCACAAGTTGGCAAGCCTAAGGGAATCTTGCCACATTTTTGTGTGTATGTCTTGTGGGGCCAGTGTGGCTTGCCTAAGGTGTGGCTTGAACCAAACACTCACCTAAGTTAATCAAACTTGCCTAACCTTACATTCCACCAAATTTTGCCACATGTTAGAATCCAGAAAACTCCACATGTAGAAGCATAATGCACAAACCACCAAAATCTCATGCGTGCAATGCACGTGTACCTTCCTACTAGTACTAGTAGTAGTAAGAAACAAATTCCAGTTTTGGCACGAACTCATACTGCGGGAGCACCACAAGGCCTGCCGCAGGAGTTACATTTTCCTCTCGGGGCCCACGGGACCGAACTACAGTGGCTTAGTGCCCGGCCTATGAGTCAATGACATGTGGGCCTTAAATGTGGCTGGCCCACATGTCATTCTCATCGTGGTGGCGTGGTTCGCGACTCACTCGTTCGAGATGAATCGGCCGGTGGTGGCGTGGCCGTGGCGAGGGTACCACAGCTGGGCGTTGGGGCGTTACGAGGCGTAGATGGCCACACCGGCGGGTACTACCTGTAGTACATAAGTACTCCAGCTGAGGATTGATGCCCGGGATGAAATGTGTCATAGCCGCTAGATGAAAATTCGATGGTGCGGGAGTACGAATCGGAGCACAGCAGCGGAGCAGGCAAACCGCGTCCAATCGGGTGTGTCTAGGGTAGAAAGTTGATGGTCGCCGCAGTTCAGCTGGCCCGCATGTCATGCACACAAAGGCAGAGGAGCGGTGGGGCAGAGAGGGATGAGGGGAACGAGCAATCCTACCATTCTGTCACTGACATGTGGGACCCATAAGCGTGGGTCCCACCTGTCAGCGAAGGAAAGGCAGGGCAAGGCAGTGATAGCCACGTCAGAGGATCCATGTCCACGTCGGGGGATGTCGTGCTGTGGGTTGGAGCGGGTCGTGGGAATCGCGTGTGGGTGTGGCAGTGGTAGAAACAAGAAACACGATGGTCGCCGTGGTTCAACTTCCATGGACAAGCTATCGTGTCTACTGACACATGTATATCAAAACTAGAGTGTTTATATTTCAAGCACGTGAACAAGTATTATTCTACTAGTTTGGATCCATTGCAACGCACGGGCCAGCACATTGGTAGTAGTAGTGTCCATCTCTATCTCTAGAGGCCTTCCCTCGTTCATTCTTTTCTCTCACAAGATAAACTACTCATACAAATGCATCTTGATGTTCCCTGGAACGCACGAGGATGTCTTTGGGGGTCTCTCCAGCGCGGCGTGGCCGTAGTTGCAAGTTGACGCCCTTGAGATGCCGACGTTGAGGGGCACTCGGATCTCCTCCGATGAGCAAGTAAGATGAGTTTGATCACGTAGTAACTGCATTCTAAAGACTACTTCCATGTCCATTTCCTAATTCTCCCCTGCCCACTGTTCACAGGCTAGGCTCGGTGCGAGTGGAGATTGGCTTGCATATGTACGGGAGGGTACCAACATCAATTTGCACAAAATTTACAACGGTGACACCATTCTCGTAGAACCTTTGTCCAACATTGGGATCAGCCATGCAACGGGCCACCGCATGAATTGGTACGATGGAACCACGGTGAGATTGAATAAAAGATAGCACGAACCTTGCACATGGCGGTCAAAGGCGGACCATGCTGTCTGCGGCCGATTTGTTGCGGTACGAGTAGGAAGACGCTGTGCTCCTTTCTAACCGCATCTTCGCGGTGACAAACCAGGGGACTTATTTTGTATGGACACATCCTACGATATACTCCCTCTCTCCCAGTTTATTTGTTTTGAATCTTTTCGTTTTATAAGTTTCAGATTCAAATTTAGAGCTCCCCATCACATGTTGAGATTACAATGTCCATTAAGTCGTTGCGTGCATGTATAGTAAAGAAACAAATCTCGAGTTTGGCATGAGTTCGTGCTACGGGAGCACCACAAGCCCTAGCGCAGGAGTTACATTTCCTCTCAGGGCCGTCGGGACTGAGCTTCACCACCTTACTACACCTACCTTTGAGTCAATAACATGTGGACCCGATAGGTGACTGGTCCACATGTAATGCTCCCAAAGGCAGAGGGGCAGTGGGGCCAAGAGGGGTGAGCCGCAGGTCGGGGGACGTGTGGTTTCATGGATTCGAGCGGCGTCGTGGGAATCGCGGGTGGCTGTGGTAGAAACTTGATGCTCGCCGCATTTTAGGTGGCCCACATGTCATGCACACAAAGGCAGAGGGGCGGTGCGACCGAGAGGGGCGAGGCGCACGTCGGGGGGCGTGGTGCCGTGGGTTGGAGAGGCGTCGTGGGAATCGCGAGATGAAACGTGATGGTCGACGTAGTTGAACTTCCATGGACAAGCTGTCATGTCTACGGACACATGCACTATATACCGATCACTGGAAGGAGTAGCAGAGAAAGCTATATATGCGGATAAATAGTTCCTTATAGTCAAGCGGACCCATGC